>CM043015.1:87174267-87923632 GCA_023690525.1 Holotrichia oblita | reverse complement strand
GCTTATATTTCTACAGCCAAGATTGTAAGCTAATTACTATATCTTACAGATTACATAATTGTTTTTTTGCATCATTTTTAGCATGATACGTATACAGAAGAGAATTTACGTCGGATTGGGATTATTACATTTCTTTACGCTTAGGAATTGGATATTCAAAAGTCAAAATTTCTTGAGTTTAGCGAAGGATTTGAATCCTGTAGACATAGAAATATTTCAAATGAATTTCCATCGACATTCTGTTGAAACGTATTTTCTTCATTCTCTTTTAGGCGGACGACACTACTGTTTGAAAGAAAATCCTGAATCTTTGCCGAGGTGTAGGATTCAGCAGAAAGTGTAAGCAAAATGAAATACATAAGAAAATGTTTCTATATTCTTATAAAATACTGTCTCTTTTTTCAGATTGTACATTGTAGATAAATTATTCAAATTATTGTTAATCTATGGAATATTCTGCTTGGCATGGTCATACTCAGATACCGTAAAATACCTAACTAGCTTAATTGGATACTACGTTAATAATGCTTTAGATCTAGGAAAAGCTGTTTTAAGATATAATAGTAAAAAATATTAGTCAGTAAACTGTAAAAATAATAGCAAATATGAATTTGGTAACTTGTTTGATAATATAACTGCTAAGTAATGTAAGTAGTTCTATATTTGCGTATGTGTAGATAGGTAGAAAACTAGTATGTAGTACTATTGTTATATTACGGGTTTAATTTTGTTATAGATTTAAATTTGTAATTACATTTTTTTACTGTTATGGAAATAAAATGTTGCATTAATGCATTAATTCTTTGATTTCATTTTCTAATTAATATATGTATTTTTGACCTTTATGTACTTATCTTTTAATTCCTGATTTATTTCCACTTAGAGGTCAATAAAACAATAAATAATTAAATATCAATTTATTCCATAACATATAATAATATGTTTTCACAAATAACTTCTTCAGTGGAAGAAATTGACATTTAATATGTGTCAAATTACTAATAATATAAATATAAATTGCCATGCCTATCAACAAAATTATCTAAAAAACAAAAGAATTCATTGATATATCGAATTTTAATTATATTCACAAGTAATAATGAAGGAATAGTGATTTAATACAACATTAGAAATTGAAATGATTTGAATTATTCGTATATCAATCTATTTTTTGTCAAGCTCTAACAATTCTGTTCAAGGACTAGGGAAAAACATGGCAAAAAACCTAGTCAAGAGCTTAAAATTAATAAAATTCATGCGTGAATTAAATTATTGTAAATAACACTTAAATTATCAATATCCGTTCTAAAATTTACCGCGTTTTCATCTTTCTTAATGTATATCATTTCGTAAATTAATCTTTTTTTATAATTATTTTCCTTTTTTAAAATTTTAGTGTTTTGAAAATCAAAATTATGTCGTCTATCTTTAGAGTGCTTAGATAAAGCAATTTCAGCGGTGACGTTATGTGTAACAGTGTATTGATGGTTATAAATTCGTTTCTTTAAATATTGTTTGGTTTGTCCGATATAACATTTATTACAATCTTTGCAATCTAATTTATAAACGACATTACTTTGATTATCATGTTTAATGGGTGTTTTTAAATTTGTGAATAAATGTCTATTGTTGGTAGGTATGAAAGTTATGTGAATGTTTGATTTTTTAATTCGTGTTTTATTGTGTCGCTTAAATTGTTTATATATGGTATAGCGTGGTATATGTTATTATTTGATTTTGTACCTGTGTTATATATTTTATTTATTCTTTTGTGATTAATTTATTGTAAAACTCTTTAGGATAACTATTTTTTTCTATTATTGTTTTTACTTTGCTTAAATTTTCTTTTCTAAAATCAGGGTGAGCTAATTTAATAGCCTGATCTACTAAACTGTTAATTACTCTAAAGATAGACGACATAATTTTGATTTTCAAAACACTAAAATTTTAAAAAAGGAAAATAATTATAAAAAAAGATTAATTTACGAAATGATATACATTAAGAAAGATGAAAACGCGGTAAATTTTAGAACGGATATTGATAATTTAAGTGTTATTTACAATAATTTAATTCACGCATGAATTTTATTAATTTTAAGCTCTTGACTAGGTTTTTTTGCCATGTTTTTCCCTAGTCCTTGAACAGAATTGTTAGAGCTTGACAAAAAATAGATTGATATACGAATAATTCAAATCATTTCAATTTCTAATGTTGTATTAAATCATTATTCCTTCATTATTACTTGTGAATATAATTAAAATTCGATATATCAATGAATTCTTTGTTTTTTAGATAATTTTGTTGATAGGCATGGCAATTTATATTTATATTATTAGTAATTTGACACATATTAAATGTCAATTTCTTCCACTGAAGAAGTTATTTAACGAAAACATATTATTATATGTTATGGAATAAATTGGTATTTAATTATTTATTGTTTTATTGACCTCTAAGTGGATTTTTTTTTTTTTTTTTTAATAGTTGCAGTGACTCCGTAAGCTGTATTACTTGTCTGGCTATCACTGCAACTCGGTGTAGTTTAGTGTGTGTAAGTTTGCGGTGTAGTTTAGTGTGTGTAATTTTCTGTGACAGCATCATATCGCCTTTTATGATGCCGCGCTGTTAATCACTTTGCTCCCAACAGCGAATGGCAAGTCGATCCGGGATTAAACTCTCTGAAAAAATGTCACCGTCCCTCCAGAGAATTGAACCCCGGCACCTATCGTCCTCTCACGACAATAGTCAGCCGCCTAACCACTGCGGCCATCGACCCGTTTAATAAATCAGGAATTAAAAGATAAATTTCATTTTCTGTATAACAGTCTTTTATTTTGTAATTTCTGTTGAATTTGACATTTTACCGAGTTTCACATTGCAAATTCTGGTTGTAATTTTAAAATTGGAATGCGTTGTACTCCAACAGTTACAATAGATATAGATGGACGGTTTTCCGTTAACTGGCATTCCATTCACTTCACTGTTTAGTTTCAACTTCATACGGTGAGGCTTTATCAGAAGAGCACACAATTTAAAGTTTTGGTGTCAAATATTATGGACATTTAGATAGACATTTCTTATCATAATATTAAAAAACAAAATAAAACTAATAATAAAACACGTAATAAAACACTAAACCAGAAAATGTTCGGGTACGTTTGACAGCACTACAAAATAAGTAATATTTTATACTTGGTCAAATGTTACACATTTCGCAATGGCATATTATTCGGTTAAAATTTTCATCTTTAAAACGAGGTTCCCATGGTTTTTCTTTAAATTAGAAAATAAAAAATAAACTCTAGGAGCATTGTTAGAATTATATAAAGAATGTTCTAATTTTTAAAACCGCATACGTGAATGGCATATTTATGGTACAGAACACCTCTTGGCATAAAATAGAGCCAGTGTTTCATTTTCTGTTACAATGGACTCCAAAATCAGTTTTGAGTCGATTCCACACATGTTTAAAATGAGTACGCACATTCGACCAGACAGTGACTTTAGAGAGCAGAAAAAAAGGTGCGATATACATCTTGCACTAATCTTACATATGTTAACTCAAATGGCCATGAGCAGTTCGTCGAACACTTATTTTTTAGAAATATTAGTTATCATTGCTAATTTCTTCCGTTTTAAATTGTTTCTTTTAATACCATTTCTGTAATAATTGAATATGAAAGAGATAAGTCAGTACAAGTAACAGTACCGTCTAAGTGTTTTCTATGTTTAAGAAAACTTTATGCTCTTCTTCGAGTCATAAATATAGATATCGCATATGTGCAATTATCACCTGATCTGTTAGACGGGGAATTTCTACGGCCTACCTCCTATTTTTATAGACGTGCAAATGATCAGAATCGCACATATATTGGATGTATGAATACATGTGCATTAATATTTTGTTGATACTGCAATCGCTAGCTTTTTGTATACTAGGAAAATAGAAATAACAGTTTCATTTGATGACCAAGTTATATGTCAGCTATATGCTGCCAATATCATATTGGACTATCTTAAAATATTATGAACGATTATTGAAATTTTACCGACACCTATATGAAAATGTCAATGTCCGCCCCTGTAAGATAATTTTGTAATATTTCGCTATGTTGCTACGGTAAGATCAGGTATGTATTGTAACGATTATTAAAAATGTGTCTACTACACGCCGAACCACAAATTGGTATACACAATCAGAGATGAAAACCTCTCGCTATTGTTCATAGAAACATGTGTGGCCATAATATTGTTTTATTATACAATGAATAACTTCTTAAAGGACAGGAAGGACCAACCATATAATACCTTAAAATGATGGTACAAGCACAGTATTTCTATTTATGCTAAGCTTTATCTTTTACTAGGTCCAAATTTGTAGTATGAGTTTAGTGGACACCCGTTTATTAGTTTTCGCGATAAATTAAACATCTTTAACGCACATCACATATATTATGTAGAATAGTCACTATTTAAGAGAAGGATGTTTCATGCGAACACCTATGCAAAGCGCATGCGTTTAACAGCAATAGCAAGTCGTATTTCTGAATTATTACATAAATAGATTTAAATACATAAACTGAAATATTTCGGACACGCAGCAAATATAAAAGGCTTTGTCCCGACAGACACATTACCGGTCAGTCGAAAATATTATGGGTAGAAATTAGAAATTTCGAGATGATATTGACTTTATATCGTATGCGTCATTTAAGAAGCGATTTTTCGAAATTTTTTGGTACTAATGTTCGTTGGTGATGAATTCATGAAACAAGTGTTTCGGCGTTTCTTTTAATTCAATGCAAAGAGGATGAAGCAAAAGTAAAAGAGGGCGACAAAGTTTCTGTAGAAAATAATATTTCTATGGTTGAATTAGCTCGAAATTTGGTACTAATGCTCTTTGACACAATTAATAAAATACGTGTTTCAGCGTTTTTCAGCCCCTAAGGAGATGCAAGGAAGATGTAAAATTTCTACAAAAAATAATATGGCCAAATTTACTTGAAACTTGGTACTAAAATAAATTCAATCTTCAAACGGGTGAAAGCGGGTAAAGTTTGTAGACAAATATTTTTAGTCAAACTCTTGAAACTTGGTACTAATGCTCTCTTTAGCATAATTAATGACAAACGCATTTCGACGTTTTTCAGATTAGATCCCTAAGGGAGCAAAAAGGGGGCAACGAAAAAGAAATCCAGATATGCAGATTTATGTTCAATCAGCTCCAATAATTATTTATCCCTTTTTACAAGGACAACATTTTCCATTGAGTGGGACGCTAAAATCACGCTTGTTAACAATAGACCAAAAATAGGTTGAAAGGAACACTTCTTACAGTAGGAGTATTAAGATATGTTAGTGTACACCTTCTGGGGTTTTATAACAGCTGGCAGAACATGGCTTGTCCATTACATATCAGAAACGAAATAGGAGTCCAAATAGAAGAAAAATGCAGGAAAAAGCCCTCTAAACTGTCGTCAAAATTTTTCTGGGATTATAGTTATCTGCTCTTTCATCATAACAATACGTATTAGGTTGGTATTGTCAAATAGCATTACGGTTCGTAGTCTTTCATAGTATAATTGACATGGAACCAATTTATGAGTATTGGACAATGCTGATGTGAAAAAGCGTGGGTAATTATGTGTATCGTACAGACATTAGTAGTCATCGCTAAGTAATCGACCAATCAACTCTTACAACGTAATAATAAAGCAAAGTTACTAACATATTATTCTATATTCATTAATTAGGTACATCTATAACTGTATCATCACTAATGTAAGTTTTATTATTCGCTAAAATCTTTTTCTTAAATATGTTGTTGGCCTTCAAAGTGAATTGAATTAAAATAACTTGTTTGTAAATTATTTGTAAATATATAGAATGGATATTAAAAAATCATTTTTAGTAAAGCTAAAATTAAATTGCGAGAATGAAAGGTAATATAATTCACCAATTATTAAATCTGCTCTCAAGTGTACAGTTTGATACATATTTACACGCTTTGTAACATGTGATAGGAAAATAAAATTTATTATTAGCTATTTGCAGATTTAAATAATTATAATTTCATTGTACAGGCAATCTAATTTTTGTTCTTTTTATTTTTAAAATATTTGTCGTTTTCAAGGAAAAGTCGAATATCTAAGTAAATAATGTGTTATTTAGAAAATACACAAAACAATAATTGGGTATAAATATCTCAAATTTGTCAATTAGCAAATAAGTTTCAATAAGAATTTTTTTGCAGGATTAGCTACCTTGACTACTATTACTACTTGAATGACCCAGAAAGAAAAGTAATTTTAATATATATATTTTTTGTCGAAGAAAAATATTGTTGATAAATAAACAAAGAAAAAAATTATCAAAATTTTTCCAGAAGATGTTCAAACAATTCGCCATTAAACTGAAGACATATTTCGAGTAGATTCATAAATAAAAGTTTCTATAAAGTATTTTGAGAAATGCTGTTAAAACCTGTTGTTTATCAAGATAAATTTCTGGAGTGAAGAGTATCAGATATCTTATTACAAACGCAAAAAGTATTGCTTATTGGATACTGAATGTTTCGGAAATTTATTTTGATAATACTGCCATGCTTCTATTGCTTTTTTTTGAAAAGAATAATTTATCACAGACAAACATTGGCAACACCAGACACTACGTTTAATTAATCCTGGACACATATTTTGAAGCTCTATAAATCATATTTTGGTATTCCAAAAAGATTATCGTAACAATGTGTTCCGAATTAATTAAGCGTTGTAGCGCCTGGTGTTACCGGTGTTACCTGGTGTTTATCTGCACCCTTGAAATAATATCAATAATTTATTAATGATGCTTAGAAAATTACATAAACTGTTTATTTGACAAATACTAAAAAAACCTATATGTGGGTACTTATTCCATAATATTCGCTCATGGCCTAATGACACATTAACTATTATCAGAACGTACATATAAGTATTATTATTTGCTTATTTGTAAGCTTATAGCATTAATTTAAGTATTTCTAAAAATATGCAGGACATTCCACTAAAAAGTGTGTTTTAATAACTCGGAAATAAAATATTCAATTGTTTTTCTCAATTAGAATAAAAAATATCATCAACTTGCTGATTTAACAATCTTCGTAGCTCCTATAATAAGGAAGTTAGCTCGAATAAAATGTACATACATTTTACTCGTGGTGCGTAGATGCTATTATAGTAACTTCATAAACTGTATATGTAGTTTGTTACAACCACAGATACACAGCTACAGTTCTTGCTGAGTACGTAAGTATGTGTAGAGCTCATCTTAATTAACTGCATTATCACGCAGTAACTGACGGTCTGAAATTTTCGACGACAAGCTAAAGTCGCCATCAAACTGATTCAAACCTTCACCTAATCATATCTCATACGATAAGTCGGCCATTTCATCACTAAACCATCGACCCCAGTCGCTGTATTTCTTAAGCAAATAGTTAGTATTTGACATATTTAGGATTATATACGTTAAATAGTAATCTTCTTATATTATAGTAACATAATGGAACAGAAAAGTGCAGTGGCAGAATGGTTTAAACGAAAATCAATATTGATAACTGGTGGAACCGGTTTCATGGGTAAAGTTCTCATTGAAAAACTGCTATTCTCATGCAACGAGATCGATACAATTTATATTATGACTCGGCAAAAGTTAAAGAGTCCCATTACAGAAAAGCTAAAAGATATGTGGGAACTTCCCGTAAGTATCACAAATATTTGTAGTACATTGGCCATAAGAGTGGATAAACAAAAGTGTTAATAATGATTCAAATATCAATATTTACACTATGAAATATGCTTAATAAATTGACTAATAATACATAAGCTTTATTGTACACTAATGGGTGTTCATTGTGTTTATTTCACAGTAGATGAGAAAATAATCCTTTTTATAGATAATAGAAGACGCTGTATATTAGATATTAAATTAATTATTCACTACATAATTGAATAAAGAATTGAAAGACCAGACAGACAACAGCCATTATAAACTGGCAAAGCAGAATACAGTAAAAAAAGAGAAATCCACCTTGAATTATAGTAATAGCTGTTGTAATTGTAGTTGAAAGGAGTTTTAATGTCATATGAAGATGAAATTGTTTTTTCTAAAAAGAATGCGTATTTTTGTCGATGGAATCTTAAAACGAGTTAGGTTTTTGTAAACAAGTTCTATATCTTCTTTATTTTTTGTTTGGTGGTAAAATCCGTGTGACGGAAACTTGGCTCCATCGTTATATGTCTTTCTTTTTGCTTTTTAGTATTTCAAAGTTTGTTTTTATTTCATATATATGTTACACATTATATTTATTAGGGATTGTTTGATGAATTCTTGAAATTTTAATTTTTGTTGTTAATTTCTCAAATAAATTATAATAATTGCTTCATAAGGCCCAATTTAATACGAAGAAGTGTTAATCCTTCCTTTTTTTAATATGAAAGTATCAACTAGCTTCATTTTAAATTTGGCACTAGATACGGCTTTTGCACAAGAATTCTTAGGAAAAACGTTGCTATTTCTTTTTATTTTAATTTTTGAAAAGGTTCTTAAGAACCAAATAGACCATTACTTCGAGACAAATTCACTATATAGCCCCTCACAATTTGGCTTTCGTAATAAATTATCTACAACATTAGCAATTAACAGCTTCACAAATCAAATATTAACAAATTTTAATAATAAGAAATACACACAGGCAATGTTTTACCACCTTACGAAAGCTTTTGACTGTGTTAGTCACAAGATTCTTATTGAAAAATTAAGATTTTATAATTTTGCGGTTGACAGTATTGCGCTTCTTCACTCGTTTCTTACCCATCGATTCCAATGTGTTAGGATTGGCGAATGTATATCTGGCATGCGTGAATTGACGTATGGAGTACCACAGGGCTCTGTCCTCGGTCCCTGTTTATTTCTTATTTACGTTAACGACCTTCCTCACTGCAATCCTCGTTCCGATTTCGTTCTCTTTGCGGATGACACCACGGTAATAAATTCTAGTGAGTGTATCAATGAATTGGGTAGGTGTGTTGCGGATTGTGAGAATAGCGTTGAGGATTGGTTTTTGGCTAATGGCTTAACTTTAAATTCGACAAAATCCCAGTCACTGCTTTTTAGTCTTCGCCAGCAGGACAATGAGATTGCGAATGGTACGGTAACTTTCTTAGGGACTTGTGTCGACAGCAAACTATCTTGGGAACCTCATATTGATTTACTTTGTGCTAAATTGTCTAAGCTGACTTTTCTTATTAGATCACTTGCGGACAGGTTATCGCCGCAGTACATGATTCAGGTCTATTACGCACTGTTTCAGTCTAACATGTCTTACGCAATTTTAAACTGGGGCCATTCGTCTCATTTGGCTAAAGTTTTTGGTGTTCAGCGGCGATGTGTTCGATTGTTAGCGGGTTTAGGATATAGTGATGATTGCCGGTTGTACTTTAGTCAACTTAAAATATTAACTGCTCCCTGTTTATTTATCTTAGAGTGCTTACTGTTTATAAAGAAAAATATCAACAGGTACACTTGCAATGGTGAATTCCACGAATATAATACACGCCGTGGAAGTGATATTAGGTTAAATTACCTTCGCCTATCTAAATCAATGGATGGGGTGAATTATTACGCAATAAAATTCTTTAATGCGTTGCCAAGTAATGTTAGACAGCTTCCTTTTGCTCACTTTAAAATCATTCTGAAGAACTATCTCATCTCCAAGGCATTTTACACTGTAGACGAATTTTTAGTGAATGATTTTGTTGATATGTAGTTTTTATGAATTATTACTGTATCTATACTGTATCTATTCGGGTCGGCGTTCACCCTATAGCGTCGACCCTTAAAACTCTGCGGCTGCACTACCCCATCCCTGGTTTCATAGTTCCAGGGTAACGGGCGTGGCGGGAGTAGACTTCGTATATAGGGGAGGATGCTTGGGCGTAGGCATGGGCATACGCTCCGGTGTCCTGCCGCTAACTGTCGGAATATACGGTGGGTAAGTGAGGCACCCTACGGCGCTTACCTAGAGAACTCTGCAGCTGCATTACCCCATCCTTGGTGGCCACACTCAGGGAAACGGGCGTGGCGAGAGAATTTGGCGAAGATAGTAGGGGAGGATAAAAGTCGGTTCGCCGAGGAGTAGTTCGCCCGCTGGTTGTCTGGCTGGGAAACCTTCGGTTTCATCCTAAAACAACTCGGTGATTCTGGGACCCTACGGTTTCACTGTAGCTGCCGCGCATACTTGATCGCCGGAGGGGCGAAAGGGTTGGCGCGGTTGGCATTTTGGGGTAGGGCTTTTGCCCGGCCGTCCCCGTAGTTCAGGCTTAATTCACGGGCGGGCTGGTTGTACCTCACGGCCAGATTCCGTTTCCCACGCTTGGCCGATAGTAGCCATCCGCAAGGAGGCCTAGGCCCCGTGGGGTTAGATGTGAGGTAGGAGTTCGCTAAAGCGTCTCCAACGGTGACCCGTCCAACGTTGACAAGAAAACTTGTCTAACATGGGTAGCACGGGGGAGAGGAGCCCACCGGTTCGCCGGGCCTCTCCGCGAGGTGTCGGTCTCGTGCGGGCAACTGGTTTCGTGCCTCTTTGTCCTGAGGAGTGTGTGCACCTTCCCTGATAGTCGCATACCTAACGGTCGGTCGGCAGCTGGGTGCCCCTTTGGGGTCCAGCAACCACTTTACGTGTATCTATACTATAGAGTACTATAGAGTTCTGACGTGGGTAAACACTTTTGTGTAGTAACATGAATAAATATTATTATTATTATTATTATATGTTTTAGGTATTCAACAGACTTTCTATCGCAAAACCAGATTTCTTAAAACAAATAGTGCTTGTCAGTGCCGACTTATCACTTGATAGTCTTGGCTTAACTCAACGAGATAAACAAAAGCTAATTGATAACGTTTCTGTAGTCTTTCATTTAGCTTCAACTGACAGCTTACAATCAGAGTTAAAAGAAGCTATTGATGTGAATGTCAGTGGTACTCAAAAACTACTAGAATTATGCAGAGATATGAAAAATCCGGTGACCTTCATTCATACAAGTACAATTTTTTGTTCCTCGGATGTTGACGTATTCGAGGAGAAGGTATGCATTTAATAATTATGTATGTGCAACCAAAATATATTTTAGAACCCAGCCCTAATTTTTTAATCTGAAAACTTTAATTGCATTTTCATTATTTTATAGGAATATGAAACGTCCGCGGATGTCGAAAGAGTAATAAATATGGTAAAATGGATCAATGTAGAAGCGCTTACTTCAATAACACCTGAAATGATTGTGCCCCACCCTAACACGTATTTT
The DNA here is from genome assembly GCA_023690525.1 of Holotrichia oblita. Lineage (NCBI taxonomy): Eukaryota > Metazoa > Arthropoda > Insecta > Coleoptera > Scarabaeidae > Holotrichia > Holotrichia oblita. The sequence goes on along the minus strand of CM043015.1, from coordinate 87,912,286 downwards.
TATTCTAAGAGATTGGCTGAAAGTGTCATAAGTGAAGCTACTAGTATAGTAAGAGTTGCAATTATCAGACCTTCTATTGGTAATTAGTTAACACTAGTCTGAGCATAATTTATAAATGTCGATGCAATTCTAGTATGTCCAGCAATTGCAGAACCACTTGTGGGTTGGGCTGATACTTTTCATGGACCTATGGGTATTATAAGTGCTTATGCAACAGGAATATTACGTACTATGTATGGAATAAGTGATTGTGATGCTCATTTCATTCCAGTAGACGTAGCAGTACATACTGCAATTGTAGCAGCATGGAAATTAGGATCAGCTATAACACAGTTAATGAATTAACTCTAGGCTAAAATTTCACTTTCTTCTAACTTTCAAATTTGTAAATAGAAAGAGAAGTCATGTAATGCATTATTTAATAATTTTGTGACATTATTTTATCAACATCTAGATTTTTCTTAATTTTTGTCGATAAAAAAATGTAATGCAATTTGATAAAATATAATGTTTACCAAAATTAGGTAATGGTAGGGAGTGATTTTTTAGTTCTTATTGCAATATTTACACATATTTACTGTAATATCTCGTAGACCAGAGCAGATTCCTGTTTACAACTTAACATATAACACATTTTTGAAAACATCCTGGGTTCAAATGATGAATATGTGCAAAAAAAGCAGTTTATAAATACCCATTTCCAAAACAAATATGGTATCCTCATGAAATAACCTACATGAATTACAATATGTATTGCATCAGAAGTTTATTTGTCCATTGGTTACCTGCTCTCTTAATAGATTCTTTAATTACTTTAACGCATGGGAAAAAATAGTGAGTATAGGTGTATACCTAGTGATGCTGCAAATTCTATTCCTTTTTTAAAGTGGCTTAATAGTGATCTTCTAATACAAGAAGAATTATTACGCATTATAATAAATTGTAAGGGACAGAATTTAAGTCATGACTAGGTAAATATAAATAATAATCGTTTCAGCACTTACATTATAAATAATTTATTGAAGTATGATGAATACACAAAAGAAGCTACACCTCGCAAGTCGACAATTTCATTTTTATATGGGGCGAAATTGGATTATCAAGAACGACAATTTTCTTAATATATCAAATGGCTTGAACCACACAGATAAGCAGATATTTAAACTAGATTTTGCAAGTTCTACTTTAGAAGAATATGTTGCAATGAGCGTTTTAGGTACTCGCCTATATTGTATGAAAGAAAATTCTGCTTCACTAGACACATGTAGAAAAGTTAGAAATGGGTTAGTCCATTTTTTAGTATAGATGGTATTCTCATTCTTTGGTTTTCAGATTATACCTATTACATATGTTATCTATGGTGTTATTTATATACGGAACTGTCCGTATTGCATCTCGTTTTAAAATAGTGAAAAGTATTGTAGTTACTCTTAAGAATTGTGCGAACGTGTTACCAATAATAGTAAGGGCGTATATGCAACAAGTTTCTATAGAAAGTTAATGTAAATTTTAACTAAATGATAATCGTTTTGTAAATATTTGATGTGGTTTGTTATTAATAGAGATAGATATATAAAAAGTGCTATTTCTTAATACTTATAATCCTTTAAATAATTCTCTAAATAAGTTTGTAAATTCTGTATCGATAAGTGACAGGCTTTTTCTATATTAACTATTCTAAAGCTTTTGTTATTTATTTATATCAACAAATGCATTCCTTGACAAAACGAATAGCTTTAGTTATGGCTAAAATTTAGACTTTTCTAGGGCGGACAAATTACAAATACATGTTAATGATAACATGTACAACACATGTAACATGGCTGTAAAATTCTCTTTATAACATATAGAGAATTTAGACAAACAAAAAAGAGATGAGGTGAACTTCAAGGTAGTATCTATTGAACAGATGTTGTACGAAGCAAACGAGAAAATATTGATAGGCGTGCACCTAATATTAGATAGAATTTAGAAATTAATAGAACTTAGATTCTAATTACTTGTAAAAATAGTATACACATTTATTTCTTTACGAGCATTTTGTTTTATGAACTATTTAATAAATGCGAGTAAACTTTAAATACAGTGACTGTATACAATGACTAGTGTCGGTAAAAGGGGACAAGTTTCAGTGCAGTGCGGGCAACAACGTGGAGGGGCCGAGCAGCTATATCAAGGCGAACATTCAGTAACGTTTACGTACTCGCATCATTTATGTTAGTGAGCATAGACGATACGCATTCATGAATGTTTACACATAAAATAATGACAAAAAATATATTATATAACGTACTGAAACACTTACTGTTTTAAGAAGCTTCAATGAAATCATAAACTAGGTGGGATATATTAAATGTTTGAATCATTAACTATGTTTCCACACTTGTTTCAGTCAAATGAGTACGGCGTACGAAATAAATATTTTTTAATGACGAAAACGACCGTTCCACATCGAGTGATGTTACATTTGCAAATTTAAATTTATCCTTGTGACAACTTAATGGATCTTTCGACGCACGTTCACAAATTTATCTTAACATGAGAAAATCTGAATATTTGTAAATAATACTTTCAAATAACACATAACCACAATTTTTTTTCTTTCAGTTTTGCTTTAATTCTTCTTTCAACATAATCACGAGCAAATGGCATAAGGTTTCTTATCGATGCCCGACTTGATAATGTATAATCCCAATACTTGCTCCAGAAGGAGACAGATGCTTCTTGGTCTAGTAAACTGAACGGTAGATTATATAGAATAAAACCAACAGCTATATGAAATGTTTATTATTTGCTGTATCGTTTGCCATGGATTGCAAAACAGTGTTTTATACTTTTTAGGTGGCATTCACATTTCTACCTGCTGGTACACGTCAAATAGTTGTCGTATCTGATACATTTATTTATGTTATTATGCTATTATGTTTTCTAGTTTCTTCGAAATACGCCTTTTCCGAAACGTAACGAAATACGTCATTTTCTAAGTATGTGTGTAGTGATAAGCACTCACAACGAACAGTGAAATAATACTGAACAAGTGTCCCTTGATACGGACGCTCGAGTTTCCGTACCAGCCCTCTACGCTGCCCACCGCATTGCATTGGAATTGCATCGCTTTGCCGAGTCTAATCATGGCAAACAAATTATAATATATTATCTAAATTTTATTTTTATTTAGGTATTTACTTATTGCTAGTTATATCCAATCCACTATAAACGTATTTACGATACTTTTTTGTTCTTAATAAAATATATTCATTATATGTAAGTATATACTTTTTGCTTAAATATGAAATAAGTGACAGAAATGAACTTAAGTAGACTTTGTCTGCTATAGAGAAGACACTTAGTGGACAATTTGTTAAATTGCAAATCTAATACAAAGTTGCTATTACGTTGAATAAATACTTTGAATGAAAAATGAAAGAAATATACCTAAATTAAAACTGGTGATGTCAATGTCTATTAGTGTAGAAAAAAAAACGTGCTAATTCGCCGACTATGGTTGAGTAGCGCTTTAAGTATATCAAGAGCATCAAAACCAGTCAATGAATTGAGTGTATCTAGTAGGTCGAATAAGTCACATAACTTGCACTAACCGGCTGCCCGCCCAAACAGGAAGCGCTTTAATTTAATTTTGAATGTATATAATGTATTAGTTTTAAGTTGAATATGTCAGTTGAATATCATATAATGAGTAGACTTGATAACTAAAGATCTCTTAATGAATGTAGTTCTATAATATGGTGGCGAAGAAGGATACTTCAACATAAAGATTTTGTGATACACAGTAACGCACTGCATATGTCCATTATTTTGAATATTGAGTCAAGTCGAGCACATAAGTTAAAATTTATGTAAAATATGGTCACATTTTCTAATGCCATACATAAATCAAGACTGGAACTCTGAAAATGAAAAATGTAATAATACAAATGATTCATACAGGTTCTTTATATTTTGGTTCAATATATGCCTAAATAAATACAATTGGCGTTATGGATATATATTTCGAAATTTGTTCTTCATATATGAAAGAATTATCCAAATACAGTCCTACTGTTAACAATCAACATGGTACACAACTTTTAATCAGTAGTCCTAGTACTAAGAGCGACAACTCAGTCTAGTGAGAGTAACAAAGCAACATTGTGCTGTAACAAAGCCATGCAAATACATTATACATAGCACTTCAGCGGTATTCTGACAAATAGTACCGTTTAGAAAACTACTGTTGCTTTATTCACCACACATTAAGAAGAAAAATGTTAGTCAATTATCTTCATCTATCAGGAGTATTAACTTCCAAAATTCTCAGTTTCCTATAATCACGTTGGTTTATATGAAAGCTGAGTGGCATTTGGTAAATTTAATATCTGTGATCTGTTAACTGGCTGGTTATTTTAAGATAAGACTTTAATTGAATGTATTTTAGATTTTAGTAATAATAAACAGAAGAATCTGTTGGACTTTCTGATAATATGGCACTATGCGGGTTAGTAGATCTAAACTATTTTCTAATAAGAGCTGTACAGGTTATTTCATTTTGATGTATTTGATTTTAGATACCCTATTTCGGTAACCGTAAAAGATAGAAGGTTGCGGTTGTCGTATTACAATTTTATTTTGTGAAATAAACAAAAGTACCAAGAGATACACATATAAAAGATCCTACCTACTTCACCATGTGAATGAATCAGATCTCACATTTCACTATTTTCAAAAATACAGGGTGAGTCACGACTATTCCATCGGTCTCTTGTGTCTAAACGCTAAAAGATATGAGTTTCAAATTTTGGTCAAATATGTAGGACGATGAGAAGCACATTGTAAAATTATTTGCAAGTATACAGGATGATTCGAAAAAGTACAGCATATCAAAGTTGGGTTATTTTTAATGGAACACCCTATACTGTATACCATTCTTTAACTTCTAACTTTGTTTATAGTTCCCTATACCTATCTGCTGCCAATTTCGAGAAAATTTGATTTTTATGAAAATATCGGCATTCGCGAAAAAATTAAAAACAGGAAAACTATATGACTTGGACGATTTAAATTTGTAGCAAGTTATTTTGACAAAGCGTGCTTTCAATAAACCGGTAGAGCATGTTGATATTGGCTACATGACATTAAGCAAAACAATTTATACTTTATATAGACACATCGAAAAAAATCATAATTAGAGTAGGCTATGTGAATGGATTGTTACTTTAGCCACTTTCACATAATGACGTTTATTCCTTGACATTTAATTTGAGGTTATAAAGGTTATAAACTAAAGTTACAATAAAATGTCAAGTAATAAATGTCATTATATGTGATAGTGGCTAAAGCAACGATCAAAAACATTTACATAGCCTACCCTAATTATGTTTTTTTTCGATGGCACGTTATTTTTTCAACCATCAATAGGTAACTCTTTTAAGTTAAATGAAACACCCTGTATTTATACATGCTATGTGAAAGCACATTAAAGGTTCTACCAAAAACTATACAGATGTTTATATTTCAATTTAAAGATTAAAATGTTATTAACGAAATTCTTCAAAAACGCTCTATAATTATTTGTGTGTGGATAATTATATTCCTTGTAAGTTGTATTCTAATCATAAATAAAACTGGAAATTATGTTGAAGTAATTTGAATATCCGATTAATGCATTATTAAAGAATACGATAAAGTTCAAATGAATCATTGAAGTAATTGACTATTCGTCGAGTATTTGAATATTATTTTCCTGAATCGAATGAATATTTGACTATTCGAATATGAAAATGTCGAACTCCCCTCTTCTTAGTTTATAAAATTATATTGATATATTGCACGTTGGTAAGTTAGGATATTAGAATTGAAAATAAAGTAATTAAGTAACCGATATCATAAACAAATTAACAAAATTACAAAAAAATAAGTAATTAAAATATAAAATTGTCACCTACATTCAATTTTAACATATTTGTCTGAAATGAATTTAATAAGTCCTTCTCCAAACAATGTCTACTCCACTATAAATGTTTGTTTGAATTGAATAAATATAAATAAATTACCTAATGAAGATGATGAAGTAGATGTTCACATTGATTGACCATCTTATTCTATTCATAATGTTATAAGCAAAAGAGGAATCTTCTTCCGTAAAATGCCTGGAGTGATTCAATGAAATAGGTACATTTCTTGTTAACATTATTTATAATACATATAAAAATCGGTAACGCCAACACCACAACGCTTAATTAATTGATTCAGGACAAATGTTTCAGGGGCTAATAGGGAGATTTTTATGTGTATCATACAACACCACAAGTTTTGAAATAACATTATTTCTTATTTTAGTTTGTTTTGTTTGTTTGTTTTATTTTTCATCTACTAGACGTAATAATTGTTTAAAATATACGAGTTATCCGTAGGAATTAATGGCAGTCGCAACTAGAAGAACATATGCTAATTTTAAAACAATATGGCCTCCTATTTAAATGAAAAAGCATCGGTTTTATGAGATTTTTAGAGAATATCGTTAATAACATTTTAATCGTTAAATTTAGATATAGACATCTGTATTGTTTTTGGTAGGGGGTTTAATATGTTTTCACATAGGATGGATAAATACAGGGTGTTTCATTTAACTTAAAAGAGTTATTCATGGTTGAAAAAATATAAAGTATAAATTGTTTTGCTTAATGTCATGTAGCCAATATCAAATTGAAAGCGCGCTTTGTCAGAATAACCTCTTACAAATGTAAATCGTCCAAGTCACACAGTTTTCCTGTTTTTAATTTTTTAGCGAAAGCCGACACTTTCATAAAAATCAAATTTTCTAGAAATTGGCAGCAGATAGGTATAGGGAACTATTAACAAATTTATCCTAATTTATGACGTAGAGTCCAAAAATGATATACAATATAGGATGTTCCAGTAGAAATAATCAAACTTTCATATGCTGTACTTTTCGAATCACCCTGTATACTTGCCAATAATTTTAAAATATGCTACTTATCGTTCTACATATTTGACTAAAATTTGAAACTCATATCTTTTAGCGTATAGACACAAGAGATCGACGGAATAGTCGTGACTCACCCTGTATGTATTACTGAATAATTCAATATTATATATGAATGTTTGTAATGAAATAAATTGCTTTAAAAATTCATATGTATGTATGTATATATTTTTCTATATATAAATTTTGGCACATTCACACTTTATATCATATCATCTGTTTATTACATAATATAGAAATATTAGCGATTGCAAATGTTATTGAAATCTTCGGATATGTATTTTCTGATAATGTCTGGAATAACAAAATACCTGATAACGCTAAGAAATCTTTACTGCTGGCAGACAACGCGTGTACTCAAATTCTTTTCGCAGTCACCAGTTACAAACTACAAAGATGATGATACCGCATTAAAGTATGCACTTAACAGTTGATAAACTACATCATATATTTTATTTACAAGTCACGATGGAAATGTATATCGTCTACAAATATGTATCCAGTAAACTGCACGTGATCTTCATATAAAAACTATAAATCTGATATTATTAAAGATTTTGTGTGTTAGTCGTGGTAAGATGAGAAATTACAATTCCTTTAATTCAAGAGAACCTGTTTGGACACAAACTCTCAACGAACCTGAAGATGGTCTAATGTATTTGAGCCCTAATCGTGTGAGTATTAGTTACTAATAATGCTTACTTATAGTGTTAACTACTTAAAGATCCACCCGACAAAAATGGAACGAGTGCGTTTAAAAAAGAAAATAAAAGGGGTCTCACTATATTACAAACAGCTATATTTATTACTGGCGAAATGGCAGGAAGTGGAGTTTTAGCGTTACCTAGAGCTATAGTAAATTCAGGTAACATGCTGAATTTTTTAAAGGTATATGCATAAATATTGTATTTTAAAAATTTAAGGATGGATTGGATTAATTTTGTTGATTGTGTTTTGTTTTAATGCTGCGTTTGGTGGTACAAGATTGGGAGCATGCTGGCAAATTTTGGAGGAAAGATTTCCTGAATGTAGGAAGAAAACACGAAATCCTTACGCTACTATTGCTCAGAAAGCAGTTGGAAAATATGCTGCGTATGTACATATTTTTATTCTATAGTTCAAATATAAATATCTATAATATTTCATTTTCTATTTCTAATTAATTTAAACGCCTATATAATCCTAGAGATTAAATTAATTTTGGTTGAGTTGATTTTGGCAATATTGCCAACATTATTAATAAAACAAATGTGTTTTTTTTAGATTTTATACAAAGTTTAAGTAAGAAAAGTAATTATTGATGGTTTATTTAATAAGGTTCTATGCAAGTCAGTCCTAAAATGTAACTGAGAATGTCGAATTGAAAATTTGTAAAAATGATCTACTGTTTTGATAATCCTTATCAAATTTGAATAGGACCAATACAAAATTTATTGGCCTGTCTGTATCCTTGAGAATAACATTCAACTAATTGCTGATAGAAGATATATAAATAATTATACTCTAAGATTTCCAATAATAACTACACGCAACAAAATATCTAGAGTTCCACATAAACCACATATTTGTTTTGTTTTTAATACCGTTGGGAAATAATGTATTTAAGTTGAAGCTAGAGTACAAAGAAAAGCAAACATAAGACAAAATAAATAAACAAAAATATAACAAGTTGTTCTGGATTTAATAACTTTAATTCTTAATTAAAAAATAACTTAAAAAATCCGATTCTTTTCTCACGTGTGGTGAATGAATCTCATTCCAACGCTACGTTATTGTAGATGTAGTTTAATGCCGTTGTAGTTCTTTGAATCCTTTTTTTTACAAATCGCAAAAATTTACTGCTGGATAATGTTTCTTGTAATTGTCTTTGAGTTTACATTTAAATCAGACTCTGTTTGGCTTGTGGCTACTTTACCATTATTTTTTTCCTTAAAGCATTTTTGCCAATGAATGATCTAATTTAATAAAATTGTAGACCACGTGATCACGTTCTATTTTATTAACTATTGCTGGATTTAAAAATCCTATCATGTTAAATAATTTATTTTTATTTTTTAGTCCCCAGTTGCCGCATAATATGGACACTATTTCCCTTGTTCTTCACTTACGGTTTTAAAATTTTCCAATTCAATGCAAGCTTTCACTTTTTGGAAGTTTTATTGTTTCTTTAAATGCTATGCTTTTGCTTTTAATTATATTATTTTCTTCCATTTCGATTTGAAATTCCTAGAATAGTTTTCAGAATGAGTATCAATTAAAATGTAATATTTTTGTAGTTAAAACATTTGCAAACAGACTGCATAGACTCTTCATAAATTCTGCCATTTTAACTTATAATTGTGAATTTCATACGAAATAACAAATCTATACGGATTGACTTATTTTTCAAGCAAACTTTAAGTCAACAACGTAAACATTTTCAATTTGGAAAGGTCAGTTAATAGAAGAGTCATTTTTCAATTGCCTACGCCCTAAAGAATAATTATACTTTTGACTGTATTAATCAGTGTCTCCTAAAAAGTCCGTAACAGATTTGTAATTGTAATGTTAATAATAAATTATTTTAAATAAGAGTTGCATACATTTTAAAGACCATAAGGATTCCCAAAACTTTGTGGTTACTTCTTCTCACCTCTTACGTAACCATCTTTGATTCACTTTAAAATAAAAATTTTATAAGAAAAGGTCACTCAGAATTAAAAAATACTACCAGATGCAAAAATTTCGAAAACTTTAACGTCGTGATGTCTTATGCCGATGATAGCTTGCTTTGTTTCAAATTTAATGATTTTATTTAAAAATTCATTTAAAAGAACTTCCACATCCTACATGTGTGTGTCACTATACACTATCTGTTTTGTAACCGGGAGTATTTTTCAAATTTGAATAATTTACTCTTGTAAAGTTTTTCAATTCGTGATGAATTGAAGATCGCTGTTGTAAGAGGTGAAAAGAATTAAAACGATGTAATGACCATTTTTCAATCCTTCTAGTCCGTAGAATAGAATATGTAAATGTATGCAGCTTTAATTTCAAATTTCAAATACTTTTTTATAAATACTATAATAGGAATTATAACCGCGGCGGACATTTTGGAACATACTGTATATTTCCATCACAAAAATAAATAAGGTATTGTGGTTAGAAGAAAGATTTCGTAAAGTGTTGAAGTACTTATTTGAATTGTCGACTTTCATTACAATTAAAATTAGGAAAAAATAAGTTTAGAAGTATTGTTACAGACTGTTTTATTGCATCAAGATGTCTCGAAGGAACGTGTTTATACTAATATCAGTTATCGATATTTTCTAATATTAAAATCCAATGAGAGTATCTCTTCACAAAAATTTACGTCAGCAGTCTAAATTCTGGTGTGTTGTGATGTCTTTAGTTAACTCCAATTAAATGTTATTGCGATTGATACTTTTGTATTTCGAAATTCGTGGAACATTCCATTTATTTCAATTTATAACATATATAGAATTATATTTCACAATAATGTCAAATTCACATAAATAATTTCTGCATTAAGCAATGCATTATTTTTCGTTGCTTAATTCTTAACTACTTGTATAATCAACGTTAACTTAGTTTATTATAGCTTATGGAATAAACGTGAATGTAGTTACGACTTTCATTAAATATTAATAATTATTACCAGTATGGTTTTAATGAGTCGTCCTGTACGGGAAGCGTAATTCTTTTATCTATGTGTTAAATACACATATTTACGTTTCTAGTAAACAATTTTGACGCAACAACCGGATCACATGCTTATTGAGAAGTATCATAATACAAACTTCAATAGAGATAACTAAATGTATCAATGTTTAAAATAAAAATAGAGATGGAAATTACACCAGTCTTGACAGATAAAAATCTGTGGGTATATTTACGATTTTCTAACTTCGGTGGTACAGCTTGTGTATTAAGTAATGTCTTCCCCTTTGAAACGCTTATCAAACTTTCTTCCGCTCATGCCCGTTCGGTCGTCTTCGTAAATGCCCCTTGAGATGTATAGTTGGGTATTAGGAATACCTCGATCGGCCGTGAACATGGTAGTACTGTACGATTACTATCGTACCTCTTTGAAGGCATATTTCCGAAAACGACCGAATCGACGTGTGTGGAAGAAAGTTTGACATGCTCTTCAAAGGGGAAGACATTACTTAATACAGAAACTGTATATGAAGCTGTATAAATGATTTTATAAAAATATTATATAATTTTTTTGTTATAGTTTTACTTTTTTTCCGACAAAAAAATAGAAAATGTATACAAGGCCTTGACTTATTATTTTAGCGATAAAATATGACGACAGTAAAATATAATCAACTGCCGACAGATAAGGATTAACGAACAGATGGTCAAAAAATCGTATGAGTAATATTTTCATTATGGCAATCAATTGATCGCTTAAAGTATCTACTATCCAGTATAATTATATATTTAATTTTTGAATGAAATCGAAAAAAAATTGCATTTGTAATTCGAAATAATTTTGGAAAAAATGCAATACTATAAAAATAATATTAAATAAATTAAATGTTTTTTCCTGATAATTGGTGATAATTACAAATTCAAATACTTACCTACCTGTTAGGATAAACAAAAATGTCATATAAGAGCAATTCACATACATACAAACATATTGTACAAGTTAAGAATGTACGAAGGTTTCTTTTTAAAACTTTATCTATTGAAATTGAATGATTTTCAGAGCTGTAGTATCCGGATGTATTCAGTTTACGTTATTTGGTGCAGGAACTGTTTATTTATTGCTAGCTTCGCAGATGTTGCAAGAATTATTGAATAATTTTCTTCCGAACTTGAGTTTATGCTTTTGGTTTATAGTAATTGGAATATTTACAATGCCGCTGATGTGGTTGGGGTCACCGAAGGATTTTCGGTAAGTTACTGATTACAAAGTTATGTCATTTCTATGAGAACAAAAATTAATTAGTATTCAGGTTTGTAGGAGTAATAGCTTTTCTTACTACTGCAGTAGCTTGCATATTATTTTTCTCTCAAATCATCATTGATGGTATAACATTGAAAACTGTTGTTCCACATCGTACACATGACTTCCATGATTTTTTCTTGGCTTTTGGAACTTTATTGTTTGCTTTTGGAGGCGCTTCAACATTTCCAACAATACAAAATGATATGCAAGAAAAGGATAAATTTTCTATTAGCGTAATTATTGCGTTTTCAGGTAAATTTGAGTTTCCGTTGAGTTTGTAATTATTAGTGTATTTGTTGCAGTTATACTTCTCTTGTATCTACCAATTGCTATGGCTGGTTTCTTTGTATATAGTGAAGATGTTTTACCAAATGTGGCGATGTCAATAACTCAAACCACATTAGTTATCTTCGCTAATATATCTATGGCAATACACCTAATTTTTGCTTTTCTTATTGTTATCAATCCTGTTTGTCAAGAGATGGAAGAAATATTTGGAATACCACATCGTACGCAGGCAATCTATTCGAGGAGTATTCCAAACATATTTATTTTTTTTTGCTATAGATTACAACTGGAAAAGATGTTTAGTTCGAACGGTAATGATTTTAGTAATGATTTTTGTGGGTGAAACTGTTACAAACTTTGGAAAAATTCTTTCCTTGGTGGGTGGATCAACAATTACAATGTTAACTTTCGTATTTCCACCATATTTTTACCTTAAGCTCTGTAGCCAAACAAGTCCACTCTGGCCAGAACAGTTAGTACTTATTTTTTCTTATGATTTAATACCATGCATGAGAATGTCTAATAAGTATGCACTACATACAGTAACTCGCAGCCAAAATCATACAGCCTTATTAAATACATATTTCCGATAAAATATTAAATATAAACAAATAGAAGTAGCGAAACTTTGCATCATTGTTATGGTTTAAATATATGCTTTCGTTATAGCAAGTACAAATTAAAAGTATGACATCAAGTTGGCAAAAAAAAAAAAATTGCTGCGCAAACTGTAGTGCGCCTCACACCTAAAATCATACAGCTACGGGAAATACCCAAACATTGTGGTGAATCATTCAATAATATTGGAATTAGTTATCATGACATTTGTCTATGCATTACACAAGTAGAACGTGTGTATGACGTGTTTTGGTATAGCCTGCGCCATTAAAAAATTAATAAGAACCAAACCACTATAGAAGAACGACGAAATTATTATTCACAATTTTAAAGTAGGAAAAAGTTATCGAGAAATTGCGCAGATTATGAGTAGAAGTAAGGTCACTATACAATACACTATTAAGGGGTATAAAATCGAGAACAGAATTGTAGATAAGTCTCGAAAAGTGCCAAATAAAAAAACTAACTCCACAAGATGAACGGTGGATATTAAGAGAAATAAATAAAAATCCATGTATTGGCGCTTCTAAGGTTGCATGTGATATTAGTGAACGCTTAAATAAAGAAGTTAGTGCAGAATGTATTAGACGTGTATTACGAAAAAATGATTTTTACGGTCGTATAGCTCCTAACAAATCATATATTAATGAAAGAAATAGATTAAAGAGACTAGAATTCGCACAATAGGGTAACAAGGATTTTGAATACTGAAAAGGCGTTATTGCACTGTATGTAAAAAGCGTGGAAAGAACTTGCATGTTGTTACGTTGTAGATTAGATTAGACTTACCATTATGATTTGCCAGTGGTGCTTTTGGTTTTATTGTAAACCAAGATAAAAAGCAGCAATAATTCAAATATCGAAAGTAAATAATTTTATGCAATGTTATCTGTAAAAGCTTGTTTGATGCGTAGAAATACTATAATTAATGATAATTAATAAATGTAAGGCTACATTCTTTAAATGTAACATGCAAACAAAAAATCCCTTTCAATGATTTATTTTGATTTTATTCGAAGTTTACTTTTCTTTAATATTCAACTGACTTTTGTTTCAGTCATATTCCACAGTATATAGAAATATATTTATGGGAGTTAATATTTCTTGGTATAATAGGAGGTGCAGCATCAACTTATAGTGCCACAAAGGCAATTTTTGGAGCAAACTCTTTTACCAAACCTTGCTATTGGTTTTAGAGTATGAAGCATTTACGTGGAAAATGCAGAAAGCTATTTTTAGTATTAGTGTTTATTCGAATATTTATAAATAGAACTAAGGAAGTTCATTATTATGCTGAGTGTATGGAATCATAATATTTTAATAAAAGATAAAGGAAAATGCAAATACCGTCTGATTATTATCTTATCTATTGTTTCAAAATGATAAAAGGTGAGTCCTATATTGACGTTTGAATGTTATAATACAATGCATTTACAAATGAAATAAATATCCATTTTGAATTTTGTGCACGTCAGAATCATGTGTGCGAATATCCTTAGTGATCCTTAGAGAATATTTAGGAAAAATTTTGTGATTGGTTGAAAATAATTGAATGTATGTACGTCTATATCTTTTAGACCTTCACATACGTTTTCTATGTGGAGTGATTTTCTTAACAAAGGACCAATTTAAGTACGTTAAAAAATCATACCGCTAGCGCTGTATCCTTCATTTGAAAATGTAAACATCATGTTTGAGCTGTAACTTACACGACAAAATGTCAACTATTGTTAAACTGAAACGCACTTTGATATATTTGTTTTCATGTGTGTCTATTAATTGTTGATGGAATTCTTAAAAAAATAAATTAATCTTTGCAACTATGGATAATTAACAAATTTGCTAATTTATTGGAGGGCATACATATAATCTTCACAGAGGTGTACTATTTTTAAATCTTGTTATGTTAACTTTTTAAAAATTATGATTTTTTCCTAAAGTACAATAGGTAGGTTGGCAATCGTTACAAGGTAGATTATCAGAAATATGTTCCAGATTGCAAAAAAAAAAAAAATAAAAACTAAGGTATTCCATTTAAAAAAATTGAGTTAGGTACCGGTGAGATTTTAAGGTTGGTTTGATTCATATGTTAAGCCTGACCAGAGGTTCTCAGGTCATTCTGATCCACAATTCCTCCTAATGGACCTACACATGCTCCAACAAAAAGATTTTAAATCTGTGTTATCTACCGTTTTTTGTATATCAACCGAGGCGAATGTGATGCCGCACCCTGTATATACGATGTTCCATTTAAAGGAAATGAGTTTTTCAAGTTTCAAGTTTTTCACAAATTTTGAACAATTTGTATACCTATAACCTATTGTGGGTTGCGAAATGTATTTTGTAATACTTATGGTTCTAGTTGCGGTTTCTAATATAATAGAGATTATATGTTTAAATAAGAACGAAAAATAGCCTATTAAAAATTATTCGGAAAAAGGCAAAATTGTCACAGCAACTCAAAAACTGTAGAATCGCTTGCAGAATCTAAAAATGCAATAATATATATAATGTTCTATTTAAATTAAAAAGGCGAAAATTTTATATAAAAATATTTTAGAATAAAGAAAGGCTATCAAATATCCTTAATCTGAAAGTCATGAATAATTACGGCCTTCGTAATAATAAACGTGTGCTATGGTGGACCCTGTATTTTTATATATTCTTAATGTTCAGTTCCGAGAGATCTTGAAAAATCATAATAGATTGGCGAATTCAGAGTGGTGATACGAGATCATGATGAAAAATTGCAGGACGGTTTTCAGCTAGTATTAGGTCAGCTCACCGGTATCATTACTTCAGTTCACCGTTACCGTTTCTTTAGCTCACCGTTATTGTTAGATTTACTATAAACAATAACTTATCTCACTTAAAACATGACTTATGTCAGCGACATATGAGCGGCGTGTCAGGGAAATTGGTATCATTCTCCGACTAATTATCGCCACTCTAAATCAGACTTAAAAAGGGATGATTCAGATCACATCTTCAGAAGTATGAGGTGTACCGACAACATCCGAGCAGAGCTAGCTTTCATTGCGACCTCAAAACGATTTTTTACAGAAAACTGCCTGGTACAACGACAAAGAGAGAAAGATAAGTAGAATGTAAGTAAAATGTATAAATTTTCTGCCAGCGAAACCCAAGCGGCAACAGAATCGAGTAAATTTATAGGACAATGATTTCTGTCATTTATGTAAGTACAATTTCTGCTTACTAAACTACTGTACATATACATATGAATTATAAAAAGGCCTTGTATTTGCTCAGTATGAACAATAATGCAATTTAAATTTAACGAATATAAACAGTATCTGGTATCATAACCTTAATTATTTAAAACTTCTGATATGAATACTAGCGGAAATCAATAGGAGAAAATCATAATCAAACGGGTCGATGGTCGCAGTAGTTAGGCGGCTGACTATCGTTGTGAGAAGACGATAGGTCGCGGGGTTCAATTCTCTGGAAGGACGGTGACATTTTTTCAGAGAGTTTAATCCCGGATCGACTTGCCATTCGCTGTTGGGAGCAAAGTGATTAACAGCGCGGCATCATAAAAGGCGATATGATGCTGTCACAAAGCCATTTGAACACAACTTACACACACTAAACTACACCGCAAGAGTTGCAGTGATAGCCAGACAAGTAAGACAGCTTACGGAGTCACTGCAACTAAGCACCCACAACACATAAAAAAAATACATGTATTATTTCGAAATAACAAGCAGTTTAAGAAATATAAAGTACCTATACAAATTCAAATTATTACTATCAGCGCGAAATATGGCTGCCGTCTGTGAAGATTAGCAGTAAAATTTTTAAAGCTTGATTTACCGATGTTAATATTATTTAAATCTTCAACGTTCAATAATGGACTTCAACAGGTTTGTTATGTGACAGTTTGGCGAATATTACTGCCCTTGTCCGTTTTGCGATTTTTTTGAAATATTTCAAATAATTTAAAATGTTTATTACTTTTTGATAATAAAAAATTATTCTACTCAAAAACCATCTAAATAAAGGCTTGTTCGTTGCATCTCCACTAACTACAATATTGTACAATAGGGCAGGAATTGTAATATAAAATGTGTTCCTATTGTACAATATTGTGGTTAGTGTAGGTGCAACGAACAAACCTTAAATACACTCTGCAATGCATGCACATCCCCTATTGTAAGACTGTCAATTTTGATAGATTACAAAATATTGACAGTTAACATCAAAACCGTTTCTACAAAATTATTTTGACGTCTATGTCAGAAAGCTATTTTTTGTCTACTTTTTTTGCTTTCGACTGTATATTCGGTCTTAAAATGAAACACCAGTGGGTGGGTTGCTCCTTCAAATTTTTCTACAATCACTTGTTAAAGAATGGTTTCAAATTGACACTCGTCTTCGTCGCTATGCAACAAGCATTCCTGAAATTATCGATAAATTCAAAGCTCTTATGGTATTATGTACTACAGATTATAAATCATGCAGAAGTTATTACTGACATCCGTTTGAATTTACCGCTAAATTAATTTACTTCTTTCCTTCAAACACCAGACGCGCTCAAGTATTCGGTTTAAATCTAATGCACGGGCGTCAAATTTATAGATAGATGTTTGTGGTAAACACGATGGAATATATATTATAGGTAAAGGGTATTAGTTTTTTCAAATAAACTATAATAGATAATGATCGCGTTAAGTTATTACATAGGTAAGTCACCGCAGTTCACTACTTCACTAATTTCTATCTATCGGCCTTCCGGTGACTTACCGATGTGCTAACTGAACACGACCATTGGCTTTGTTGAGGTTGGCAACGCTGACTGGTAGTATATCTGTCAACGTGATTTGTCAATAAATGTCAAAATCAAAATGACAAAGTATATTTGCAAACAATTATTATAAATTAGATTAAAATATCATTAATATTAATAATTACCAGATCTAATCTTATCACAACAACGATGAGTTAAAATAAGAGGTAATACTATTCGGTATTATCCTGTGATATTAAACTTTCTGGATTAATGTTTATTTTTTAGCAACGAATAAATCTTGTAAATAAACAAACACCATGTCGGATACCACCGATCAAGCATCAGATAATATCACAGGTAAATTACTAATTTACCTAAGTTAATCTATTGAAATCTTTATCTCCTATATTATTACATTATCTATATGATAATGTACGAAAAGTTTGTTTAGTTCACATGATGTTAAAAATTGTGTATAATGGCTTTTTCGCGTATTATCACAAAATATTATGGTAGCTATGATGTTGTAGATGCCTCTACTAGTCAGGATTCAGATGTTGATTCTCACAGTGTTTGTTCAGCATCAGATACGCTCAGTGCACATATATCTTTGTCCGGTGCTACTGACAAGACTTCATTAGCTAGTTCTGTTGGTCATGGCACCTTGCTGGAAGTAACAAATACTGCACTTATAACAACATCTAGCTCACCAGGTAAATGATAAATTTAATTTTCTAAATATATAGTAAAAAATGTACGATGCATTTTAGAACCAGATACCAAAAATGTTGCATCAGGAAATTCCAACTTAGTCACTAACAAAGGTGGTTTGCTTCCTTGGGGGCTCATAAAGAAAGATCACCGCATCCAAGTGCAGGTCCAAGCATAGATATGGATATTAGACCAGGTGAATATGTTATGCGAAGCCTTTTCGCGGATTTCACAATTCAAGCAGAAAAAAAAATTGAAGCAGTTATGGGAGAACCACAGGTAAATTTAATTATGTTGTAGTTAGTCTAGGTTGATAAATTTTATTGGTGGTTATTTTTGTATAAATAGTAAAATTAATCAGCCAAAATGAGCAGTAGGAAGTCATTTATAGTATTTATTACTTGTAATTTGTAATAGTTTCATTAATCATCATATTTATTTATGATTTACCTTTTATTATTATTGATGAAGTATCTATTAAGTATTAAAATTAAAATATTTTCTACTTACCATGAAAAATGTATATTGTCAAAATTAAGCAACGCAATTATTTTATCTATACTTATGCATCAATCATTTTATTAAAAACTTGTCTTTGAGCTTAATCCCATAAGTTGATGGCTTATAGCTATTTTCTCATATTTGAAAAATCCTTTATTTCCTTTGCTTTGTAAGAATGTAAGAAAAACTTACCTCTCAATATCAATAAATTCAGTTGAAATATCTTTTAATTTAATGAATTTGTAACAATTATAGCATTAGAGATAGATTGAAGTAATAATTTGCATAAAATCAAATCAAACAACTGATTCTTTGATTAATTAGTCTTATAATATGGTTTTTAGGAAAAGTTGCTTTCAAAATTGTTGCAAAGAGGTGAAGATTTGCAATTCGATCAATTATTGAGTGCATTTGGATCTGTCGCTGAACATTGTTTACCATCCTTACTTAGAGCACTGTTTTTGTGGTATGAAAGGCAAATGGCGGAAGTTGCAAGTTCTGAACAAAAGAAAGTAGACCCAAAAGCTAAAAGGTTTTAATCTTTTTTTAACTATTTTTAAGCGAGGCTAATGTTTCTATTTGTATTTTTCAGTATCATAAATATCGTATCGGGTAGTACATCTGAAGCAATTGAAAGAAGTGAAGCTGATATACAACAGGAAAGAAGGGATTTGGCTGTGGAATTTATATTTTGTTTAGTATTAATAGAAGTTTTAAGGCAATTATCATTCCATCCTGGACATGAAGATCTTGTGCAGTACATAGAAAATTTAGCATTTAAACATTTTAAATACAGAGATGGGTATATAATGAAATAGTTAGTCTGTTGGGTTTGTATTATTGACTGATTAATTTCTAGAATTCAATCAGGTCCCAATGCAGGAAATATACATATTATAGCAGATTTATATGCTGAAGTGATTGGTGCTTTAGCACAGTCACGTTTTATGTCTGTTCGCACAAGATTTATGCAAGAATTAAAGGAACTCAGAGGAAAAGATCCAAGTCCAGTGTCCACTCAGAGTATTATCAGTCTTCTCATGGGAATGAAATTTTTCAGGGTGAAGATGGTACCCATAGAAGAGTTTGAAGCATCTTTTCAATTTATGCAAGAATGTGCACAGTACTTTTTAGAAGTTAAAGATAAGGATATTAAACATGCATTAGCTGGATTATTTGTTGAGATTCTAGTTCCTGTTGCTGCGGTACATTTATTAATTTTTTTTTTAATTCACAGTTACATACCTATATAACAATTGTTTTTAAGGGATCTTTATGTTAGGCACGCGTATCTTAATTATATGTATAAGTAGTTATATCTCATTATTTACTTTAACTGCCCATTCGTTTTTTGTCAATTATGTTTGGTAGCTTTTTATTTTCACTCACTTGTTCAATGTTACCAAGCAATTAAACGATAACATATTAATAATGATATTTCACTTTTAATATTAATGCATATTATAAAATCTATTATTTGATATACATACAGAAATATACATTTATCTTATACAGGGTGTAAGGAGTTTGACTGCCAAAATTTTAGAACAAGTAAATAGGATTAAAAAAGTTTATTATGAAGTAGGCGTTAAAATAAATAGTTTTCCAGAAAAACAAAAAAAAGTTCCAACTTTTAAATCGCGCTATCTTAGGCAGTTATAAGCAGTGAACGGAGGTTTTAATACCGCAAAAACGCTTAGGCAGCGGCCCAACTTAGTTCTCGTCGGTAAACGCGGCAAGATGATTCACACGGTCACCGGGCGAATGGAGCAACATCAGTGCAGTACTATCGATACTACCCATCATTCGCATTCGCTCCGACAATATATGTAAACCGGGCGAACTGCGATAGTGCTATACGCCCGCTACGCCTATGTGAATTCATTGCCATTATTATGTATTATTTTCTCCGCCCACTGGTTATAAGTCTTTTAAATTGTTATAGAAGTTTGTTCTACAATCTAAGGTAAACAGATGTGTTTCACAGCAGCTGAAGGCTGCGACGTCGATAAGAAAATTGCAGACCAGTTTTAAAGAATAAACTGCCTCGTACAATTAAGTCGTATGATTTCTGTTGTTTATTTCGTTTCAGTATGAATACAAATGCTCTAGGTTACATCAAACGATATTTTAGTGAATTATTTGAAACATTAGTACTGTGTAAAGTGTTGATGTTAGCACGATCGAGCGCTATACTACACAGTAATATCGCGATATGCTGTTAATTATTGTAATCGCATCCTCTGTCTACGGATATTTAACGTTTTTAAGGGGCTATTATCAGTTGTTGGTGGGAAATTTGAAATTGCGTTATTTTTACTTGCAATAATTTTTGTGAAGAATGATTATAAACAAGAAATTATTACTGGAATATTAACATTTAATTATAAATTTTTTGGACGAATAGTAAGTGACAGAAATTACGTGTTTAATAAAAAAGAATTTTTTTTTATTTTTTAAAGTAAAGTATTTCAAGAGTTATAAACTTATTCGTCCACTAAATATGAACGGGAATAAGCATGGTGTACATTATAAAAAGAAATATAATGCTAAATAAAAAGAGTATTGCAAGAAACGTATCCGGTAGTAAAACATATAACTGTAGACGTTCCAAATGGTTTGGCACCTTTCTAAAAGAGGGGCACATCATCGCCGCAATTACTGCTATTCGAATTTACTTTATATTCCTTTCTACGTGCTTATACCTCTTTCAGGACATGTCTCTATGTCACGATCTTGCTATCTCATTTTGTATATTGCTGTCTTTCATCTCGCAGTATGATCGACAACTGGTACTATTAGCTCCCTCTGTTGTCCAATTTATTTGTAATGACAGCCGATGTTAGTATAGGATGTGCTCGCTAAGAGTGAAAATAGACCCTTAAGCGCGGCGATGCCAACTTCTGGTAACTAAGTATTTACTTATTTTGGAAACCGTAAGTGACAGGCAAAAAATTTATCAAGGTATTCAGTTTAGTTTCATTCAGTCTACACTACATTATAATTATGGCACTCAAACCACTTACACCCTGTATATGTATATAACTTAAATTAACTGTCTATATACGGTCATGTTCGATAAAATAGCACTGTTATAACTTTTCTTAAAATCCCAGATATAACTTAAAAAACATGAATAATAAAACTACTGTTTGTATTCTGGCTTGTTTCTGCTTAGACTAAAAAACGAACATAATAAAGATTCTGAGGCAAAATGCTATGATCCTATTGATTAATACAGCAGTCTATTATTTGTACTAGAAACTAGTTTTTATTCAAATATTCTTCTAATTAAGATTAATTTTTTTTTCGCCTTGCCTTTATTTCGAATAATGCCCATACATTGTCGCGGTATAGACTCCACTATTTAATTACAATCATTGATTTAGATTTTGTGCCTTAGCTGCTGAAACAGCGATTTTTACGTCTGCTTATGAGTTTAGATAGTGATATTGTCCATAAACCACTTTTTAGTCTTGCGAAAAGTGTATTTGCGATCGGTGCCCTGTATATAATTACCTTTTCTGTCTTGGATAGCATTACATATTCTATTATAGTAACATACCTGTCAGCATCCAAACTGTCGTTAATTTTGTGCAGTGATCCAACACCATAGGAAGAAAAATAGCCGCCATGTTTAATCGTTTTGTACTTGGGGTTAGGACATTGTTGCTAAGATTTATGTCAAACAAAACAGTTTTAGATTCATCCTTCCATAGTATATTGCGCCATAACAATCCGACTGACATTTTAATGTAACACACTGCTATTTTAACGAACATGTATTATTTTAAAGTTTTGGTCAGGTTTGGATATGTTAAGTGGGGATATGTACTTAGATGTCATACAATCGCACCGCTGTTATTGGAGGTCACTAAATGGCTAACAATCATCTTCTTTAAAATGAATCGTTAGTGAATAAAAACAAAATAAGTACTGTAATTCGTGGAATGTGATTTTGATACTATTATATATGATACAGTTTTATAGATTACAATTCTAATTAATTTATATGTGTATAACACTTTTATTTTTTGCTTTCAGACTGTTAAAAATGAAGTAAATGTTCCCTGCTTGAAAAACTTTGTAGAAATGCTTTACTCGCAAACTTTGGATGCCAGTACAAAATCGAAGCATAGATTAGCATTATTTCCGTTGATAACGTGCTTATTATGTGTCAGTCAGAAGCAATTTTTCCTACAAAATTGGCACTGCTTTCTGGCAATGTGTTTGTCACATTTAAAAAACCGTGACCCTAAGATGTGCAGGGTTGCCTTAGGTAATTTTTATTTTGAATGTTGGAAATTTTATATATTATTCTGTTTTCTTTATTTGTTTAGAAGCCCTTTATCGTCTTCTCTGGGTTTACATGATAAGAATAAAATGTGAAAGTAATTCAGCTACACAATCACGATTACAAAGTATAGTCAATTCGTTATTTCCCAAAGGATCTAAAGGCGTTGTTCCCAGAGATACACCTTTAAACATATTCGTGAAAATCATTCAGTTTATAGCTCAGGAAAGATTGGATTTTGCTATGCGGGAAATTGTGTTTGATTTGCTTTCCGTGGGTCGTCCGATAAAAATTATACTAACTCCTGAGAGAATGAGTATTGGTTTAAGAGCATTTCTCGTTGTTGCTGATAGTTTGCAACAAAAGAAGGGGAACCGCCTATGCCCCGTTCAATGGGCGTGCTTCCAAGTGGTAACACGTTACGGGTTAAGAAAACGTTCCTAAATAAAATGCTTACTGAAGATACCGCTAGAAGTATTGGAATGAGTTCATATTTTCCACATGTTAGACGAGTTTTTGTTGATATTTTACGGGCACTCGATGCACAATATGGTCGTCCATTGATGATGACTAGTACACAAAATGTAAATAAGGAACCTGATGAAATGATTACCGGTGAAAGAAAACCAAGGATTGATTTATTTAGAACTTGTGTAGCGGCCGTTCCTAGACTAATACCGGATGGTATGACAGGGGCTGAGTTAGTAGATCTATTGTCTAGATTAACTGTTCATATGGATGAAGAGTTAAGAGGATTAGCATTCCAAAGTTTGCAAACATTAGTGATGGATTTTCCGGATTGGAGACAGGATGTACTTTGGGATTTACCCAATTTTTAGCTAGAGATGTTCTGGATACATCTCCACAACTTATTGATAGCGGTTTAAGAATGTTACTTCAATTATTGACAACGTGGAAAGCATCGATTTCTGCAGTTAATAATACGAATACTAACACAATGAGGATAGGAAAAGATGTGGACACAAAACCAATATCACGAGACAATGCCGCGACATATAGAACAGATAATCAAAAACGTGAACCATTATCTTCGGTGTTGCATCTTGTTGAAGCTTTCGCTTTGGTCATGTTTTGTAATTATCGTTTGTCTAATAGAAGACTTTCAGTTCACATCTTAAAAGACGTGAAAACTTTGACAAAAATGTTAAATTGCTCTGAAGATCAAGCAGCAATAGACGTCATGGATCAATGTTGTCCTCAAGTGGTAGAGAAATGTGTACCATTCTTGCCAGCTACAGAAAAAGCTGCTATACAAGCTGTTTCTAATATCGATTTACAATGGCTTGCTGATCGTAACGCTTGCATTTGGACAGCTGGTTTGCATGAGGATGGATTAAGCAAGACAGGATCTTGTTTTAGTTTAAATTTTATCGATCCGTGGAGTATATGTTTGTTTGGTTTCTTAGAACGGAATCGAATTTTAACTCATTGTCCTACATTAGTTAGCCATGCTTGGCCGATCGTATTTACAAGGATTAATGCCTTGTATCCAGTTATAGATCCCACGTAAGTAATTTATTTACTTATCTTTATTAGTTTTATATGTTTAAAAAACTCGTGTGATGTTCTGTTAGATAGAGTTTGGTAGAGATATTCTTTTTTTGCTTATTGTATGTCCGTGCTTTTATAGAAATATTTTTCTGATGCAATATACAGTAATGCTTTTACTAAGAATATTTTGACTCTGTTTTTAAATAATATCCGTATAGTATACCACACTTTAAATTGTATTTATGTTAAAATCTATTCTATAACAGATTTCATTCATTTAATGGTTCGTATAGCACTCCCTTGGCAATAATCTGACAACAGATGGAGATACATACAGAGCTATGGTTATACAGTTGGTGTATATGTAGTTTGACATACTAATTGAATAAATTAGTAAGGGTGAATATGTCTCTTTGAATGAGGCAAGTGATGATCTCAATAGACTTACAGAAATTCCTCTGTTAATTTAAGATATTTAGTGTATTAGGATAACATTTGTAAAGTTAGATATAAAAATATTTAAGTATGTAATTTACTGTTGTTATATACTTAAAATATGGGAATTTTAAAGAGAGCGGTAGTAAGACTACAAATAACTATAACTTTTTTCTCATATATTTAACTACTAGGGAATACTTAAGAAAATATCATGGTTCGAGCGTTTTAATTACTTGATTTTTATATACATACGTTGTGCGTCGGATTAGCATAGAAACTTATTTCTAAAGCTTTTGGTGCCTTTCTTTTATATTAAACATACAAAGTAGATCAAAAGTATTGCACCATGGTAATAACTAGAGTCGGCAAAGAGTAGCAAGTTTCAGTGCAGTGCGGAGAACAACTAAGAGGCCAGGCAGGCGTATCAAGACGAGTGTTCAGTAACGTTTAGGTACTCGCATCGTTTATGTTCGTGACTTTCATGAGTGAGCATACGCGATACGGACGTAATTCCAACGACCTAATATACTGAATACTGAACAAGAGTGCTTTGCTTTGCTTTCCGCACTGCAGTGAAACTTGCTTCTCTTTGACGACTCTAGTGATAACTTAATTAGTGAGTGATAACTTAATTAGTATTATTAAAAGAAATCATCAGGATTTTTTTTTAAATATACTATACTGATATTTGTTATCTATTGACTTAAAAGTATGAGTTACATACAGTTCTTTGAAAACAAAAGTAGATCTTTATCATTGAGAGATTTTATGAGAATATTATTATGTACTTATATAAGGAGCAAAAAGAAGTCCGGCATCATGTCAATAACTTTAAAATATTGGTATTATACAAAAATCATTAAGAAAAAAAAAGTATTTCCAGTAATTTGTCTTTGCCTTAGTGACCATCTAAACTGTTTTTCAAATATATTACATTTTTTCCTTGTGTGAAACGAAAATTGTTCTATTAAAATTGTGTTTGAAAACTACGAGGGGGCAATGAAAAAAGTTCTTGAAACAAATACTGGGCAGTTCATTGTTGGGAGTGTATACCTAATATTTACAAAAGATGATAGTGTATTGATGGGTGCTGTTGCAAAATCGCAAACTCTTAAGACTTGTTTATAGATGCTAGTCAACTCGGCCGAGTGATTGACTAGCAAGCCACTAGCACTCAAATAATACGTGTAAACATTCACTGGTGTTAGTTCAAGAGATGTGCGACTTGATTCGGCCAACGTTCAACTTTTTCGTACTAGTAAGGAGTGAGAATCAAAAGCAGATACAATACTAGCAGGTGTAAACATCTACTAGCACGTCTCTTACGAGTGGTGACAGTATTCCATCCTCAAAATTTTGTTTTGGATTTAAATGCAAACAGCAATTAGATGCAAGACGAAATGAACTCGCATGCGATTCAGCATGCGAGCGAATTCGTATATTTTATGTAAACACATGTCATGCTAGTGAATGCGCACGCCCGAGTTGACTAGCATATATAAATGAGCTTTTATGGTACCTTCAGTTGCTCCCAGAAAATATTAACATATAAAATTAGGGCGCTCGTCAATAGGAATTATTTTTGGGGTTATTTAGTGGCATATATAGTAGGCCAGCAAATTAAAAAATTTGCAAGCTAGAATTGCAGAAGAAGTGAAGAGAGTACCAGAGGATGTGCTGAGCAACGTGTTATAACAAAGTTTTCCAGACCGTCTTGGACATTGTGCCAACGTAAATTGTGTCCACTTTGAATATTTTCTACATTCATATTCGAATACAAAGTATTAGTTCTAGTTTTCCTTTAAGTTTGTTTCAACTAATAATCAGACAATTTAATTTCATAATCTATTTATAAACAGCTGAACCTGTACCCTAGTTATTATCTAAATCTAAATTGTTCTCTAGTTCATGTTGATTATAACTATTAATCAGATTAATTACATGTGTGTATAAGATGTTTGTGAAGTACTTCAATTAATGTTATCCTGGCAGAGACGCTTGCAAAATTTATGGACATACTTCGTAAGGGAGCGCAGTAGTATTTTTCTTTTCTAAAGAAGCTGTTTAATTTTTGAAAATAACTTTGATGGAGTTAACCCATGCAATACTGTCATTATGTTAGCGCGAACTGGGCTTTCTAAATCATTGAGTGCAATTCTTTCAAAATTCCAAGAAGTTTATACAGCACGAGTCAAAACTGAAGTACACGTCTGTCATTATTTTTCTAAATAAATTACTCGTTTCATTTCCTATGTCGTCAAATAAAAGTGCTTTCACCATACTTTTAGTTTGAGTAAACATTTTTTTTTCAATATTGGACTTTATCGCACTAATAAATCGCTTTGTATATGGCATAAGAGAACAAGTGTAAAGAGTTTTAGTTTCTATGTTAATCCGACCACAAGTACCAAATCTATAATTTTTCGTTAACATAATTGCTTCTTAATATGGAACGAAAATGGTATATTTCACACAAGATTATGTTTACAGATAATTTTAGAATAAAGTAGATGCGATCTTAGAAATGAGTGGGAGTATTATTGTTAATTAAATTCTTCGTAAACGTAGTTCCTGATAGTTCTCAACGGTCAAAACCAAGCGCACGAGTCAATTATATAAAAACTTTTTATTTGTATAAAATTGCTTTTCATCTGAATCAGCTGGTTTCTGGTTGGAAACTATCAAATTGGCTTATGAGTAGATATATTATTTCCATCGGATAAAATGTATCGAGACATAATTACGAATGTGTTACATTTAAAGTGTGGATTTCTATTATTGAATAAGTAATATAAAACACTACATCACACGACTGTTACAGTTAGACATATACAGGATGACTGGTAATGAAACGGTCATACTTTACAGCGTGTTAGTAAAGATCACTTGCAATAGATATAGCCCAATTTGCCTTATCAAAAAATCACCCGTTTTCGAGATATTGTGTTTTTAATTTTTTTTTCGAAGTTCACTACTTACTCTCAAACAAACTTAAAATTTACGAAAGTAATGGAACTTTTTCTCAATTTTTCAGTTTGTCTGGATTGAGGGCATCTCAACACTCATTATCTATCGGTGACAATTACGTCAAATACTTGGAAAAATTAAAAGAAAAAATTAAAACTTCCGCTTTTGATGAAACTGTAGGCACAATCACTACCTTTGTGACTATTTATTTAGCGATTGTGTCTATAGTTTCATCAAAAGCGGAAATTTTATATATATTTTTTAATTTTTCCAAGTATTTAACGTAATTCTATCGATAAATAATGTGTGTTGAGATGTCCTCTAGCCAGACAAACTGAAAAATTGAGAAAAGTTCCATTATTTTCGCCACAACTTCGGAAAAACACAATATCGCGAAAACGGGTGACTTTTGGATAAGGTAAATTGGGCTATATCTATTGCAAATGATCTTTACTTACACGCTGTAAAGTATGACCGTTTCATTAACAGTCACCCTGTGTCTTCCAAACTTCACGCCAATTTAGAATTTCGTTGAAAATCATGTAAATTCAAATTAAGAACAAAAACTTTCAAATTGAGTACGAAATTTCTCAACATCTCTATAAATATATTAGCTCTGTAACGCGTATTGCACACGTACCGCTTCATTACATTAATACTCCTAGGCCTGTCAACGATAATAGAGCATCTCTTCTTAGAAGTTCAGCAGCAGTAAAGAAACCAGTTAATGAACGTGATATCTATATTCATGTTTGGAAGAATTACATTACCTTCGCATTTCGAGTAGTACCACCGGTTCCAAGTCCTATAGTTCGATGCGCCAGCCCAGATTTGAGTCTAAGGTGAGTAAAAATTTATCTGCAAGGGTGAAGGGCTTGGCTAGGTACGCTTCTTTCTGTGAACTATGATATTTTCACAAAACGTCTTTAAATGGGCTTAATCACCTGCAATTCACCTGTGTAAATATGTCAATAAGGCTTTTTAGCGCGGAGATTTTATTAATAGTTGTGTTCATGTATGTTATTATTGGGAAATGGGACATAGCGCTTTGCTCAAGTCAGTTAATTGATTTATTTAAAGTTCTCTCGAGGGCGTAGTTGAGTCTAAACTGAGTACAAGCCTAGAAAATTTGGTGCAGGCGCAGGGTTTCGTATCTACAGGGAGGTTTACTTTACCGCTTGCCGCTATAAGGAAACAACACAAACGAGTCAGGTGATTTGATATACTGTTTTATTACACTATTTTATCATCATTATGCACACAACGTTCATCATAATATATACGTTGAATACATTGTGCGAGTTAAGTCTTTGCATAGCGATTGTGTAGAAAACGTATTTTATTTGTATGGCAGTAGGGTAAACTTTTTACTGTTATGTTTAGTGGATTTTTTATTTGCTTTGTTTGCATTAGTGAAATTGTATAAAAATTAAGAAATTTTACTTTCTTCATGTATTAGTTCACAATTGAAAATAGAAGAGTTCTGCAAAAATGGCATGATTTATGTGGCTTATCAAATGCATCACAATAATGCTATCTAGACGTACTTCGATGGATTTTTTTTTGTGTTGCAATGAATGGTATGCTACATAAAACTAAAAATTACATGACCTAGAGCAGGATTGGCGTTATCATTTTATTTTTTAAGAAGCTGGCATTAATTTTATTTGTATTTGCAATGCGAATCATTGGTTAAACTTGCTCTACTGGCTCTAGCCTCTTGAAGACTTCTTTTCTAGTGTATCTCAGATGTTGTAGTGTTATATAAGTAGAGCTGTCAAATTATGCTGCTAAAGCAGTGTTGCTTCTTGCTGTGCGCGTAGTATGCCATATGTCGTTTATTCATGGAGAGCGATAAAAACATATCTACAAAAGTGAGAGAAGTGCGAAATTTGCTATACTTTCTGAGCAGTTTTTGTATATTTGGGAATCATATCAAACAAAGGGTTTTAGAGTGATTTCGAGAACTGTGGGCTCGTAATAAACAGATATAACGTCGGTGTCACCAAAGGCCACAACTTTGATTGATTACACG
This sequence comes from Holotrichia oblita, assembly GCA_023690525.1. Lineage (NCBI taxonomy): Eukaryota > Metazoa > Arthropoda > Insecta > Coleoptera > Scarabaeidae > Holotrichia > Holotrichia oblita. The sequence continues at coordinate 87,882,203 of CM043015.1, read as the reverse complement.
GGACACGTGTTTCGAGAACGCGTGGGTTCTCGAAACACGTCACCAACCGAATACCGGTATTCGGTTGATGAAGAGAACCCACGCGTTCTCGCAACACGTGTCCCGAGTAATCAATCAAAGTTGAGGCGTTTGGTGATACCGATGTTATATCTGTTTAAAGGTTCTTAGAATTACCAAAAAATATGTTCAGTGGGTGTAATACTACTAAAAACAATTTGACTATAACAGACACATTAAAAATGCGCAATTTAGATATCAAAAGGGCAGAAACTGCTTTCAATGATTTTCTGTGTGATACTGTTTCTGATGTATCATTTACTTTACTTACTAAAAATTATTTAGCATCTTTGGGTAAAGACAATAAGGAATAGAAATTTCGATTTCAATCAACACTACCAAAACAACACCAGCAGAATTCACGAGATCGCGAAACAAACGTGATTTTTGGGGCGCAATACCTATACTAACATACCACTTCAATTAGCGAGCGCTTTCATAAGGAAGACGTGCTACTTGTGCAGGTTGTTGGGATACATTTAGCAGGTTCATCCTTCTGAAACATCGCGTGGTGGTGTATGGAGCAATCGCTAAGCATTATTCAGCGGACATGAGGAGAGTAGAACAGCGGGTACACTGCGATAGCGTTGCGTATTCTATGTTCTCAACACCTGGCATATGTATGGTCCGCAAATGTAGAAGGTGCATTAGTTATGCGAACTGTATGGCCGCGTTTGACGGTTGATGAGCTGAGGTCGTTGTGTGTTTCAACGCATTCAATTAATATACGAAGCGAGTGGTGTAATGCTAGCCAACGTTGGCGGATTGAATGGACGCGTAACTTGTTTTCTGGCGAATCATGATTTTCGGTGATTATGGGGGACGTGCGAATCTTGGTTCATCGAAGACTTAGTTAGTGCTCAAACAATACATAGATTCAACTGCTCCGTGGTCAACGGTAGTAAGGCACAATGTTATTGTGTATATGTGTGGTAAACGTATACATCTACTACGTGTAGAACAGACAATGGTGGGAGGCCGCACCCATGGTGATAACGCACGATCACATGTGGCTCGTGTAGTAGACCCTTGTGGAGTAGGACTACATACGGGTGCTTCCTCGATCAGCTTGTTTTCTAGATTTCAATTTGATTGATCATGTGTGGGACATAATTGGTCGAAGACTGCAACGTCATCTGGTTCTTTCAATCAATGTTGAACTATGGAGACGAATGTAATCGAAATTGTTGGCCATCCCTTCCTACATCGAGATGTTTGTAAATTTAGTTTCCGCTCATGTTCTTAAGGTTTTTATTGTTGTATGCAAGATTTGCTGTATGTAGATAATCTTCTCATTCAATGTGTCAATAAGCATTGTTACAAACTATTTATTTGACCGTTTTTGTGATTCTGTGAGATGATACGCTCGCACATTTTAAGCAGTAGATGTGAACATATATGTACAACCAGATTCATCGTTAAAAGTTGGCACGATCTGCAACTTAACAGCACCGAAGAGTTGCACAGTATACTGCCAGATTTACAATTACAACAATTAATAAATATAAATAAATTCAAATATTTTATTTTAAAATGGCGTTAACGAAAAACGTGTTATTATTAAAAATAAATTAATAGATTTATTAATAAACAACAAAACAGCAATATTTCAGTAGTTATTGTCAACATTTAGTTCTTTTATGCATGCTACAATTGATATTGTACGTATAATGAATAAAATAAAAATTAAATAGTTTTGCATTCATAGTTGGAAACAAATGAAATACGTTTTTTGAACTAAAAAATCTGCGATGCTTTGACTTTTCTAATATTCAATACTTCGTTATCATACCAAGAAACACTTTTGTGAACTACACTATACGAAAATTCTTTTTCGTTATAATCTAACTTTTATCTCTATAAATCTTGTACATCTGATAAGGTAGCAACAAGCAGCTTATTCGGAATATTGTTTATTGATTTATTGCCCATACAATTTGTGATTGTAAGTTAATTCTTTTATATTAAATTAATATTGCACCATTCTAACTTTCCAATAGGTAATTTAATAGGTATCAGGTTTGTTATTTTTCAGTACATCGCATTTTAACGCATATAGATCCACGATAAGTAGGCTTTCAGTAATCATGCACTTCTCTATATTAAATTCTAATTTACATTTACTAGAAATGGTTATTTTGTGTTTTCTTTTAATGTAGTTCATCTCCAGATAGTTTAAGTGCGGAGCGAAACGATGCTAAAATGCCTGGCGCCAATGTATCACCTAACGCACTATACAAACTGGTTGTACCTTTGTTAAGGTGTGAAGTTAGCGACGTTCGCGATGCTGCAGTTTTAGCTATAGGAAATGTTAATAGTGAAGCTTTGAAGTAAGTACACATTTCGTGGAATTACGTATATTATCATGTTTTTTTTTGTGATGACAGAGATGTTATGGAAGAACTGGTACTTTACATAAGGGATGCTGTAGATAAAAAACAAGAAAACGTTCGAAGACGTCGACGAAGAGATGCGCTAAGACTACAGTTAGTTAAAGTATTAGAGTTGGTAGCGGAATACGGCACTTTCGGCGTCAGTAGCTTTGTTTTGGATAGAGATACTAATTCCTTACATCCTACTTTCTTGGAATACATGGATGGTGCTCGTCTTTACTTGGAAAGTGAACCTGATAAACACACAAATTCAGTCAAGGAAATAACTTTGCATTTCTGCAGTTTTATCACAAAAATGATCAAAAGCTTTTCGTGTAAGTATTTCCTTAATTTTTCATTTGATTAGCATAGTTTCGTTTAACATCTTTATAGTGGAAACTTGCCAAACTCTTCTAAAACGCGATCTCAGAAAGAATCTCTTTCTGCTGTTTGCGACGTGGTCTGGAAAGTATGGTGTGCCGTTCGCCCCGATAACCTCGCCGGATAGTGATCAATCGCATAAGAAGTGTACAGAACTGCAGTTCAGCGCGTTGCAGGCCATGAGTGCTCTACTTTGTTGCGGTCCTTGCATTGATCCCGAAGGATTGGAAGACAACGAAGGTGATTTCTACCAATGGCTGGATAATATGTTGAACAGTCACGAAGAAAAGGTAAGTTTACCTATTTATAAATTAACTGCTAAAAGTTATTAGTACGTTCGGGAAGATAACGCAAGCTTATTTTGTGGGTATTGAATTTGTTTCCAATTAAATTGTAGTTCAAATATAGTGGAATTTGCCTCTCATTTGTGAGGTATTACACATCCAAACAGCCTTGCCTTAAATGAAATCTACTAGACAAATGTTCTTTATGTACAAAAATCTCGCATCCTCTAAAGCGCTATTAATTCAAGTGTATAAGCACTGTACAGATATTTTTATGTTTATGAAAAATTTATGATCGTTAATAATTATTGGTGATTATGGCACTTTAACGGGTCGATGGCCGCAGTGGTTAGGCGGCTGACTATCGTTGTGGGAGGACGATAGGCGCCGGGGGGTTCAATTCTCTGGGAGCAAAGTGAGGGACGGTGACATTTTTTCAGAGAGATACAGCTTAATCCTGCAACCACTTACCCAACATTAAAAAAAATGTTAAGGACTCAAAGACATTTAAAACAAGCATTCTTTTTATTTTACATATATTTCCAATATCTCACGCTTAATGTAATATAATATAAATAAGTAAAATCATGATAACGAATTAATAGAAACAAGAGCCACTGATAGGATATAATTCTAAAACCGCAACTACCTCGGAGCTGTTGCGAATGCTACTGCTTCGTAGCTATTCTCAATACTGCTTCGGAGCAACGAAAAGAAGCGCGCGCCATCGCGTATTATAGAGATGATGTGCTATTTGACTTTGTGCGGTTTGTTAGTGGTATAGCTGCCCACGGATTTGCCTGCGCTGATCGCGATACGCATACGAGTGTGTACTCGTTGGATTCTTTGCGTTCAGCACACGAACCGCGGTTCGTGGATCGTCACTATTATAAGGGGTCAGTGAATGGAGCATATAGTAAAAAGCGCAAATAGACGCATATGAAATATATACGAGAAATTAGATGTAGTTTTGAGTTGTATCGTGTTTTACGCGGTAGTGATAAACTATTGAACTGATTATTCACTGTCTCCCTAGTTCAGGAATAGCTCCGATAAAGATATCCTTTTGGCTCGTTAAATACAAGAAGTACATACAGTACACATTTCAAATAGCGTTTAATACGCATGAAAGAGAGACATTATTTGTAAATATTATTTTATATGCTTATACATTATATGAGAATTATTGTTTTGTGTCTTTCATGTACAAAGAACTGGAATTTATGTTTTATTTTTATTTCTTTATTATTATATGTATTAAAAAAACTCACTCGTTTATTGTGAAAAACCCTTACACTAGTAGTATTTCTTCAGCAGCTAGGTCCAATAAAACAATTGGACCGTAACATTATTACTATTATATAAAAGACAGAAAAGAGGACAAAAAACGTCTATTATAGAAAACTAAAAAAATAATTCTAAACATGTCAGTGTAATGCTGCTCGTTCTATGCCGAGATAAAATGGGAAGAGAAATTCGTTATTGTCGGGGAATTTTCCCTATGGTGAATTGTTTGCCGGGAAATTTTCCTGTCGGAGAATAGTTTGTCGGTGAATTGTAGTCGAGGAAGTTTCCGTTGGTGAATTGTTTTCGGGGAATTTTCCGGTTCCCACGGTTCCCTACCCTCCCGTGATGCATTAGTTACTCGCCTATCAAATGGTCATTCATATCACTCTGTGTACAGGAAACCCACATATACCGATCGATAACTTCACGCAAACTCACATCATTACCCAGCACAACAGCAATCAGTAATCAGCCCCTTGTACAGCAAGCAATTTCAATTTCCCAGCCCAACAATATTAAAAAAGAACTAGAACATGTAAAAACTGCTCATCTCTAGAATAGCTATAGCTCCAGCAACATACAATAGGTACATTTATCCGAAAATCCGTGAGGAAACACCAGAAACTAGTAATCAATTAACCACTATTGTTCTCGCCTACATTCACGGCGTTGCAGATCACTAATAGGATTCACCTCAAATTTTTCCTTCGTTCAAGGACAATTGCCGTGCTCTTTCCCATAAAAGCATTTATAATAATTGCTTGTGATTGTGGTTCAGTATGCATAGATGAAACTGGAACATTAATTCAAGCTAGACTCAAAGAACACCAACAATACGTTAAGACACGTTCTTCGGCACACTCAGTAGCCGAACATTTTCTTGACAAGCGCTATAAAATTTGTTCCAGCATTTGGAAAGCCGTTCTTTCAGCTTCATTAACTCGTGCTCACTGATCCACTTTATTACACAGTTTTCACCTCTAGCGCACACTCTAGTTACACTTCGTGTTACCGTGACTTTCTAGCGGCCCTTACCCACTTTAGCTTCCGAAGAAACCACTTACATTAGTGGCAAAACGTGGAAGTAGAAGTTTCCTTTAATATATCTTGTAGTTTTTGTAACTGTCATAACCGTTACTGGTTTCGTTGTTAAATACAAGATCCCTCGAATAATAGTGAATTATTTAAGTAGTCTGTTTTCTGAGTTTTTAATTTACGATTTTGCCTGAACGTCACAGTTTTTTGCTGAAATAGCCTACAAAAGCCGATTTGCATCTGAACAGATGAGCAGTGATGTTTGTTTTTCTACATAACATTAACGGTATTTATTTTATATTTTAAGATATATACAAAAATCCTGTTGTTCAATACATTGGCTATATTCAGCCGGACTAATCACTAAGCGCTGAGAGTGTCATCGCTGGAACTCAGCGCTGGGTCGTATTGAATAGTGTATAGGCGAATACAGGCTCGCACGTAGAAAACCGTTGAGATAGAATTCCGTACAACTCCGTTGCCGAAGAACTTCGTAAAAGTCTTTTAAAATCACCAGCTATACTTCCAGTTTAGTGCCAAACAAGTCAGGATTCTAGGTCGTACGTAGGTATTCATAACAGTTTGATCCGTTGTGTATGAAGTTAACAATTTGAAAGACAACTCTTGCGAACGTCCACGTACTTCCGCGTGCAAAGTTGAAATAGTACGAACTTCTGCGACATCGAGTTTCTACAACGATCAGCAGCAACATACGGCGAGCTGCGTCACTGAGTTCCAGGTACGTATATGAATCGGTACGTTAGCGAATGCTGGTCGAACTTATTACGGCAACGGAGTTGTACGGAATTCTACAGCAGCGGTTTTCTACGTGCGAGCCTGAATGCGCCTTTATAATGAATATTAGCGCTGTCGCATGCTCGATTACATAGTTTAACTGTTTGAAATTTTGTCATTTTGATCATAACCCAAATAAGAACTTATCTAGTGATATTAAATTGCAATTTAAATCATTAAATTTGGTATAAGTTAGTGTAATTTCTCTATTTAAGCTAAAGAAATTCTACATTGTCAAAGTGTACGTATGTATGTATGAGTAAAGTAAGTACAAATTATTAAGGTATTATAGTTACAACTTATAGCTCGAAAATTTTAAACATTTGTTATTTTAATCCATGTTAATTTTCCATTGCTAAAGTCATGGTCTGTAATACATATTTTTAAATTTCAAATTTTGAGGCTCCCCCTCCCCCTCTCTCCCCCTTTCGCTTACTTTCGCAGCGCATTTTCTTTCCGCTGCAAAAAATTGCGTCCGCTAGCCTCAGCGCTGACTTTAGCGTTGTATTCGAATCCGCCATATTGTAAACTCCCAATGTTTATGTTTTGATAGTTGACAGTTACCATAAAAATGGTGTATTCAATTTTTTTATAGGCAAATATACGAAACAATTTTTAGTTTTTTTAACGTCCAATGTCCAACGCATTGCATTTAACTGCTTTGTGATTTCAAATTCAGAATAAGCGAAAGGAAAAGGAATATGAATTAGTCAATTAATATGTATTTACATATGTAGTACATGGATATTATAACTATCGTAACTTGTAAGAATGGATAGATGAAAACTACTTAAACTTATAATGCATACTTGAGAATTCTCAGTTCTTTACAATAAAACAAAGGCTATTTACGTAACATATTTATTACAACAATCTGAAAACATTATAAGTGCTCTAATAGGTACAGTCTCATCTGTCTCTACAATACACCTTGTTGGTGATGCATCGACTGTAATATTTTACAATAAATTGATATACTTTCATCGCTCAGTAACATTAAACTAATTTTATAGCTGTTAATGGTTTCACTGGATCACAAATAAATAATGTTGGTATAGCATACGGTTTCAAACGATTTTTCCTGAAATTTAAAAACATTCTATCTTCAAAATGTTTTCCACATACATAGGTATTATACAGGGTCCGGCAACGAAGCGGGGACGGAAGATTACACGGTTATTTGAAAGTTTGTCAAATATTTAGTCATCAGATATTGTTCCGCACCATCAAGTGCACGTTTTAAAAATATTTTGTTTTATACAGGGTGTTCCAGATGGAAATGCCAGACTAGAGTTGCATTTTTCTAAATGGAACATCCTGTATATGAATAGAGAAAATGATCCGCGCTTGAAACCTGGTTACAACGATATAATGTTGTATAGGCCTAAAGTTGATAGTTTCTGTGTAAACAATGATTTTACTTGATAAATTGATACATTTCAGTAGGCTATTCTGCATAAGGAAAAACAAAAGATTCGAAACCAACAGAGTAGAATATTTTTTACTAGTATGGACTGTCGTTACTATGTGAAATAAATTCTGCAACTGCTCGCTTTATACAGGGTGTTCATAATTTTGCAAAATCGAAGAAATCTCGAAATTTTTAAATGGAACACCCTGTATATTTTTTGCTCATTGGAACGCCTTTTTACTACGCTTTCTATTGATACCTCATTTGATGCACCTAGGATAGATCATTTTCTAATTATTTCTTTTTAAAGTTGAATTAATGAGTAATACTTGTATTTTTAGATCTAATTTGCATTTCAAACCTACTGTAAGATCGGATATTCGACAAATCCATAAATCCATAAATGGTCTATAATAAGAAGAAACTCCATCTAGTATGAGAAACAATTGATTTTCACTCAGCGGTGAAAGGTAACATTTATTTAATATAAAGTAAAGGTGTCAGTTTTAAGCTTGTATAATAACCAAGTTGAACAAAATTTCGTTTTGTGTTATACAGTACTCGTATTTCGTTCAATCTTTAAAAGAAATTGTTATAATGACTAATTTTAGTAGATACTCAACAAACGCAAGCTCCTACTTTCAATAGCTATTACCTTTGAAATACCATCTATACTTACATCTCTCCACATACAGAACATTTAGAGCGACTAAGGCCACCTAGAAAAGAGATAGATCTAAAGTGGAGCGGTTGTAAAACATATACAGAATAGCACGCTCGCCAATGCGTTAATTCCGTATATGTTTTACAACCGCCCCACTCTAGATCTATCTCTTTTCTAGCTAGCCTTACTCGCTCTAAATGTTCAGTATGTGGATTTTTCTGTATTGTTAATAATGCGGGCAGTTCGCTTTGTTTATTGATTACCTGTTTATTTGTGTTCTCCCTTCTTGTAGGTTACACCATCAGTTTCTATAAATTTCTCTAATAATCTTTCAAATGCTTCCGGTATTCTCTCTACTTGCTAGGAGACAATTTCTTGTTCACTCCTCAAGAATAAATATCATATTTACCATTTCTTGAGTAGGTACCTACTAAAATTAGTCAATATAACAATTGCTTTTAAAGATTGAACGAAATACTGTATAACACAAAACGAAATTTTTTACAACTTGGTTATTAAGTATACAAGCTTAAAACACCAGATAACTTGATTAGCAGTGAATCTATTGAAAATGCTATATTACTTTATATTAATTTAATGTTTGCTTTCACCGCTGAATGAAAATCAATTGTTTCTCATACTAAATGGAGTTTCTTCTTGTTATAGACTATTTATGGATTATTTGTTGAATATCCAATCTTACAGTAGGTTTAAACTGCAAATTAGCTACTAAAAATATAAGCATTTCTCATTAATTCAACTTTAAGAAGAAATAATTCGAAAATGATCTATCCTAGGAGCATCAAATGAGGTATCAATAGAAAGCGTAGTAAAAAGGCTTTCCAATGAGCAAAAAATATACAGGGTGTTCCATTTAAAAATTTCGAGATTTCTTCGATTTTGCAAAATTGTGAACACCCTGTATAAAGCGAGCAGCTGCAGAATTTATTTCACATAGTAACGACAGTCCATACTAGTAAAAAATATTCTACTCTGTTGGTTTCGAATCTTTTGTTTTTCCCTATGCAGAATAGCCTACTGAAATGTATCAATTTATCAAGTAAAATTATTGTTTACACAGAAACTATCAACTTTAGACCTATACAACATTAGATCGTTGTAACCAGCTTTCAAGCGCGGATCACTTTCTCTATTAATATACAGGGTGTTGCATTTTAAAAAATGCAACTTTAGTCTGGCATTTCCGTCTGGAACACCCTGTATAAAACAAAATATTTTTAAAACGTGCACTTGATGGTGCGGAAGAATATCCGATGACTAAATATTTGACAAACTTTCAAATAAGGGTGTAATCTTCCGTCCTCGCTTCGTTGCCGGACCCTGTATAGCTCTCCAATTAATACCTCTTTCTAACAAATCTTCACGTTTTTGCAGGAGGGAACACTACACCACCGGCGATAAGATTTTATAGAAATTTAGAATAAATTAAAAATAACTGTAGCCTTAGTAAACACACGATACGTAAAGATAAATATTGTGAGTTTTCAACATGGCGATTTACGGTCATGCGCATAAATTCCATGATCGGGTCGTGTCCCTTCTGGTTATTCTGTGGTCCGGCTGAATATAGCCATTGTCTATGAGAAATGCGGATAATATTGGCTACTGTACTTATTTGTAAACGGCAGCTGAAAATTTTACTTTAAATTAAAATTTTACTTTAGTTCATTATTGTGAGACTGAAACTCGTTTTAGGCATCTTTTCCAAAACTTCATTGCGTTATTAAACAAGTGGTTAAGGACAAATATTATTTGACTATTTATTTATTACAATTTTTTTTTTTTTTGTTAGGGTTTGACGAAAGGGGAACGAATAAATATATCTATTTTTGATGCAAATCAGGACATTTTTCAGAAAAGAAGAAGTCAATAAAGCAGAAATTACAAAGTTGGCAAAGAATATGCTTTTCGTGCCTGATCTGACAAAATAAACACAAGAGACGGAGTAACTCCCCGTCGTGTTTCAATTTGAAGTTAACAATAATTTATAACTGACAGTATAATCATGCAAAAGCGAGCGTTTTAGATTGCTATGGCAAAGACGTAAATTAAGCTGCTTTGAAATGCTGGATACACAAATTATATGCACAACTTATAATAACAAATGCAAACTTGTTCCGAACACACTTCGGAACTAATTCAGCTATGTAAATTTGCATATATGTCTTGGAATAGTCTATATTTGGGCATTTTCTCTTACTAAAGTATAAATAAGCAAATTACGATTTATTACTGCCTATAAAAATAATTTTCAAGTCCAACTGCGACTCCATCTGCAAATCTTATATTAAATAAACAAGAATTTGATAAATTTACTGGGTAAGAAATGCTTATTTTTAAATTTATTGGTTGTTGTATATGTCGCATTTGTATGGTCGTAAAAGTTTTATTTTATTAGAAATTATAAATATGTATGGATGTGTAGTTTATGTTTGCGTAAACTATTGGAGATAGCAGCCTGTGACAGCGGTTACTTCTCCTTACTTATATATGTACATGTGTACTTAAATCCAATAAAATGACATCCGAATTCGTTAATGTAAATATAAATTTGAATTATAACATTCGGTGATAGTGTAACAAATTATATTGTATAGTAGCACGTATAAATAATTCGAATTAATTTTTAGTTTATTGTACCCAGGTACTTAGAATGGTATTATGTGATTAATATAATGTAATGTTTTACTTGCTTTTATGAATACATATAAAAGGTAATTTGTTCGATGCGGTCAATTTAAAATCAATGTTAAGCAAAAATTCAAGATGGCGCATTTATATAACAACTTTCTTAATTTAAGTCGGCGTCATATTGGATTTTTATATCACCGAATAATAGTATATTACATACTAAGGTTGAGAAGTTGACTATTATATAATAGTCTTCTCAACCGAATTATGTATACTATTTTTTGTATCAGTAGTATTGGATCTTGAAACCTTGATAATTGGGAATAAATTTGCTAGTGTATGTAAGATTGCACTTGTTGTAAAACATAAAACAAATGTATGTAGGCTTCATTTTGATGTTGACAGATAAGTTTTGACATAACTGCTGAAACTAAAAGCGAAGTATTTTTTAGATTATTATTCGTTTTATTTATGTGTGTCTGAAGAAATAGTTATTTACGATACAAGTGTTACAAGTGCGATTTTATTTCACGAGTTAAAAGTTTGCGACATGAGCGTTAGCGTCAGCGAGGTATTATATTAATCACTATTGGTTAATAATAGTACTCATAATACCCGGAGGGAATAATGAAATGCGACCAGCGAATAATGAGACAACGTTTCCATTAGTCCCTGCATTTCGCCAATAAGAACATAATGATACCAACGTTATCATAGTAACGATAAACAAGTCCGAGTATTTAATTGTCAAACGTCAAAGCCGATATAGTAATCTATTAATTGATGTTTTCGTTTAATTGATTTATTTTTTTTAGTAATCTTCAGTTAGTCGTAGATAAAGTAGTGTATACTAACTCGCAATAATGACTATACTCCCTCGAGCCGAGGTACTCCCTCGCCGCTTACGCGGCTCGGTTCGTAAATTCAGCTCTCGGTAATAATAACTGTCACTATTCACTCGTTGTATAAACTACTATTAATTGAAGATAAGCGGGTTTGGTAGGATGTTTGGACGTTTAGACCATGTTTAGACTGATGATTAGATACGAGCTGTTTCTATAGTAACTTATCATAAAACTGTCAAGTGGACACTATCAACATTGAAATTATGTATTTGTATGTACCCTCAGTGAGCAAAAAATATTGGGACACGATGTGGCTTAAACCACTTTCAAGATTCTAAAATGTACTTATTGTAAGCATACTTTGCTGTCATATGCCAGATATTTATTGACGTTTACAAAATTGGCGGTGTTGTTTTGCATAATCAGATCCGATAATCTGTGAAAAAGCATGTTGAATGTAAAAACAAATTCGTGATTTTTTATCTGAAAAATTACACATTATCTACAAATTGTTGCGCCAATCCCTATCTTTGCTGCATGTTAAATTCCGTCAAGTATATTTTGTTTGGCACTCAAATTCGACATATTTTAGCTTTAAATTAACCTCTGTGACTTTTGACATTTGTTCCCATTTTATCAATCAAGTTTACGTAAGGAAAAATTCCTATGTCGCAAGATTTTTTGCTAACCGACCGTACATTGCTATAATAACACTTTTCCCTCCGGCGGCGGAAAAGTGAAAAGTAAACCTCCGGCGGAGGAAAAGTGACACTTTGCGGCCGACTACTCAGTCGAGAAATGTCAGTTTTATTAACGCTCGTCTTGCAAACTTTTACTCGTAAAATAAAATTGCACTTTTAACACTTGTATCGTAAATAACTATTATTCTCTTTTTATCTATTCAACATAACCTATAATTAAATAAAAAAATACTAGTCTAAAGATTAATTTTATATTTTAATCAAGTAGACTTACGTGAACTAAAACGAAATCAAATCAAATACAAAAAATACAAATTTTAATGTTACCTAGTCACAGGTAATGTTCAAAATGGTAAGCATTGTTCGCTATACAAAAATCGTACATTATTTTTGAGTTGTCCCTAAAGTCAACCTACTATGGTTAAAAAATATAATAATGCGACGATGGTCGTAATGCAGAGCGTCCGTATTTCTCTGTTATTTTATAGCTGTAATACCTTTTATGTATACTTCTGTTGCTACAACTTACGGTTATCTAAAAAGTCAAAAATTATCCCAATATTCCAAAAAAAAAGAGACTAGTTAATTACCTCTCAAAGTGGAACATTTTGTGTCCTGGGCAATATGAATGTAGAAAGCACGCCAAGGCAGCACGGTCAAGGCATTAACGGATTTATACATTTCCATTTTACGAATTTGCGTGACTTGAGTGATGCGCCGTGGGGAGATAATTTTAATACTGTGCTTGTGGAGCACTTAATGTTAAAACTCTGGACTAATTCGAGTTGTAATAATTTATTCGTTGGTACTTTTTTCTGGGTATATTTCACGGATCTGAAAAGAAGAGCGTTTTATTACACATGTTGTTATATTAGATGATAGTCATTTACTATATTTTTATGATTTCATACAACTAACAGTGTCTGCATCATATTTCTGTATAGCTTTAAAATAACCAGAATTCCGTCGCTTTTTTGCTTACTATATTTCATGAATAATAATTGACTTTATAATACTGAAAGGGACTTTGGTTAGGCATTTTAATTCCCTTAAGTATGGCTGTTTCAATATCCAGTTCGCTTTTTTTTTCTTTCACTCACATTTGTTTCATTATTCCATGGTTATAGCACTATAGTTAATACGAAACGGATAATTAATCTGTGTAGTACTACTAACAAAGTAACTTTCAAGCATTTCTACTTAGAAAGTTGCTTCTTTTCTGTTTCTTAGTGTAATTTGTGGTACTTAGAAAATTTATTGTCGATTTCATAATAAAATTAACCGTTACATTACGAACAATATTTATATTTCACAAACAATGAATTTCATAATCAAAAATAAATTAACGGTATACTACTATTTAATATATAGGTTGATTCAAATTAAGTGCGCACCATTGCTATCTCTGTTATTATTGATTCTAGAAAGTAGGTTAAATTAGCAAAGTATGTATTAGTGTTTTTAACATTGATTAGCATGCAGTTCACGAATAACGCATTTTCGAAAAATTTCGAAATTTATAATTTTTTTTAATGGAACATCCTGTATATTTTTTAAAATTCTGAATACTAATGTTCTTTGTAATATAAAAGATTCAATACACTATTGTCCTAAAACGAATAATAAAGTAGTTACGGTGCATTTTAGTTGATGTCAAAGATATTCTTTCATGCTGTAAAATCAGTAGTAGGCTTTTTTCACTTTATACAACAAATAGTATGCCCCATTGAGATAGAATAAGTAGGGAGACGCTATCACGTGGCTAAAACGGCGCAGGTCGGCCATATTGGTACACCACTTTACGTCAAACACGTAGATTATGGTGTATGTGTTATGTATGTTTGCATTAATTGATTATTTCAGTTATCTACGGTTATACGATATAGCAAAGTACTAGAAGATATTATGGTTTCTTGTGCTCTACCTAGTTGCAAGAGTAGAAACAGCGTTAACAAGAAGAATTCGTCGAAAATAACATTTCATAGGTGAGTGTTTGACATAAAAACAATTGATATTTTCTAACCTTTATGTACTTATCTTTTAATTCCTGATTTATTTGCACTTGTAGGTCAATAAAACAATAAATAATTAAATACCAATTTATTTAATTATTTACTTTTTTATTGACCTACAAGTATAAATCACGAATTAAAAGATAAAAACAATGTGCAGAGCCGTAATTGGAAAATTTCAATTGGTGTGCCTGTATGTAGGTACATAAATAAACTATTACATATTGAGCGTTTATATTGTCAAATTATGATATTTATGGGCCTAGGGCCTAACAGGCGTGGGATGACGTAATTAATTTTAAATAAAACCATCTGTTAAGTGGAGGCTTAAAATTATACTTATAATTTTCAGTAGTCCAGACCTGGTGATGCAGCCATATTGGTACTCCACTTAAGCCCCGCCCAGTGCGCCGTTTTGAACATACAGGAAATATGCTTCATAGCGTCTCCTTAGTATACTAGCTCAATGGCATGCCCTCTGTAAATGTCAGTAATGTACTGAATATGAATCTTTCGCACGTTTAGTTATTAAAAATAGTTTTTTTTTTGATTTTGTGTTGTATTCATTAGTTCTCTATTTTTCTAAACATTTTGGGTTTACTTTCGTTGCTTAGTGTTTGACAATATTTTCACTATGGTATTTCCTCATTTGGAGAAATGCGATATGTTGGAAGCATACAGTTTATGTCCTAAAAATTCAATAAAGACTAGCGAATATTGTGCTGAAGACTATCCTTTACGACAGCAGCCAGATCGATGTTACTTTCGAAAACTTTACAATCAGTTTAGGCTGCATGATTGCTTATTTAGAAAGAAAAGAACAAAGAAAAATATCGTCGTCAACGAAGAAGTAGAAATTACAGTGTTAGCATATTTGAAGCCCATCGCGAATTTTTCATTAGGGATGCTATTAAGGAATTGGGATAAAGTTATTCATCAGTTCAAAAAATTTTGAGAACGCATAAGTATATCCTCTTTAAGTTCAGAATCTCTCAAACATTACAGCCAGGAAATTAGCTTTCTGTCATTGGTTTTGTAATTTTTGTGATGAAAATTTGAATGGAGCACAGTGTATTTTATGGAGTGACGAAACAAATTTTTCAAATAAAAGCATGTATAATAAGAAAAATAGTCATTACTGCTCTCAAGAAAATTTATTAATAGTTCGTCCACATGCTGCACAAATTCGATTTAGTTTTAACGTTTGGTGCGGATTAATTGGTTCTATAGTCGTTGGTCCAGTGTACTGCAATGGTACGTTAACAGGAAACAGATATCTGGGATTTATTCGTAACGTTCTAGAGGACTTCCTTGATAAGCCAATTACCTGATGCGCCAAATTTTATACTTTCAGCAGGACGGTGCTCCTGCACACAAATATCACCTTGTGCAAACCTACCTCGACACCATCTTTTTCGAAAAGTGAATTGGTACAAATGGTCCAATTCAATGGCCAGCACGCACCCTTGACCTCTCACCTTTAGACTTGTTTCTTTCGCCAATTAGATAGGAGGACAATCTTAAGAGCCACGCAGAGTGTACTGAAGCGGACACCAAAATGTATTCAGCAGGAAGGTGACACCTTTGAGCAGTATTTATAAATTATACATGTACTTTCTTCTTTTTAATTGAATTTTGTAAGGTGTAATATGTTAAAATAAATATTAAACAGAAAATATGTATCTGTTTTGTCAAAAGTTTGCGGAGCAGTGAACATTTTGAAGGAAATAAAAACTGCTATAACTGCTTTATTATTTGTTTTAGGACAATAGTGTATTGAAACTTTTATATTACAAAGAACATTAGCATTCAGAATTTTAAAAAATAAACAAGGTATTCCATTTAAAAAAATTATAAATTTCCAAATTTCTCGAAAATACGTTATTCAATTTTTTCTTCATGAACTGCATGCTAATCAATGTTAAAAACACTAGTACTTTGCTAATTTAACCTACTTTCTAGAATCAGTAATAACAGAGATAGCAATGGTGCGCACTTAATTTGAATCAGCCTGTATATTTCTACACGTTCGAGCTCGTTTTAATCTTTTGGGAACCTAACAAACCAATTAGTTAATTAAACACAAAGGACAATATTATGACATCAGGCTCAAAAATATTTCAGTCTCCACTGCTGATATTTAGAGAATTTCGTTCGGATAATCTTTATAATCTTATTAACCTTTCTGCTGTCATTTTAAATGTTCGCTATGGCAACGTTGATGTCTTGGTACATTGAGATTATAATATTTGCAGTGAGGGCAAGATGGTGTCTATTTAATTGGTATATGGCGTGTCCGCCTGGTGTGTTAGTGGAAGATAACGTTTTTCAGTGGCATTAACAAGCAAAAATATTGAAAACTTGCTATGTAATAATAGATGCACAAAGTAAAATGCTGCTCAAATATACAAGGTGTTAATTTTTGGTGCTACGTAATACAATTGCCATACATATACAGTCCTTTCATTTAAGATTAAAACCCACGTGATCTCTGACGTAAGATGACGTAAATAATATGTTGGTCAACTATAAATATCCCTAAACTTTCTAACCAGAAAGTTGCAAAATCGATATTTGACAGTTTTTATACGCCTCTGTTTACCTCGTTGTTTTCATCTTTATTTTATTACATTTATTGTAATTAATTTTCCGTTACATAGTTGTGATTATTTACAATATAAATCTAACCTGTAAAATTTTAATTGTCAATATGTAAATAAAAATTTCTGCAGGAATTTTTGTTCTACTATAGTACCGCACTGTTAAATGGGTTGCATATATAAAAGAGGTCACGTGGGTTTTAATCTTAAATGAAAGCACTTTATATGTAAGTAGATCTTGTGTAGTATTCCATAAAAAAAATTAAGTTAGATAGCCCCACCTAGTGATGTTGCATTTAATTTTAAAAAATATTAGGGCTGAATACCATATACATATGTTACTTCTGATTATTGAAAACAAACTTTTCAGAATTAAAAAAATTGGTTTTCGAAATATAGCGCTGTCCCATTTCTCTCTGGACACGCTGTATAACGAATAATATGCAACTATTAGACGGATTTCCTAAAATTTTCTATATAACAAATAGCAAATTATACATACATGGCAAACCCTTCCAGCAGTTTCTCGTTTGGAATACTTTTTCACTATATTTTTACCATGTTTCGTGAAATTATATTTTTATGTTGTAGTTATGCAATATTCTTGAAATCATTTGCTGCGTATCGGATAAAATTTGTTCAGTGCTCTTTTCGATCCATTGCGTAATGAATATCACATGCGCGTGTCTTCATAATACTGCTACATCGTTGACGAATGATATAACACGTTTAACGCGTTTAATAGTTGAGCAAATTTAATTTCCCTTCATATACAACAAGCGAAACTTTTAGACTCCATAATTTTGTATTTTCTCTAAAAATATTTGGAAAGAGTAGAAATCGAGAATTACCCAGAATTGCAATTTTTAGGATAATTTTATAAGTAAGGCATTATTTGACTGCTCTTTCAGGTTCTACCGAGAGTAGGTACATCAAAAATATTTTAGAACAAAAGAAGACCATGGATTATTCTCACCCTGAAATTTTAAATTTTATAAGTAGGAATTCTGGAAACTTCTGATGAACGGATGCCGTGGTAGACCCTGTATAATTGTTGTCTGGTGTCAGTATACCACATGATGCTAATTAAAATCCGTTTAACGTACACTTGACACGACTTATCTTCGAACGGTTTGATTAAGCGACAATGTGCTGTTTTTGTCAGTCCATCCCCTCCACATCTAACGTGACCGTGTCATGGATAATCGTAATGTTACATTACGAAAAATATGCTATTAACAATATTAACATTTATTTGATCATCATTTAGTTGATCATCATCAACTGGTGCAACTATAAAAGCGTGAGTTGTTCTAATTACAAGGGAATGACAAGGTTCAATTTTGTTCATAATTAAATAGAGCATCAATCATACGGCTGCGACTTATGTATGTTTGTATACTTCATACAATACGTTACGGCAATGATGAACGTGTAAATATTTCATATTTTTTTGCATTTAGTTTTTTAGGTGAACCCTATTACTTTTGATTATGTTATTATCCCAGCGAAAAGCTAAAAAAATGGAATGCTGTTTATCAAGATGTGCTTCGTTAAGTTATACGGTGCTCATCTGGTATATATTTCAAAACTAATTCCAAAATTGTATATATTTACAAAAACGGTTGATGTAGACTGCGGATTTCATTCAAATTTACGTTATAAATTTTTATTATTAAACCTCCTACGAGTTGGTTTATCAATACTGAAATTAATTTTCTTAAACTTCGTAATCCATTTCTGAACGATATTATTTTATATTACTACATTTTCATATCACCACTTATCCGATGTTTCTTCATACAAAATTCGTAGAACAAAGAATACCTGCAATAAATCTGAACAGCTGTCTTTCTAAATTCATTAAGGATTTCTGGGAATATTGTCTGGCAAGCCTGTAATGGCTAACAGCTAAAAACGGTAATGGGGTCTTACTCATACTACATTTAAAAAAAATAAGGACAGGTTCTTGTTGACTTAGATGTGTTTACTTCATAAAAACAAATAGGAAGTACAATATGCGGCAAAATAAACAGTACTGAAATTATGAAACGTTTATTATTTATTACTTATGCACATATTTACATTATGTATATAGCGTTGCAAACATTATTCACGATGACGTTACCGATAAAACGAATGTTCAAAATACCCTCCGTTTAGTTTCAAGCAGTAGTCGTAGCGTTCGTGAAGGTTCACAAAAATGTCTGTGAAGACAGGTTGTTGCATAGCACGAAAAAAACCTTGAATTTTAATCCGCAATTCCGGAATGTCAGACTGTGGATCAATACGGAAAATAGTCTTCTTCAGCATTTTGCATATGTACGCATCAGGTGCTGTTAGATCCGGTGAGTGCGATGGGTATGGGAAATCAGTGCCACGCGAAATAAGGCGATGCCCAAAATGATTGCGCAGCATTTGAAGAGACTCCCTAGCCGTGTGACTGGTTGCCTCGTCCGGCTGAAACCATGGTTGATTACGTGGTAGGTTCCTGACACGACAAAATCGCTGAAGATCATGCAGAAATGGCGTGATAACCTGTTCTTTGTAGCGCTCTTGATTCACAGTTAACGGTATTCCGTCGTCTGCTTCAATGAAATACGGGCTCAATATGCAATGTGCGGATACAGCATAGCAAATGGTAACACGGTCAGTATGAACGGGTAGGTCCACGATTATGTTGGGGAGTTCGAATCCAGGAAACCGTGTTGTCTGCTTGTTAATGTATCCGTTTAAATGAATATGGCTTTCATCGGAAAACCAAAAATTCGATAAGAACGACGCATCCTCATAATCCGGAACACAAACATGCTCAGTATTCGGCTCTTACACGCTTATCATCTGCAGTCAGACGCTGTTCGGTGTGTATTTTGTATGCAAACCCACCAATATTCTTGAACATTCGACGGAGCGATCGATCACTGATATTTAATTTTAATGATACTCTTCGGAGGCTTCGTTTCGGCGATTGCAGCACCTGATTCAAAACACGCCCGTGATTCGTATTGGTTGTGATTGTCAGTGGGCGACCCACGTGACCTTTACGTTGGCAAAGCACACTTCCCGTACGACGAAACTTGTTAATAACTGCTAACATAACGGCGTTGCTCGGAGCATGTTTTATAAACTTAGGCCTAAATGCGTCGGTAACTTCTTTTAAGCTTGGACCGTTTTCGCGCCGGTGTGACCAAAAATAGTGCTCCACGATAAAAACTTTTTCTGAAACATTGAGAATCATTCTGAAGCAACTAATATTAAAAAGACATTCACGTACAGTGGAGAGCACCTTAACCGATACCATTATGGAATTTCATAGCCCTTCTTAGCAATCGGAACGGGGACGTCGTAAACTTGTATATATTGAATATAAAATTGGTCAACTGTAAAATCTGGTAAACAAACAATCGTCTCTCTGATACCTGCTATGAGATGAAACATACATTACATCCATACACATACATACATCGATAATAATGCATGTAAATTTGGATATAATGACGTTCCCTAAAAGGAATTTTAAGAAATTCTAAGAAATGAAATGACAGATAATCCGTATGTAATTGTTCTTGCAAAGAGCAATAAAGAAGGGGATATAAAACTTATTTCAACATTAATTACTTATGGTTCGTTTCCTTCCCCTTTTCTTCAAACTTTTAATATTTACTTATTAGTGTAATGATTGCTTTTAACAAGTATAAAGTGTATGTATGTATAATTAACTGTTCGCTATCAATGTTGCGAATAATAGAGTGATCGCTGACGCATTTTTCCAAATTTAATAGTATATCTGCGTCCGTCATTAAAATTGCAGATAATGTAGTTTCTTTGTGTATTAGTTTTATACGTTAGTAAAAAGTCCCGGAACGGTCGAATAACTTTGTTATTTGAAAATTATGATTTCTGGGGGTATAGTTAATATAAATGCATTTTATGCAATACAGTTTATATTTTTTCACTTCCGGTTTAATCGGCAATACGTCCAACTTTTTTTTTAACGGAACGCCCAGATTTTTTTAACATTTTTGAATGCAAAATAAAAAACTACGTTCAGGAAGTATTAAGATGTTTATTTTTATTCACAAGAAAACAGTTAAAAAATTAAAAAAGTGTTCTAATACAGAAAAAACAAGGTATACCTTTGAAAAAGTTGTTGTTTAGCGTTTGCATTCTTTTTGCCGTCACATTTCACAATTTTAAAAGCGTTTTAACTTTTGCATCGCTATAAATTTACTTATTTTAGACATTGACATATTTGAAAATGGCAGTAAAACTTACTGAATCAGAACGAATTAAGATATTAATGATGCGTGGGTATGGTGATCGTCAACGTTCTTTTGAAGAGGTTGGTATTTTGTTTAATACTGTTTATCCGGATCGTCACATTAGTAAAAGTACGGTATGCCGAACAATTTAAAAGTTTGAGGTCTTTCGTCAGGTGAAGGATTTACCTAGAAGGGGACGTCCATTAACAGCAACAGATGAAGAAACTAGTTTGAATGTGTTACTTACAGTGGAAGAAAATCATCATGTGTCCACAATAGAATTAGGTCAAATTCATGAGATCTCTCAAAAATCTGGTCATAAGATTCTTAAATCAGCACGAATGAAAGCCTATAAAATGTATCCCGTCCATGAGTTAACTGAAGATGATCCAGATTGTAGACTACATTTTTGCGAAACAATGACGGAATTGATCGAGCAGTTGCCTAATGTTTTAGATCACATCATTTTTTCAGATGAGGCAACGTTTTGTCTCAACGGCACTGTGAACAGACATAATTGTCGCTACTGGTCAATTGAAAATCGGCATCCCAGGTAGCACACAACGTTGGTGTAACGTTGGGTGATTGTCCTAGTTATATTGGGCACGCGTTGGACAACAATGTTGGCAGTATGTGAAAGTGTGAACATTTTACAACGTTGGTTTTATATCTTTAGACGACATTGGCGTAGGATAAATTTTCAATACCTACCCGTTCTGTTGGTCATTCGTTGGCAACTGATGTTGGCTGCTTATCGAGAGGATACATAGTAGTAACTACGGGAAGTAATATTGGGTATTAATTTTGTATGTGATATCTATACGATAAGACATACAAGATGCAAAACATATATGATGGTACATAGGTACACTGATCCGATGTTAATTAGTTTGCTGAATAAATTACAGCGATATTATACCAACTCAAAATTCAAGTTAATTATCTGTATATAATATATTTTCATATGAAATAAACTTGATTTAAGATATAAACTACCAAATTACAATAATTAGATCATGAATAATTTAATAGAAAACTTCTGTTTGAATTTTACATATCTATGTATGCAAGATGTTGATAATAGTTAAGAACATATACAAGTAATGATTTGAAAACTGTTATAAAATCTACGCTTATGTTGAAATACTCGGTTGCGTGAAGTTATCCACACTTTTCCAGCCACACTTCTATCGTAACGAAAGTTGGAATGAAGTAGTAATTCCAATATAACATATACGATCGTGGTTTTCTTATAAATTTTACAATACATGTTCTACAATCCACAATATATTAACCGAATTCTCTCTGGTGGAAGCTATTTGATATATCTAACAACGAAATTTAATTGGCTCGTCGTTTGTGGCCTTCAGAATAAAGAAAAATCGAAAAACCGCGGATGGGATAATTAAAACGTCGTGATTCTCTTATTAATTCGAGTGCCTCGACACCGACCATAGGTCATATTTTGGCATGATGGTCTCGTACAATACCAACCATCAAATTCATTTGGCTGGCCGTTTACGACCTTCAAAAGTAATAAAAATCGAAAAACCGTGGCTGGGATAATTAAAACGTCGTAATTCTCTTATTAATTCGAGTGCCTCGACACCGACCATAGGTCATTGTTTGGCATGATGGTCTCGTACCATACCAACCAGTAAATTCATTTGGCTGGCCGTTTACGACCTTCAAAAGTAATAAAAATCGAAAAACCGTGGCTGGGATAATTAAAACGTCGTGACGCTCTTATTAATGCGAGTGCCTCGACACCGACCATAGCTCATATTTTGGCATCATGGTCTTGTACCATACCAACCATCGAATTCATTTGGCTGGCCATTTACGACCTTCAAAAGTAATAAAAATCGAAAAACCGTGGCTGGGATAATTAAAACGTCGTGTTGCTCTTATTAATTCGAGTGCCTCGACACCGACCATAGGTCATATTTTGGCATGATGGTCTCGTACCATACCAACCATCAAATTCATTTGGCTGGCCGTTTACGACCTTCAAAAGTAATAAAAATCGAAAAACCGTGGCTGGGATAATTAAAACGTCGTGTTGCTCTTATTAATTCGAGCGCCTCGACACCGACCATAGGTCATATTTTGGCATGATGGTCTCGTACCATACCATCCATCAAATTCATTTGGCTGGCCGTTTACGACCTTCAAAAGTAATAAAAATCGAAAAACCGTGGCTGGGATAATTAAAACGTCGTGTTGCTCTTATTAATTCGAGTGCCTCGACACCGACCATAGGTCATATTTTGGCATGATGGTCTCGTACCATACCAACCATCAAATTCATTTGGCTGGCCGTTTACGACCTTCAAAAGTAATAAAAATCGAAAAACCGTGGCTGGGATAATTAAAACGTCGTGTTGCTCTTATTAATTCGAGCGCCTCGACACCGACCATAGGTCATATTTTGGCATGATGGTCTCGTACCACACCAACCATTAAATTCATTTGGCTGGCCGTTTACGACCTTCAAAAGTAATAAAAATCGAAAAACCGTGGCTGGGATAATTAAAACGTTGTGATGCTCTTATTAATTCGAGTGCCTCGACACCGACGATAGGTCGTACTTTGGCATGATGGTCTCGTACCATACCATCCATCAAATTCATTTGGCTGGCCGTTTACGACCTTCAAAAGTAATAAAAATCGAAAAACCGTGGCTGGGATAATTAAAACGTCGTGATGCTCTTATTAATTCGAGTGCCTCGACACCGACCATAGGTCGTATTTTGGCATGACGGTCTCGTACAATACAAGCTATCAAATTCATTTGGCTGGCCGTTTACGACCTTCAAAAGTAATAAAAATCGAAAAAACCGTGGCTGGGATAATTAAAACGTTGTGATGCTCTTATTAATTCGAGTGCCTCGACACCGACGATAGGTCGTACTTTGGCATGATGGTCTCGTACCATACCATCCATCAAATTCATTTGGCTGGCCGTTTACGACCTTCAAAAGTAATAAAAATCGAAAAACCGTGGCTGGGATAATTAAAACGTCGTGTTGCTCTTATTAATTCGAGCGCCTCGACACCGACCATAGGTCATATTTTGGCATGATGGTCTCGTACCATACCATCCATCAAATTCATTTGGCTGGCCGTTTACGACCTTCAAAAGTAATAAAAATCGAAAAACCGTGGCTGGGATAATTAAAACGTCGTGTTGCTCTTATTAATTAGTTCACCGACCATAGGTCATATTTTCATGATGGTCTTACCATACCAACCATCAAATTCATTTGGCTGGCCGTTTACGACCTTCAAAAGTAATAAAAATCGAAAAACCGTGGCTGGGATAATTAAAACGTCGTGTTGCTCTTATTAATTCGAGCGCCTCGACACCGACCATAGGTCATATTTTGGCATGATGGTCTAATTACCACACCAACCATTAAATTCATTTGGCTGGCCGTTTACGACCTTCAAAAGTAATAAAAATCGAAAAACCGTGGCTGGGATAATTAAAACGTTGTGATGCTCTTATTAATTCGAGTGCCTCGACACCGACGATAGGTCGTACTTTGGCATGATGGTCTCGTACCATACCATCCATCAAATTCATTTGGCTGGCCGTTTACGACCTTCAAAAGTAATAAAAATCGAAAAACCGTGGCTGGGATAATTAAAACGTCGTGATGCTCTTATTAATTCGAGTGCCTCGACACCGACCATAGGTCGTATTTTGGCATGACGGTCTCGTACAATACAAGCTATCAAATTCATTTGGCTGGCCGTTTACGACCTTCAAAAGTAATAAAAATCGAAAAAACCGTGGCTGGGATAATTAAAACGTTGTGATGCTCTTATTAATTCGAGTGCCTCGACACCGACCATAGGTCATATTTTGGCATCATAGTCTCGTACCATTCCAACCATCAAATTCATTTGGCTGGCCGTCTACGACCTTCAAAGGTAATAAAAATCGAAAAACCGTGGATGGGATAATTAAAACGTCGTGATACTCTTATTAATTCGAGTGCCTCGACACCGACCATAGGTCATATTTTGGCATCATGGTCTCGTACCATACCAACCATCGAATTCATTTGGCTGGCCGTTTATGACCTTCAAAAGTAATAAAAATCGAAAAACTGTGGATGGGATTATTAAGACGTCGTGATGCTCTTATTAATTCATGTGCCTCGACACCGACCATGGGCCGTATTTTTGGCATGATGGTCTCGTACCATACCATCCATCAAATTCATTTGGCTGGCCGTTTACGACCTTCAAAAGTAATAAAAATCGAAAAACCGTGGCTGGGATAATTAAAACGTTGTTGCTCTTATTAATTCAAGTGCCTCGACACCGACCATAGGTCAATTTTTGGCATGATGGTCTTGTACTGATACCAACCATCGAATTCATTTGGCTGGCCGTTTAGGACCTTCTTAATAAAAATCGAAAAACCGTGGCTGGGATAATTAAAACGTCGTGATGCTCTTATTAATTCGAGTGCCTCGACACCGAAAAAGGTCATATTTTGAATTATAATGGTCTCGTACCATACCAACCACCAAATTCATTTGGCTGGCCGTTTACGACCTTCAAAAGTAATAAAAATCGAAAAACCGTGGCTGGGATAATTAAAACGTCGTGTTGCTCTTATTAACTCGAGTGCCTCGACACCGACCATAGGTGATATTTTGGCATGATGGTCTTGTACCATACCAACCATCGAATTCATTTGGCTGGGCACGGACCTTCAAAAGTAATAAAAATCGAAAAACCGTGGCTGGGATAATTAAAACGTCGTATTGCTCTTATTAACTCGAGTGCCTCGACACCGACCATAGGTGATATTTTGGCATGATGGTCTTGTACCATACCAACCATCGAATTCATTTGGCTGGCCGTTTACGACCTTCAAAAGTAATAAAAATCGAAAAACTGTGGCTGGGATAATTAAAACGTCGTGATGCTCTTATTAATTCAGTGCCTCGACACCGACCTAGGTCATCTGCATCATGGTCGCGCCAAAATATGACCATGGTCGGTGTCGAGGCACTCGAATTAATAAGTTCACGACGTTTTAATTATCCCATCCACGGTTTTTCGATTTTTAACTTTTGAATAAACGGCCAGCCAAATGAATTTACTGTTTGCAATTACAAGACCATGATCAAAATATCAATATGGTCGGTGTTGCACTCGCATTAATAAGAGCGTCGACGTTTTAATTATCCCAGCCACGGTTTTTCGATTTTTATTACTTTTGAAGGTCGTAAACGGCCAGCCAAATGAATTCGATGGTTGGTTACGAGAATATTCAAAATATGATTGGTCGGTGTCGAGCACCCGAATTAATAAAAGCATCACGACGTTTTAATTATCCCATCCACGGTTTTTCGATTTTTATTTTTTTCGTAAGCCAAATGAATTTGATGGTTGGTATGGTACGAGACCATGATGCCAAAATATGACCTATGGTCGGTGTCGAGGCACTCGAATTAATAAGGGCATCACAACGTTTTAATTATCCCAGCCACGGTTTCTTTGATTTTTATTACTTTTGAAGGTCGTAAACGGCCAGCCAAATGAATTCGATGGATTTATTTAGACCATCTGCAAAAATATGAGGTTGGTCGGTGTCGATTACTCGAATTTAAGAGCAACACGACGTTTTAATTATCCCAGCCACGGTTTTTCGATTTTTATTACTTTTGAAGGTCTAAACGGCCAGCCAAATGAATTTGATGGTTGGTAACGAGACCAGCAAAATACGACCTATGGTCGGTGTCGAGGAATCGAAAATAAGTGCATCACGACGTTTTAATAATTATTTTTTCGATTTTTATTACTTTTGAAGGTCGTAAACGGCCAGAAATGAATTCGATGGTTGGTATGGTACAAGACCATGATGCCAAAATATGAGCTATGGTTTGTCGAAATTAAAAGATCGTCACGACGTTTTAATTATCCCAGCAACGGTTTTTCGATTTTTATTACTTTTGTATTTTTAAACGGCCAGCCAAATGAAACTGGTTGGTGTGGTACGAGACCATCATGCAAAAATATGACCTATGGTCGGTGTCGAGGCACGAATTAATAAGAGCAACACGACGTTTTAATAATCCCATTCACGGTTTTTCGATTTTTATTACTTTTGAAGGTCGTAAACGGCCAGCCAAATGAAATGGTTGGTATGGTACGAGACCATGATGTCAAAATATGACCTATGGTCGGTGTCGAGGCACTCGAATTAATAAGAGCATCACGACGTTTTAATTATCCCATACATGGTTTTTCGATTTTGATTACTTTTGAAGGTCGTAGACGGCCAGCCAAATGAATTCGATGGTTGGTGGTACAAGACCATCATAAAAATATGACCTATGGTCGGTGTCGAGGCACTCGAATTAATAAGAGCAACACGACGTTTTAATTATCCCAGCCACGGTTTTTCGATTTTTATTACTTTTGAAGGTCGTAAACGGCCAGCCAAATAAATTTGATGGTTGGTATGGTACGAGACCGTCATGTCAAAATACGACCTTTGGTCGGTGTCGAGGCACTCGAATTAATAAGAGCATCACGACGTTTTAATTATCCCATCCACGGTTTTTCGATTTTTATTACTTTTGAAGGTCGTAGACGGCCAGCCAAATGAATTAGATGGTTGGTATGGTACGAGATCATGATGCCAAAATATGTCCTATGGTCGGTGTCGAGGCACTCGCATTAATAAGAGCGTCACGACGTTTTAATTATCCCAGCCACGGTTTTTCGATTTTTATTACTTTTGAAGGTCGTAAACGGCCAGCCAAATGAATTTACTGGTTGGTGTGGTACGAGACCATCATGCCAAAATATGACCTATGGTCGGTGTCGAGGCACTCGAATTAATAAGAGAATTACGACGTTTTAATTATCCCAGCCACGGTTTTTCGATTTTTATTACTTTTGAAGGTCGTAAACGGCCAGCCAAATGAATTTGATGGTTGGTATTGTCGAGACCATCATGCCAAAATATGACCTATGGTCGGTGTCGAGGCACTCGAATTAATAAGAGAATCACGACGTTTTAATTATCCCATCCGCGGTTTTTCGATTTTTCTTTATTCTGAAGGCCACAAACGACGAGCCAATTAAATTTCGTTGTTAGATATATCAAATAGCTTCCACCAGAGAGAATTCGGTTAATATATTGTGGATTGTAGAACATGTATTGTAAAATTTATAAGAAAACCACGATCGTATATGTTATATTGGAATTACTACTTCATTCCAACTTTCGTTACGATAGAAGTGTGGCTGGAAAAGTGTGGATAACTTCACGCAACCGAAATACTCAGCGTTCAAGACAAACATGCTCATAATTGTGTAACATAGTATATCTCGATATGATCTGCCTATAATAAGGACATATGTATATCGTAGATGTGTTATTTCATGTGAATATATATAAGGAAAACTTGCTACAAATTTTATGTTTTTTTATGTGTATGTTGTTAACAATAGTTAACATCGAATCATATACCCATATAACACCATACATGATCTGCACATACAATAAATAAAGAAAGTAATTACGATTTTATTTATTAGTGAAACTAAAATTCAAGATAAATAAAAAAATAAGATGTGATATATCTTATTACAGAACAAAATTTATTATCTCTTTACATGTTATGGTATATAATAACTGAAATATCTTATTGAACTAAAAATATTAAAACATTATAAAACACCGACCTAATCGCGGAGATGTTCACAGCTCAGCTGATTCCTAATTTTTATCAGCAGCAGTAGTCAAAGATGTACGACCAACAATAGGCTTTTCCAAATTACGCTCAGCTTTACCTTCATCTCGAACTGTGAACAAATGAAAAAATATTAACATATGTATGTATCTATCTTTAGTTTACGTAAAGTATTAGAAGTATACACCATGTGCAAAGTTATGGTAACGTGTTTACCATTGCAAACTTATTATTAAAGCTATGAAGTTGGTTAAATTAACAATGGCGAAGTATATCTAATTTTTTCTATAAATCAGATATACTTGCAGCTTTCGCCTCATAACTAGTCCTTTTCATTAAGATATCGCAGACAAATATTAAGACAGCATCTAAATATTATGTTTAATATAAAATTTGAATTAAATCGAAAATTGTCTTGGCTAAATATGTAATAAAAAATAAGTTATTTTAGTTAGTATTTCTTAATTAGGAGGAATTAAAAAAATACAATATAATAATAATGACTATCCACAATAATTTTTTTACATAAATATCTCAAGAATAATGCACAAAAATTAAATCTTACCTATAATCGCTTGGAAGATGTTCGATTTAGCAAAGGCTTGCTTCGATAATTTTTATCTGGAATTTTATAGCTTTTAAGTCTCAATATTATCTTTAAATAGTCTTCAATACAACCAGCACGGTTCAACTTATTCAACTCAGCTAACACGAGGATACCTGTAAATACCAATGCATAAATAAAAAACAGACAATACGTATACTGTAAAAAAACTTTTAAACTTCATGCGTAACTATAGAAGAATTTATTATTAAAGCTCTAGTATAAGGTTGTGAAAAATTAAAAAAGGCAATTATAGCTTACGATCAGTTGTCACAAATGATTATGTGTGATTAGCAGTGGTAATTAGGATATCATACGCAACTCTGGCCTAACATCGGAAATAGAAGATGAAGCATCTGTAAATATATTTTGTAAGAAGAAGCCATGGCAATTATCAACATACTTACAATCAGCAGTAAGGATGGCTGGCATTAGTATACAAGATACAAATAAGTGTTCCGTTATCGGAATCTGACATATCTTTCAGGTTACTGGTATATCCAATGCTTTCTTAGTCACCAGGTTGTGGTAGCTCACAACTTTCAATCACGGCATATATGAAAAATTCATTATCAGTACATATTATATTACCTATGTCTATGTAAAGTACTTACCCGTCCATTGTTCTTGTAACATCTTTCACAATAGGGGCTATTTTAAATATTGTACAATGTAGACGGTAACTCTTAACTATATAACTCTCTCTCATGACTAACAGCTGAGCTAATAAAACCACAATAAAACGAATAAAATCAAATCAACAACACAAGCTTGCATATGGCGGTGCACCTACACTCACTGTATTTCGATCAAAATGTCGATTGCAGATCGATGCGCATGCGCATTACATTTGTTACATTTGAACTCATAGCTCACAATGTATGGGTAATATGACCAATAATAATATTTTGTAAGTTCATGATTTTTGAGATAAAAATGAATATAAAACAAATAGTGCCTTTTAAAAAGGAAAAAAAAAACGTCACATGGTAAGATTTGAACGGGGCACCTCGTGAATGTTACGTAAGAACTCTAACCGTTAAGCCACGGGATAAGCTTTGACTCCGCCCTCGCTTCGATTGTCGTCTGAAAACTTTTATGCGACATTCAGCCAACAAAACGATCAAAAGCCAACGAACATCGAACGTTGCAATGATAAGTTGAACCAACGTACTTTGCCGATATTTAACTAATGTTGGATATTTATCGTTTGTAGACTGTGACTTTGCGCCAACTATATTACGTTGGCCCGAGTTATCGCCGACACTTAGCCAACGGACTGTGCTACCTGGGATTGGATTGAAGAAGTCCATACACAGCGTCCTCAAAAGGTGAATGTCTGGGCTGGTCTTGTTGGAAACAACATCATAGGACCATTTTTTATAAGAGGAAATTTAACTGGCAACGTCTACTTAAACTTATTGCGAAATGAGGCTGTTCCAGCACTTGCGGCCCTCTTTCCAAATGCAAACATAGGTGATCACCCTAATGCACATTTTTGGTTTCAACAAGATGGAGCTCCCCCCCATTTTGCCC
The DNA here is from genome assembly GCA_023690525.1 of Holotrichia oblita. Classification (NCBI taxonomy): domain Eukaryota; kingdom Metazoa; phylum Arthropoda; class Insecta; order Coleoptera; family Scarabaeidae; genus Holotrichia; species Holotrichia oblita. Next base: position 87,850,975 of record CM043015.1, on the reverse strand, counting down.
ATAACGTCCGCGATTGGATCGGACGTAAAGGAGCAATCGAATGGCCAGCACGTTCGCTAGATCTCTCGCCATTAGATTTTTTTCTTTTGGGGTCACTTGAAATGTCAAGTGTACAAAAATCGTCCCCATAATCTTGAACAATTGGAAGAGAGAATAGTTCAAGAAGCCAATCGCATCACTCCAGAACAAATACAAAATTCAATAAGAAATTTTACTGACCGTTTACATTTTTGTCAAATTGTAAATGGAGAGCATTTTGAACAATTATTGTAATCGCAACCTGAATAGACAGGTATCTTGATTTTTATGTATTAGGACACTTTTTAATTTTCTAAATGTTTTCTTGTGAATAAAAATAAACATCTTAATACTTCCTGAACGTGGTTTTTTATTTTGCATTCAAATGTGTTAAAAAAATCTGGGCGTTCCGTTTAAAAAAAAAAGTTGGACGTATTGCCGATTAAACCGGAAGTGAAAAAAATATAAACTGTATTGCATAAAATGCATTTATATTAACTATACCCCCATACCAAATTTCAGAAATCATAATTTTCAAATAACAAAATTATTCGACCGTTCCGGGACTTTTTACTAAAGCTGATAGAAATCGATTTATTACATCTTTGGAACTCACACCTAGCACTGAATGTTTTGTTTTTGATAATTCACTTATTTAAAGTAACATTTTCATAGTATATCAAAATAGTTAGTCACACGATACATTTTTAATAAATTTGTAAGTTATTAAAACGTATTTAAATTCTATACATACACAGTTTGTTAAGTTTTCATTTATTCCGTTCTCGAAAAAAAAAACAGACATTTACTTAATTTTAATAGTCTTTTTGCGTTATACATCATTCATTATCATACATATATACCGGTTAAGTTGTTTTCATATAAATTTCAAGAGAGAATGATGTTCTAAATGTATTATTATGAATTATAATGCAACAGTAACAAGAATTACTTAAATATAATCCGTACACAAGGGTATACCGCAACCGGGTACCTGGCGAAAATACAGCGGACCATTTATGTATTCTCCCAAGCTAAGGAGATCTGTTTTACTGCTACATTGTGTCGATAAGGCCGACGTTTGCTTAGAGGGGTCTCGTTTTAGAAGCTCTGCACTGTACGTTGTAACCACGGTACAGGGAATACGGTATGCTCGCCACGATTCTCAAATTCGTCAAGGCCGGTCAGATGACGTCACCGAGGAACAAATCATTCTCTCATCTGTCAGCTGATTAGTTTACTGTTAGTGCGACTATCGAACTAGAGCGATTATAGTATTAATTTCATTTGCGTATGTTGTGTATTCCATTTTTCTGTTGGTTTTAAATGTTATTTTTGAATTTGCATGTTATAGGGGTTTACGAAAATTGGATTGCCAGGTATCTACCGAGTTCCTACCGGTAAACAGCTGATTAATTTCCAACGGCAGTATATTGTAACTGATACAATTTCCGAACGTTGTCGGTATATCGGTATATATCCGATCCAGTTTTCGCAAACCCCTTATATTACCATTATTTTTAAATCAGTTCTTCTAAGAACTGCAGATTTATTTCCTTCTAAGCATTTGTATCAAACCGCAGCACTTTTGTCCCATTACATCACTCTTACAGGAAATTTTTTTATTTATAAAATATATGCAGTGTAGAAACCTTGAGATTACCAAACAAAATCACATTTCTGTAAAGATTGGTTTATTTATGTGTACCTATCATTCATCGTCTTATATTTGGTGCAATTTCTGTTCCTAGGTGACGTAACGGGTAGATTCGCGTAAGCATGCCGTATTCTCCGTCATTGTAACCACGGTTGGAATCCACTTGGTACGTTTCAGCGCATGACACATATACCTACATTTGCCACATGCGCATTTCAGTACTGTTTACTTTGCCGCATACCGTACTATTTCGTGTTATATAACTTTATAATATTAAGTTAAAATTTGGGTAATAATTCAAACAACGCAAAAAATGTGCTACTTACTGATATATTGCAGGGCTTGAAATATTGTTTACATGATTTATGGCAAGTTTGTGTTCAACTTAACCAAAAATAATTTTTTTATCATGTTCTTGTGAATTATTTAAACAATGTGCTACATTACAATAGTTAACTTTAACTTTAGTCATTTTGTGGATGCTTTTGCAACTAGTTTTAACGAAATTTTTGAATATTTTGTTGTTTACTCCTAACCTCTTACAACACACGATTATCAAGAAAAACAATATCTGTATCGCTTTCCGACATATTGCTTTTATTTATTAGTTTATTTTTGACGCACTATCAATTCATAAACAGCCGAACCACAGAAATTACAACTTATATATCTTTATATATATAGTCATGGCTATTCTGTCGGTCTGTTGTGCTAAAAGACCAGTTGGAGATTTCAGTTACATATACAGGTCAATGAATAACACATTTTAAAATTATTTGCAATTATACATTCAACGTTTAAATTTAACGGGTCGATGGCCGCAGTGGTTAGGCGGCTGACTATTGTTGTGAGAGGACGATAGGTGCCGGGGTTCAATTCTCTGGAGAGACGGTGACATTTTTTCAGAGATTTAATCCCGGAACTTGCCATTCGCTTTGAGCAATTTGATTAACAGCGCGGCATTAAAAGGCGAGATGATGCTGTCACAAAGCAATTTAAACACAACTTACAAACTAAACTACACCGCAAGAGTTGCAGTGATAGCCAGACAAGTGATACAGCTTACGGAGTCACTGCAACTAAGCACCCACCACACATAAAAAAAAAAAAAAAAAAAAAACATATCAATATTGGGTTGTTTTTAATAGAACATCCTGTATTATGTGCCATTTTCAGGTTTTATATGCTTAGATAGGTTAATATTCTTAATGATTCTCTACATATACAATCTACTGGAATCATACGTTTGATATATTTTATGTATTTATTTTTTGTAATTTGTATGTTTTTTTCGTTGAATTTTGATAAAAATGTCGCAACTGTTGACATAGGCAATATTGTATTTTTTAAATTAAAAATCTGCATTTTTTACGGGCAAATATTGAAATATTCTTGTATTTTTCATATAGTTAGTAGTAAAATTTTTGCAATTAAAAGCAACGAATGAAATATTTGCTCGTTAGTAAAGCACAGTTCACATGAACATATATTTGAACTTACAGAAAGTTGTATTCGATTTACTTCTATAGTTTTTATTTTAAGTGGAACAGTTCATTTTTTTTTCTGATAAGCTAGGACACCGTGTTCAAATAAAGGTGATATGTACACTTTCATAAATAAATGACCTTTTCGCTTAATGTAAAAAAAGCAGAGATTTTAAACATTTTACGACTACACCAAGACTTCTCGCAGTATAGAATTTGTTTTGAAGAAGTGCAGGTCTGACATTTACTGAGGATGACTCATTCCTTCGATCTAACACTACATTGTTTAGTTCTAGTTATTTAATTAAATTTACGTATATGGAATACTCAAATTGTCGTTCCATCCAAACTCACAAATATTGCAGCAGATATCTTATAATCATTTCCGTATCGACTATCACCCGGATATTTTATTTTCGTATGTTTTTTCATTAAATTATAATGTGACTGTAAACAGATGTATGTATTTAGCTTCATAATGCGCTTATGTATTTCAAACCCTTTGGCGACGAATGTTATGTAATTATAAGAGTTTAGTTCGCTTCGATTACTGATGTATCCGTCAATAGCCTACAAATATCACTCTGAAAAATTATGAAAGCCGCAGCTGCCTTCGCAAAATACAAAGTTAATGTATTGTAAAAGCTTTCATGAACTATGTGAAGCGGAAATACGAATATAATTTAATGAAGAGTTGAAAGTGTATTCAAAATGAGCGTTTTGCTACATTTTTACGAATACTAAAAAATCAGTAATGGAACATAAATTCATTTTGATTTTACTGACAGAGAGTTAGAAATTTGCGATTATCATGGTTACTGATGTAGAACGGTTTATTTGGATTTTCAATAATTTATCGCGCTAAAACTGTGGATTTACTGGGTATACATGACACATAAATTACTAACTTTGAATTTGAGTGCAGACATAATACAAATATTAAGTATAAAAGGATAAAATTTGCACCTAAACAAAGCATTAATTTGAACAAATATACATTTTTAGTATCACGCTATTAAAGAGTTTTTCAAGTAAAAAAAACTGTTTAATTTTACAAGTGAATTTGTGTACGTCAATAAAATGAATAATATCTTTTCTATTTTTCTCATTTAGTAACGTGTTAAATGCTACACGTTTTTCTGCACATCATTCTAGCTAATCAGTTAGCACACTTTTATCGAAGGGTCTGGCATTATAAATCATGAAAAATGTCTGTTATGTGTCAATATAACGGTTCTCCGAACGATAAACATGGTGTAGTAAGATAATTACTGTCAAATGCACTTGATAATAGATGGACACAAACCTATCATTTGGCCTATTAGGTCGCTTGATTTAAATCCGTTAGATTCTTTATGTAGCCACACGAGAGTATAGTTGTAGTATATACTATATAATGATATACCAACTACCCAGGAAAACATGAAAGGCAGAATCAGTCCAGCTATTTATTCTCAAAATTACCTAATCCTCAAATACTTCTACATGTAAAGTTGTCGTTTCAACAATATTTACAAGTGTGTATTAACAGAAAAAGTGATCACATCGAACAACTTTCATTATTATTATTTAATTAAACCGACTTCTAACAACGGTAGGAAATAAATTCCCCAGAAATACAATTTGAATTGTATAGTGTGTTCAGCGAGGAATGGGACAGCGTGATATCTTGGAAACGAAAAAACGTTTTTCAAATTCTGAAGAGTTTGTTGTAAGTGTTCAGAACCGACACATACATACTGTCCGTGACCAAATTATTATTTACATGTGTAGAAATTACTTTACGATTAGTTTAAAATTGTATAACATTTTGGAATGATGAGAATTTATATTTTAATTGCTTATTTTAATTGGTTATTTTAGGTAAACTAGTTATTTAGAATTCGATTAAAACTAAATTCTTGTATTTTAAAAAATTGAGAAAAAGCACAGTACAAAATATTTATAGAAAAGTCTTAATATTTAGTGGAACCTCCTTTGGCGTTAATTACAGCTTGCACACTTTGTGGCATTTTTTAAGTATTTTCTTTTAGTTCGTCATCATGATGCCAAACTTTAATTAATGCTTCTATAAGATTTTGTTTGTTTGTGATGCTTTCTTTGCAAATTTTTCGTTTCAGAGGCTCCCAGGCATTCTCTATGAGGTTCAAGTCTGGCGAATTGCTCGACCAAGGCAAAATTTTGATTCGTTTCTTCTCTAAGAATGTTGTTACTGATTTTGCTTTGTGGCGAGGGGCGGTATCGTGCATAAAAGTGCATTTAGAAATATCAGCAAACCATTCATTGATCTGAGGAATCAGTCGTGCCTGCAAAACTTTTTTGTATTGGTCCTGCTTAATCATGCCATCGACTTTGTACAAGCGCCTCGTACCCCTACCACTGATGACTGACCATACCATGACCTTCAGAGGATGTTTAACAGTTTACGTAACACAGCCGGGGTGATATTTTTCGTTCCGTCTTCGTCGTACAAATGAAGATTTATCCATCACTAGTTCAATGTGAGATTCATCTGAGAAGCAAACCTTGAACAAAACGATATATGATTGGAACAAGCAATATTCACCTTTTCCCAGTCTGGAACCGTCATGTATCGATGTTTTTGAGCCCATTCCAAACGTTTTGACTTCATCGTCAGAGTCACTTTTGGTTTCTTCGCTGGTCTACAACATTTGAATCCCATTTTTAACAGGCGACGCCGCTGTCATTTATTATTTTCGTCAGCTCTTTTGTACTTTTTCTCCTGTTTTCCAGGAAAATGTCAAGAATTTTTCGTTCATCTCGCTGTGTAGTGATTTTTTCCGTCCACATTTTCCGGGTCTCTTGCTTCCTAAATGTTCTTTTCTGTCAATTTTGGCTTTTATTTGATTCACTGTCATTACATTCACCTTAGTAAGTGAAGCAATCTTTCTTTGAGAGTGATTTAAATGCTTTAATAGGGCAGACATTTCTGAAATCTTCTCTGAGGGATTATCTTTGGCTTTCCCCATTTTTCACAGGTGCCGATGCAATATTTATATTTAAATATACTATGTTACACAGAATAACACTAACTCTACTATATTAATATGATTTCTAATGTCTTAGTTCAAAAAAGTCCACTTAAAACCAATATTTAATATTCAATTCCCTCTTATCCTAGCTTCTGTAGTTATGTCTTCCAGTGCTGCCTCTAATGCTTTCCTGTCTCTAGCAAAATCGCCAAGTCATCCGCAAAGGCCACTACTTTTACCAACCTATTTATTATTGTGCCTCTTAACCTATATGCTCGTATAATTCCTTCGACAGCTATGGTACATATATTAAACAAGGATGTGGACAGACCGTCTCCTTGCCTTACACCTCTATGGGTCTTTACCTGACTGGTGTTCCCTTCAAATGTTTTTACTACTGCCGTGGAGCCTTCCATTGTGGCTTTGATTAATCGAATTATTTTTTCCGGTATTCCTATTTCCTTTGCGTCCTTGAGGATGATTCAAATTTCATCATTACATATTAAACATCTATTTCTTCTACTGAAGAAGTATATTAAACGAAAACATAATAATTTATATTCTGGAATAAATTAGATTTTTAATTAATTACTGTTTTATTTGACCTAAAAGTGGAAATATATCTAGAATTAAATGTTGTATCTTATAACTACTTTTTAAGCATAATATAACTTTTGTGTTTTACTAGAACTTCTGAACTTCTGTTTCTAACTAGAACGAACTACAACTTCCGTTTGTTAAGTTGAGGGCTATGCCCTAACAATTAGCGAGGCGTGTATTATTCTATCAAATATAACCATTTTGTTGTGGGTAAGTTTGTTACATTGCCAACTTTGCTGTTTGTTGGCTGCTTCGTTGGTTCAATATTAGTTGCTTTAACATTAGTTAACCCTAATGTATTTGTTTTACGATAATACCGAATGGAGTAAAAGGATACATTATAAAGTTAAACTACCAAGATTGTATGCAGTAATTAGTTGCTGATGAGTGCGATTCCGTTATGCAGAAATATAGGTTGTAAAAGTTCTTACATATACATAGATAAAATAAAACAGATGCTGACATTATCCAGCACATTGATTTTTATGTTGCTATTAGATCTATATTATACATCATATTCAGTACTTGATAGTAATTTGGTCATATTAATCGTTTTACAAGCTCGTCGAGTTGTATAGAACATTGTAAAATAGTGTAAAATAAAGGAAAATTGTAGAGGTTTACATGAATTGAACTAGGGCTGTCTATTGTGGGAGAATTGTTGTCCGAAGTATCAACAATTTTATAAACCAAAATAATGGTAAGTAGCTATTTCGGCTTTTGAAATATCAAATTGAAGTTACAAAGTTAGTTAAGTATATTTGAATGAAAACACCACATTTATAGCGTAAGTTATATAAATCTTGGATTCGCTCTTGCAGGAAAACTAATGTTTTAAAATTTATATGACGCTCCAGCCTGATTGTTTGAAATAATTAACATTATATTTCGTAAAAAATGATAATAAGGTGGATTGGCTTCCGAATTTTAGATATAGAAAATCTAGCGAGATCGGTGAAATAAATTACGAACTATGAGAATCACAACCGGTTGAATTGCGGTGCTGGTGTTTTTGTTTAATGTTGTGAAAAGATTTCTCTTACTTTTTATTGCAATAAACGACGTATTACAATACATTTCAAAACATCTTTTCCATAAATATTGGTAAAAGTTGTATACAGCAAAGTAATAAAAAACATATTACTTACATAGCGTCTGGAAAGTGTAGTAGTAATTCTATTGGTTGCATACACAAAACCAACGGGTAACTGATATCGATTTAGATAAAAAAGAAGTTTGTACAAGTGAACCATCCGATAGTTATTCATACATGTGGAGGATATGTCGTCAATACAAGTTTATTCAGGACACTTTTTATATGTTCGTAAGCGATTTGGAGGATTTTTATTAATAAAAATAGTTTATTTTTGAAAGTTTTATAGCTTGTTTAAGTTTGTACCTGAACTGGTAAGAGATTCAATGTGCAGATGCCAACTATGCATACATTGCGATGATTTCGCACCAATAATAAACAGATACATACATACATGTGTATATCGTCCCGGTTTAAAACGGAGACTCTGGTCTTTTATTCCTGTGCTTTAGAAAATAAAAATTTAAAAATACAAAATGCGCCAACAGCATCATTAGCAAATGATTGATGTGTTAATATTTGCGCGATTAATATTTTATGCGCTTTTTCTATTTTATTATTAAATCCTGCAAGTTGTATATCACCCGATAGGTATTAAGGAGATATTGCAATGTTTTTAGTATATGTCAATTATGTCAGCGTTGCTGTAATAAGACCCTGAAGTTAAATAATTCAGCGTTGACAAGAAACAGGAAATATGGCAACTCACGTTAATTAAGAGAGTTGGTTACTTTTTTAGAGAGTTTGTCGGGGTGTAGTACTATATTTTTCAAATTGAATGCAATTTTTTCAGTTGATAATCTGTATTTAGTGAATAGAATATTTGCTTTAAAGAGAATTGAATTACTCTGACGAAGTTTATAGAAGCAATAGTCTTTTTTTGCTTTGAAACGAAGCCTTTATTTACTAAATATAAATTCCTCGCTGTTATACAGGGTGTGGCGCGAAGAGTTTTGATTAGAAGTTTTTGGGGATGTAGTAATAGGCGAAATGTAACATTTTATAAGATAACACTATCGATAATGCTGATTTTAAATATAATATTTTCATGAATGATCTACTTCCGGTACACCGGAAGTACATACCAACTCGCTTATTTTAAATAGAACATGGTATTTTTTATTTTATTTTTCAATTCTCTATCAAATTTTGAGTAAATTTCATGTACCATATCCTATACTAAAAATTAATAGTGTTTGAGATATTTCAATTTTTTTAAATTTTTCTAGAAATACACAGTCCCAAATAAATCACGATATTGCTGCAAACAAACACGCTACTGACTTAAAATTTGACATGGCGAATTGCAAGACATCACTAAAGTGCCTCGTCCTTTGAAATGTAAATTTTTTTATGCAGAGTGTTTTCCACATAGCTCTCAATTCCAACAATTTCAAACAATTATAACTGGCTTATTTCAAACACAAGACCCTGTATATTATATCAGCTTTCAATTCCTATCTTCATTCTCGTTTAATTGATACTAGAATTCCCTATTCATACTTTTCTTTAAAAGTTCATGTTTTATAGCAAGCAATAGCAAATTTAGCATTTACAAATGACGATTTTTTAAATTTTATCATTATTTACGGCGAATGTAATAGAATTATTAAGCGGACGTGGCGTATTTTTGCACAAAGACACCCAGAGTAAACAAAAGTAGCTGATGATACCTACTAATGATTTCTAGAAAAACGCAGTCCAAATAAATCGCGATACTCCTGTAATCAAAAGGCTACTGATTCAAACTTTGTCATAGCGAATTATGACTTTACTAACATGTGTCAGCTCTTAAAATATTTATTTAAAATATTAATGTTTTATTCAGGGCGTTTTACATATACCACTGAATTCCAACAATTTGAAATAATTATAACTCGCTTATTTGAAATACATTACTCTGTATTTATCTTTTAATTCCTGATTTATTTCCACTTAGAGGTCAATAAAACAATAAATAATTAAATACCAATTTATTCCATAACATATAATAATATGTTTTCGTTAAATAACTTCTTCGGTGGAAGAAATTGACATTTAATATGTGTCAAATTACTAATAATATAAATATAAATTGCCATGCCTATCAACAAAATTAATTAAAACAAAGAATTCATTGATATATCGAATTTTAATTATATTCACAAGTAATAATGAAGGAATAATGATTTAATACAACATTAGAAATTGAAATGATTTGAATTATTCGTATATCAATCTATTTTTTGTCAAGCTCTAACAATTCTGTTCAAGGACTAGGGAAAAACATGGCAAAAAAACCTAGTCAAGAGCTTAAAATTAATAAAATTCATGCGTGAATTAAATTATTGTAAATAACGCTTAAATTATCAATATCAGTGTATTGATGGTTATAAATTGTTTCTTTAAATATTGTTTGGTTTTTGCAATCTAATTTATAAACGACATTACTTTGATTATCATGTTTAGTTCTAAAATTTCGTAAATTAATCTTTTTTTATAATTATTTTCCTTTTTTAAAATTTTAGTGTTTTGAAAATCAAAATTATGTCGTCTATCTTTAGAGTGCTTAGATAAAGCAGTTTCAGCGGTGACGTTATGTGTAACAGTGTATTGATGGTTATAAATTCGTTTCTTTAAATATTGTTTGGTTTGTCCGATATAACATTTTTCATCTTTCAATTAATTTATAAACGACATTACTTTGATTATCATTTGGGTGTTTTTAAAAATTAATCTATTGTTTAGGTATAATTATTTTGATTTTTTTAATTCGTGTTTTATTTTTTAAAAATTTTAGTGTTTTGTTATTAAAATCAAAAATTTATTGTAAAACTCTTTAGGATAACCATTTTTTTCTAGTATACTTAAACTTTTAAAATCAGGGTGAGCTAATTTAACGTCACTAAACTGAAAAAAAAACTGTTTTATAAATTAATCACTCTAAAAAGATAGACAACATAATTTTGATTTTCAAAACACTAAAATTTTAAAAAAGGAAAATAATTATAAAAAAAGATTAATTTACGAAATGATATACATTAAGAAAGATGAAAACGCGGTAAATTTTAGAACGGATATTGATAATTTAAGCGTTATTTACAATAATTTAATTCACGCATGAATTTTATTAATTTTAAGCTCTTGACTAGGTTTTTTTGCCATGTTTTTCCCTAGTCCTTGAACAGAATTGTTAGAGCTTGACAAAAAATAGATTGATATACGAATAATTCAAATCATTTCAATTTCTAATGTTGTATTAAATCATTATTCCTTTATTATTACTTGTGAATATAATTAAAATTCGATATATCAATGAATTCTTTGTTTTAATTAATTTTGTTGATAGGCATGGCAATTTATATTTATATTATTAGTAATTTGACACATATTAAATGTCAATTTCTTCCACCGAAGAAGTTATTTAACGAAAACATATTATTATATATGTTATGGAATAAATTGGTATTTAATTATTTATTGTTTTATTGACCTCTAAGTGGAAATAAATCAGGAATTAAAAGATAAGTACATAAAGGTCAAAAAATACATATATTAATTACTCTGTATTTTATATGAGTTTTGCATTTCTATTTTTATTTTCATTCCATATACCTAAATCTAACCAGTTTTGATTTATTTAACTATCTACTTAAAAAATAATGTCATCTAACATTTCATTAAATTGGTATCTTTTTATTTACTACACTTAAATTGACCAAATTGAGAGCAGTTTCTAACTAATCTTCTTATGGTATCATTAGTTACCTTTGGTTTTTCTGGGTACCTTTCTGTAAAAATACGATACGTCCGCTTAATACTACAATCGCCGTAAATAATGATAAGTTTAAAAAAATCGTCATTTGTAAGTTAAATTTGCCATTGCTTGCTATAAAACATGAACTTTTGAAGAAAAGTGTGAAAACATATCTAATGCATACATAGACAATTTGCTATTCAGTTGTCACATCTTTGACAGCCACGGCCTAGGCTTTATTAATGTTGGAATATAAGTTTCGTTATTGTTAAGTAAAATAATAAAATACCTTAAAACCGGTTAGATTTAGGTATAGGGAATGCTAGTATCAATTAAACGAGAATGAAGATAAGAATTGAAAGCTGATATAATATACAGGGTGTTGTATTTGAAATAAGCGAGTTATAATTGTTTGAAATTGTTGGAATTCAGTGGTATGTGGAAAACACCCTGTATAAAAAATTTACATTTCAAAAGACGAGGCAGTTTAGTGATGTCTTGCAATTCGCCATGTTAAATTTTAAGTCAGTAGCGTGTTTGTTTGCAGCAATATCGTGATTTATTTGGGACTGTGTATTTCTAGAAAAATTTAAAAAAATTGAAATATCTCAAACACTATTAATTTTTAGTATAGGACATGGTACATGAAATTTACTCAAAATTTGATAGAGAATTGAAAAATAAAATAAAAAATACCATGTTCTATTTAAAATAAGCGAGTTGGTATGTACTTCCGGTGTACCGGAAGTAGATCATTCATGAAAATATTATATTTAAAATCAGCATTATCGATAGTGTAATCTTATAAAATTTTACATTTCGCCTATTACTACATCCCCAAAACTTCTAATCAAAACTCGCGCCACACCCTGTATTGAAAACGATAGTACATTGATTTAAATAGGTACACCTATAGACATATAATAGTTGGTATTGATAGAGTTATTTTTATTGTATACACCTGTTAGCATTAGATGAATGTTTGAGGAAGCAATAAATTAAGAAGTAATACTTGTTGTGGCTCTGTTATCTTGTATTATAAATAGCCACTCTTAACGCAAATATTTTTAGTTACATAGAATAAAATTCATTATATAGGTACTAGGAAGGCGGAAGACACGGTAGTTTAGAAACAATCCAATAATAACGATTTTCAATTGTAGCGTTATCCGTTTTTGCGCTACGAAAACCTAATAACATGCCCCAGAAAATAACGCAAAATAAATACGCAGGCCTCAATCAAATATTTTTTGTTCAATATAGATTTTAATTTTCTAATTTGATAACAAACAACACTCATTTTTTGCCTAATTCAGAGAAGTGTGATTTCCAGTTGAGTTTAGATTTATTCTTTGTTACAGGTATATAACTTAGCTCGTGAGACTGTCGTATTGCTCTTGGAATTCAATCCAGATATCGGTCCCTTGCTTGATTGGGCTGTTGACCGATGTTACACCGGAAATCCTGTTGTTGCTGATGGCTGCTTCTTGGCTTTGGCTACGATCTTTAGTGCCAAGTAAGTACTTGATTAAGGAACTGCATTGTCTTGTATTGCTTACTACATTTTGTAATTTATTGTTTGTATAAAAGCGAGATATGTACTAAGATGCTTTGCTAATTTTATTCTAGAGTAATTGAAGCGCGTACAATAAAGGCTTGATTAAAATACTTCCGGCTTGAAATACGACAATAACTTGTACTAAACAGAAAAAAATATGATTGTATGTAGTAGATACTATATACCATTAACACAGCAAACAAACAATTGCTAAACTGTGTATATCGAAATATGCTGTAGTATTTTATTTTGATTTGCAAAGTTTGAATCGATTTTTTGGATACACGATGTAATTTAGAAAACTTGTGAAAAATAAAAATCTCCTATGTACATCAAAATCGGTGTTCTATATTTTTTGTGGGTACAACTGGACAAAGTTTTCATGCGTTTATTAAACATGTTGTCTTGTCTTGTTTAAAGCGAAAATTATAAATGAGTAGTTAAATCAAAATTATTGATACTTCTTCGGTGAGATCTTCTATTCATTTCTTGTATTAATAATTACTGCTAAACATGTGCCTAAAAATAAGACTGTAGACGGAAAGGATTAAATTTTATATCATTTGCTATTAACAAAATTTAAATTAATCTATAGAAACATGTTTTTTTTTGCTTCTACGTAGAAATTAATTTACTTTCTGTGTTTTTGAAAATTGTAACAGTCCGGGTATTAAATGGCCAAAGTCTACGATTTCTTGTATATCTCGGCGACAACACGGTCGTCCAATATGAGACCAGGAGTTAGAATTTATTTGGAGGAAGTAAATTCATGAGCACTTGTAATCGGAAGAAACAGAAATATAAAATTAAGGTAAATCGAAAAAAATTATTTTCATTTCATCATTATACGACGACGTCTTTTGCTATGTCAGAGCTCATTAAGACGTCTATGTAATGTATGAGATGATTGGTTGTATATTGTCGGTTAAAATCTAAAGAATTGCTAATTCAGGTATGAGTCAGGTTTAACGTGGCACACTTGAAGAAAATTAATTTTATAAAAAAAGGTTCAGCCAAAGGTTATAATATATTATATCACGAATAAGTTACGAATAAGATGCGATTGTAATTCAACCATATTAAGTTCAAGGTTGTGTTACGTTACTTTTTTAATAGGACGCTGTAGTGTTGTTCATGGATTCCTAAAGATTAATCAATTCTGAGTAAAAAAGTAGATTGATATGGTCTAAAGTCAAGACGCGATGAAATTCCTCACTAGATCTCTTGCTGCACAAAATCTATGCATTTCAACAGTAAAGCTTATCAAGGCGATAATAATATTATTTAAACTTAACAATAACTTAAAACCTAGTTTTTATACTCGGTCGATCCATAATGCTTCATTAATCTCTCGGGCAGTGACTATACATAAGTAGACATATGTAGACGTCCATATTCCGATATAGTCCGCTTCAATTGCGTATAGCAACAGTTTGACCTAGAATTTTTTAGGTAAACGGTGCGAAACCTCGCGACTATTTCTTTATTCGAAAGCAAATTTTCTCAGTTTTCAGAATATATCCACATTGCATTTACGAATGTGACTACTTCACCTCGGAAAATGCCAAAAAACTAAAGTTTGCATTTTTGCGAGAATTCCAGATATTCCGCGGATCCACATGGTGGTTCGACTCACTTCGGGACGGCATATTTTTTATAAAAATATGTTTAAATAATTTTTGGGAAGAACATTATCGACACAAGAAACTTCATTATGTCAAAAATTATTATTCTTATTAAGGTCTTTAGAGTAGCGGTACTTACAAATGTGTGTAATTCCGAACCGTCATAGCTTTCGCATTGTGTAGAGGCATAGAGTTTTGTTGGCGATAGGCGATCGATAGAAAGAATTATTCACATCACTACATTTGGGTAGTGGTCAGAATTAAGTTGTATGAGATTTGTTACAAATGCTGCTCTTGAAATGCGCGTTGTAGGTAACTATTACCATTATTTCTACCGGAACCTTAATATTCACGGTATATCGTTGTCCTTAAAATGGATTAGACAAGCATTTGCATGATTAAAGGATAATCGTTAACAAGTATTACAGCTTATATTTTGCGAGAAACATTGCATCCGATGTAAACTGTACTAGTGAAGTTCTTGTTCCTATTTGAAATACGAACAGAATTACTCAATGCCTATCTAGCAATATATTCAGCGTTACACGATTGCGTTGCGTCAGTTGGGCTTCAAATACTGTCACCTTATTTGCTGTCACGTTGGAGTTTCACTGCTGACTGCAATTCTTTCTCTTTTAGTAATATCGTTCTTTATTTTTTGTGTGTTAGCTAACGTTATCTCGGATAAGCAAAAACTCGGATAATACGGATTGCCGTTTGATTAAGAACAATGTGTTTTCCAATTTCTATATCTGACTTATTCCTTTACAACATAAATGAATTGATTCTAAATAAAACCAGAAATACTAGACTAATATGTACTTTCTAGGAAAGTAATGCATATAATATAGTAACGCAGGTGTATTTATAACTAGGTCCTGTTTCATTTGCGAGATAGATAGGTAGCAGCCGGGGAAGTCCCTACATTAAATAACGTAATGTAGAAACTTCCCTGCAACAACCGGACCGTGACTGATGACAAGCAGTGGTACCTCGTAGCAGTCGTACCACATAGACATATACATGTAAAAATTTGATAGAAGAATCGTACAATACACGCTTCAAGTGAGGTTATTCAATAAATACATGTAGAAATACATGTAGGTAATTTATGATCGTGTATTACCCGCTGTATAAAGAGGTAGTATAATATATCAGAGCAAGGAATAAGTTAGATGTGATCAGATCAAGATGGTGGCCAAACAAACTATTTAATTTATTTCTTCCCAATGCTCTGTTGCTTAACTTTCTTGTTTAGGTTTTTGTATTGATACTTTTCTACATCATTTCGTATGAATTTAGATATCTGTCATCAAATACTCGACTTGTCCTATCCACAATTCTTTTGTATACTCCATGAATGTGAAATAAATACAAAATATCGTTTTTCCATAGATATTTTATCGCATTCGCCATTCTGACAGATGTACACCCTGTATATTTGTAGTATACCATGCTATTTAAATGAAGAAGGTTGATGTGAACTTCAATAAACCGGAAGTGAGACAAAAGCGAAAATAATATCTCTAATGAGACTAGATGACACTATCTTAATTTTGTTACAAGTTTCTTACTGCGAAAGTTAACTTTTTGTGCAATATCAAGCAATTACATGCAAAATTTCCTATTGCTATAGTTCATCTTACATAAATAATAGAAATACGACTGGAACCACTCATCGAAGCTCTATTTTATGAGCATTATGTACTTATCTTAGCATTAGTCTAATCAGTTTTTTGTGTGACGTAATTTAAATGGTTATTATTCAAATTTTTATGATTTCCTGTTCCATAAGTTATGTAAATTATGTGTGTACATTGTCCTGGCAATTTACTTTTATTTTCATTTTGTTTTCTTTCCTGCAGGGAATATCCTTGTGATCATTACACCGCTGTGATCAATGTGGCGCTTATGAACACTGGTTGTCCAAGACCTATCGTTCGTGACACAGCATTACAGCTTCTACAGTTACTAGACAAGAGATTTTTCGGAGCAGTTGGACTTCTGGCTGAGGGCGATTTAGGTAAGTCATTTTTATTTAAAGCTATTATTAAAAATTTCTTCAACGATACTAAAGTGGTTATATCGTTAGTTGGTGTTGTGTCTCATGTTTCATGAAAATATATAGCGAATATGTAAAATAGCACAAGATTGCAACGCCTACACTGAAATTCGATAAATATTTTTTGATTAAAATAATTATGTTTTTATATGGATAATGTTGAAACATCATGGCAGGTTATATGTATCTATGAGACTTCGGAAATTATAAATACAAAAGTATACTGGGATGATACTAAACTCGATCTGACACATATTTATTATCGATCGCTGTACTATTTGTTTGTTTAAACTGAACACTAGAAATAAAATTGTGAAAACTCGTTTTAATTTTATTACGTTGTTATTGTTTAATCACGAAAAATAAATCTCCATATTTGCGCTTATAATTAAAATTTTTACGGAACTTTTCAGCAGTGGAACACCTGTTTATTGATAGCGTTGTTGGATTGAAAGGATTATGTTTTTATGTTAAATGTTTATAGCGGGGCGAAGTATTTAGAATTCTTTCATTGCATCGTTCACTAATGATAACGAACTATAATCTGATTAGGTCCTTGGCTATTATTAAAACTACACATGCAGTATTATTGGAAATGCATTGGTTGACGTAAAGATAACATACATAAGTTAAATTATGTAACGTCAAAAATATACAGCTTGTGCAATTGAACATACTTTCTATTTTGAATCTATTGCCTAATAGGATTTTACTATAAAATTATCGTTGAATGCAACGAAGATGCATTATCTTCTAACTATGTAGACATTCTGTATGTAGCCATTGACATAATTATTAAGTACTCCCAAGTATAAGAATTTCTTAGAATTCACAAGAAGAAATCACAAATTGTGGTTTAGTGTGAAATAGTGATTAATATTTAATTTTTTTATCTTGTGGTAGTTGCTAGTTGCAGCTGTTCTGCTCAATGTTGTTGTGTGATTTCTATGTATGTAAATGTGTTCAATGGCCTTGTTACAGCACTATCTCGCTTTTTATAATCCTGCTATTTTTATTAATTAATTATTAATTATGCTGAAAATGCTACAGACCCGTTGGCGAATTGAATTCCGGGCTAACTTTATATGTAAATTGACATTTTGATGGTCATCTTTTGGCACCTGTTACTGCTAAAACTCTTCATTCCATACTTTGGACAAATATTTGGCACCGAAGTAAGGTAATTAATTTTATTCCTCCACAATAACTCTAGTTCTTTAAATGAATTTTTGCGATTATGGCCGTTTTACAAAAATTCAATTAAATTTAAATCTGGCGTT
This sequence comes from Holotrichia oblita, assembly GCA_023690525.1. NCBI lineage: Eukaryota > Metazoa > Arthropoda > Insecta > Coleoptera > Scarabaeidae > Holotrichia > Holotrichia oblita. The sequence continues at coordinate 87,832,869 of CM043015.1, read as the reverse complement.
TGTAGAGACAATTCCAAATTCAAGATCATGATGTTGGTTCGCCATTAACTTCACTGTGAAAAGATCAATTTTAGGATGCTCATATCTGACCAACTTCGCGACAAACCTGTAATAGCAATACCAAAGATCTGGAAGTTAGGGGTTAATTTCCGTAAAACGGCAACATTGTAATATGAAATTTAAATCTTGATTGTTTATCTTTTTTTTAACTGAAATGTCTAATTTTTGTATCTTTTAAACAACTTACCTCAGTGTTTCTCCGACGAGAGCAAATATTATTTACTTTTTCTTGTATCTAATGGTTATGCGTTCAATTTAACTGCTTTTTTCTCGATTTTCTGCAGAAATATAAGGCTTTCTTAGCCGCTTATGAATCTTCAACTACATCGTTTTGAAAGTTGACCAATAGTTCTGGTTGATACTTTCACAATTTGGACAATTTCCATTGCGTCAATATAATCAACGAATTTATTAGCACTTTAATTACGATGTACCTAACTTGTCGATGTAGCAGGTGGTCTTGCCTGTCGATTATTTTACGTTTCCACCTCTATCTGGCTTATTTATTCATTCTGAACTGTCTGTAGAACATTTTGCAGTTGCTGCTCAGTTCCAATATCTCATTTGGTTTGCTATTGAAACTTGCGATATAGTCCATTTTTAAACAATTGCAGTATCAAACACTTTCACATTTGCTTAATTGTGTTTAAAACAAGAATAATTGCATTCTATATCACCGTATCACGAAAATATATAAAATACAATTAAATGAATGGGTAAAACCGCATAAAATAGAGAACGTTTCCTTCCTTATTTAAACGTTATGTTATAATTTATGGAACTGCAAAAGAAGTATAATTATTCATAAACTCGGCCAGATATCAGCAAACGTCGACAGCTGTTGAGAAATACCGAATATTGCAGTGATATACCTCGACGGGTGTAAGCACTCGCATATACATATTTTTAATTAATTAAAACGAAATTACACTACCCTTTTTATAAAATTTAATTTTCGACTGATACTTATTAAAGTTGATTAGGTTTTTCTGCCATGATTTTTTTTCGTGGTCCTTGAACAAAGACTTTTTGTTTTTGATTGAAAATAAAAATATTAATTGACAACTATATTGAATACATGTTTAATATCTATCTTTTCATGGTAGTATGTGCATGGTTTTGTTGATATGATATTTTTGCTGATAGAAAGTTAATTTTAGTAAATGTATTCGAATGAGAACGTTTATACAAAAACTTTTAAACACATATCATTGTGTGCTGCGATAAATAAAATTTTATTAACGGTTTATCAATCAATAAAAATTGTCAATGGTTATATTACCAAAGAATAATAATAAACTAGGGAGACTACTACCAACAAGGTCTATAACTCTGAATAGTACTATGTTTATCAAATCACAGATTACACTATCTGTGTATGGATCTATGGGTAGTATAGATTATAGATCGTTTTTTGTATATTTCGCGTATTATTGGTGTCCTAACTGTTACTTTGTTTCGTTTTCGTTTGGTTTGTGATTGTAAATCTTTCACGTAAAGTTTACACATTCTATGTGGGCATTTTTCTTGATCAAAATATTTAATACCCAAAGTTTGCGAAATACACTTTCAGAAATTAAAAAGGTTTCTTCATTGAGTGTCTATAATGCTACTTTCGCTAGAGATTAAGAAGAATCTGGATCTTTCACGTACTAATACGGATACTTAATTTCTGTCCAATAATTGTTTATATATGTTTGTGAAAAAGCGAACACAATTTACGTTTTTCGGTTTATAATTGTTTTAGTAAATTTTCACTGTGTTATTCAAAAAGAGTAAATGACTTCCACAACACTATCTTCGTTTTATAAATGGGTGATTACTGGAATTTAGCATAATTCGACATTTTGCCATTTTTTTCTCTACTACTTGAACATAATTGTTAGAGCCTCACAAAAAATATATTTATATGCGCATAAGTTCAAATCATTTTTATAGTTATAGTAAATTTACTTTAGCAAGTGTTTTAATATTGTTCGATAATGTAAACATAATTCCATATATCAATGATTTCTTCTTCAATATTTTATTGACTTGACGATACAAGTGGAAATATATTTGGGATTAAAAAGACATGTTGTTATTTGGATTATGACCCCAACGCGCAATATAGTGATTTCAACTACCAAGAAGATGACAGTTGGAGGTTAAATATTAGTACATGAATTTTAGCCATTGCATTGTGACAAACGTTGTATTTTTCTCTGACTGTTGCAGGTATTTTTATAACAATTGCACTCGCACGTGCTTCTACCTCAGAGTAGTTGCTTAAAAGGTTGCATTTGAAGGATACTCTGTGTTCATAAATTTGGATTCAATGCCAACTGTTATACTTACAATACAGTAAATAGTGATCTCTTACTTTTAATGTATGTACCATCTTTGGCAAATTAAATGCGATTTTTTATCGGGGGAATGTTGATTTTGTAAATAAAGGCTTTGCTTTAAAGTGAATTTAGTTACTCTAAAGAAGTTCATCACAGCAGTACTCTCTTTTAGAGAAATTAAATTTGCTTCAAAGTATAGCCTTTATTTAGTAAATCGAAATTCCTCGCTGAAACATTCGCATTCAATTTGCCAAAGATGGTACAATGTCGTCTACTGTAGTCGCCTATTAGTAACGCTTAGTTGAACAAATGTAGATACTCGCCCATATTATATCTTCAGTGACATGATAACTCAGGTTACGTATAGAACGTCTTATACTTGCAATATGCAGAGAAAACGCGCTTAATGCGAATATACAAAATTATATGATTGGCGCTTTACGATAGGGAAGTAAGTGGGGCGCTGTTAATTACATATTAGCATTGAAAAAGGAATATATAAAAATGGCATAGACTGTTTACGTTTATTTTTTGTATAGCGATTGTCCATTTTTTAAGTTTGCATTTAACTACGTATTTTTAAATATAATAAGGCATTCAATAGGTTTTTTGAATTGCTTTTCAATAGTTTGTTTTATTGATGAATGATTTTTGTATAAAAAGTAAGAAACATGAATAACACGTATGTACGTAAACTCAATTTTTACATAAGAAAAATATCCTAAATTAAAATGAACGGAATATTAAAATAGAAACACTGAATATAAACACTCAAGGTAATAAATGTTCAAAGCGTCCTCCTCCAGCTTCCTTTATACAGTGAATTGTACTTAAAGAAGGTATTGGCCGATTTTCAAATGAAACAACAAACATGCGAATAGTTTCTGCAAACGAGTGCCCTCCATAAGACCATTTCATTATCTGTACTTTTTCTGCAGTAGAATACTTCATACTTAAATTAAAAATACTATTAAATGATAATTTGAAAGTATTTCGTGATCACAATTTGACAGACTTCAAAACACAACTGACATAAGTGAATGTGACTTATCGTGCGACCAATCTACTTACATCCCCACTACATTCCCCTATTTCTATATATTCCTACCTTGCGCGATTTCACTGTATACTGGTATGTATGTGATTGCTAAATTTCAGATCATTTCATCCAAACCTTACTTTACGGTTCACTTGATCGAATAGCATAACCTAAACGTTCATTTTAATGAATTAAACACACGGTTGAATTTCGCGCTGTTATATAGACCAGAAATATGGACATCAAAATTTCAAATCATACGCCCAACATCAATTTGGTTCATTAGGGTCTGAATTACTAGGTGTATGTACTTTAAATAGAATGATACAAAGGAAATTTTGCGACAGACGTTTCCAGACAAATAATAAAAAAAGGAAATGTCGGACGGCGTTGTTGTTCTCCTGATTTGTTCAGAATACCAATATGATTTATGAATCTACATCGACATTCGCTCGTTCTGTATCACGATACCGGTGATATGGTCAATTCGCATATTCGCGTTCACTAAAAAACTATGTCATTTATTAATTTTGGTTTTTTGATATTGGGATAGTTAAATAAGCACTCTTGAAATTTCGAATAAATGCAACACTATAATAAAACGCAATTTCTTTCAATATCCTAGAGCCAACGACAATCCATTATTCTTGTCTAATTGATCTTCTTTTGAAAACGCTCTCTAATAGGATATTATATCCGCATTCACTTATGTCCATCCTCACTTATATCCTCAGTATAGCACTCGTTTATATCCGCTCGGCATCTACCACCCGAGAGTGCACGTATTCACATGACCCAATCAGCGCGTAGCACGGCCTTTCCTCTGGGGACCCCTCTTGAGAGGATATAAGTGAATGCTTACGTTTGCGACCGCGGATATAAACGAGGTTTCAGTGTACTTTGTCAATTTGTTTTGAAATTTTGTTTTTTTCTCTTTTAAATGTTATTCAGGTGCCCTATGTGCCCTCTTATAGTTTCTTTGTAAAAACCAATTTAATGTTTTAAATGGTGATTATGTACTAAGAATTTGGTTAAATCAAGGCAGCTTTGATATGATGACAATAATTTCAGATATTAATTTTGTCTAATTTATTCTTGAAAAGTGGCAGTGGTGCATTGGACGTTGCTTCATATCTATTGGAAACAAAACAAAAATTAAGCAATACATATCTTATTACATACAAATTTTCATCTTAAACTTAATACAAAAGAAAACAAAGAAACTAATGATTCGAATATCGCTCATTTTCACTGCATAAATAAATTCTTGGTTGTATATTTCCCTTCTGATTTAAGCATTGTCATAAATGAAATTTTCTGAGATTTGTTGTGATTAGATATTTGAACTAATCAAGTTTTAATATTCTAATAAGGACGCAATAACACATGTAATAAGTAACAAACAAACGATAAAACCCAATGCTCGAGAACTGAATCGCGAAAAATTTTCTTTAACTTCATTAAAACCGAAGATAATTATATTACGGATCAGCAAGCAGTATTTACGCTTCCTAAGTTAATAGAATCGCTAGAGGCTAAGCCTTCACATACGGCTGTCTCCAGATAGAGGGTACGTTCTGAATCAGTCCCTGATGCTACATGTACATAGATTATAGCCAGTCTGTTAATCTTTGGTACCTCTTTTAAAGTAGCAAGTTGCAAGGAATAAGTAGGTTAACTAATTCAATCTTAATTAAGTTTATGATTCTTTATGTATCTTCAGAGCATGTCTTCTGTCACCAGCTGTAATTCTATGAAGTACAGTAGTTACATTTGTACTGGTTTTATATGTATAGTGTATAGTTTTGTCTCTATACTGCATGCAAAGTACTGCAGTTTATTTTTATATTTTCTTGTGTTGAATATTTGTTTCTTTTTTGTACACTATTGCTCTGTAATTAAGCACCAACTATGTTTTTATATGCTGACTTAGCAGCGAAATATTGAAATGAAATTTGACCATTATTTTTTGTAAAGTTAAATTTTTTTTTATAAATTTTGGTACACTAGCTTTAACAGAAACGTGATTATCGGAAGAATTAGACTGTAATTGCAGTTAAAATTCTTTACTATAATTTATTTAGATGCAACAGAAGGATGACGGAGTAGTCATATATTGTAAATTCATGTCTGAAATTTGTCACAAAACACATGTACACACATTATTAGTGGCCCCTTTAAACTAATTCTCTTGAGATTATAAATGAGTGTAAAAATACTTTGGCTGATGTTTCGATTTCATCCAGTCATGTAATCTGATATGAATGATAATAGAAAGAGAAGATTTATCAACCTTTTACAGTCATTCAACTCCATAACTCGGTATAAACACCATACAAATCTATTCTTCTGTACTTGTATGGTATTTTTTGGGAACCGATGAAGTCTTTAAACACAGACACATAATATATTGAGTAATACATAAAAAAAAACTAATGAACTAAATGAATTTACAAATCTTGATCTTCCTCTACCGGGTGTTAACGAGATCATGTATCAGCCCGCCATTTATTTATTAGTTAAAATAAAACTTTGAAATTCGGACAGTATATATGAGTGATTGGTGAGCTTCTTCAGGTGCACTCAGTTTTTCTATAGCACTTCCGGTCAAACCGGAAGTGACGTTAAATTTGAATTTTTAAATACAACATGTATTATTTTTGTTCATATTCTGTTTCTCCTAAAAGTTTGCCATCTAGTGCAGGTCATGTTTTCACATTTCTGTCAAAGATGGCGGTATCTGTTAAATTTATCCATTAAAGTGAAACTGCTTCGCAACAATTGTCGAAATGTAACAACCATCAAAGTTAGCTTTGAAAACAATTAAGAAATGTATTTTTCACATTTACACGCGCTGGCGAAGGTATTTCACGTTGAAATTACTAAAGAAAATAAGATTTTGTTATTTTTTCATTTTAAAATGATAGGTAGGTACTCGTTTTTTTAATAGTAACACCCATTTTATATTACAGTGCCATATTAGCATAATTTTCAGCTTTCAAGTGATATAAAATATGCTGTGGTTTAGTGGTAGACAGGTAGAACAAAATATAAAATGTTTTAAAAGTAGTCCAATTCCAAATCAACAGAACAATTACATTTAAAATGAAAAAAATACAGTCAAGTTTTTATAATCATTAGTAGAGTAAATTGCAATATCCAAATACTGATTGTTTCATAAGAAGAATAGGTATATAACATTGGTTCGTCACCGACTTCTTCCCCCTTGTCTACTCTCAAAAAATTTTCGAAATTCCGCACTGTTTAATTATAATTACTTATAAACCCCATCTTGGTTGCGCTACTGTGTATATTGTCATTGGACCTACGTGTGTATCACAAATTTTAAGTCAATAGAGTAAGTGAAATAAGAAGTTTTCACTTATGTTGTATTTTTCTGTTTTTTGTAAGTGATGTAATTAGGAGAGGCTTATGAGAACAGAGATGTATTCATATTAGCCTTACGCATGGTCCCAAAATTTCAATCAAAACGGATAAATAGTTACAGAATTTGTTTTTTATTAAAATTGATAGTATTCAGATCTAGATTTGTAACAGAAAGTTTAAATCACTCGAATATCTACGAAAGAGCAAACTATATTGTTCTCAGTAATTGCTTGTTTGATAGCAATACGTCACCTTGCTTCGTAAAAAAAAGATATCTACCTTCGTATAATCAGCAGAGAGTAAGTAATCGGCAAATTAAGTTGAGATGCATATTATCGTTAATTAATATAATCCTTTCAGAGAAATATTAAGGATTGTAATTAGAGATAATTACCTAAAGTGAATAAAAGCTATCACTAGCAGCTTTGATCTGTTACGAAACATGAATCATATGTAATACTCTAGGTATTAAATTCCTGCTCCATATACACGTTAATGTGCGTTTCAGCATGATTAATTGCCCGATGAAAGTGATAGCTTAAAATAAAATTCTCAGCAACACCCCGGATGTACAAGTAAAAATATTGGTAATATTATATTAATCCAAACATTGCTTTCGGCGTAGTTAATCGTAATATAAACTCAGTAGGTTAACTTAAATTGTGCTTTTTATAAATTTAAAAGCAAATTTATAACGCGATTTTTCACATTATGTTTTAGTACAGTTGCACACTACATATTCTAATACCAATTGTCACTGTTAAACACAAGAAGGATTTTTTGTTAGATGGAAGGTGAATGATGAGATTTCTTGGATGTACTATATTGTAAATGTTGCATTAATAAATTGTAACAGTAAATGCTTAGGCAACTTGTTTCCATGTTGCCTTAAGCTTATTTATACTGTTCCAGCGTTTTACAAAATAATATTAGAAATTAATCGTTTGAAAACGAAGAAACCCACTTCTTAGGTTCTCCTTTTGAATTTTAAAATATCTTTAAAAAGGTTGGAATGTGGTTCCAGGTTGTTTTAGTATTTTTCTGCACTGCTCCAGATATCCACAAAATAATGCCAAACGTTTGTCAAAAACAAAGAATATTTAGGCCAGCCTTTCATTTTCGAAATTTGAGATGGTGAATGTTGTTCCAGAGTTTTGTAAAACAATATTAAACAGTAGTCGAAAAGCGTGTTAGTCCCCTTGTTTGAAATTAAATTTTTTGAAAATTGATCAACGTTGTTTTGCATTTGTTCTACTTTGAGAGTTTTTCAAATAAATATGACAAATTATACGAAGACAAATATTTTTAGATTATTCCCTTTAGATTATTTCTAAGGTTTAACAAATCAAAATACAAAATTGGACCAAAAACACTTTTAGGTTAGTTTCCCCTTTTTTGAAATTTTTGAAAATTGTTTTACGTTTATTATATACATAGGTATGTACCATCTTTGGCAAATTAAATGCGAATTTTTCAGCGAGGAATTCCATTTACTAAATAAAGGCTATACTTTTAAGCAAATTTAATTTCTCTAAAAGAGAGTACTGCTTTGATGAACTTCTTTAGAGTAATTAAATTCACTTTAAAGGAAAGCCTTTATTTACAAAATCAATATTCCCCGGTAAAAAAATCGCATTTAAATTGCCAAAGATGGTACATATACATATGTACAAAATTATAAATTGTCAGTTGTCGAAGAAAAGTTATTTAGCTTATCATCGCTTAAATTATACAAAAGGGGATTATTCACATTTGTTTCTTATTTATGGGGTATATAATAAAATTATGCCAAGAACATACAATACATTTGCAACGCGATATCTGAAAAAACTGAAACCGTCTAACAATACCGGTAAACGTATTATAGAAAACTTCAGAAAGTTTGGATCGTTTCATTATTTTCGTTATTAATAGTTGGTTTATTTCTCTGAATCTTTGTCCTCACGAATCCAAAGTTTCTGAAGTTCTATATAATACGTTTACCGGTATTTTTAGATGGTTTCAGTTTTTGCGGATATCGTGTTGCAAATGTATCACTTGTTCTTGAAATAATTTTATTACGTTCTCATAAATAAGATATAAATTTAAATAATCATTCTATGTGTAATTTACGCGATGATAAGCTAAATGGCCTTTCTTCGATAGCTAACATTTTATAATTTTGTAAACACTATCATGGCTCATGACTAACTACTAAAAAAAAACAACTAATGCAATCAGTACGTATTTTAGTAGATAAAAATACTAACTTGCCAATATTTCGAAAACTGCTAAATTATGACCTGTTTAATAGAGAGCTTCCAGTTTTGGGTCATTAATATGAACTATTATGTACTACATTCTTGAAGTAAAATGTCTATTTCGTTTCAAAGATTAACGACATAGTATCAACATTTTAAATGGGGTAGGGGTCGAGTGACACCTGATTTTAAACGGCCCACTAACATAAGTATGGTCTCAGGCTAAAATTTCATAAAAAATTACTCACTAGTATGAACATAGTAATAAAACAAAATTTTATTTCATTATACATCTTGTATTTGCAGCTAACTGCTCAACATAAATTCAAAAGTCTTAGGTAGCTGTGAATTGTAAAACGTCTATCTTTTATTAGGCTTACACTATCTTATAAATGTCATAAAATAGCATTTTTTCGGTTTTCTTCCGTCTGATTTTCAAAATTATTTTTCATAAATCTGGCATAATGTGGAAGAAAATTAGTACAACCTAGAGTAACTGACAAAAGATCAATTATATAAAAAAAAAAAGAAAAGGAAATACGAAGTTTTGTTTTTCCCCCAACAGGAAAACTAGAATTTTAGAAATTTTGAATTTCGTAAAGTGCCTTCGTCGGCTGAATTGGAATACAATAATGGATAAATATTACAATAATAAAGAACATTTATTTACATACAATTTTATAATTGTCTCGTCATCGCTAGAATGACTCGACAAAGACATCAGAACTTTAAGAAGAGTTAAAAAGAGAACAAGTGAAATAAAGAAAGCCTGGGGTGCATTCCGAAATCTGTTGAAAGATTGAAGAGCAGAGATCGTTCCGTAATAGTTCAGTAAAGTAATTGAGCATATGCCGTCACGCAATTTCGGAACGATTTCAGTCATTCACCAGTTCGTTATTAATAGTTGGTTTATTTCTCTGAATCTTTGTCCTCACGAATCCAAAGTTTCTGAAGTTCTATATAATACGTTTACCGGTATTTTTAGATGGTTTCAGTTTTTGCGGATATCGTGTTGCAAATGTATCACTTGTTCTTGAAATAATTTTATTACGTTCTCATAAATAAGATATAAATTTAAATAATCATTCTATGTGTAATTTACGCGATGATAAGCTAAATGGCCTTTCTTCGATAGCTAACATTTTATAATTTTGTAAACACTATCATGGCTCATGACTAACTACTAAAAAAAAACAACTAATGCAATCAGTACGTATTTTAGTAGATAAAAATACTAACTTGCCAATATTTCGAAAACTGCTAAATTATGACCTGTTTAATAGAGAGCTTCCAGTTTTGGGTCATTAATATGAACTATTATGTACTACATTCTTGAAGTAAAATGTCTATTTCGTTTCAAAGATTAACGACATAGTATCAACATTTTAAATGGGGTAGGGGTCGAGTGACACCTGATTTTAAACGGCCCACTAACATAAGTATGGTCTCAGGCTAAAATTTCATAAAAAATTACTCACTAGTATGAACATAGTAATAAAACAAAATTTTATTTCATTATACATCTTGTATTTGCAGCTAACTGCTCAACATAAATTCAAAAGTCTTAGGTAGCTGTGAATTGTAAAACGTCTATCTTTTATTAGGCTTACACTATCTTATAAATGTCATAAAATAGCATTTTTTCGGTTTTCTTCCGTCTGATTTTCAAAATTATTTTTCATAAATCTGGCATAATGTGGAAGAAAATTAGTACAACCTAGAGTAACTGACAAAAGATCAATTATATAAAAAAAGAAAAGGAAATACGAAGTTTTGTTTTTCCCCCAACAGGAAAACTAGAATTTTAGAAATTTTGAATTTCGTAAAGTGCCTTCGTCGGCTGAATTGGAATACAATAATGGATAAATATTACAATAATAAAGAACATTTATTTACATACAATTTTATAATTGTCTCGTCATCGCTAGAATGACTCGACAAAGACATCAGAACTTTAAGAAGAGTTAAAAAGAGAACAAGTGAAATAAAGAAAGCCTGGGGTGCATTCCGAAATCTGTTGAAAGATTGAAGAGCAGAGATCGTTCCGTAATAGTTCAGTAAAGTAATTGAGCATATGCCGTCACGCAATTTCGGAACGATTTCAGTCATTCACCAGTTCGGTTGATGTATCAGTGCTTGACAGCATATAAACTCTACTACAATACACAGTCAATAGCGTGCACATTACACATGGCACACCCAGTTGATGTGAAGTTGAATGTGAAGAATCTAATTAGATATTAGGATGTTTTGATTCAAAAAGTTGCCAGCCCGTTTATATGTGGCCTTAACTTCATCTCATAACCATCAGCAGTTTCAGCAGTAACTTATGACGTCACTCTTTACTGACATGGCGCTTTGTATAGTAATAATAATAATAATAATAATTTATTCAGTATGTTGACACAAAGTGTATATAAATTGTCAAATAACCCATCACCAAGTTTCCTCAGCATGTATAAACTGATTACGGAACGCTAATTCAGCACACTGTCAGTACTCTCAGCAGATTTCGGAATGCACCCTGGGTAACATATCCGTTTCCTTGCTGGTAATATCACACAATATATCACAATAAGTCTCCATACCGAACTTTGTCTTCAACTTTTGTCCAGCTTCTTGAGATTAGAAAATCGTTTTTGATTGAAAGTATTGCGATATTAGATTTTTAGATTATCAAATTAATATGCGAAGTTCTAATATTCAGTTGCTTCACTTATTGCTGATTATAATTATTCACACAACTGCAGTCTTCTGAAATTGTTATCGGCCTGTCTGTACAAGTCCTAGAATCATATTAAATAATATTTAACATGCTTGCCTGTAGCGATCTAATTGCCAGTCATTGAAGAAAGTATAAGAATTAGAAACTTTAAATATTATTTAGCTTTCTGTTAGTGAAATTGATTAATGTTTAATACATTTTGCTTAGCTAACGTCTCTTTGATGCTTTAAATTACCTAATACGGATATAATGGCATGGAAGTCGATTGTAAAGGAAAACTCTTCAGGAAAACTTAAATTGACACGTTTCTAGATCCAGATGTATTATTTACTCACGTCAATTAGATTCTACGCAATGTCGTCGACTACTCTTTTTATCTGGGTTTCGTTTTTGCATGAATAAATAAATTGTCTTGAGGTACCTATGTTTTCCTCTCCTACTTACATATACAATAATTTATAAAAATTTTCACGACAGTAGTGCTTTTGGAATAATCAATGTACCTGTGTATGTATATTATTCATAAATTTTTGTATTATAGATTTCCTGATACATGTAGATACCTACTCACGAAAGTATGCATATAGATAAAGAAATGGCAAATAAATACAGAGAGGTGGAAACAGTTATATTCGCTATAGATGGGTGAATATACAATAAAAGTGCAAAATGAGCTCTCTCATAATGCAATTTCATGATCCAAAATCTCAAACTTTGTTGACTTAGTCGGTTTACTGCTGTGAACGGTGAATTTTTGAAACTAAAAAATATGTGCTTCTTCCGAACAACTCCCGTAGGATAGGGTAAAAGTCTACTGTTTGAAAGACAATCTGTGTCTTTAAAAATTCATAGACGTTGCAACTAAACCAACTAAATATTTTGTTATATGTGGACGACTATTGGCGTACCACTCACGTCACATACATATTTTCAATAATATTTATCTGGAAATCTCGGTGGTCATACTAAAGTTTCAATTTTTTATTCTTTGAAAAACGTTGAAACTGTTTTGACTTTGTATATGGGACCGTTGTGTTGCTAGTCATTACTTCTTTCAACCCATCCGTTCCAAATCCAAAATTCCCAAAATTATCTTGGCAAAGACGTCATAGACGAAGAAGAAATATCTTCTTTGAAACCATCACAGTTATTGCAGTTAGTAAAGCTGTTAGACTGGATAGGAAGCTCTGAGAGCGGGCAAACACCAGCAGCTTACAGGTCATCTAAAAGGGCACAATACTTTAATAGGTCGCAGTTCAATATCACTCTTAATTAAATCTAATCTAATCCAAAAGGTATAATTTGTCAAATTAACAAATCTTTGTACCTTATGGTAGTCATTTTAAGGCAACAAAACATAATCTCAATTTTTCCTTTGATACTAATTGCCCCCAATTCTTCCACAGTTCTTTTCGAATGCTATTTTATATAATTCCTTAGAATCCCCGATTGCCACCCGTAGAATTGTAAAGAAAATATGTAGAACTAAATAACTTATAGAGAATAAGAGAATTTATGGTACTAATCCGTTGTAAAAGAAAGTATTGTGGATTTGAATTTTTCATTTAATAGGAGTCGTGTCTAAGTTTTTGCCAAGCAGTGTATTTTGAATGAAATACTTCTTTTGTGTCCTGCGAGTGTACGATGCAGTAAATATCTGCTAATTGATGTCGAAACAAAAAGATTCCCTAGACGATAAGGATGAATATTAAAACTGCCGATGGTTGGTCTGTTTGCATCCGCCTCTTTTGTTTTTATAGATACCAATGAGTGATAATTGATAATGGATGCTGAGAGATAGCGGATGTATGATGCTATACATATTTACGCTCAATTAGTAAAGAAACGCGTACAGGCTTGCTTTTTAACATAATGGCGCAATATAAAGTATGTGTATAAAGTCTACAGTCGAATTCGTATGTCACCTTTAAGAGAAGAATGTTAATAGACGGATATCTTACGTGATAAATTGGATGTAAAAATAAAAGAGAGATGGAACAAATTAGACCAGATAATATTAGATAGTTAGTGGTAACCATTTTCAATATATGCATCGAGTTTGAATTCTTTTTAAGTTCTATGTATTTTCGTTTAATTTCGTTTTTAATTTCTGCAATTTGAAATGCGTTTTCTGTTTTCTCAGAAAACTTTATTACTACGCACTATTACGCAAGATACCGATTGATTTGTATTACATTTTGAGTAGACAGAGAGGTAGGGAAAGTGGAGGATGCGATTTAGGAAAATTGATGACAACGTCATTGCGCAAAAATCGATAACGACGTGAAGAAGAGAATTGTTGAATACCTTCATCGATTACTTGCTAATCTTACCCGGCTTTTAGTGTGTGTGTTTGGTAAAAATAGGCACTGCAGATGAATCAGATTAATTAATGAATTCTAAGAAATGAGAAATTTTCAATTATCCTACCGAGTCAATTACAAAGGGATTAACAAGATTATCTCTCTTGCTTTCGTATACAAGGTGATTGGTGATAATGAAGTGAAAGTGGATTTTAAAACAAAAGTTTGTGGTTGGATATAACTGAATATCAACTACCATTTAAAAATATCGGGAGAACCAAAAGGTGGAATGCAGATTGAGCTTCTATGACATATTTCGCACATATTTCGTCTATGATATATCTATCTATATCTGAGTATTATTCTTTCTGAGTTATTCGCAATTAAAGAGAAAATGTTACAAATACCGATAGAACTTTCTAGTAATATTACGTCATATAACAGAAGAGGAGATAAATAAAGGGTAAATAAAGGTAGGACTTTTTTTCTCGAGCATTATACAGGGTTTTTAAAGACTTGGTTCTTTGCAAGTAAGTTCAATCTTCCGAAAGAATTTTTTAAATGGCAAGGCATGTTTGCTTACATATTTTGATTCTACAGAGGTATTCCTCTACCTAAAATTTAAGGTTAATAAGTTATAAACAATTTAATTAGCCTCTATACTTAGAATGGGCAGCTTGTTTGTCTTATACATTTATTTCGACACCTGTCATCTTTATCGTCCAAATAATTATCGCACCCAATACGAGAATGTATTTTATAACGATAACAAATTATTGTTTTTGTTACACAAAATTTTGTAGTGTTAATTCTAAAGTTCTAAAGTTTTAAAATTGTCACATAAGGTGCCCAAACTGTAGATTCAAATCTGGACAAATAAAATCGATAAACAACTATTGTTTTAAGTGGGCCCCCTCTCAGACAACCAGTCAGCACTAAAGGTTCTAAGGACCTACACTTTTAAATCCAAGTTAATCTGGGACTGTCAGCTCACCCTCAATGCTGTGACCCTAAGAAATACAGTAACACTGATGTGGGTACCAGGTCATTGGAGGTTTGAGGTCAACGAAACTACCGATGGTCTTGCAAGGAAAGGCGCGGCGTTCCGGTTTATTGGACCAGAACCATTTTGTTGTCTTACCAAAGCCATGTAAGAGCTCATCTCCAACAGTGGAAAAGCAAACAAAAAATCTCGTAACACCCCATCAGCCATCAGCCATCAATACCCGAAAGATACATCTTTATGAATCTACTATTATTTTAAAGACAAGACTAAAGCTGTGTTGGAACTTTAGTTGTTTTGGGCAATCCCTCGATATAGTAGACGGACCGATATTAATTGCTATAAAAGTTTTACTGGATCGAAAAATAAACAATAGTGTAGATTTACACAAATTATCCGGTTTATTGGACCAGAAACATTTTGTTGTCTTACCAAAGCCATGTAAGAGCTCATCTCCAACAGTGGAAAAGCAAACAAAAAATCTCGTAACACCCCATCAGCCATCAGGGCTAAATCTCTGCTGGAGCTGAACAGAAGAAACCTCAGCATCATCACAACTTTACTCACTGGCCATGGCCCTCTTAGGTACCATCTGAAGAAGATGAGCAAGGTGGACTGTGATAAATGCCGATTCTATTCGGAACACAGCGAGACGGTGGAACAGATTATGTGCGAGGCGGTGGTCCGGCAGAGACTCCAGTACCTCGAACAAGTGCACGCAGAACCGGCTAGTATTAA
Organism: Holotrichia oblita; assembly: GCA_023690525.1. Taxonomy (NCBI): domain Eukaryota; kingdom Metazoa; phylum Arthropoda; class Insecta; order Coleoptera; family Scarabaeidae; genus Holotrichia; species Holotrichia oblita. Next base: position 87,817,047 of record CM043015.1, on the reverse strand, counting down.
AACTATAGCCCCAAAAAAATCCTACACTTTGTCAGAAGTCTGGAGATTAATTGGAACTGCAAGATTAAGAGTACAATAGATCAGGTTGCAATGAAGAGAGGCAGCATTGCCTACGCAATTTTTGACATCTACTCTATTTAAAAGAAGGTTCTATGATAAGATGTTATTATTGTTTTTCATAGAAACAGACGATTTACTGTACTGCTACGTGATACCACCAATAAATGGACATAATCTAGCTCTTGTTAGCTTGTCACTACTTTCTGTTACATTCCTCTACGAACTACCTTTGTTTAGATTGATCGTACATTTTAATGGCAGTTAACATTATTTGTGTGAAGCAAGTGTTTGTTATATAAAATATTTCAGGAAAAATAAATACAATAATTTAAAGAAATTGCGAAAAAATGTTCCAAGGAATTAAGCTAAAACTACCGATAAACAATATAATACATTGAACATCTACAAATTCACCAACGTCATATGCGAGAGATAAATAATTAATGATATAAAAATCTGTGCCCACTTACCCGTAAAATCGTGCTAAATAAGGAAAAACATGACTGAGAAAAATATATCAAACTTGTCGATCAAAGTTTTATTTATTCCGAAAAAATTGATCGGCATTGCCATCGACTGGCGGCGTCCCTTTTAATAACGTCCTATGTGAGTATGACGGCCAATAGAAACGTGACGCAAATTTTGAAGCTTTAAGATACCGCCCAATGGTCAATACATTGTAAAGTGTGCTACTAAATTCACGTTTAAATGGTAAATATATTTATAGATAAATTTTATTCTTGGATAACAACTTTTTTTAATTTTTGTAAAATTTTTATTAAAACACGTTAAATATTTAATTGAGACCCCATAACAACGTGTTTGCTAAAATTATTTGCGCAGCACTATAAAATTCGAGATTTATTGTTGTTTAAAACAACTTGCATTATTTGTTAGTAGTACAGAATATTTCTGCCATAACTGTCAAATAAGAGCAACTACGTAATATTTTATACTAGTTTATTGTAATAAAACACATACGGTTTTATAAGTACAGGATGCAGTGTGGGAGATATTACTTATAAAACTGTTATAATAGGTCTTGAGATAGAATTCTTTTAGTTTTATAATCATTCTTTTTTTGTGCTCAGCTTCTGTTATTTTTCTATATTCTTACACACAAAAGTGATTTTATTGTTTCTCAATTTTTATGCATTTAAGTTTAATACCCACGATTGGAAATATTATCATTGTGTACGTCTATTTAAATTTGTGTACTGCTTGTTACGAAGTGAATCTACTATTCGAATGTAGGCTTTCACGGCCACTGTTCCATAAAGATGTATCTTTCGGGTATTGCCGTGGTTGTTGTAACAAACTTGATGTTTCGCTGATCATACTGTCAGCTTCTTCAGAAGTTCTCTAAAGACTGATGTTGATGTCTTCTGCTCCTCGTTATATACCCAGAAGACATCAACATCAGTCAAAGAACTTCTGAATGTTGATCAGCGAAACGTCAAGTTTGTTACAACAACCACGGCAATACCCGAAAGATACATCTTTATGAATCTACTATTATTTTAAAGACAAGACTAAAGCTGTGTTCGAACTTTAGTTGTTTTGGGCAATCCCTCGATATAGTAGACGGACCGATATTAATTGCTATAAAAGTTTTACTGGATCGAAAAATAAACAATAGTGTAGATTTACACAAATTATCGAACTCTTGATTTACTTTGGAGCTTTTTGTTTTATTATTAAATTAAAAGCTAGCATATCACACACACTGTGTGATTTTCTGGTGGAAATGATCATAAATATAATGTGTTAGTTATTTAACGCTATTATTCTATGAATATGAATTAGAAATCTTTGCTAAAATGTATTATTGAATAGACAACAAATTATAAAAAGTTTTAGTCTTTACCTTGCTTTGACCTTATCCACATGATGGCAATCTTCAATTACACAATACATTGTGTTTTTTTGAAAGTTTTAATCTAGCTGCAGTTTTTGTAATTTTAAAGAACAATCTGTTAATATACTTTATTCTCGTAAACTATAATTATTTCTGGAGGTACCATGTCAATTAAGCAATATTCTTATGGAAGGTCGATTGTTTGGATCGTTGAACACTGATGTTTTTTTTTGTGTAAGCATGTTGTCAGAATAATATGTCGAATACGGAATATGCAATTGTACATTTCATAAAAGACGTTCACTTTATGAAGCGGTTCCGTCATCTGGAGGAAAATCCCATATACATATTTCATGAAGTGGAAATTATATTACAATATAGAATTTGGTGAAGCAAATTTTTTATTTAGTAAAAAGGTCACATAGAAAACAGTATTTGGTGTAAAAGTGCCCACAAACTGGAATACATTTACGTTATATAAGTGTGTCATACATGCCTGTGCGTTGATGTTTACCAGTGTGTGGTCAAAAAGTGGCAAACATGTATCTCACAGTTGATTGATTTGGCTGAAATTCATCAACGAATATTGGCATACAAGTCACACATATAAAATACACATATGACCCACATGTATGCTAGTTTGTGTCCGTTTTGTATTCATTGTTTTCGTGCCCATAATTAATTATAATTTACTGGAACTGGCACCTAAATGTTTAATATATCATATAGATGTTTTGTAAGTAAGTTACATTTGTTTTTTTTTCATATTATGAGCTACCTGTTTACATAAGTCAGGTTGTTTTGTCAACGACGGATACATAACCTTGTACATTTAAAACAAATACGCATTTTATTTGTGCATTGCTGTTTTTAATTTTGCAGGAACATTATACGCCGTATTTTTATGTCTAAATGGCATCAATATTTTCTCTGCTGCATATTTTTGATTTTTATAAGCTGCTTTCCACTCATATATTTTTTGTTGATTTTTCAATTCACTAAATCAGATCCATACTTAGTGAATTGCCAAATCTAAATTAAACGTTTTGACTGTGACTGGGTCAAATATGTCTTCATCTGCATTATCTTTTTATTTAGTAGCGTGCACGCGTAATCAGTTGTTTCATTCTTCTATACCTTCTTCATTCACTAAGCACTTTAGGACTTCTTCCGACATGTTGGAAGTAGTGAGATCGACACGTGGGTTATGGCCAACATGTGCCTTATAGAGAAATTTCCCGATTATTTGATCATAGCAAATATTGCACGAAATGAATTCCGATTGTCCAATGTGTTGAATTGTTATTGGCAAACCAAGATCTGATCGTGTTCACTTACAATAACACATTTAGACAACAATTCTTTTAATTCTTTAATCCATTGCTTCACAAATGTTATCGCTTTGTAAGATATGAGCTGCCCAAAAAGTTAAGGAGATTTTCAGCAGTTGGGAAGTCACCTTCGCAGCTTCTTGTCGCCTCCAAAACTCTGAAACAATTGGGTACTGTGATCTTGTTAATTCAATATTCACTTGGATTTATCATCTGGAAGATATTGGAAATCGATGTAATTGCACGATTTGCAACTTTTTATGTTGTAATGCAACATCTATGTAGACACAAAGTTTAACTTTTGCAACATTTCTTATCTGTACATTTTCGCTTGTGTTGAACCATGTACATACTTCATTACACCAATTATAGAGACGTTCGTATGCGACTAGATATCTAATTTTAGTGTGTTTTTGTCGTGTTTTTTGAATATAAAAATATCTCGATCTTTCAGCTTTATATTAAAATCTAATGTAATCGCTTAACCTTCAAAATCCTCAAATATCGATTTTGGATGATACTCCGCTGTTTGTAGTTACGCCGTTGCTACCCGCGGCTGTTATTTTAAATTAAATTTTCCATACCATGCAATAATTAAAATAATTATTTTGGTAATATGAACTGAGTGTCAGCAACTATGTGTTTGTTGATTTCAACAACAACGGTTTGAGTCTTTCTGGAAAAGGGCTGTTTTTCTAATTGTCGTGTAGTAATGTGGTTTCATATTATTGATGAAATTGTGTTTAGCGTCGTACTACATATTACACCAATAATTAGTGATTGAAAAAAGAATCTTGAAATGAAAACAAACTAGAACTCACAGATTTTCAAACAAAACACCACTTTTAAAATTGTACTGTTCGTGATAATGTGACCTTTATATGAAATGGATGTTTATTTGGGATGACACAGCAAATGAAGGGATTGTTGTCCAAGTAACGGAAAACTTTTAAATAACTCAATAAAGGAGCTGCTTCATGAAGAACATATGCATTTTATGAAATTTGCAATTACACCTTCTGGATTCGACACAATGTTAGTAATAGCACGGCAATAACATTAGCTTTTCTAAGTTTGGTTAATAATTACTAGACATTAATCTATGTTGAGTAAACATGCTTTAATACATGTTTGTATAAAAGGCTTGTATCAACACTTGTGATAGGATTTCATCAATTCATTTCGAATCTGTCGAAACTTAACACGGTTATGGCTTTAAGAAACGGTTTTGTAAGATTTAGCGTTCACCTTCTTTTCTGATGTTTGATTATAAATTTGGCAGACCGTTTATTCTACAAATACGCGGATGGTATCATTCTATTAGATAAGCTTTTTATAAACGTTTTGCGTTCCAGCTGTTTTTTTAACTATGTTTATTATTTGTATATAAAATGCTATAACAGATGTAGAATTCAGAAATCAATTCCCAAATTATAAGTCGGCCGTCAGTTATGTCTACAATTGAAATTGTATACAATCATTGCAGCTGTTTAATGCATAAGTCAATTACAAATGATCAAACGCAAACAAATATGTCATAAATGTAACGCATCAATTTCTTTTAAAACATACATGATATGTAAGTATTAGCGAACGTATTACTAACGTATTTCAGGATATGTTATGTTGTAACAATAATTGGTTTTAAATATTCAAATTTAATTGTACGTGATGCGGACAGGATATTATATTTGTTCTCGGACTAAATTACACATCAAAGCTACTAATGGTTGCTGAATGCTATACAGGAAAAGTGTGTGTATGGCATTAAAGTTTATATCCATTCTATTATCTGATGAAACAGGGCAATATCTGTTTAAATTATCATCGCTATGTAAAATGTATCAAGGAGCAATCAACTTGTACAACGTTGTGTGCATGTTACAGTATACAATTTAATATTCTTATGGGGCGAAGGTCATATACTTTTCATAATAACTGCTTAATTGCTAAATTTTTCTTCATTCGGATTTTTTGGACTTGAAACTTAGACTATCTGAGTTTCAGATACTGAAGAAGGTGTATATAAAACCAAGAGCGCTCGAAGCCGTTGGGGTGCCTTTAGCCAACAAGATGAAGTGGTGTAATTAATATGAAATCTAGTGTACTCTCAACTATGTTTGTTAGTACATAAGTTTTGGTTGTGAGACCGTTATAGCTTTAGTTTTTACGCTGTTCATTACCAATTGCTCATGCGCTTTAGTCCAGAAAGAAGCACAAATATAGTATAATACGAGCGAATAAGCTTAATACATATTCAGTATTCTATGTAACAAGAAAATTGATTTTACTTCTGGTGATACAGTAGGATACGAGGATTAAATTTGTGATAAAACTAAAGCGTCTGTATCAACATGTTTATACCCATAGTTATAGTATGCCCGTTCAAAAGTTGGAATGGGAAGGAGGATGTTAATTTTTAGCTAACATTTGCAGATAATTAGTTCCTATTAGTTGGTTCCTAACAATGCTAAATTCCAATTCCGTATAATTAAACTTATTACTTCAGAAGGCCCTTTGGCTGTTCCAGTTAAATAAATATACAAAATCTACATAGAGTGCATTAATAAAGGTATATTAGCTCACGTAACTTGAACATTTTAGATCACGGTTGTCGTAGCGCTTGACATAATATGACATAATACGTTACATACATATAATATATATGCGTTTCTGTGAAATACTCGTAGTTACTAAGCTTCACTAAATGCATCGGAATTGGAATTACAATTTGTGAAAGCACAGGCATAACGCGTTTTGACATTTAGATATTCAGTCTCAAAAACTAATACAGTCCGAGAGGAATAGTAATTATGTATATGCGGCTACGCAACAGGCTGCGCCCCACTTTGAACTCTATGTTTTTGTTTTTCTTTAAATTATGAGCAAACATTTCACTAACGAATATATTTTATTATAAAGGAATATTGTTAACGAAATATACATAATTTTAGTTGCCACTTATATTGTATCTGTTGCAATAATTAATGTTCTTTTGAAGACCATAAGTTTTGCAGACAAAAATCTTTCATTTTGTACAATAATTATGTGACTTCTTATCATCCCTTTTTGAGCAATAATTACAGCGTTCGAATGAGTTTTCTGGGACTAAGGAGATGGTTTCATATTTTTGAGGTTCCCTCCTAGGATTTACTATTCTTTTCAGGATACCACTTATATTTTTAATTCTTTTCGCTATATATGGTTTTATTAGCTCAAGCAAAAACAATCTTCAACATTTTCTTCCAGTCCGAACATTTATTTCTCCACAGTACAAATGAATTTACTTCAAATATATCAGTCCCATTTTGGAAAAGTACAAATGGATATATTTCGGTTTTTCTCTCTCAATACATTGGTCAATGAATACAGTGTATTCATTAACCAATTTATCCATAGTGTCCACTCACTCATTAGTATCTTTTCCACTGTTTGTCTTATCATGTTATCCGGTATTCACGAAAATAACGACACTCTTTTGTTTGCATACAAACAAAGGCTGATATATTTATGAAATGCAAATAAAGACGTTTTCGCTTCTCTGATCTGATTGGGCGAAACTGCAGGAGGAATATCCGGTCTATATTTCCCACAGAAGATAATACTGCGATTATATTCGATTCTTTAGCAAGACTCACGTTAGTAAGTAAATTGTCTGAGGTAATTCCATAACCCTGTTGAATCCCCTGTACAAATCCTTTAAACTTGTTGCTTTTCCAGAATACTATCTTCTTTGACTGTACGTTTTTTCACAATCAACCATTGCCTATATTTTTATGCCATACTTCACTGGTTTTATTTTCATGTATACTTTAAAAGACACAAAGTGGTAAGGTAAATACAAGCTGCATTATTTCTTTTAAATGCCAAACATTTCAAAAAGTTGGCAGTTAATTTGTCATTTTATCGACGTTTGGCTCTTGTAGACAGGTCGCCAAATTTCATATAGAAAGAATTTCACCGATTCTATTACTTGACATTATAAATGAAAATATTGCTTTACAATATATAAGATTTTTGGACCAACTGTAATCAATGTCCTCTAGGCTTTCGGTGCACTAGCATTGATTATGTAGTATTCCTATTACGAGGCAGTTAGGTCCACAGATGATCGTGCTTTCTTTTGTTTGTTTGTTTACTGGGCTTGCTTTCGTTCCACTTGTCCTACATACTTACCGCTTTCTGATTGGTAAACTGTACTACTTTCTCTATCATAGTTGCTTAAATAAAGATTTTGATCAACAATTCATAGCTATGAAATAAAAAAACTCCTGTGCCATGAAACTATTCCAAATGATACGTCGACATTTCATTGTGCTACTAAATAATGACTTTAAATGTGTATTTTTCAGAATTATTTATGGCCAATGAGTATGAAAGTTGTAGAATGGTATATCAAATGTCAAATTTACGTTGAGTACAAGTTTTTCGGATCAAAAAACATGAGTAGTACGCCTTATCTCGTGAAAAATTATATGTTTTGTAACATCAGTAAATAATACGAAATATTACATATATACAGCATGGTCCATTTAAAGTGTAACACTGTAATATCTTCGAAACACTTTAAATGGACCAGCCTGTATATACATATATTATTACTACCTTCAAGTTACGTTAGTGATAGATGCCACTTTCTTTTACACAGCACTGTATTTAATATTATTTTGTTTTTCCATCAGGAATATTGTATCATAAAATAATATTGTTTGAATACGCTGAGCTGGAGTTTCAGCTAAACTTAAGTTCTGTTCGGATATCACTGTTAATTTATCAAAACACGCCGTGATTGTATCGTATTAGGATCCTCTTTAAACATTCGAGTGTGCGTTCAGATTTAATGCTAAGTATTCTCCGGACAACAAAATTTCACATCAACTCGCTCATAATTATTGATTGTTTACGTTTGCAAAACAACCAGAACGTTCAAACTTACAACTTTAGAGTACGACGAAAATGATCTGATTTTCTAAAATTTGCTTAACATTCCGAAAGCTCCAAATTTTATTGATAAAATTCTCGGTAGCAATTTACATTTCTCTATATTGTCTCATTACTCCTAATATGTAAGAATAATTCTGTGTCCACTTTTATACCATCGCTAGAACTAGAACTTTTATAAAAAATCACTTGCCAGCACATTTTTTTTCCATTTAGATGTAAAAAAATAAAATTAAGTCCGAATTGTCAGATATTAGTGGGTGGTAATAAATGCTTCAGCAGTGTTTGTGTTTGTTGGATGAGGGAAACATCTGATCATTAACCAATTTACAATAAACGTTCTATATCTGAACATACTGTTGTATTGCATTAACTTTCATTAACATTGCTATACAGGTTGGACAACCCAGATACTAGCATTGTAAATAGCATTACATGCAATAGTGAAATACATGTATGCGTTAGAATGACGGAGATGGTGATACGAGATAGATGTACGGTGTTGTTGTTGTTGATATATGTAAATTGTCAGCATGTCACAGATACGAGAATACAAAATGCAATAATTCGGCTTTGACAACACCGTACCTCGTATCACCATCTGCGTCATTCTAACGCATACATGCATTTCCCTATTACATGTAATGCTGTTTACAATGCCTAGTATCTGGGTTGTCCAACCTGTATAGTTTACACAATTTATAAATTTACACCGACTGTAGCCGAACAAAATTGTAGAAAATGATTTAGGAGTATCATTTTATTAGAATTTATACAAATCTATGTAGAGCATAGCAGAACATATTAGTAAGGCTATTGCATTATCATATGTGTTTCCAAAATTTTTCTGCAATTTGGCAGAATTATTATACACATGCACAGCCTCAACATATTCAGTTTCAAAAAAAGGAGTCGCCGCATTTTGATACTTACTAGTTTTGATACTCAAGATTAATACACGATAGTGATTAAAACCTTCTTTGGTGAATGCAGACTGTAGACCGAAGCAAGGCAACTTTTACGAACTACTTAAAATCTTCTGCTTTCGATCACTTACATATTAATGCGATCATTTATTAATACTAGTATTTATAAAATTAATGTTTGACACATTTTGTGTTTATGGATCGGTTTTATTTTGCTTTAGTTACTTTGTTTACCAAAATGGCTGAACTGTATAAAAAAAATTAAATACATTTTCTTAATACTGCCGGTCCTCTTACAATTGCTTGGCAATCTATTGATGGATCGCTATCGATGTCTTGCACACCTTTAATGTTCAACTCTATTACAATCTTATTACCTATTTTGCAAAGTACGTGTGGATATATAACCATTGTGTAGTTTTAACATTACATTGCTTGGTACTTACCATATACATCGTCACAATCTAAGGCTTAAAATTTTCTAAAACCGTTAGCCAATGCCAACAGTAGTAATGCTTATATGCCTAATTTTAAGCGCATAATTCTTATCTGACAAATTGACTCCGGGAGTAAGAATGTCTAAAACTTTCCTCTCGTGATCAAATAAGAACAAAAACACGTTGGTTAGAAAAAATTGCCAATATGTTATTTGTTATGAATGTTTTGAAATTAACAGAAAATTAAATGTAGCGTTTTAACAAACTTTTAACAATTTCATTCGCTTTATTATTTAGGAAATTAATTTCACACTTCGTGTATTCAGAAAACGATCTGTTTCTCTACTGGGAAATTTATTGTGTCTCTTATCAGTATACTTTGAAAGTTTTCAAGCTACGAATCAGTAAAGTTGAGTTTTGTACGAAATTTGCTACATAAAAGGCTGCACAAAGTTTCCAAACTTGAAAAATGTTATTCGTATTTTATACCCACAACTTGAGCTAGTAAAGTGTGTCCGAAATGTGAAGTTTACTTACAATTAATGTTCTAATTTGTGGTATTTGAGAGTAACGGTTATCTGAAATCTGTTTAAGAAGTTCTAAGGAAGCGGTAATAAATTTATTATTTCAAATAAAATTTAGTGTCTTTGTTAAATATAAGTTTTTCCCATTATTTTACGTGACCTTTCGTATACAGTATGCACATGTTTTATAGTTACAAAGTCTAGTCTTGGGTATATATTTTTTTTAAATTTTTGTATGTACTCAACTGTTTAAGCATGCTAGAAAGTATGCTTACTAATTGCAAATCAGGCATGCTTGTTAGCATAAATAACCAAAAGTTTTCTTTAACTAAAAACTCTGCTCTTCTATTCTGACTATTCTGACGTGGCCTTTGCCGCAGGTAACTTTGATGGAGAGAAATCATTCTAGTATATAGATAGAAATTATGAAATATTTATGACAAAAGATAATGAAGGGGGCGAAACCTGAGCGACAGAATATATGTATCACAAAGACCAGATAGTGGTTATAATGATGACGGCATATCGTAGACATCAGATTACTCTTGCGATGAACCTTTACTCTAATGGTCTGGCTCAGTGCATGCTTACCAAAACATTAAAAAGCATTTTATTGATACTGATGGCACTCGGCGCAACCAACTATTTTTCAATGAGTAGACTCCGAACTGAGAATACTTTTTAAAAAAGTGAGAAAGCTGAAATGACTATTTGAAGAAATAAAAGACAATACCACCATTCTTTCCATCAAGGAACGAGCAGTAAAGTTAATCTTTCAGCGTTTATCAGTGAGACTCTAGGTTAACACAACACAACTGTTAATTAATTTTACCTTATTTTAATACCTAATTAAATGTAGTACTGGTGAATATAAACAAAAAGGCATTAGTTTACGATTAACCGTTTTTGACATATTGGCTTTTGATGTGGGGAAGCAACTTAGAGTGACTATAGTGAGATATAGTTCTGTCAGTCTATGTGCGTAATTTTTTATTTGTTAATTATATATGAGCACACAATTATAGAAATGGTCGTTATGCGTTTCATGTATGGTATATATGTCTAAACATTTCCGAGTCCCCAAAAGGCAATTTTTTTTGAAATTTCATAACCAACTATCCGAAATTGACTCATTTAAAACTAAGGTTCTGGTATAACCAGATAGTTTTGGGACAGGTAGAAGACAGTCCAAATGTTAGCACTACAAAACTTTCCAGGGGGCTGAACATCAATGCGTTTTTGATCACTAGCAGAAAGTCCTAATTTTAGAGCTTTTACTGATTTTATTTAGTGACGGGGTTGGATTTACAAGAGTCAATATATTTAATTTTCAATTACATATAGTACTGTGCTGCTGTTCAACTCCAGCATCAAAACCGTTTCTCGTTTAATGTTTGGCTTGCTACTTTTGGAGAGTTTTTGATTGGTTTAGCATTTCTCACTTTAGATTTTCTAACGATATATTAAATACTTGCACAATCTTTTTCAAAGTGTTCAACAACCGATAGGCTACTGTTCTCTGTTTATTCTAACGGGTATTTTTGTTTTGCAAATTGTTTTTTTTCCAAAAAATTTACGACCTAATCTAGCGCAATATACAAACATTTTCTCTATCATTACATACTTATACTATTTTTAGGTTTATATTTTAAATTCACATTTGTAACAGGGCTATTTATGTGTAATATACTACTAACATAGATTCTTGGAAAAAATTGTGTTGAGCACAGGTGCATACAGGACTTTAGTTTACTTAAAAATACGTACATGGTAAATATCAACATTTTACAATATAAATAAATATATAATGTTACACATTTATACGCATATATGAAATGATTCAGTCGGTCTGGTTATGTCACCTAAACTTTATTACAATACTTTCATAGCTATTATTTGGGTGCTCACACTCTCTTGATTGTCACTGGAAACGGGGGTCCTTTTCTTACGGGACATAACGGATGAGCCAATCGATTGGGTCCTGCTCTCTGCAAATTAAATCTTGTATTAATTTTTGCCATAGAAAGGTATTTTAGAAATACATTTCGTGCGCGACAGGTTTTGATCCAATAATTCCATTACCACGATCAGTGGGATTAGTTGGGACGAAAACTTGCTTTTATTGAAACACAATAAAGGTATTTCGAGAATTATAAAGATAATTAATGGTTGTGGTATTAATTTACAGACAGTCGTATTTACTCTCTATACAGGGTTATTTGTCTGGTATAATGTGTTGGAATAACTAAATATTTTTGAAATCGTATCAATTCTCAAAAAGTTTGTCAAACAAAATTTGGAAGCACCATTAAAATATATTTTCAACCTAGAATGTTGCGGAGCGCGTATTCCGCTTGCTTTCTTCAAATGGAACATCCTGTATATTTTGACATGTTTGATTTCATCGTGTCTTTACGTATATTTCAATCTTGCACCATTGTTGAAATATTGACATTTCTTTTTACCAAATGCATGGTGCCTGATTTTTTGCAAGTTTGTTAACAAAATTTGGAAATTTGAAAACAGAATTTTTTAAAAGAACTTTTTTTATTAGCTGTTTACTACTGTGTTAGAGGGAAAAGGAGGACAGGCATTTTTTCTGTTCTATTTTTCTTTTCAAAATTATAGCTTTAGATGGTATTTCAGTCATATTACGTAAGAGTATTTGACATTTTAATCACTGGCATTGTACAATTAGTAAAACCTAGTTATGCTGTACGTATTTAATAATTCACTATAGTATAATGTCATGGACTTCTGTTTTGTGTCCATAAGATATAGAAGTAACAACAAAATAAAAGTGTAGTTTACAATTCTGAATAATTTTACTACAAAACAAGGCAGTGCAAAAGCAACTTAGTGATAGAAGTAATGCATTTGAGATATCAGAAGCTATTGGGATAATGTTAATAAAAGTTTTGATATGGTTCACTAAAACAAAGTAGGTACATAATTGGTTTATTTATTTCACTTACGCACAGTAACTTACAATGTAACTAATTCTAAAGAATTTTTTTCCTAAGCAAAGAGATAAAATGCCCTATGTAAAAGAAGAAATTTAAAAGAATTTAAAAAATACGCTGCTTATTTGTAACAGTAATAAACGGAAATATTTGTTGGTTTTCAACGTAATATTTGCAGCAATGTAGATGTGAAAGTTAAACAGATTTACATACAAGGTAACTTCGGCTCAATAAAAAAACTTCAGAGTTTGCGAAAATACAAATTAGATTGACCGAAAGGGTCCGGCAACATGAAATAAATAAGATATTGAACTTCGCCTAGCAAAATTTAAGCTTTAGTACTGCGGTGTTCGAATTGTCCGCAAATTATTCCGATTATTCGAAATCACAAAGCGTTTAGAGATGCGTAATCTACAGTGTGTTCCAAAACTAATTTTTAGTAAATTTCTTCTAAGAATTCAATGTTATAAGGAACTATCTGTGGCTCATTCGAACGATTTTCGGTTTTTAATCATAATAATCATAATAATACATAGATACTGTAACATTCGATGTGAATTTGCGTTTTGATGTTTATATGGGAAGTTTTTCCGAAACTATGCAGGCACTTTTATATTAAAATCAAAAAGAACCTAACGAACATATACTACTGAATTTATTATGGTGTAAATACATATGACAGTTGTTGATACATTAAAGAAGTGTCCGCCTTGAATTGAAACTTAACGTGTTGCTGCGTTTTTATTTCCAAGAAATAATCGTTTCAGTCATTCGTGCCTCTCTAGTATGCGTATGTTGTTGTATTTGTATGTGTAGATTTTATAATCTTCCATACTATGCAAAAATTAAGTTTGTTCCAATTTTCTGTTCAATGTAATTTCAATTATGAATTAGATTTATTGATATTTCATTTAAATAAACTAGTGTCAGATATTATTTCCCATAAAGGGGCATAGTGCTGCAAGTTGTTAAAGCACCGGAATAAAAGCGGAACCTCTACAATCCTCTTTGACTCGGCTAACTTCGGCTCTTTGTTAGGTTTTCTATAATTAGCTTATTATACTCGCGTAACTTTACATCGAAAGTTTCTTAAGGGGAAAATACGGCATTTAATGTGTCGTTGTATTGAGGGCTTAAATGTATTTTCACTATGCGCTGTTATATATGTTGAAAGTTTAACAAGTCAGCAATTAATGCATTAACTGGGTTTTTCCTTCTAAAATCATTAGTTCTATCCCTTTTCGCATTTAGGGTGGGTTTATCAATATGAGGATAAAAGTGTTAGTTAAGTAACTGACAGATATTGCTAACTGGCAGATAAAATTTAGCAACTACAATCGTTTGTCTTGCAGATAACTTCTACTTAACACTCAATAAACGTTTCATTGTAATTATCTTACGAATAAAATTTTATCTGTAAGTTAATTTATTTATCCACACATTGATAAACCCACCCTTAGTCGTTTAAATTAATGTATTTCATTTTAATAAGTTCAATGAATTATAACCCAAGTACAGAAAATTTTGCAAAAGGAACAATATATGCGAATTTAAAATAACAAAAACAAAAAAAAGAATGAATATACATATGTATATTATAACATATGTAACACTGTTTGACATAAGTAGAAAAACTTTATACTTATTAATTTATCTAAAACAGTACAATCATATTTTACATCACAAAAATATGCTTACATTACTACGTCAAATCGGACATATTTTGGAAATAAATAATATTATTGATAGCATTTTGCAGCTGTAATAAATAACAATAAATTTATCTTCGGACAATAATAAAGAAACTTTAATAACAACTATTATAGTATCGAATTAATTTCGTTTTCAATAACGGGTAACGTTATTATTATTTCTAATTACGTCTTTATAACGCTGCGGCATTGAATCAACTAAATTATCGATAATATTTGGATTTATTAATTTCCAAGTACTCTGCAGAATTTCCCACAAATCTTGTTTATTATGAATGGTACTCCGTCGGATTTGCCGATTGAGTTCTTCCAACAGGTTCTCAATCGAATTTAAATTCGGACTTTAAGTTGGCCGCTCGAGAACCAGAACTTTTTCACGCTTCAGCCAATCCGATACCAATCGAGATTTCTGTTCTGGGTCGTTGCAATCTACACAACAACGACATACAGTGCTGTGATTATGTTTTAGACCACATAAATGGAAGAAAGCATGAAATTAGGAAATTAAATAAAATAAATTCGAATGTTGATTGACATTATTACATTTAATGAAGTTAGAAGGTATGGCATGCTCTCTCAAAATACTTCGATAATGTTCTTCAGTTAGTTTTTCGTTCATTATGATTAAATCCTCCGGTCCATTTGTTTAAATACAACCCCAAACTAACACAGACCCACCACCATGTTTAATTGTACGTTGTAAACATTCGGGGTTGTACGCTTCTCCTTTTCTCCCACGAACGTACTGGCGTCTTCTGGTGCCAACAAATTTTGATTCATCGCTATATTGCGAAGTTCTTCACTGGATCTCTTGGTGCAGAAGTAGAACACTAAACACTTTAACCCACTGAACACCAAACAAGTTTTAACTAAAACACCGACGCGTTTCAACAGCAATGCTGTCATTATCAAGGCGATAATAAAACTAAATTAAAATAAAATCTACAAAAACAGGTAACCTAAATGTTATGCACGGTCAATCCGATACGCATCATTAATTTCCGATTAACGAAAACAATGACGAATACGGTATAGGGCCATTGTCACAATTCATTACACATGACTTATTTTTATATATTTCTAAACTTTCGAAAACATTTAGAAACTTACAATTGTTTATTTGTCTAATTAATTTAACATTCGTATGATCGATGTTGTGATCTGTTTCAAAAATGTGTTGGGCAACGCTCGATTTCTCAATTCTATTAAATCTAAGATGAGCCATATGCTCTTTGAATCTAGTTGAGACTGCTCTCCTGGTTTGCCCAATATATTTTTGATTACAATCTTTACAATTGATTTCGTAAATACCTGACTTTTCTAGAGGTTGTACATACGAATGTTAAATTAATTAGACAAATAAACAATTGTAAGTTTCTAAATGTTTTCGAAAGTTTAGAAATATATAAAAATAAGTCATGTGTAATGAATTGTGACAATGGCCCTATACCGTATTCGTCATTGTTTTCGTTAATCGGAAATTAATGATGCGTATCGGATTGACCGTGCATAACATTTAGGTTACCTGTTTTTGTAGATTTTATTTTAATTTAGTTTTATTATCGCCTTGATAATGACAGCATTGCTGTTGAAACGCGTCGGTGTTTTAGTTAAAACTTGTTTGGTGTTCAGTGAGTTAACGTGTTTAGTGTTCATCGCTATATAACACTCAGTTCCACATTTCGGCAGTCCAACTTGTGTGTTCTTTCACATAACGTAAACGGTTCTGTTTATTACTGCGACGAAATAATGGTTTTCGAATAGCAACACATCCCTTAAGTCCTTGCTTAATTAAATGTCTTCTAATACACGATAACGGTACTGACACTCCCGTCGCAGTTTTAAGATCACGCGCTAGTTCTTTTGAAGATTTTCGGCAAATTTCCAACGACTGTACTTTTAGATACCTTTTGAGGGTATTCTGAACTTTGGGAATCCGTCCACTCTTTGGTTTGTCTTCAACGGAACCTGTTTCACTAAATTTTTTAATCAACTCCCTAATTATTGTTTTCGGGTAATGTGTTGTTTCTCGCTATTTTCCGCTGTGTACGTCCTTCATTTTGTAATATGATAATCCTGCGGCGTTCCCCGATAGGTATTCTTACCATTATGGAGATTTAAACGTTACATTAATCCGGAAACTTCGCGAATTTTACACAACTTCAAGAAAATAGCGCTAGGTTTAAAAGGTTTAAAAGAAATCGTTAATCGCGTAATAAATCAAAGTAGATATTGCACATGTACACAGTGTAGCGTCTACTAAACTAATGGCATAAGTCGAACTATCGGAATCTTTATTACCCCCAACCGGTCAATAACTAAAGGGTCATTTTATACCTGTCAACGACTTTTCTATTATATTAAATATCTGCATAATGGGGTACTTTTCTATATAATGAGGGAAGGTGGGCTAATTACACTTTCTAAACATTCCTGGAAAGTTTAACATTTGATAAGTGAATTGCATCATCCATATGTGCAATTTTAGATATAGTTTGTGTAGATAGATAAATTGATCCATTGTACCCTCTATCAGATGAAGAGGTTCCATACCGAACCCGAAAAGCAGCGCCAAATTATTAGTGATTTACCTCTATGTTTAACAGTTGGTTTGATGAATTTAAAATCATACCTTTTTCCCACAGGACGATGTACCCACGCCATACCATCGAATTCAAATAATTGAAACTTGCTTTCATATCCGACCACAGAACTGTTTTTCAGTTCTTTACTCCAATTCACCAATTCACATGCTCTTTCGCGAATTTCAATCGGGCTTTTCTGTTCTTCTTTGTTATTAACGGTTTCTTTGCGCCTGTTCTTGTAAATAATCCCTGTTCTTGAAGTCGTCGTTGTACATTTTTATAACTGATATTAACATCAGGTAACTGCTAAAATTTGATTTGCAGATTTTTGTGGATGACGCAATGCAATTCGGTTGATTCGCAAATCGGCCTGTCTTGTTCTTGTAGGACGTCCGCATTTTGCACAGTCCACGGTTTTTATAATTAGCGATAGTTTTTGAAATTACAGATTTATTAATTCTTAAATGTGCTGCGATGTTTGTTTGTCGAATACCTTTATCGCATAACTGTATTATTTTCTTTCGCATATTTTCTGATAAGTACACCTCTCGAGGCATTTTCACGTATAATACTGCATCCTTTGCTATCAACTAATGTATTAAACTTAATTCATCTTGTAGTTTCTTATAGTTACGTTGAAGTTGCTCTACTTTTGTCCGTATTCGGTAAAAAACTTTGAAGCAATAGACACATCTGTTTTCCTATTTTGTCTTTGCTGCGCTGTGCTTACATATTATCGACCATAAATGCGTTTGTACAATTTAAATGCTACATGTAAATAGATCTATACCAATAAATAGTAATACGTTTAAAAACGTTTAAAGGTTTCTCTGCTTATCTTACTTTTATGTCAAACAGTGTACCTACCTAAACTTAAAATGTATGATTGTTTCAAAAGCATAACGTACCCTAGCCCCACACAACTATTCCATCAACTGTAGAATGATATTTTGCAATGAGTTAGAATGTATACCTACATGAATGTTCATTATTACAGATTGAATTTATTCTAATTCATGCATATACCATTACATATTATATGTGCCTTAGTTGTTATTTTAGGTTTCCCGGTATCGTGGTACAAGTAAATGAAACTAAACGAAAATGTAAATTCTGTCGGGGAGACTTATTCAGATCAATCGCATTAATCATTGCTGTCATATAACACGTTGGGCATTAGCTCAGTGGCGTGGCATCTGGAAAATATGCAAATTGGACGGTTTATTTGATAACAGCCTTTTGAAATTATCAATGTAGGTACTATAAAGTTATACGAAAACCTTTTCAAAAAAATTAAGGAAATTGTGCATTACCAAGTGGTTTTTTAATTGTTGTCGCAACAACATCAATCCATAATTGAAATATCATTTTATATGTTAAGTAGGGATTACTCCGATGTTCAAAAAGACAGAATAAATATTCACAACTTGAAGTTTCATCATTTTTAACTTTACATTTTAAAGTCGCCTAAGAAATCCTGCCTATTTTTGTTTGCTAAATTGTATAGATTACGTTATTATTATAGTGAGAACGATGCTGTTTCGCTATTTTTAGTTAGTTTTATAGGTAGTTTACACGGTACCTACTAATAGGATTAAGGATCATTCAAACTTAAGGATTTGACATAGGTGTTGGAAGACATTTTGTTTATTATTGTAAAGTTAGAATTTTAAGGTTTCCAGTTGAATGTTAAACATATTTTCGCCAAATACATTAATACAGTTTTATTTTCTATCATAGGTATTCTTTATTTATGTTTTTAGCATCTAGGACTAAATTATTTTCGCTTCGACCAATAAACTATTTAAGTAATTCCTTATTATAAAGTACTTGTTACCTACATCTAAACCTTTATGTTGGCTATACTTGTTATTAGCAACTACTTCAGTAATATAGTTTAGTTTATTTTTTTTTTATAATTTGCGAACGAGCTTGTAGAAAAGTAATTATATAGTAAAATTCCGTATTGAATGAAGAGTTCTGGTATTACAGTTTCAAAACCGAGATCTAGAATATGCATAATATATTTACGTATATGTAATAGTTACGTGCTTAAACTAACATTTAATGTAATCTCATGTTGTCTAAATTATCTGAGTGAAAAGTAAACCTACGCGTATTTACATTTTCTCCACTTTTTTAGATAAATGAAATAGATCGCTTACGCATAGGAGTTACATGTAAATCTAAAGTAACATAAAACTTTTATAATTCTTTTGCGATTGCTTTTGCAGAAAGAGTGGTTTTCCTTCGTGAAAGGGAAAAAGAAAAATCTAAAATGGAAACTAGGAAGGAATTCTACATTTACATAATCGAACTTCCTCCTCAGTCCGCTTTTGTTCAAAAAATACTTACATGTACGATGATTTTTTTCGGTCTCTCTGTGTTACGTGCATTTTCACTACAAATGTCTTTTCTCTTATAAAAATTTGAACAGTTCTTTCAATTTTAGTTCTTCAGTGAAATATACCTAGTTCATGAACAATATACGTAGTTGGAAACTAATATACATTTTAATATGATAAATAATTACAAATGATATGGCTGTGCAAGTGAAAATTATTCATCACACCATTAATAAATTTTTCACAACCACCTCTTTTAATATCAATATTTTTTTAACAGCAATTTTCCCACTTAGTGTCTAAAAGAAATTCTATCTAGAAGAAATTCTATCTATCTACTTGCTTACAACAGCAGAATTGGACAAAATTGATTTCTATTTATTCTTTATCTTATCATTTATACATACCTGTCATAGTGGTGTCTCTGCGTCTTAGAGGTCTCGGACAAAATAATGCCCGGACAGCTTTCCTAAAGTTCTGTCCACTGATGCAGTAAAGTACAAAATCTATTCCGAAGTTTGTATTGAACAGTTGTAGACAGTATTGCTGAGCAGTTATGAATGTCGCCAAATCGGGTATGGTGATGTAATTCGACTGAAACATTAGAAAGATCATTTCAGGTCAAGTTCGGATCAAATAGTTGAATTGAAATAGTAAAGGTAAACAAAATATGATTTGATTAAACTACAATATTTTTCTTTAAAGCGTGAATCTGATTTGTAGCGACCGCAGTATAAAATATATGAATCAAAAGGGTGATTCTTAGTATGCGGCCGTAGATACATATATATTAAAAACATATTTTTAAGCTTTCGGAAACAAATTTATTTCGTTCATCAGAAACTGTAAAAAAATTATAAAAGTAGGGTCAATTAACATTATTTTACATGAGGTATAATAACAACTAAGAGTAATTCTGTGTACGAATAGCTAAAGTCTATGCGACTGAAACAAAAATATGATTTCCAATTAACGAACGACATTTAAAGAAAATGAGTCAATATTACACAAATAATTTCTATATAAATTTATATATATAAAATTATATAATTTTTATATAAATAGTCAATCTATTTTCTTTCTGAAGCAAGTTCAAATATTACGTATGTACATACATATATGTATGTACATACATATATGTATGTACATACATATGTATTCAACGGATAGTACATATATGTATTAAAACACACGTCATATTTTTGCTTGCGTTTGTATACTACAAATTAACTTACACACACACAGACGTACAAGGATTATTTTACAAATTAGCGATTTGTAAAGATTTTCACGACAAGAACAACCTCGGTTGTTCTTGTCGTGAAAAAGTGTTAATCACTTTGCTCCAAACCGCGAACGGTAAGTCGATCCGGATTTCAACTCTTTGCGAAAATGTCACTGTCCCTCCAGAGAATTGAAACCCACTGCGGCTATCAACCCGTTAATTGCTAATGATATTGTATAATTGAGATCTTATTTTGTCTTGATTGCCATTCAAGGAATTTAAATTAGGTTGTATGTTGGTTATCTATCTAACAAAATATCCTCAGCTCGACACCAAGAATTGCCCTTTGATTGATCAGTTTTTTAGGCTAAGAAAAACAGGCATTAATATGAAAATGGAGCTGTGAATAAGTTGCCCACGTCGGATTTTTAATTTTCACCGCTACACACACTCAATTGCAATAGTAATCAGCATTAATAAAACACCACAACTATATGCTCCATATCCATACCAAATTTTATGAGCTTCAACTTAGTAGTACCTATTCGATGAAAGTTTGTTCTGAGAAAGAACATTTTCAAAGAAGCAGCTGTAGTTTTTAATAATTTTAAAACGCGTTCATATTGGCGTATTAGTTCATAAATAAGATCGTTTTAAAAAATTGATATTCGCTACGCCTCTATATTGCGTCCCTGCGGTAGTGATCAATTCGGTCGGTTTCGTTAAGTCGAGATATTCTTAATACCCAAGGGCATGAGCGGAAGAAAGTTTGATAAGCGCGACAAATGGGAAGACATTAAGCTTAATACCATAGAACTGAGTACGGTAAGTTTTAATTAATGTCAAACAGTTGCAATGTAAATGTAAATATATATATATAATTAGAAATTCGTGTTGTGTATTCATACATATTGTAAATGTATTCATAGAACAGACGTACGAAGTCTTGTTTATTAAGTTTTAATTAATAATGCATTTTTCGGCCAATTAATTAAACATATTTTTCTTTTAAAAATATGTCGTCCGGAGGTGGAGTCGAACCACCAAGTATGGCTATCGCGGCCCACTCACAACACCGTTGCGCTACCCGACGACTCGACTCCACTTTAATTTTTCACAATTATATGTGAACAAGATGTAAAGGGCTGGATAGGCAACAATTTTAACACCGAAGTACGCCAATTTTCGGACAATGAGTTCTATTTACGTTCAAATTACTAGAATTATTTTACAGATAAAGTTTACGCTATTACTATAAAATACACATTATTATTATATATTATTGTTTCTGGTTATGTTTTAACGAAAAATTTAGTAATTTTGGGAAATTACTCATTGTTCTCTAGAAATGTCTATTATTCGACATTGGTGTAATCTAGGATTTCCACCATTGTCCTTTGTTAGTACATTTAGTATTGGGTATTAGCTTTTTTTTTTTTAATGTGTGGTGGGTGCTTAGTTGCAGTGACTCCGTAAGCTGTATTACTAGTCTGGCTATCACTGCAACTCTTGCGGTGTAGTTTTTAGTGTGTGTAAGTTGTGTTTAAATGGCTTTGTGACAGCATCATATCGCCTTTTATGATGCCGCGCTGTTAATCACTTTGCTCCCAACAGCGAATGGCAAGTCGATCCGGGATTAAACTCTCTGAAAAAATGTCACCGTCCCTCCAGAGAATTGAACCCCGGCACCTATCGTCCTCTCACAACAATAGTCAGCCACCTAACCACTGCGGCCATCGACCCGTTAAAAATGATATTGTAGTTATCTGCTTATGTATTGCAGGAATTGCTTTAGTGCTACGATGAAGAGTGGCGATGTAGCGATAGTAACATGTCAGTTTCTTTCGATTTGACATTGGCTAGTGTTGGTCACAAACGCGATTTCACAGCAGCTCCTTTCTTCTGCTCGAAAACACTCACATATCACTGGTTGCCCGAGTATACTTCTAGAATATGCACATAAGTAGATCCACGTTTCATTAACCTTTACATGTTACTGTAAAAATTTTGAAAATGCTGATGAAACATTACTTGGACACGAACCTCTTCGAATATTTATGCAAAATATGTAAAACACACTAGCTTCAACTACTTTAGCCATCATGTATGGTTTCATTTTATCACTTCATAATATAAATTTTGGTTAGACATCTATAGTTTTAAGTATTATTGTACTACATCTTATTGCTATATGGAATTTACATTCTATTGTTAGTCCTTCGGACAATCGTATGACTCTGTACAGGTTTAGCAGAGGAAGCTTACAAAATGAACTATCGAAATCGTTGAAGTTAATTTCAGATAAATTATTAATCTGAAACCTAAGTAGTACAAAGGTCAAACAATACATGATACTTATAAAATATCACTCGACCACTAAATGTATCTTTGCTATTTGAAAAATAGTCATTAAGATAGACAACCTACGTGTTTATGTTTGCTTTATTGTGGAGTGTAATTTACTTTTGAAATTGGAAATAAGAATCAAGATTGTGTCCATGACATGATTGTTTATTATTTTAGAGTTCTTTTCTTATATCCTAATTATAATTCTAAAAGCTTATTCGGTTCTGATTCGATTTTCTCTTGCGGTACGACCAAGTCTTCCATTATTTCGTGTTTTTTATCTCGGGCTGTGGTTTTCAAACAATATATATTTGTTATCCAATTTACTTTTATTTTCCTGTTTTCTTTTCTCTCTTATAGAATGTTAATGCATGATATTTTTATACTGAAGTATTTTTTATTTACGGAAGAGTTTTTTTGTACGCTCTGGAGCTACTCATAATACAAGTAATATTTTATAGTTTTTAAAATTGCATTCTGGATTGACATTTTAACGTAATTTATCTAATATGTAATAGATTTATTTTATTTCTAAAATATGTATATTACCTACTTTAAACATGCTGCTATAATGTAATGCTATACCTAAGTTATTAAATAAATTTTGTAATACGAACCAAGCTAGTTGATAAAATTCACTTCAATTTTCTCTGTAGGATCTGCACATGGTAGATCTGAAGGTGTAAAAAAACTTTCACCCCCAACATCTTTTAAATTTTCTTTCCTCGAAGAAAACAAATCTTATTTGCTTCTCCGTAAGTTAACAGTGAATCCTTGGTGTATGTATAAAATATTTGGAAATCCTCGTCCAAAATATTATGAACGTTAAATCAATTGTTAATTTTTTCCTCAGATAACAATACATCTGCTTTCAGTGGTACTATTCTGCTTGACATCTGGGTCGTCGACATTACATCCATCCAAATTTTCAATACTAAGGCGCAATGGGCGTTTTGCGTGTACATTAATGCTAATATGTTCGGATTTCTTCGTGCACGTTTGTAAAGAATCCCTCTACAAAGTCCTTAGTCAGTCATAGTCATATTTTAAATAGGTATGGCGAGTGGGCAATATTGAGTATGTATTAACAAATGCTAGAAGTTTTTTTGTGTTTTAGTAAAGGTTGTTTAAATTTATTTTGGTCAATTTATTTATTAATTTTTTATTTTCAAAAAAATTTTCTTTCTTGAACGTTGTTGCTTTCTTGTTTCCTACAATCATTCATTTAAAGATTTTGGTGAACAATATCGATTATCTCGTATTCAATCCATTGTTCTGAACGTATTACTAATTTATTCAAATATTTTCGATTCAATTTTCACTTTAATTTTTAAGATAAAATGATATTGGCACTTGTCCAGCACAGATTCGCGCGTTTAATTTCCTTAGAAAATAATTTAATTATTATGATATAAAATGCAAATTGAAAGTTATTTATAAAAAAACTGAAATCGAAATTTTACGGAAATTCTTCCACTTACATATTGAAACGTTTGTGTTTCTAACATTCATTAGTTCTTTGTATTTTTGTATATTAACTTACATATTGAAATATCGTAACTCTGCATATGTTAGAAAACATATACATAATGTGCTTAACTTTTGAACTAACCATAGTTAAATTATCAAAACTGAAGGGCATTTTATGGCAATAGGTAAGATTGCCATAAAATGGAACATATTGCAGCAGTTTTTGTATTTGTAGAAAGCAGTTTTCCAATTTGAATGGAGATTGTAAAGTAAAACTAATGTATACTTTTTCTCACTGTTTTGTATTTAAAATAGGTAACTTGTGCAAGTGTAATTTTGGTAAATTCTTGAGTGGTTTCGATAATTTTGATCTTGATTTGTTTCCACTATAATCGTCTAATGAATAAAAATTATTTTATAATACTTAAATCGTGGTTTGAATTCTTAAACATTTTTTATATTTAGATGGCATACCTTTATATATCTATGGTAGATGAATCAGTAAAAAATGTCACCTTCAATTAATTTGGAAGGTATATGCTGTATTTTAAATATTAATGATATATTGTCTTTTTTAGTGTATCCATCATGGATCAAGATATGCATAGAATTCCTTTTTAACAGTGTTCCATTTTTATATTTTCAAAACGCTAAATGTGCTATGAATGACGTGTTCACTAGCACATGTTACATAGATGTTATTATTTAAAATGGTTAGCTGCAGTGCATTAATATCCTTTCAAGCAACTTAAAGTGAAATGTGTTATGAAGCGATTACTAGCAAGATTTACTTTAGAAATACTGCTTAAATAGACATTTGAGGCCATCGTGAATGTAGTAGTTGACAAGCCAATTTCTCCTCTAATTTGCAGTATGACATGAACATAATTACGAGCTCCTATTTATTCATTGATTATTTATGCTGTTGTAATATTTTCATAAAATCGTATATCATAGAACTGATAATATTAAGTTAAAATCTATATTTGTGTCCAATATGAATGCAAATTGAAATTATTTCCTATTACCATTTAATATACAATTGGGACCACGTCTATTACGTATACCTAGTATTTTATTTGTTTAAGGAATGATATAGAAAGTAAAAGTATGTAGTGGATGTTTTTGATGCTATTTTATTCCGGAATTGTTGTATTTTAGGAAGTACCGTTTGCAGTTTGTATTTCAAGAGGGCCTTTACCGTAGAACCTTTATGCAGTCAGGGCACAAATAAAAGATATTTTGCACTTACAATCCAAGTGTGATCCTTCGTGAGTTTTTTGTTTTAATAGTGATATTTAGTGATGATTAACTTGCAAGAATATACGACATGGACCTGCTGACAAACTCTTAACGCCGATGAAGCGGAGTTTGAAGTCGAAGTCTGAAGACTATTAGTGGTAGGTATATCAGCAATGGTTGAGCCTATTCATTATCTTACGTTGTTTCTTATATCATAAGTCATAAATATTATGGTCGATATGAGACCAATTTATATACCACATAGATATTTTGATCATGCTGGGTGGAGATTACAGTCCCACTGATTCAATAGAATGCATTGAGTTGCTTGTATGGATGGACATGTAATAAATATGTGACTACTAAAGAAAACATTTCTTAATCGAGATGTTTTTTCTTGAAAAATTGCCTCATTTTAACTAGAGTTTTCATTCTCCTTAAACTTTATTATTAATTAGTTTCCATAACAGATTTTAGAGAAAAGAAACGCAGAAAAACGCTTTAAAAAAGTTCATCATATAATATAGATCGGCTATTTAAAAAGCAGATCTTACGAAAATACACTAAGCACAGGAAAAAGGAGAAAAAGGATTGTATCATAAGTTGCCATTGTTTGTGACACCTGCATCGCATCTTTTTACTTCTATAGGAATTGTTCCAATAACATACACTAAAGTATTATTTGTCAACTCAATATCCGCATCCAAAGCTGTCAATTTTTCTTGATTGATTTGTTTTTTCACCAGCTTTTGTTCGGAACGCAATGCTTTTGGAACCCGCTTTGTTGAAACTTTACTATTATGTCTACTTTATCGTAAAGAATCGTTAAAAGTCTTAAACGATGATACTCGACCATCTTTGTTATCACTTTCATGCAACAATTTGGAGCGGTTGCGTCCGAAGGTCTTGGTTCACCTTGCATGGCTTCATTACCCTATAGAAAGTGTATTCATAATTTTTCTTTGAAATATACCATAGGATTGAATTCCCTCATTATTTTATGTTTTGTTAAGTTAGTTTTGTGAAATTATAACACTTTTTTTAATAAATTATAAGTTTTAGGAGAAGTCTGTTCCTTTGTCATACAGTATGTATATGAGATTAGGGTGTTTTAATGAATTAATTAAATGAATGAAGAAATTCAAGCTAAACTGAGTTGAATGGAAGTAACTAAATATTACCATTATTATATTATATTAAGTATATCGTTCTGGACAATTAATTGTTTCTGTTATGGCTAAGTAGATTTTTTCTACTTGCCCTGATAAAAATTACGATTTGCCAATATTTGGTTATATCTATATGTATGTAATAAACCAACGTTGCTGGTTGTATACGAAATCTCTGTAATTTCTATGAAATTTCGATATATGGATGTACTTAATTAAACATTTTAATGAAATGCTGCTCGACTCAGTTCAAAAATTTATTTAAAAAATTTAAACTCAGTGTAACGTTATATTATTAATTTTTGTCGGATGGTTTAAAATACCTTAAACAAGAAATATTTATTAGCTTAAAATCTGATTTATGTACTTGATTAGTATACAAACTTAATAGAGTTACAGCAACAATTCTGCTAAGAAGAATTTTATATAAAGCATAGTAAGTAAAGTAAAGTTTAGTTAACAATATTCTGGAATGTGGAGGGAAATATAATCTACCCTTCTAAAAACTCTTAACTACTGCCTCCACCACAATAAAAAAACGCTGAAAAAGATAGATTAGCAAGAAAAAAACATGTGGTGAGGTAATACGAAAACCATAAAAGATGTTGTTATTTTGCCAAAGAGGGAGCGCCATGTAACCTAAGTGTATGTTACATACATACATATACTTAGCGATAAAAAAGCGAAGCAAAAATAGAAAAAACATATGCAGCGATGCCTTGGTGCATGAAACCAAAACGAAGTATTTTTAATTCTTTTTTGAATATTTGCCATCACATATTATAGTGTATTTATTTTTACTAAGTTATCTATGACTTATAATACATGCGTTGTAAAAAAATGTAAAAAACTTTATTCATGATTTTTTTTTCTTTCGTTTATACATAGCCACAGTAAAACTAAAATCAAATTTTTATGTATCTCTACATTTCTGGTTTATTCAGTTTAAAAGAATTCCAAATAAACGTAAATAGCTAAATATACACCATTTTTTTTTGTATATTTCTATCGGTGTTTGTAAGACAATTAAAAGCGCTTGCTTTTCCAGTAAAATTTGAATCAATGCGTACCTACAATCAGACTGTGTGTTACCAATAATTAATGTTCTAGAATTTACAATAAATTAAGGAAACTAAAACATAACTGTAAAAGTATTTAAATATTTATTTTTCTTGCTAGGCGACGTAAATAGTACGTTTCTATAGTGTTTCTCTTTAATATTGCATCATCTAAGTTTTGTTTATGCCTAAGATTGTCATTTTTAGATAAATGCATCCGCACATACATACACACTTTTTTTGTAATCAGGAAAAGTAATTTTTAAATTTATATAAACTTTATATTTCGATACGTGACATTTTTTAAAAATAAAATAAAAGTATATTTTGTGAAATTCAATATTTATATGTTTGTTATTAAAGCCAATAGGAAAATTAGATTGTTGATACGGGAAATTGTACCTTTTAATAAATAGTATAAAAAGTATTCTTTTTTTTTTGATACCCGGCCTCGAGTCTGGTACACTTGTTTCAACGATTTTTTCATTGTTGGAAACACGAGAAAATTATATGAAATGAGCTCTTTAAAATCCTCAGTTCTTTAACTTTTATCGAACTGGGACCTGTTATCGAATTGAGAGAGTATTGGAATATTTTTCACTAAGAATTGATGCGCGACAAAGGTACTCGTATATATTACGAACATAAAGCATATTTTCGCGAGTAACCGTTGAACCGATCTCGGTAACAGTTATGACATCACTAGTTACAACCGGTATCCAATAAACAAAATTCGACACGAAAATGAGAACGGTTACCCAGTGACAGAAAACACATAAAATTCAAAACATTTTGACGTTTGTAGACTACGTGATTTAATTGATTTAGGATAAAATGATTGACTAGATAAATAATAAATAACACAACAAGCATCGGCATCTAAAGAACATTGTAGAAAATAAAAATTAAAGTTTATTAATGTTATTTAATCATCACCATTTAGTAACATTGCATTGTTTCCATGTCTGTTTGCATCATATAATCTATACCTCCATCGTTCAATATTATTTGCATTGTTTCGTGTTTAGCTGCATCACTAGCCGCTGTTTTCATCTGGTTTTCTTTTAGGTTATACCGCTGATAACAGGACGGTAACAAACGTTGTTCAAGGGTTACAAACTGTGACGTCATAGCTGTGACTACCCTGACTAATATATCTCGCCAAAACGTTCCGGTCACGTTACCGCTGAAGACCATTGATAACACGGTCTCTCGCGAAAAAGGACTTATAGTAAAGCGACGGTTTCAGATACAGATAGAGATTAGTGAAGCGGTAATTGTTGATAGCGTAACTGTCAAGTCTATACGATCATAGTATAGCGACAAGGTTAACAGCACATTGAAAGGAGAGTTATAGTATTTGTTTTATCGGTATTAAGCATGAATGTTGTTCAATTCGTCAATTGTGTGTAGTCACACAAAAAATGTCTCCTCTTACATAATTATACGCAAACAAATTTTATTGTATTTTGTAAAATAAGAGGAGATGAGGAGTCAAGTTCTGTTGAACCGAATTTTGCAAACTTGGTTTCGTTGAAAACAATTCTACTTCAGCAATATAGTGCTTACAAATTTCAATCAACTTATTAAGTGCTAGAGGACTCCGTTAACATTTTTCCGGATTTCTTTTATTCAAAATATTAAATAGAAACATACATTTTTGAGTACGGATTGAAAGGTAGGCTAAATTATCAATAAATCAACGAAATCTGGGTATTGATATATTCTAACTATTGGAAGATATCTTGAGAATCGTATAAATGGTAAGAATTTTTCTATAATTTAAAATTATTCTGCTTCCTTTGAATGGAATTTTAAAATTGTCAAGCTTAAGATTTTAGTCAAAAGCACAACAGTATAATTTAAATGAACAACGCAGCAAAACAACAAAAAAGCAAACAGCAAATAAAATCAATATCACTGGCCTAAATCTTCGCAACGGTTAGTCCTTGACGAGTGGATAGAAATGCAGTCTTTATTCCTGTCTTAGAAATACTTTGAATGACTTTTCGTATTCTCTCAACCATTGCCTCGAGTAGTGGATTAAGTTTCAAAAATAAGTTAGTTTATTCGCCTCCGCAAATAAAAATCAAATCTGGAGACCTAAACGAAGGAAATAGGTTGTCACAAACTGTTTAATATTATTGTTTCCGCCACCGCTAGAGGGCATTAAGGAAATTTATATAAAAAACGATATTCCACTATAAGTAATTCGTAGGCATATGTATTCCAACATGATGGGTGTGGTACATTTTTCCGTAAAGATTGGCAATTTTCTGGACGTTGCACACCCTGATAGGTAGATAGAACGGAACAGTCTATTTCATTGGCCACACAGATCTCCAAATTTGACTTCTTCAGGTTTTTATTTGTTGGGGTTAATAAAAGAACTTATTTTTACAACGTGGCCCACTACTCGAGACAAAATGGTTGTAAGAATAGTTATTCTACGACACAAATAAAGACTGCAGTTCTATTCACTCTTTCGCTGAACATTCGTATACAAAATGATATGAGATTTGAAAAGCTAGGCCGCCACTGATATTGACTATTATATTGTTTGCTATTCTGTTGTTTTAGTTTATTTTAGTTGCTATTGTGCTCCTCATTAACATCTCAAGTTTACAAGTTCACTATTCGTTTTAACAATAACAAAGTTTACTGATTTAAATTTTCTCAACGCCCTTAGCGGAGACGGCAACAATAATATTAAATAATTTGAATCATTAGTAATAAGCTTAGGAAAATCCATTCTTATAAGACCCAATTTGCTAAATTAAGGGGAGCAGAATGATTCAAAGTTATAGAAAAATTCACAATATTTACACGTTTCTCAAGATATCTTCAGATAGGTAAAAGATATCGACACCCGGGATTCGTTGATTTGTTGGTAATTTATTCTATTTTTTCAATGCGTGGTCAAAATGCGTGCTTTTTATGTGTGGTGGGTGCTTAGTTGCAGTGACTCCGTAAGCTGTATCGCTTGTCTGGCTATCACTGCAACTCTCGCGGTGTAGTTTGTGTGTGTAAGTTGTGTTCAATGGCTTTTTGACATATCGCCTTTTATGATGCCGCGCTGTTAATCACTTTCCTCTCAACAGCGAATGGCAAGTCGATCCGGGATTAAACTCTCTGAAAAAATGTCACCGTCCCTCCAGAGAATTGAACCCCGGCACCTATCGTCCTCCCACAACGATAGTCAGCCGCGTAACCACTGCGGCCATCGACCCGGTAATAGGATTAATATTTTTTTTATCATTTAATATTTTCGAAAAAATTTAAACAATCATCTATCTCTATCATGCACGTCACTTATTACGTTAGTTCAAATTTGTAAGCACTACATTGCTGGACTAGAAGTGTTTTCAATGAAACTAAGTTAGTCAAATTCGGTTCAACAGAGGCTGAGGTCTTGAATAAGACGTACACTCGACACGACTTAGATTTCGAACGGCCACAGTGTGCTGTCTTTGTCAGTCCATCCTCTCCACATTTAACGTGACCGTTTCTTCGATAATCGTAATGTTACATTACGAAAAATACGCTGTTACCTCTATCGAAGAAACGGTCACGCTAAATGTGGAGGAGATGGATTGCCAAAGACAGCACACTGTGGTCGTTCGAAGACTAGGTCGTGTAGCGTGTACTAATATATGCGATGCAAATGCTGTTGAGACCATAGCAGCGATACGCATGTGATCGATACGCATTATGATATGATGCATATACATCATATCATAACTAAACATGGCTCACGCGTACCACATGCAAAGTAGGAGACCCCCTAGGGATTTGTGGGCGGCCAGCGTATGCAGTTCTGTCGTATGTAAAAATAAAAAAAACGATGAGCTTACTTAACCGTTCAATGGTGAACACAGTGCGTAATTTTTTCTTGTAATTTAAATTAAATGCAAAATTACAAGCGTACGCCGCTTGCATGTGTAAGAAATTGGTCAAGTTTAATCATAAATTATGAACGTAGTTCTTATTATTTGAAGAGGAATTTGCCATGCAACTGAGGAATTATTATTTCGCGACTGAAAGAGTAATTCACAGGTAAAAATTAAAAGCTGCTTGAAGGGTAATGAATATCGAGACAAGTTGTTATTATTGTGCATGTGCAGTTGTGTACTTTGGTGGAAAAGGCACCTGATTTATTGTAGTTATATAAGGTATAACAACTTTATTAAAATTGTTCTAAACAATCCAGCTATCTAGTATCAGCAGTATCTCCGCAAATCAAATATGCTCCAGTATTATAAAAAAATGTATAGCTGCATATTCTAAGTAGTTCTTGACATATTGCGAACTATTGGAAGCGCTATCAAGTGTTTCAAAGAATTAAGTAACTTCAAAGAAAACTCCCGTAAATCAAATGTTTGTCTAACAAACTGAATCTTATATTCAATAACCGTATCAAAAATTCAAAACATAAAGGTGTTCTATAAGAAAACTTAGTTAGGTAGAACATAGACGAAGTGGATCACTCCTTATATACCTAAATGATTTTGGAACCAGAAGAATATGATTTATGGCGACTTTTCTTTCATATTTTTTGATAAGTATCCTGGAAACGGAAATATGGGGGAATATTTCTTAGATGAGACATCCTGTGTAGTAGTACTTCTCATAACTGTACATAATTTTTTGTTAGAGTTTGTAATAAAATATAAAAAAATTAGAATCATAGTTCCTGTCTATACATTTAAAATGTTTAACAGGAAACATTTTTCAACATTTGGATAAAACATAGGACATTGTCAGCTTTAAAGTTCTATAATAACCAAAACGTTTACATTTTTGAAATGCTATTTGAGTGAGTTTTTCTATTTTTAAGTACATATTAAATATACCGGTTGCTAAATAAAGTCAATTTTGTCGATGTAAATCTAAATACGCCGTATAATAGTAGGCGATCTAGAAGGTTCATTTTCTCGGAAGAAAGTTCCATAAATACATTTAGCTTTGCTTATTCTAATACTAAAGCATTCACTAGTAGCGAGTGATAGGTAACAATTATCGCATGATATGGTTCTTCCTTGATATCTCAAGTATAAAATTATTTTCGTTTTCTAACTTGTTTATTGAAGGACTCTTGTTTTCTTGTCGATCCATTAGAATATTGCAATATTTGACCTTCTGTCCGAACATTCGTAGGTATGTATGATTCATTTAAGATAACTGATGGACCACATATTAAAGTCACATTGACCTCACGCCATATGGCCAAATGTTTTGTTTACATGGGTATAGATCATGGTATCATTTGAACTGCTAACGTAAAACTATGCAGTAATTATGAACTACATAAGTACGTTAAATCAAGATATTGTAGCGACCATTAGCCTAATAAAAACACTTCGATCCAGCTGCAGAGGTTGGCATTATAGTTTATTAATCGTTATTTGCTATTTTGACTGACATACTTGAAGGAAATTTTATTGGTGATTCATGACGCCACCAAAAAAGTGCAAAAACTCTGGTAACTTATCTCTTAATTGACATTTGCAGAAAAAGCGAGTAAAGTAAATTTACTCAATGTTATTTTGACAATGAAATAATAATAAAATAAGAAAACATATGTCGTTGCTATAGCTTCAGGTCAATTTATACTGAAAATCAATAAGTTATAATTACAGAGCTAAACTAAAATTGCCGCACTTTTTTCGAAACCGAGTTGAAACTGGAATTGAAATTTAATTGAAACTTGAACCTCAGCAATTCACAACACCAATTCAACGTTGAAAAATAAAGGTGGAATATCAACTAGAAAATCCAGTTGAAGGTGGCTAGCGAACAAAAACATACTCACACACACATTCGTAGGGTAATTGTTTTCTTATCACTCAATTTGGTTAAAAATTTACACTTGAATTTAGTTGAAATAAATTTCTAATGTAATTGATTAATAATTAATTAATTTTAGTGTAACTGCTGTCAGAATCATCTACATATACGCAAAATGTAAGGTTAGGTCTCCTGTCCGAAGGAGTTGTGTAAAATTTAATCAAAATAGTTATTAGATTGTAAAGGTTTCTTTTCATTTTCCTTTTTTATTAATTTTCCCTTACTTATTAAGTGCTGTAGCTTGTTGGTGATTTTTTGTTTCGTAATCTGTAAGAGCTACAGATTTCCTACTCCGATTAAACAACCTTTGACTTGTTTTGTGCGGTTAGCGTCAATCTAAACTAAAGCTGTTTGTTGACAATGTATGTACATATATAAATATGTACGTGTCTGTTGATACGTAATTCAATATACATATATTACAAGATTACGACTACTATTAGATTCAATAAGTAGATTGTACTTTATTTCTAATCCAGTATTGATCGTTCAAATCAGAGCTACTTAAGGGACACAAACTGAAGTAAATGGAGATTAAGCTCGTTTCATTGTTACCGGTTTTCACGCCAATATCTAGACATCATAAATCTGATAAAACCGTCGAGACGAACGGGGACAAATTCAATTAAATCCAAATTTACGGTTAAATTACTAATGAACGTAATATTGGAGAAATTGTAATTGTCAGGCTCCATCTAAAGTGTTAGTTCCTTACGC
Source organism: Holotrichia oblita (assembly GCA_023690525.1). Taxonomy (NCBI): domain Eukaryota; kingdom Metazoa; phylum Arthropoda; class Insecta; order Coleoptera; family Scarabaeidae; genus Holotrichia; species Holotrichia oblita. The sequence continues at coordinate 87,782,291 of CM043015.1, read as the reverse complement.
ATGGTCTTCAGAGGGTATATAATGTAATTGACCGGGACAATAAATTATAATTTACAATTCCAGTATTTTTTTAATTGCTATGTTTGGTTAATTCTACTTTCTAAATGTTCAAATATTCTATTTCAAAATGTTGACGTCGTTGCTAATTTATGTATATACATAGATTATAAAGTTAACGATGACGTCGTTGTTAATTTACATCGATTACAAAGTTACAGTAAACACTGGTATTGTTTGAAGCAAAACTGGATTAGTTTTGGAAAATATCCTTCATTAGGACGCTTACTTTTCGAGGAAATTTTCCGCTCTATATTGCTCATTTGTTATTAACGAAAATATTTCATTTAAGATTTAGAAAATGTATGTATTTCGTGTATAGTATGTTAGATTTACTTGAAAATCGTGTAAATTGCATCTACGCCCATCTTTTATTTAACAAAAAATGAGCAATAATCGAATGATTTTGATGTAAGTTTAACATAGGCTCAGTCAATCTATTTAGTGTTAATGTGTACGCTTTATCAAAAGAAACTCAAAAATAATACTTTCCGGGACATTTGAGGAACACATGGACTGCAGCTGGTTTAGTACTTTAATGTGGGTAGAAATTTTCTGCTAGGGAAAACGTTTTTTTCTGACAAACAGATTTATTTTAATATTTCTGGGATAACACTGTTAGAAAATTCGAACACATAATTGATTAAAATGTGTTAAAATTATTAAGCACGATGAGCATTTTAAAAAACCAAATCTTTTTTTTCAATGTCTGTCCATTGTTATTCCTCTGAAAATAAGATTCGTCTTAATTCAACACACCACAGTTACCTAACTACAATTCTGTTCTTATACGGTGTTGTAACGCACGGCACGTTGGTAGTCTATTATCCATCGAACGCAGTCATATAGCAGCCTTCTTAATGCGTTTTCCTTCCCGGAAGCTATACTTGATTCAATTGCCGACTAAACAAGGTACTACTGTTACAGAAAAAAAATTAGGAACCATCCTTACGATACGAGGCCATGCGGGAGCGTTTTGGGCGAGGTTGTGCATTTCTTCGTTCTGGTGAATATTGCTTAGCGACAAAACCAGCATCCGAACAATTTGGCCTTTTTAGAATTCATAATTAGTCCAGATGATGTTGTCGAGTTTTTTCATTGCACACCTATCATGCATACACTCTGCCTTGTGCGAGTACACTAACATCTGCCGATTCTGACACTCACTGATTCCATTATTAGGGTCCTACGGTCCCTTATTAGGGTCATGTGCTTATTAGTGTCGATACTTGAGCACGCAATATCGACATAAATGTCATTACAAATGTGTTAAAATCGCGCCCCCAGGCATCAACACAACCTCCAGCACGAAGTATAAATGTGCTCATAAATTCTGTCCAACAGCGTATTTTCAGCATTCTTAACTGTAGATTTTGTTAGGTACATTTGCTAAACTATTATTAATGTTTTGAGTCTTTTGGACATTCTCTTGATACATATATTATTTATTTTTATGCTACATAACATTAGTCGATCACAGCTGTGGTAACGTTTTCTTTTATTTTTCTGCATTATTATGTTACGTAACTCCATACACTGAGTAAAGAAGTATTGAAATCAAGGCAACAACTGTTAATCACCTATGAAGGGTGTTCAATGTATTCTCGGTATGTGTATGAAGACAAACGCATCGATCGATATAATTCTCATAACGTTAATGCATTTATTACATCTCGCAATTAACTTTTCAATTTCCTGTAAAAATAGCTTTCACTCTTGTCTGAAAAATATGGATTTATTGTTGCCTTGGGCTCTTCGTTGCTGAAAAAACGTTTCTCATGAAGTGTTTTTTTTAATTAGGGAACAGATGGTAGTCACTGCAGGCTGGTATGATGGGTTGCTGATATATTCGAAATCACAATCTCGCATAGCAGAGTAAAGTATAATTTAGGATAATTGTCTGTTACTTTATGTTGAACTAGCAGAATGAAATTTATTGAATCAAGTTACAGGTACCTTGAATGAAAAACTGCTACGGATTGTCCCTAGTACATATTTAGTCTGCTGGAAACTACTAAGAAATTTTATAAAAAAATTGAATATATTGCCCCGATCCAACTGTTTTGCCATGTCATACTATTTGCACTGCTTAAGCTGGGTACTCACTTGAGCAAATTTACGCGCACGTACGCTGTGCGCACACAAATCTTTGATAAAGGCGAAGAAACCGACAAGCGATGGATAGCGTTCCTGCGCATATTGGGTGTTCGTGCGCGTAAATTTGCTCAAGTTAGTACCCAGCTTTAGACAAAATACTTGTCAGTAATTCAGAAGGTGTCTACTGCTACTGAGAGTTACCACATTCTCAATAGCAACGCAACTATCAAACTTATTGCTCGTAGATTTTTGTCGGACCAAAATTGACATAGAAGACAATAAATTATTATCGTTCATCATGATGCAGTATGTGGTAACAAAATAATCATTTCTTATTTCAAAATATGAGGGGAAAAAAATGAAAAGTTTTCGCAACTTAGTAATTAATATATTATTTTATAATCATATTCAGTGTTTAACTCTGCGACTTTTTAACCTCGACTTTGCTTGTTTATTTTATCAGTGTATTAAGAGCATCATTATTCGATTCGTTACATGTTGTTATGGTAGTGGTTGATGATGAAATGAAATAATTTTGGAAGCTTTTCTGAATAAAATAAAAAGCACATTTTAATTATTGGTTTCTTTCCTCTATATGTATATTGTTTTCTTGGCGGTATCTATATATTTTTATGGGACATGTTGTTGGATCTTCACAGTATTACTTTGCTTTCTGTCGTGCTGGGTAAATGTGCTGTTGCATTTACAGTATCCAGAAAAAGTATTCGTACAGGTAAAAAAATCGCTTGTTTTACAAATAGAAGATGAAAAACGATTTCTTTCGCCACAAATCGATCATTAACGACAAGAAGAGCTTAAATGTGGAGTATTTCTCTAATAAGTTAATTATGAACAAAGTTACAAGCATTGAAGTACACATGGAAAAATTCACCCCTCCTTTCTGGTGAAAGTTGAATTAAATTTGTGTCACTAAAAGAAAGAGTATGATTTATTCATCCAACATTCCAAATTTGGTTTGATTATCTGCAGCGGTTCCAAAGTTATGAATTTTTTACTTTATGAAATAGAGGCGAAAATCGCTCTGTAACGCGAGTCGCACGGGATTTTCGCCTCTATTTCGTAAAGTAAAAAATTCATAACTTTGGAACCGCTGCAGATAATCAAACCAAATTTGGAATGTTGGATGAATATATCATACTCTTTCTTTTAGTGACACAAATTTAATTCAACTTTCACCAGAAAGGAGGGGTGAATTTTTCCATGTGTACTTCAATGCTTGTAACTTTGTTCATAATTAACTTATTAGAGAAATACTCCACATTTAAGCTCTTCTTGTCGTTAATGATCGATTTGTGGCCAAAGAAATCGTTTTTCATCTTCTATTTGTAAAACAAGCGATTTTTTTACCTGTACGAATACTTTTTCTGGATACTGTACATTGGGATGTATAGAAAGCGCAGAATAAGAACAGTTCTCGCGTCAGATTCAAAATATGTGTATGATACTGACTATCGCTAGAAGTTACAGATATACATCTATCTATTTTTATATCAGATCTAAAGAATTTATATACACGATTGCCACTTAATTATAGTGTTATCTATCAAATTAAAACAATCTAAAATTGGTTTCGTATAAACAGGAAATAGTAAGTAATGTAAGGTATTTTCATTCCAGTGTTATTGTTGTATTTTTATAAATACTATTCGAATTTTGTGTTTCTAAAAAATCTGATATTATAAATGCCGTTTACTTTTATCTAATATACATTAGAAATTGATTAATAGCTTGTAGGATGAAGCTTTATTGATCATTTAAATTATCAATTAGTTTTTAAAATCATTCCCTTCCCTCACACCGTAGTGGTGATGCGGTCTCCAGGCGCGTCCCGAACAAGCATAACACCTATGTACACAGGGTGATTGGTGAGAATGGCCTATTAAAAGTGTCATACAAACGGAACGCAATCTCAAAACAAAATTTGGCAGTTGGATATGATTGAATATGAACTATCACGTGAAAATATTTTTGAATAAATATTACTTCCGGTTAACCGAAAGTGGGCATCAACTTCTATTTTTTAAATAGCATGCTATAAAATAAATTATAAATTCAGCTTCTATGATAAATTTTACACATATTTAATGTATCATATCCTATACCTAAATACCATTCCTTCTGAGTTATTCGCAATTAAAGAAAAAAAGTGACAGATACCGGTCTTACTTTATAGTGATATTACGTTACGTAGGAGTAAACGAGATGAATGAAATTTTGCATACGTAGAACTGATATTGCGCAGTTACATAACATTATTTATATATTTTCTTAGATATTCTGATTCTAAAAAATATTATGTTTTAATCTGTATTAGGTGTTCCTATACCTAAAATGGAAGGTGAATAAGTTATAACAATTTAATTAACCTAAAATGCTCAGATATGTCAATTTACTGAAGCAAGGGTGCTCATTTGTTTTACATACTTACTTGCCACTTGATGTCTGTCATTTTGTTAATCCTATTTTTGTAAATTCTTTCCATTGAATTATGGGAATAGGGGATCCTTTTGGCACATAACATCAGATGCTATTCGAAGAGCAATAATTATAGGAATACACGTCTCTGAATATAGAATGCCTCAATAGAAACGGTTGCTATATCGAACCATTTAGATAACTTATTTATTTATGTTATTATTATTGTTGATTTTATAATTTTTCTACTGTACCTTTTATATTATCTTTTTCATTATTTTAATTTTACCTAATTTGTTATTACTAATTATTTAGACCTTTGATGTAAATTTACTTTATGTTAATTATTCAAATACCGTTTGCTGGGAGTGTCTAGCAGATAATCCAATTCTTAGATAAGCTAAATTTTTTAATGATATTGTTCTTCATCATTGTTCTACGAACATATCGGTTGCTAAAACTTTTATATCTTAAAAGTTCTTAGAAATTTTTGCTGATCATTGGTTGTAAATGTTAGTATCCTTCACTAAACGTTCGATACGTTCATTTTACTATTTGATTACATTCACTTTGCATAATAAGTAAATTCATGATTACTTGATTTGGTCTATTCTCAATGCTAATCCATTATAACACACAATAAATACTGAGAAAAATGTATTGTACAGAAACAAAAACAATGTTAGTGAATGTAGCATTTTAGGTACGGAGGTTAATTAAATCGTTATAACTTATTCACCTTCCATTTTACGTATAGGAACACCTAATACAGATTAAAAGATAATATTTTTTTAAATCCGAATATCTAAGAAAATATATACCTATGTACTATCGCGAGCATTTTAAACGACTCACACTTCAAGCGATATGGCCGTATACAGCTTCTCGAAACATTTGAGAAGTAACACTGGGCGACTGTAATTAGGGATCGATAACAAGCAGGTAGAAAGATTCGCAATAAATTATATATCCTACGATTGTTGTAATACATCCTACATGATTATAATATGATTCGTATTTATTGACGAAATTCGTTGTTTCATATTATGTCTATAGAACATTCATACGCAGTGCAAGTTTAAAATATATTTTTATATAATAATATTACTATTGTATTTATAGGAAATCTGATGAAGGAAAAGACAATGTTTGCAAAACATTAAGAAATGATTAAAATTAAATATCAATTTAAACAAATATTGATTTCTGAATATACATTAATTTTTTAATTGGGCGAAATATATCTAAGGTAATTATCAGTGGATTTAGGAACATTTTATTGGACGAGACAATTGAAAACGTATTACACGGCATCTGACTGGTCTAAATTAAACATTTTCCAGGTACTTAACACTTGACTATTAGTTCTACATTAAGAAATTATATTGAATTTACTTCAGTAGTGCAAATTGTTCTAAGACATAACTGTTATTGGCTTTAAATTCTTATTAAATTAATATAACTGTCGTATTTATACAAACGTTTAAAGTTCTTAAGAATCCGGCAAAACAAACGCCGACAAATATTATCATTAATCTTCTTTTATATAACCATAACGTGCATCTATAAACAACTATATTTCTTCATCAAATTTTGTATTGTTAATGTTAGTAAATTAAGTACTATTTCAATTAAAACCGACATTTTAAATCAAATTTCACAAAAGGCTAAGAAATACAATATTTTAGTATTAGAAGTATACCTTGTTTAATTTGAGACTTCTTGTAAAGGGACGTTAATCACATAATATTTCTATACATTATTATCTATTATCGGCTGTTTCAATTAAAACATTGACCACATACTAATAAAATAATATTAAATCCTTTCCATAATTACGTGTCCTAATCTGTAAGTTTATAATTATTGCAATAATTGTTGTTGGATCAATATTTTCCCTGAGAAAAATGATGACATTTTCTCTTATTCAATTAATTTGAGTACGGTCTACCTTCGCTCAGTACATCATATTCATGTCAAATATATTCATAATTCTTTTCGCTTAAATTTCTTTTAGATAGTGTCTACCCTTCGGCCTGCGGCTATACGGCTTATTACAGTTGCCCAGTTATATTTACCTAAATATTGCTCCGAGTAAGGAAAGCCTACAATAGATACGTTTTATGGCAGTTTGAGTCGTTTAAAGTGCTCGCGATAGTATCTTTCCATTAAAAAAAAATCTACTTTCCGAAGATTGTACTTATTTATAAGCAGCTAAGTTTTTAAATACCCTGTATAATGTTACAGAGAAGAACGTCAAATGTTGTGTAACTACACAATATTTGCTCTGCATATGCAAAATTTAATTCGTCTCTTTTACTCCTACGTGACGTAATATGACTGTAAAATAAGATCGGCCACTTTTTTTCTTATGTGAAATATGTGTAAAATTTACCATAAAAGCTGAATTTGTAATTTATTTTATAGCATGCTATTTAAAAAATCGAAGTTGATGTCCCCTTCCGGTTAACCGCAAGTGGGATTTATTCAAAAATATTTTCACGTAATAGTTCATATCCAACTGCAAAATTTTGTTTTAAGATTGCGTTCTATTTGTATAATACTTTTAATAGGCCATTCTCACCAATCACTTTGTATAAGAAAACCATATTTTTCGTTGTACATTTTTGTATTAAATTACTCTTAAGAAGAAGCATTACACTCCATACAGGTTAACTTAGTAATAGCATTTCCAGACATAAAACTACAATCTTAAATTATTTCTAATTTTAAAGATTTTAAAATAATTCAAGATTAATTCATTATTAAGCAAAGGACGTCATTCTTAAGAAGAAATAAAGCAAAATTGCAAAGCATAGAATGCTTGTCAGCATTCACTGTGATAATAGATAATAAAGTTTTCAAGTCATTTACTAATGTACTATCTCATCTCTCAATGTAATCTTTTACAATAGGTTTATTCGATTTGAACATTTGCGTTATACAGGGAGAAACAAATATTTTGCCGCTGCGTTAAATTAATTAATACCAGTGCAGAGTAGACGCGACGTTTTAACACTAATGCAAGAAACCGTTAGATTTGCGTTATTGAATTGGCAGTGAATATCTAGTTTATTTTCGAATACAGGATTGGTATATCTGCATATGTGGGCAATGGAAGCACGTGTAACTACTAACGTATTGTAGATACGAGCTGTAATATGGCACAAATGCATAATTTGCGTATTTAATTTGATGAGCTAACATATAAGAAATGTTACTACTTTTAAAATTTAAACTAAGTAAGTAAGTAGTACTTCATGCGCTACAAGAAATAATAATGCTCACTTTCGACATAGCTTGAGCAAGTAAGACAGACTGCACTTTTACCAATTATTGGTGAGAATAAATTGTAGTAATATTTGCAATCAAATGTATACAGTTCTGCAAGTAACTGTTACAAGTTACTTACTAGTAGACGTGCAACTTAGCAGCGGTAATACACATAATCCAGACTTGCACAAGGATTATATAAGTGTCATTGTTTCAGAAACTAACCATAAGTTAAGATATTCCTCGCGTATATAAATATTTATTTTCCTTATAAAGCCATAATTAAAGACAAAGACCAAGTTTTATACACTAGCAACATTCGAGTGCATCGCCCGTAAGTGTCACACATGTATCGATCATTACATATAAGAATTTTAGTAAGTACGATAAATTTGGACATTATTATTATCATTCAAGATCTTTATCTAAATAAGGAATCTGTCTGTAATAAATTAGAAACAGGAGCCATACCGTCGATATAAAAGTAATTGGGTTAGTTCTTGTAAGGTGCAGCCATTGTTATATCTATTCTTCTACCATTCTTCTAAAAGCACAGAAAGTTCGGTTCGTTGATTTTGGTGTATCGTTTTTTCTATCTCATTAAAAAAATTGAGACATTGTTCTTTACGCGAACACACGTTATGCTCTATTGGACTTTTGTAAGGTTATTTTCCGTTTTCACTTTCTCGAGAATATTCTACTTCGATATCTTGTTATCTGAGTAAAATACGTGAGTGGATTTGTTTTTGTCGTATATGATATGTTCGTATATTTTTAGAATGCGCCTAAGATCATATTTTTTCATCACTATTCAATATGTTTAATATCTATTCCGAATTAGTCTATTCTAACACTCTTCTAATAACCGCGACAGTTTAAAACGATCAAGTTTTGTTGATTTGTTTTAGAAGATCGTATCTATGTTTTGATTGTTTACTATTAGTGAAAGTTATGAAACAAATTCAAAATTCGAGTTTACACTGAACTAAACATTTACAGCATGATCAGTTTTAAAGGATAAATCACACTAAAAATATATTTATCTCGCCATGCCAGCGATCTCTTCTGAATATGTATTTAAGTACTTGTAATTAATCTGCTTCCTATACAATTAGGTACAGGAAACAGTATTACAAAAACAAAATTGATCCATATAATTGGAGGATAATTCCACGATTGAACTTTGGCTCGTAGCTCTTCTAGAACTATCCATCCTGTTTTTGCTATGGCAATGATGCCAAGTTATTCGGCGCGCTTTGCCTAGGGAATATTGAAAGTTTTGGTCCATTTCGATTTGTCACCTGTCGTGTCTATTTGGACTCATCGTTTCGTTTGTATTTAGTCGTATGTGAAACAATTTTGTGAGTGCTATTGCAGTTTTCAATAATATTCTCATTACAATCAAAATACATAATTATTGCTGTATGAAAAATATAAAATTATAGATTATCAGGATGAAAGTTTGTAAGATGAAATAGTACTTTCTCTTACAAGCTTTCATCCCGCAAAACCTTTTCTCAAAAAAAAACTAAATGTTTTTTCTTTGCTTTATATATTCTCTGAAAGGTATGAGTGTTTCAAAGCAATTGAAGACACGGCCAAAACTTACGATTGTGGTGAAGAAATTATATACTCTGTATACCAACAAAGTGCCTCTTTCCCAAGAATACCCGCTTGTAAATATGTGCCGAACATGTATGCATAAATGCTTGTGAAATGTAAAATATAGTTTCATTTTACGTAATATCCCACCTATGTTCGAAAAGTACTACCTATAGCCTCTAATAAACAAAACATTTTTAATCGGTGAAAAAGGTATTTTGAGGATTTGCTGCAAATTGTATTCATACACAAGGCTCGCTATAATAAGTATGCACTTGATGATGTGACTGTTAAGAATTGGCAAAGTGATATTAAACACATTAAGAATGCTATAGCAATTGGTTTCTCTTATTGCTTTTTATGATTTTTTTATTTTAATTGAGAAGGATGTAGAGATAAGACGAACTGCAGAATTATCGTAAATAATTTACTATTCATCTATCATCGAGTCTGCTAGCTCATCACGTAGTATTTTTAATTTTTTTATTTATCTTGTTTTATTTCTGTACATTTATTTCTTTTTGCGTGTTTCTGGTTTCTACCTAAACGAGAAAAAGTTAAGTTAAAAGATAAGCTATGAATTTTAAATAAATGTGTTTGCTACGTTAAGTTTCTTTATAAATAAAATAGCCATCTGAAATAATGATTATCGATTCTGAACAAAATGAGATTTTCATTTTAACATTAATTTACGCCGAAAGCTTTGCATTTCTAATTTGTTATCAGCTAAGTGCTCCCTGGAATATCTTAACCGCCTCTTAAATAAGGAAGCAGCAAGTTCTTGTCAATCTTTCAATTATTGTATTTTTGTATTTTTGAGAATGTCAAGCTTATACCTATAAAACTCAAAATATTTAAACTACAAGGAAATATTTTCAACTGACTAACTCAAATGTCAGTAACAGATAATAAGATGTTATTTCTCAAGGCATGCATGATAATAAAACTTATATTTACTCTTCCTTTCAAGCAGTATTCTTTTTTTTTCAAAATCCTATCACGCCGTTCTCGTTTCAAGTATATAATAAATTACGAACCCACCTATCTATGTTGTTGCAATCTTCCGAAGTTTAAGCTATATGCATTCATGAGGATAAATCCTCGTTCTGTCGGATTCGTTTACATTTCCATACTTTATTCCTTAAATAAATCCAGTTCGCTTTAATTATAAACATAGCGGATTTATAGTACAAACTTTATCCGTCATTCTGCAAGCACAATTTTGAAGCTATGCGCTAGTGACGGTAAACAGATTAATTGCACTTCAACAGTAAGGAAAACCTCGTTTAAATAAATATTGTGGAAGAACGTCACCACTACTAGTCGTTCACTCAAATGTATATTTTTGTTTAATTTTAGCACTTCAATTAATTAATTTAAATCTGTTACAAAAACTTCGTATCTATGTACAATACTGAAATCACAGTTTTAAAACAATTTTAAGGCGACGATAATGAAAAATGTTGAGGCGAGATTAGGTTATTAATAACAAGCACACATGAAATTTGTGTTATTAAATGTTAGTTTTACGCTTTTCAAACTTTTGATGTACCGGTCAATTTAGACAATTAAAATAACAAAAATTCCGACAGAGCCAAATTTTGGTGGAGACCTTGGGTTTACCATTAAAAATAAAAATTTAAAAGTCCCCATCAATCCCATGTGTGCTAAGAAACTTATTCGGGGTCAAAGGTCAAAATTTCAAGATTTTTGTTTTTTTTTCCCCCCGAAAACGGTAAGTTTTATCAAAAAAATACTTCAGACCAATGTTGATATTTAACCTTTGTCAAAAATACACGAAACAAGAAGCAAGTGCAACTATCTTGTCTTCCTCCAACATCGGCATCTGCTATTCAACACTTGTATCGAGTATACTATCGGTGGCGTGGAAACGTGTGCATATTATGTAGAACGTTACTCTTACAATTGCTATATCTCAGGAACGGTAATACTTACAGAAAAAATTATAAGGACATTTTTGTAGAGAATTTTGAGATCTACAACATTGGTCTGAAGTATTTTTTTGATAAAACTTATCGTTTTCGGAAAAAAAAAACCAAAAACCTGAAATTTTGATTTTTGACCCCGAATAACTTTTTTAGCACACATGGAATTGATGGGGACTTTTAAATTTTTATTTTTAGTGGTAAACCCAAGGTCTCCACCAAAATTTGGCTCTGTCGAATTTTTGTTATTACTTTTTTTAATTTGTGTGTGGGTTTAAATGCTTTTGACAGTTGCTTTTATGATGCCGCGCTGTTAATCACTTTGACGAATCAAGTCGTGGAAGCTGTAAATTACTTGTCTGGCTATCACTGCAACTCTTGCGGTGTAGTTTTTGTGTGTATCTTGTTGTGTTTAAATGACTTTGTGACAGCATCATATCGCCTTTTATGATGCCGCGCTGTTAATCACTTTGCTCCCAACAGCGAATGGCAAGATCGATTTTGAAAAAATCACCGTCCCTCCTACCTTTTTCACAACAATAGTCAGCCGCTAAATTGACCCGTTAAATTTGATCACTATTTTTATGGCTAAATTGACCGGACTATACGTGCAAGATATACATCGTATTTTTCAAAAGTATCCGTTATACATTGAAGTAATAACATTGACATGACATCCGTGCTGTTTTCACAGATAACGCGATAAACAAAAAGTTGTGATGTCTGCCCGTAATCAGAATACGGTTAATTTTCCAAATTTTGAAAAAAAATGCATATAATGCGATACATGATGGTATTCAGAAAAATCTTCTTTTAAAAGAGCCATAAAAACTGCACGGTTCCAATTTAAAATTTTGGGGTTAGATGAGATTACAAAAAATTTGCGCAAAAGAAATTTGTTTCATTAAGCGCCAATAAAAGTATTTCGATTACAATTTTAATTGCTTCAAACCGCATCTTGATATCTCAAGCAATAAAAAAGTTACGGTAAATAGAAGACATTAGGAGATTTCAGTTTTTCTTTAATATTAAACAGATGAAGCATGACAAGTAAAATTTGAAAATGTAAGAATCCATTTTCAAATTTTACTTGTCATGCTGTGAGCTTTTGAATCTACACCTTTTTGCTAATTTAACGGTCTCTATGTCTTCAAATAAAAAAGTTGCCCATGTCATCCCTACGAAATCCGGGCACCCTGTATATCTTAGTGTCGAGTGACACTGTGGCAACCTCCTAGCTATATTGCTTGTGAAGACTACCGGCTACAATTCTTCGTTTGTAATTTTGATTTGCTGCTACTTGATACTAAAAATGGATAATATTTTAAACGCAATCTTATTGTCAGAGATGTTAATGCTGAATGTGCGATTACTGAATGTGATTTCCACTTATCGTAAGACTGATCTATTGACACGATTTTAGATTAAAATGTAAAGCTTATCAAAAACAGATTAGACAATTAGTAAAAAGCAATTAATATTTTACTTCAATATATCGTAAAATATTAATGACATTATTTTAAAGTTAAAAAGGTGATTATGTAAAAAAGTTTTGTTATTTCAATTATTGTATCTATTTTTTTAATAATCAAATACTTTAGATGTATTCGTACCTTTTAAATCTATGTGCAACCTTTATTACTAATAACTTCAATTTCAGCATTTCTGTAGTATTACAGACAACCAGAAGATACAAACTGCTGTATATCTAACTGGAAGTGAACGGGTTTATATTAAACATTTTGTATCCAATACACTCAATGAATTTGCTTCTATTGTGTTTTAATTGAAAAAATATCGAGGAAAATTACTGCGAGCAGTCATCAGTGTAAAATTAAAAGATTACAGGCGCCATTAATTTCCACTTCACATTTTCAGCAGAAATATCCAATGCTTCCTTCTTATTAAAACCCTGATGTTTAATTAAAGTTAATTGGCAAGAGTTGAATTCTTTGATATCGGATCCGAATTATGTTTTTGCATTTACAGTGACGAACTAGAAATTTTATACGCTCGAGTTAAAAATATTATAATAAAATTAAAAGAAAGATCGCACGTGAAATTTCTGTAAGATATAAAGGAAATTACATACACTAAATATGTTCTTCCTAAATAAACCATAGGCGACTATATATAATCTGAATGCAATGCAATACATTGTATATCAGCCGTTGGCTATTGAATTACTACCATCTACCTTTCTTACGGCAAGCCGTATGATACGATATAAAATTTTGAAGTAATCTTATACAAAAAAAATTACATAGAAATGCTCAGTAATATGCAATACATGTACATAAATACTTTTTTAATATTTTAATTATTACATTACAGGTACTGAACTCAGAAAAGTTAATTGAAGGTTTTTATTCAGTTCGTTAGGCAATTTAAAAAATGAGCTTCGAAACATCGAATAATTTGCATGAATTAGCAATGAAAATGGAAATGGTAATTTTCATATACTAATAAAAGCTGATTTTATATATTTATCTGAACTGGTCACTGTATTAATTTTAATTTAAGTACTTAACACATCACCTAGATTGTTACTGTTCAAAAAACGCAAGAAATGTCGCAATTAGTTGCATTACTGTTTCCACAAAAGCGTCGTACATGCAAATAGAAATGTTTAAAATACATGAAGAAGAAATTTTGAACTAAACTTTATAACTTTATTCTTTTTAATATGTTAATTATTACATTACAGGCACTGAACTCAGAAAAGCTATCTGAAGGTGTATCGTTCGAAAGGCAATCAAAAATCAGCTTCGAAACATCGAATAATTTTCTTTTAGCAAATAAGTTATTAAAAAAATTGTTTCTCATATCGAAGAAGTGTTCCTGAACGATTGTTTCCTTGAAGATTCCTTAGTTGCAGAATCTGCGAGAAAGTGTGTTAGACTTGGTAATCTATCATATGACGGAAACTTTAATGTGTATGCTGTTACAAACATCCAGAAGATTAATTGTTCATTAAGTGTTCTTGGATATTAATATTTAACAATTAATGTTGTGTGAACAACAATTATCAAAATAGAGTTTTTGTCGTATATTAAGTGTGAAAGTTAACATGATTACCTAACCTAATATAAAAGAGTACGTTTATTAATTGCTCTTCCAGAGTTATTCCGTTTAATTTAATAAGAAAATACGCAAGGCTACGATATGTTCAAGTATTAAAAGATGACAGGATATATCCTAGCAATTCAGCATTTTAGAGTGGCAGAAATATACAGAAAACGTTACACACCTCAGAGTTGGTAGCATTGAAATAAGAAGCGGAAATTTTGTTAGTAGGTAATGCATTATTTACATTCATATTAGTGAACTACTGTGCTTTATAATGATTTTCTGATATATAAGGTCGACTGTATTGTGGCATTGGATTTGACTGTTTAGCTCTAAACTTGTTTAAGGCTTACTCTTGTGGACCTCATTCTCAACTACCCACCAACGAGTCCAAACGGCTCATATAGCTAATTCTAGTTTCCAAAACATTTTCAAATTGTCCAAATGTCAAAAAAGGCGGTTATTGTTTTACCATAATGAACACCATTAATACCGATTGTCTCAGCGTTATTTAAAAAAATGTAATTCAATTCCGACCCAGGAGCAAAATACGTACCAAAAACGGCTTATTACTAGATACAATTAAACCGATTGTCTCAGCGTTATTTAAAAAAAAAAAATGTAATTCAATTCCGACCCAGGAGCAAAATACGTACCAAACTGTCGCTACAATTAGAACTAGATACAATTAGATTTCCCATAAAATGAAATTATAATTTTTCAAGTCTGATAAAAAAATTATGAAATATTAAGGGCGAGTCACTCCTAATCAGGCTCTTAGAATGCATCAATTAACTTTTACTTGCCATAAATTAATACTCATAAAGCACTAACAATTTTAGTTCTGCTAAGTTACAGCTTTACAGAGATATTGATTGTTCTCAAATTTGAGATAAATTACATTAAATCACCATATTTTGAGGTCTCCTATATATACCAACAGCTACAATTATCACTGATAAAATGTTTCATACTTCGTAAATATTAGAAATGAAATATTTCAGATATTTCCTTTATTCAAAACCCGGCAAAGTATGTCAACAATATACAATGGTTGTTTATGCTGAAGAGAATGAATAGCCGCTCGTACACATATATACATATATGTTCTTAAAAAGGATATTACATACAATCATCCATTTTGCTACAGCTTATTTCCAAAGCATTTTACTGTACATAGGTAAGCTATAGACAGAGCGTTGAATAAATTATTGTGTGCTTGATTTTTTGCCAATCAATGCGCCTTTTCATAGGAAATAAATGTGGATTACGCATCAAAACATGTTTTGCCACGTGTATATCATAAAGTCCCTAATTAGCTATTACAAATTTCGTTGATGTCAAAAGCGTAATTGTATCAATTTTTTGAAAAAAAAAAAAAGAAAATAACGAAAATGATCGCGTGTACGGAATTAGTGTACACAAATCGGTTGAATAATCAAATACACAGTTATCTTATAAGAAAGCATACAGTGCGTTCATGATAAAAAGAACAAATTAGTTTAAGATTCAGGTAATTATTTTGCATAAAAATGCTCGGACACGTCGATAAGTATTTTTAGTTTTTCTGCAAAATAATTACCTGAATTTTAAACGCACTGTACATTTCAGGTGAAGTGTCTCCCCTTTCAAAAGAAATTACAGATTTTGTTCAAATTATGTAAGAGATTTACATGTCATTAAATGGTTATTTCGTGAGAAAAAAAACAACATATGACACTTTGTTATAATTTCTTGATAAATACAGCTTTAATATTGAACGTACACAAACAACAACTTGCTGGGAAAGGTTTTCGCATTAATATCTTTTTCGCTACTGGCGCCACAGCATTTTTATATGCAAATTAAAGGAATCAAACGGGCAATTTGACTGCGAAATATATTTTGAGATGACAGCGCACTGATAACTCTGAAACGTACGACGTAATTTTATCTCCGACAAATTCGTTACCTAAGAATTTATTTCTGTATCTACATAGATTTATGGCCAACAATAACGAGATTCATTTCTAACGATCTGAGAAGTAAACTAGACGCTAAAAATACTTCAATACATAAAATATTTAATATTTATATTATAGTTAACAAAGTATAATATAAATTGAGCAAAACTAATAAATTGATGTATGTAGGTAAAATTTTTTTATTACTTTACCAGATTTTGTAATTCAAATAGGAAGTTGCGTTAAATTAGTAATGCTTATCCTTACTAATAGCTGAAACTTTTTCCTCCTCCGTTCCCCTTACTTGGCAAAATATAAAGAATTTGTCTAATGTGAAATATACGGAATTTTGTTGTTGGTAAAATTTCTATAAAATAGGAATTAAAATTTTTGTCGTTCAGTTTCGCCATTTAGCGGTCATCCTACATTTCCCTAAATAATTCCCAAATGTTACCCGATGCCAGTTTAGTTTTTTTCCCGATAATGTACTGTAAACCATTTCTAAGATATGGCCAAGCGCCATTCTTCGTTGGCGTAACAAATTTTTTAATTATTCCTTTTTGCATTTTGACCCAAGCAGAATTCGTTACAGAAATACAGTCTTGAATAAAGCAAAATATTTTCCTAATACAAGAAAAATCTATTTTTATTATATTTATCCCTTGCTTCAATACAATTAGCTCATTGTGTCGAAGCTTTTGATTATTCACTTTAAGGTCAAGGATTAAAATACTTTTTCAGAATAGGAATTGATCAATTAAACCCTAGTTCGTCTTAATTTTTGAACAATAACATCATGGTGATACATGTTCTGGTTTTTCGACAAATCGTGAGGACAATATCCTCCAGCTGATCCAATCCATGCTGTTCTCAATATACTTTATCAATAAACAATATCTCCATAGGATTCTAAATAATTGGTGCCAGAATCTTATCTGCCGAACGAATAGCTTCTTGCCGGGAGAGCCAAATATTTTTGAAGTGTGCTTAGGTGTTTGTCTTCGATAAAACGTTTCAATCTAGAAGACTATTTTAAATAGCATTCTAGAAATATTTTCAGTGATACTATTTTTTAGTGACACTTAAATCAATATCTTCATTAGCTTGCATTATACCGACTGTTGAAATTTCAGAAAATCAAAAAAAAATGCGGGTTTTTTTTTCACCGGAACACCCTGAATATTTTTCGATTTACTCTCTACATTAGTGTAATAACAGGATAAATCTACTATACAATAATGTCAATCGTGATGTAGACGAAACAGAATTTAGGATATGCCAGTAATTGATAATAATGGTAGGAGATTGATTTTTAGGTGCAAAATAATAAACTGATCCAGACATATTCCGAAGGTATTTGTTTTAGAGTATTAACAGAAACTGCATTCCATCACGTAAAACACGAACACGTGAACCAGGTGTTTAAATTGTAATTGATGCTGTCATTTTCAGCAATAAAAAAGATAATAAATTTCAGTTTTCAGGTTTTGTAGATTTTCGAATAGTGTATGTATACAGTGTGTTCCCGGATGGAGTTTACAAGAAGAAAAAATCTTCATTATTGATTTTACGACAAAAAGTAATTCTTTATAAAACTTCTGCTTGTTGAGTAGATAAATTAACCATTGGAAAATCTAAGATTAAATGTACAGAATGTTCACAAATTAAAACACACATAAAAAAACATAAAAATGCTTCAACAGAAGAGTATCATTTACTGCCTGTTTATAGTTTAAGTACAAAATTTCAATTAATTAAAATCAACAAAAATTACTCTACAAGACCACCTCCAACTTCCACACATACCTCTGCCCTTTTAATAAATGCACCATAGACTTTGCGTATGCTTTGTGGTACATTTATCTCATTCACCGCATCCTGTATTCGTGCTTCTAGTAATTCCCGACCATGCGGCAGGCCATTTGCGTAAACGTTTTCCTTTAGATTAGATTAGATTTGTGGGCAGTGGCACTGCTGCCTTTAGTCACCGCGACCTACATGGATCTATTGTAACATTGCCCTTCTGGTTGTTAGACTAATTAGAGGCTTTTGATAAACCTTAGAATTAGCCTGGGATTTCCGTCCCGGATGTCAGTAGGCGTTAGAAATGGCCTACTGAAGTGTTGTTGTCATGTGTGACTAGCCGCAACACAGTTACACAAAATGTGTTCTGACGTCTCTAGATCTTCTTGACATAGACGGCAGATTTGATCTTTTCCGAGTTTATGTAGGTAATACTTCAGGGCCACGTGACCTGTCAGAAAGCCTGCCAGCAGTCTAAGGTTCCCTTTGCTGAAAGATAGCAGCGACTGTGATGTCTTAGGCGATCCGGATAACAGTGCCTTCGCCTGCATTTGTCCTGGCGTATTCTGCCAGTGGGAGACCTCCCATTTGTTGACTACTTGTTTTAGGTGGCTCTTTTGCAGCCCACAACAAGTATAGGGTCCAATGAAAGGCATTTTCGCTGCTTCTTTAGCAAGCTTATCTGCCTTTTCGTTCTCTTGATCCTCTTGATGGCTTGGGACCCACTGAAGTTTCTCAAAGACGCACATAAACGTGTTGATTCAAATTCTCGTCAATAAAATATGCTTCAACGATTCGATCGTAAAAAATTCAGCACCAAACATTTACTCTTTTATAACGTTGACTTCGTTTTTGATTGACGTAATTTGGATTATGAAAATCCAAATAGTGACTCTTTTGTGATGAAACGTGACCATTGGTGCAGAAGCTTGCTTCATCAGTAACAACGTATCATTCTATGAAAACGTGTACCTATCTACGAGGTACTTTTTCACTAACCAATAAACAAAAATCCAATCGCTTCTCTTCATCTCCATTTTCAAGTGTACATACGTCGGAACTGTGGTTTAAACGGCCGAACTTTGGTTTCGTTATAAATTCTCTGCAAATGAGAATGACTTTTTGTCATAAAATCAGTAATAAAGATTTTTTCTTTTGTCAACTCTATCCGGAGACATACTGTGTATAGAAGTTGTAGTTGTTTACAAAATAAATGTACATATTTACATCTTTCGTCTCAACTAATTCGAGGTCTTTGCTTAATTTGCAAACACTATTAGTAGCTGAGGTTCAGCCAGGTGTACAGCGGCAACAATAACATGGTAAATACACTGAAATTAACCTTACCCCTTTGTAACGTTTAACTTTGATGAGTCACTTGTGCTGTATTGTTACTATCTGCATCTAAATAATTCATTTGCATTATAAATTTCAATTAAAATAGATACAGAGCTATTATTATTGGATGTAAATATGTATGTTACAGAGATAATATAGTTATGCACGTTCTCTATTGACTGTTAATTAACTTAATTTATTATCAATTTATGTCACAGATGCTATTAAATAGTCCATTTTGTGTGAATAAAATGGAAACAAGTTCATTTTGGTTTTTACTAGCAATTCTAATCGTAATAAGATCCCATGATACTATAGCATGAATGTTGGAATGACTTTTATTATCAAGAGGAAATATATGGAAATACATACCTAATAATGTGGCTATACTCATGAGATTTTATGACGTGTGTATTAACCAGTATTTCTAGCAAAAAAAATTGGTAATTATCTTGCGTTTTCTCCCACGAATATCGTTATTTGTATACAATATCTAACTACTAATAACTTTATTCAGTGTTATATGCTAATGGCGCAAGCATACGCAATGAAGATTAACATCGTACATATGATCAGAGATATTTCTGGTCATTAGATTGTGGTGTGGCTATTTACAAATTTATAAAATCGTAACTGTGTTATTTTATTTGAGATAAAAAGATTCAAAAGAAGCGATTAATAAATCCTATCTACTGTAATGTATACAGTTTATATAATTGATCTTTTATAGCCGTTTCTGTAATCGTGTGCTTTTAATTGAAAGTAAAATCATTGAGCAGCACTAAATCATTTCTTGAATAAATTCTGGTGTAAAGAGATTTGACGCTAATATTTTTAGAGATAACACATCCCTTTAATTGACAATTGATATATTTCTTTGCAATGTTCCCATATAGATAAGACATAATTAACAATTTAAAGGATTATCAAAGTTGTAAGGATACATTATTGATAGTGACTATTAGCAATCACAGCATTTTATTTTTGCCGCTGTGGCAGTAATATAAATGTGACTGCATATAACGGTTTTAATAAACTTGCACTGTCAAATATGTCCAATAGTTTTATCGACTATATTTATCATATAAGATCGGATTGTAAGTATTCGGTCACATCCCCCGCCAGTGTTTCCTTATCTACAAACAAGTATATATCATAAACGCTGTGCGGAGTCTTCTTCGAAGAAATTGCACTAAGGAGGTTTTAGAAGAGTTTACTCTTGGCTTCCGTCTTTCGTACCATGACCAAACAGGATCTTGGGTATTTGGTGTCTTTTCCGATACGATGGTATGTCATTAGTGTATCCAACCATGGGCCGGTATCTTAAATGCACAATATGTGTCTTATTTTTTATTGGTTGTCTCAGTCTCGTGATGCGTTAGTAGTCGGGAGAAACCGTAATCGCGCTGTTGGTCAATATGATTCCAAAAGAATTCTGTAATATCTACAGTTTTCAGCATGTTTGCAGTTTCATCAGTCAGCACGGTCAACAGATTCCGTTCCATCAGCTGCATTCAATTCAGGGGGTAATATCTCTTATGGAAGAGCCACGTTTTGATTGGTTTAAACATCATCACGTGCATATTAGTTACGGGGTATCACGAAGGGTGTGCTGCACATAATGTTGTCAGAAAGAAAAATCATTATTATAGAAATCTTCACTACCAATCGTACTACCGTACTACCAACTGATTTCCCTCGTTTTATTATTATCATCATTTAGCACAGTTGTGGCAGTGTTTATCATGTGATTTTAGCTGTTTCGTTTACTGATTTGTTAGTATGAGTTATGTTTGTAATTTTTCATGTTTGCTAGTGTTGTGTTCTGTTCTGTATGTTTATTGTTCTGACATTAATACGATAATATAATATGATCAGTTGTTAAAACTTCCCGATTAAAAACAATAACTAGCATCTTATGCAAGAAATTTATAAATGTCATGATGATATGCACGTATTGAAGTTTAGAATACGAAGGCGTAGGTAAACGCGTATTTGTTTTTTAATAAAGGATTTTATTTATGCTGGTCTTTTCTGTTAATAGTACAAAATATCCTATTTATGTATATGTGCACATTTTTCAGATTTATACATTAACAAATATTAGTTAAAATAAAATTTATTAAATATCACCTAAAACTAAATATTAGTGATGAGCATAATGGATTTTTTTCAAATAATCGAATTGAATACAAACCACCAGGTACTTTTATGCTGTTATTCAATTCGGTTATTTGAAAAAAAATTATTACTTTCATTACTAAGATACTAAATATATAAATATGTATATATCATAATACAAATTTCGCGGTATTTTTATAGTTACCACGGTGTATCACAATGAGGGCGCTTCGATACGGTACACAGAATTATACATTAAGATACCGTCCCCTGATTCAATTCAGTATGATTTTGGCCTTGATCTGGTGTGTATACTTACGAGGGAGCGTTTTTATATTCGCGGAATGGGGGATAAGGGGTGGAAATAAAAAAACCTAATTATTTTTCTTTTTCAATATATTCACTTGCAAGACGGATACATTTTTCACATCTTTCAATTAATTTATTTATACCCTCATAAAAAAGTGATTTCTCTTTATCTGCAAAGTACGCCGAAACTGCCTCCTTGACTTCATCATCGGCAGTAAATCTTTTACCCCGCAGCTCTTTTCATTTTCGGAAACAGGTAATAATCACTCGGGGCCAGGTCTGGGCTGTGGGGTGGGTGATTCACAATTTCGAAGCCCACCTTATGCAGGGCAGCTAACGCAACGCGGCTCTTGTGGACGGGCGCGTTGTCGTGCAAAAGCAGCACACCTTTCGTCAATTTTGCCCGTCTTTTCTCTTTAATGGCTTCTTTTAGTCGCTCTAATATTGAAGCGTAATATTCTCCGGTTATAGAAACACCTTTATCTTTATAATCAATCAACAATATTCCTTCCGAGTCCCAAAATACCGTTGCCATGAGTTTCCCAGCTCGGGTCGTCTTCAAGGGATTCCCTTCCTTGTTTAAATAAACTATGCCACTTGTACACCATGGTTTTTCCTGGAGAAGAGTCGCCGTAAACCAATGACATCTCATTCATTATGGTCGCGACTGATTTTCCTTGCTTGGTAAGGAACTTTATAACGGCACGATATTCGATTTTTTCCATATTTCACTTTTCACTCCTGATTATGTTACTTGGTTGACGATAGCTCAAAGACTAACTGTCTAATAACAATGAAACTTCGTATTTATACTAATTATGAGTCGCTGCACAGGCCACGCTCCCAATGCGCCTAATCACCCCCCTACAACCCGCTCATTCCGCGAATATAAAAACGCTCCCTCGTACATCGTTTATCGCTTTTCTCTTTATTATGCTCAACAGCCATTGAAGAACAACATGCTAAACAGATGCTGCCGATTTGATTAAAAGTTACGCGACTTATTACAAAAAGTAGCAATGTGTAAGGTTAATTTAGCTATGTCAGCGTCGAAAAAAGAATTTTGGTGTTGTATGTCTAGAACGTTTGAAAATTTTGTGAAGTTCAGTGTTATTTTGTTAACTAGTTTATTCACATCACTTTATAAAATGTATTACTCTTTTGAACAATCGTACAAGTTGTGTTTTATCTTGTACTTTATGGAAATACATACTTAAATAAAATTAGCAGCTTTACATAACGTTTGTGCTTTATATCAATATTTTTATTTGTTATAATGTATGTAACGAATCTTATTATGTAAAATATGTCATGACTATTGCTTAAACTTGCTTAAACAAATCTATTAAACTTTCAATTTAAATTTACTGCCAATTTAATATGTAGTTCGGGGATATGACGATGCTGCCGCATAACCTTTAACACAAATTAAAGCATTAAGTTTCCGCTCCCAGTAGCCAACAACCGTGCAATATGCTCAATGAAGGCTCTGAAATACAGTGTTCATTACTAGGCACCAAAGCACAAGAGAGACTACCCCTGCCTGAGAGAGATTGTAGATTTCCTTGTTCTCGAGTGCACGTGTAATTATCACGAGGGACACGCTGTCAAACGCTCCGTCGATGCCGATAATTGCTCCTAGAGCATTTTTTTTTACTCTGAAAGGTGCTTTCCAACTTGTTAACCACCGTATCTACGGTAGGCTCGTAGAATAAAATAAAGTCTCCGCATGTAATTATTATTAACATGGCAATTGCACTGTCAGTTCTTGTTAGTTAGTTGCTGGTTTAACTATTTTTCAAGAATATCGACATACGTGCATGTAGTTTAACTTTTTTTGAACCCGAATAACGTGATTAACAGAGAAGAAATAGTTGTCAAGTATTTATTTCTTACGTCACAGCCATACAGATGTATGTATGTACTATCTTGGACAGAGAGAATGTCCGGGTGTGTTGAATATATGTTGTTTCGTTTATTAACAATATCGGTTCTACCGTCAAGCGAATATCGTACGTATGTAATACATACAAGGTCGTTGTCTATATATGTACATATTACACATTTGCGTTTAAAGCTACAGGTTAGAGAGTACAGAGGACAGAGAGGTTTCTAATGACTGAATACGAATCGTACTTGTTTCTCTCATCGCTTATATATTTCCCTTCATACTGCTACTATTAGGTGTATTTGGTGTAATTATATACTTACTTTGGTTTTCTCTATAGAAGTTTTAATTTGATGTTATTTATATTAATTTAATGAAATTAAAAAGTCTTCTGTCATTATGTTTGAAGGTTCAAACAAAAAAACAAAGTGAAGAATAAGCTTCTTTTCTTGTTTTAAATTTTTTTTTAATGTGTGGTGGGTGCTTAGTTGTAGTGACTCTGTAAGCTGTATCGCTTGTCTGGCTATTACTGCAACTCTCGCGGTGTAGTTTTGTGTGTGTAAGTTGTGTTCATTTGGCTTTGTGACAGCATTATATCGCCTTTTATGATGCCGCGCTGTTAATCCTAACAGCGAATGGCAAGTCGATCTGGAATTAAACTCTGAAAAAATGTCACCGTCCCTCCAGAGAATTGAACCCCGGCACCTATCGTCCTCCCACAACGATAGTCGGCCGCCTAACCACTGCGGCCATCGACCCGTTGAATTTGAGAAAAATTACATGATTTTATTGAGTGAGATTTTACATGTTTATTGTGTAAAAGTAAAATATGACTCCTATTAAAGATTGTATACCGGGTGCCCGTTTTTCGAGCGCATGCATGGGGAACTCGGTTATTATAAGAGATAGGAGATCGGTTAAATTAGGGCAAAGTTGCGCATTTGGGAGAGAAAAGATATGCTGCCGAGAAACTTAAAAAATTTTCATGGGTTGCTGAGATTTTTGGAAAAAAGTGAAATTTTAAACTTTCGTTTTAACGTTGTATATCGAAAACCGATCAACGTAGACGTTTCTAATTTAGACATTATTAAGGCACTTTTTTACAAGCAATCCAAATGTGCTATCCATTTTTTCAAGATGTTCTAGATTCAAAAGTTACGGTAGTCAACTTTGTTTTTTCTTATGGGCACCATATTGGATTTTTACATTTTTGAGTAAAGCTCTTGATTCTGATTACGATGATGTATCACGCGATATGGTCCAGTTTCACAATTTTATCAAAATAATAAAAAAACCGATTTTAAGAAGCATGCCTTGGAAATAATATCCATACTTGTATTTAACAAATGCATATCGGGTTAGAGCTTTAAATAGTATCAATATTCATATAGATAACCACAGACTAACTTTGTCTGATACTATTAAGAATCTGGGTGTCACTCTAGATTGGTCTTTAAAATTTAAGCAGCATGTTTCAAATTTACTAAAGCAATGTTATACAAGTATGAGGATTATTTATGCCAATCGTCATTTATTTGATAAAAGAATCAAAATTGTACTATGCAATGCTTTCATTTTGAGTAGATTTAACTACTGTTGTTCGGTGTATGGGCCGTTTCTTGATTATGTTGACAAGAAAAGAATTCAGAAAGTGCAAAATTCGTGCTTAAGGCTTATTTTTGGTATCAGAAAATACTGTCGCGTTTCATTTAAATTAAAGGAAATTTTTTGGCTTGACATGGAGAGCCGGATGAGGTTGCACTCTTACTGTTTATTTTATAAAATCTTGGCGTATAAGGCTCCCGATTATTTGTATAACAAAGTAACCTTCTGAACTGACGTACACAATTTGAACTTGAGATTTAGAGGCCTGCTTACACCACCACTCCATCGGACGCAGCTCTTTAAGAGATGCTTTAGCTATAATATTGTACAAGCTGTTAATTGTAATTACGAGGTGTACCAAGCTCGAACTTTGGGGATGTTTAAACGTAGATTATTTGCAATTTTTTTTAGGCAGCAGTGTGAAAGTTGATAGTTTGATTTTCTAATTGTTTTATACCTTTTGTACTTCTGGCTTTAATGTATTTTAAACATTATCATGGTTAACTGTGTAGCACAATTTGCTGTTCTCTTTTGACATCTGTTTGTTTTTTTTTGTTTCTCTTTTGTGGTTGGTTGGAAGAACAGACGTGGATGCAGTTATCTGTATCCAATGACTGAAACCCGCCATTTTACCCTTTTTTTCTTTAACAAGCTTACTTGTTAAGATGTAATATTCATTTGTACATTGCTTATTCATTGATTATTATTACTTGCTTGTTATTATGTATTAGGTTATAAATGGAAATAAAGGCACTATTATTATTATTATTAATATTTAAATAATGGTATTTGAAAACGTGTTACTACAGAATTGCAAAGGACGAGGTATAGGTCCCTAAATTCTTTAAAAAAATAAAAAAATATTTGTTATCTAATAGTCGGATATAAAATAAGATTTGTAAATACCTTATTTCGAATTGTATACGTTGTATAGGTGTAAGACATTTTGAAGAATGTTACCCTTTAGTTGTAATTTGTAAAATTCACAACACGGCGAATTTTATGTAATGCAGCAATTTAATTTTTCATAATTTTATAAAATTTGATATACTGAATAATAGAGTATCAGTCAAAGTTGTAATTAAATCATACAAATTTTTGTTACTTTAAAAATAGAAAAAGACAAAATAAATAATATTTATAAAATATATTTAGAAAGAAACATTTAAGTTAGTAATTAAAACAAGAATTTGTTAAAAACATCTTAAGTATGCCATTAAAGGTTGATAATATACCGGGTGTCAACGAGATCATGTATCAGCCCGCCATTTATTTATTAGTTAAAATAAAACATTGAAATTTGGACCGTATATATAAATGATTGGTGGGCTTCTGCAGGTGTACTCAGTTTTTCTATAGCACTTCCGGTCAAACCGGAAGTGACGTTAATTTTGAATTTTTAAATACAACATGTATTATTTCTGTTCATATTATGTTTCTTCTAAAAATTTGCCATCTAGTGCAGGTCAACTTTTGACATTTCTGTAAAAGATGGCGGTATCTATTAAATTTATCCATTAAAGAAAAACTGCTTCGCAATAATTGTCGAAATGTAATAACCATCAAAGTTAGCTTTGAAAAAAATTAAGAAACGTATTTTTCACATTTACACGCATTGGCGAAGGAGACTGTGTTTTTTAATTTGAAATGTAATTGTTCTGTTGCTTTGGAATTGGACTACTTGTAAACATTTTATATTTTGTACTACCTGTCTACCACTAAACCACAGCGTATTTTATATCACTTGAATGCTAAAACTTATGCCAATATGGCACTGTAATAAAAAAATGGGTGCTACCATTTAAAAAAACCAGTATCTGTCATTTGAAAATGAAAAAATAAAAAAATCTTATTTTCTTTAGTAATTTCATCGTGAAATACATGTTTCCTTCGCCAAAGCGTGCAAATAAAAAAAATAAGTTTCTTAATTGTTTTCAAAGCTAACTTTGATGGTTGTTACATTTCGACAATTGCTGCGAAGCAGTTTCACTTTAATGGATAAATTTAACAGATACCGCCATCTTTGACAGAAATGTCAAAAGTTGACCTGCACTAGATGGCAAATTTTTAGAAGAAACAGAATATGAACAGAAATAATACATGTTGTATTTAAAAATTCAAAATTAACGTCAGATTCCGGTTTGACCGGAATTATAGAAAAACTGAGTGCACCTGAAGAAGCCCACCAATCACTCATATATACGGTCCGAATTTCAAAGCTTTATTTTAACTAATAAATAAATTGTGGGCTGATACATGATCTCGTTGACACCCGGTATATTATATTATAATATACATATTTTCCACACATTTTCCTCGCAAGAAAAAAGTACAAGGCAAATTGACAATTCCTCAACGCAGTCAAAAGTTAAGAAACAATATTCAGAAGGAATATTTTCCGATGACAAGTTTGTCACAAAACTCAATAGTAAGCTTTGAGAAAGAGTCCACTTGACCAGAATTTTTCATATAATCATGCGATTTATATGTATTGCGAATTTAAAGCTGTACTTTACTGTGATGTATATTCCGCATTAGCGTTGGAGATACAGATTGACGACGCATTACATTTTCTCGACTTTGATATATTCACATAACGTAGTAAAAATGCAATTTACGTGAACTGTTTTTTTCCAAATTATTATATATAAAAAAATATAATAATTTAATTATAAGAATATCAAAATAAGGTACTGAGTGGCAATGCACAAGACAAATTTTATTTCTCTAATGTTAGGTTTTCAGAAAAAGTATTGATTTAAGCGACGTTTTATATGAAGTTAGTCTTGCGAAATTCTTATCCGACCGGTTTTTTTTTCCACATCATTGTTTTTTTATATAATTCAATGAAGAAAACCCAGGTCTAAATAGGGATTCTACAAAAGACATCGAATAAATCTTCCGCTAACAATTCGTCTTGTCACAATAGACACACTAGGTCAAGCAAGTTGAAATTTATTGTCACTGGAAAGCCATGTCACGTTACACATTGCGAATAGTATGCATAAAAGGCAACTGAAACGATAGGAAGAACAAACAGAATTTACTATTTGGAAAAAGAAGCTAATATATACCAGTTTTATCAGGGATAAGTAGCTTTTTTTCCGCTTTTTTTAACAGGCGTATAAATCTATCACATCAGGGTTTCGGTATAACCTTAAAAAACCTCATCATTTAAGCTATTTAGCACTATACCGTTTTGATTTAAGTCGTAAACTAAAACCTTAATCAGTTAAACCCTATAACCCCTTGAACGCTTAAACACATTACCATATAACCCTATAACCTCGTAACCCCATAATCCCACGTAATCGTTAAAAGAAGTTATTACACTCAATTTGTATTATGTAATATGTCATAGAGACTGCCGATTCCTTGAACCCATTTCATTAAACCTAATAACTCCATAACTTAACAATCTTATGATCCTGTAAGAAAGTATTTTCGGAGTTCGCTGTTTTTCTCTATTTACCCGCCATTTGAGGTTGTGTCTCAGAAAGTTGATATCGCAATCCCAGATTCCAATCGCGATCATACATATTTCTTAAAACATTCTGCTCAAAAACATGGCTCAAATTCATACAACTTAAAAAAAATGATTTTTATTCATCCGATAAATCGTTTGTTTTATGAGGTTTATGGGATCGTCGGCTTGAACTGATTGATTTTTTTTTACGAGTTTTTTCAAGGTTGTGGGGTTAAAGCGTTATAGGGTTAACGGTTTGTGGAGGTTAGGTGTTTTACTGATTGACTTTTTAGTGTACGACTTAAGTCAACACGCTACAGTGTTGAATAGCTTAGACTACGGTTTTTTTACTGTTATTGAGTAAAAGGGTTATGGGAGTATGGAATTATACGGTTACAAGGTAACCGAGGTTATAGGGTCTTCATTTTTTTTTTAAGTTTACGGCAGAAGTCAAAACGTTACAGTGTTAAATCACTTAGATTATGGAATTTTTGGAGGTTATGCCAAAACCCTAGCGTACTGGAGTTTTTTTGACCTCTGATTCGGATTCAGTAACTCCAAAGGCATGTAAATGCGGTTCGACCCTCAGACTCATGCAAATATTTTGTTGTGTAATATTGTTCGAAAAACCAAATTTAGTTACTAGATACACATGAGATATATATGAAGGCTTACGCGTCATAGTGGTGCAATATATTCAATACAAAAATAAACAAAAAAAGAGAATAAGTAAATCAAATACACAATTGCCTCATTCAAAGTTTCTGCGCAGTTGTAAATGTACATAGTTCTGCGCGCCGCATTTTTCTTGTCAAAAGGTTTTTGTGTCTAGCACAGTCTACATGTCGAGTTACCGTAACTGTCTGGCGCCCCCTCACCACCCTGAGAGTCCTGAAGAAGTTACTTTAGTAGCAAAACGTCGAACTAGTAGATTTTGTGTTTATTGCACTGGCATTTTATTTTATTTTGTTGTTTGTTAATTTTTATATTGTATACAAGCTGTTACAAATTCGAGGGGTGATGTCAAGATCTAATATGGCGGCCATAAGAAAAAAATGAAGTTGACGGTGGTCAAAGAGAAACGAAACGCTTTAAGCAAAATCTAATAACACCTTCATAAAGCGCTCAAAAAAGTGCCTGTAGAATGTATTAATCTTGTTTTGATCCCTGCAATTTCGGAAATATTTCAAAATCTACAAATCATAGAAAATGTTTTAAAACAGATTATTGTTCAGAAGCAAAAAGCGTAAGTTTGCCCCAATATAACCGGCTTTGTATCTCTTACCGTTTTCGAAATCCCAATGGTGACCCTCGAATTTGTAACAGCCTGTATATTACACTATTATGACATGGTCAAAACCTGGAAGCCCTCATAATAGACACATTTTAATATACACTAGAATCTCGTCTATATCTGCGGTCGCAAAACGTAAACATTCACTTATATCCTCTCAAGAAGGGTCCCCAGAGGAAAGGCCGTGCTACGCGCTGATTGGCTCATGTGAATACGTGCACTATCGGGTGGTGGATGCCGAGCGGATATAAATGAGTGCCATATTGATGACATAAGTGAGGGTGGACATAAGTGAGTGTGGATATAAATGAGGTTCCAGTATATCTAAATATGTGTATTAACGTTATTACGAAAGATTTATAGTTTTGTAAAACAAAAATAAATTGGGTGATACAAAAGTTTAAAATATATTTAAAGAACAGTGAAACTATTTAAATGAGTTCACTAGTAAGAAAGTGGTCAGTGACCTTGTATCGACCAAGGCACAGAATAAACAGAAAGGACAAGTTTGTCGGAACCTTTGATATTTTATTGACGATTCTGAGTGACCTTGAGGCTATTGGTGTCATTTCGAAAATATGTCCAAGAATGCTGGCGGAAAAGTTTGAATTTGATTTCAAGCATCTAGATTATATATGTTCGAAATGTACATCAAGTACAAGATAATTATATGTAAAAATAGGTTTTAAACAAGAATGAAACAACAAATTTTGCAGTTACTAGAAATAGCTATAATATTTAATTATGCTTTACTATAATTAAGATAGTTGCCAACATACATAAACCAAGTAGATATAACATACACATCACAAAATTACTAAACTCATAACTAAGAACTAAGCTCCAAACACCCTCAAACAAACAATAAACATGTAAACAACATTCCAGGAATATTTGGACATATTTTAGAAATGGCGTCTGCCAGTCATGCGCACAAAAACCATGACATCAATTTTAAGGTTTTTGTCCTTTCTGTTTATTCTGTGATCAAGGATAAGGTGACATTCCAAGTGAGATAAAATGGTGTTTTCAATAGGTATAGATGACGTTTATATTAGACCATCAGTATCTATGCTTTAACACAATTTGGCATCTTACACAGAAATATTGGGGAAAGATGCCAAATGAAAAAATAAGTTTTGTCTTGACACTTCTAAAACAATTACCACACTATTTCAGTAATATGTTACGTTTTATTCTGTATAGTGTAAGTTAATATTCTCTTATATCCTAATATTATATAATAGCAATGGCATTTTACTAGAAAAAGTTTACTTATTCTGCACGTACGTTGAAAATGTTTTAAACTGCTCTCGTAAATATAGTTAGAAAGCTACGATTTTATACCTGTATTGATCTGTTTTAATCCTGAATATATTAATTTTTCGATTTAAATGTCACATATTGAAAATACTTACAGTTTTATCGATTGTGCAAGCCACAAAATATGTATGTTTTTATACTACTTTCAACTCGACATAAAAGTTTTGTAATTTAAGGAGCAAAGATGCTGGTTTTAAAATAGAGTTCACAAAAGACGTTCACTATATTAACTTTTTACGTCAGCATGTCTTTGCGTATGCTGAAGTCAGTTTACCAATGTCGTTCGAAAGTTTCATCGCGAATGATCTATTGCGTTGCTACGTTTCCGGAATTCTCTTCATTATCGACTTCCGTAGCATAGACCCTTTTTATTAATGTAGGTTAAACGAAGAAAATCCACAAGGGGGATTCTACAAAAGTCCGAACAAATCTGAGACTAGCTATTCGCCTTGTCAGAGGAGATATTTTCCGTCAAACAAGCAACAAGATAAGTGCTATGTAAAAAAAACATGTCACGTTATATATTTTGAGCGAACTCCATTATCGCTAAAAGTGAACTTGTAAAAATGTACAAATTCGCGTTTTAAATATTCTGAAAGTTAAATCAGTGCGAGAGCGGCATTACTTACTCAGGATGACTGGAAAGTGTTGCTACTTTTCTAAATTATATAGAATTGATTGACAGATTAGTGAAGTTAATATGCAAGCATTCAAGTAGCAGATAATACTATATGAGTGCTAAAATTTGCTCTAAAGTAACACTATCAAGTAGTTTTAACAACGAAGTGTTTCTTGGCGTAAACATAATACAATGCATTTTTCTACAACAGCCAGTCAATATAAGCAATATTTTTATTCTATGTCAGGGATCGAACTATGAAACTTCGTTTGCCGGATAAAGCGACGTTACCACTGTGCTAAATAGACATAGTTCGAAACGTATTAGTTCATTACAAATGCATGTGACTCGAGATGGAAAAGCGATGTATAGGCTACAAGTTTAACAACGAAGTGTTCCTTAGCGTAAACATAATATCGTCTGGCAAACGAAGTTTCATGGTTCGATTCCTGAAAGAATAAAGATATTGTTGTTATTTTTCTACAACCGCTAATCGGTGGTTGTTGAAAAATACATTACATTGTTGCCTATACATGATCTTTCCATCTCGTATGCATAGGTGACGAAATTAATAGGTTTCGAACTACGTCTATTTAGCACGGTGGTACCGTCGCTTCGTTTGGCAATTTTTATGGTTCTATTTTTGTCTAGAGCCATACATATGATTAAAGAAAAATATTGTGTATATTGATTGGCGATTGCAGAAAAATACATTATAATATTAAGTAATGTTCACTACTAAACCGTACACCTGTTAGACATACTTAATGTATGTACGTGTGTGTATAATTGAGAGACAAGCAATGGAGACAAGTGATCGAAGAGCAATACACATATGTCAAGGGCGCAAAAAATGACTGCGTTTTTAGTGCTTAATCTGCTTACAAAATCACATATTAAAATGTACTGCTAACTAGGTTACAATTACAAAACGATTAGAATTTACCAGGGAACGTCGATTGCGAAAATGTTTTATTCACGGAAAAGATCCAGCTATGTCAGCCAACGCATCCAATTAAATCACGGGACAACTTTTTTTATTTTGCTAAATAGGGAGGATGGTGGAGGGTGGAGGGAGAGGACTTTGTATTGAAGGAAAGCTGATAAATTGGGTTCTGTTGAACCGAATTTTGCAAACTTAGTCTCGCTGAAAACAGCATTACTCCTCCAATCTAATGCTTACAAATTGGAACCGATCTAATAAGTGACGTGCATGCTAGAGGGCGCTGTTTAATTTTTTCCGGAAATTTTGTTTTTTCTCGAAAATATTAAATGGAAACATACATTTTTGACAACAAATTAAAAGTAGGCTAAATTATCAACAAATCACCGAAAACAGGCTATCGCTATCTTTTACCAATCTGAAGATATCGTCAGAAACGTGTGGACGGTAAAAATTTCTTCTATAAATTTAAATTATTCTGCTTCCCATGAACGGAATTTAGCAAATTTGGTCTTATTAGAAAGGATTTTCATTGTCCTATGTGTAGTGACTGAAGCTGTTTAATTTTATGTTGTCCGTCACCGCTAGAGGGCGATAAAGAAATTTAAATACGTAAATTTTACGATTTTTGAAAAGAACAGTGCGTGGAATGCTTGCCGGCAAAAAATAGACTATCATGGATTTTCCTAAACCTACTGCTAGTGATTCAAATGGTTTAATATTGTGTTTATTTCTGTCACCGCTAGAGGGCGTTAAAGAGAAGACATGTCGCTAGCGATTCGCAACAATATGCTTTTCAATATGAAAAGTGTGCTGTGCATTTCTCCGTAAATGTTCGCAATTTTCTGGCTTCTGATAGGTGGATGTAACACGCCAGTCTATTTCCACCCAAGACCCCAAATTTGACTTGTTTCGATTTTTATATGTGGGGGCGAAAAAATATCTTATTTTTACAACGCGATCTACTGCTCGTAACAACTTGGTTGTGGGAATAGGAAATATCATTCAAAGTATTTCTAAGACAGAAATAGAGACTATAGTTCTATCCACTCGTTGTAGAGTGAGAGTTTGCATCAAAAATAATAGAAGATGACTTCAAGATTTAGGCCGCCACTAATATTAACTTTATTATGCTGTTTCCTTTTTTGTTGTTTTTGTGCATTGTTTATTTGAATTATACTGTTGTGCTTTTCACTAAAATCTTAAGCTTTCAATTCATTATTTTATGGTATGAGCATAAATATAACTTTCCACACACTGTTCTTTTCAAAATTCATAAAATTTACATATTTAAATGTCTAACGTCCTCTAGCGGTAATGGACAAACAATATTAAACAGTTTGAATCACGAAAGATAGGCCAATGAAAATCCTTTCTAATAAAAAAAAAAGCTAAATTCCGTTCACGGGAAGCAGAATAATTTAAATTTATAGAAGAAATTTTTACCGTGCACACGTTTCTGAAGATATCTTCGGATTGGTAAAAGATAGCGAGACCCGGTTTTCGCTAATTTGTTGGTAATTTTGCCTACTTGTTTAATTTGTTGACAAAAATATATTTAATATTTTCGAGAAAAAAACAAAATTCCGTAAACCGTTCCTGAGATATGGCCGAGCGACATTCTTTGGCCACCCGGCACAAATATCTTGCAATGCCATATATGTCACTATGTCGTTACATCAAGCGTAGATGTCATGTCGTGATAGATCATTGCATCGATGAGAGTTAAATTATTAATTAAGATGAGCTAAAACACGGTATAAAAGACGACGACGCGTTCTTTTTGTAATAAGCAAGTTCGAATTGTCGACAAGACGATTCCTATTTTAATTAGCGAAATGCTCACAGGATGTAAACAGAAATTACAAGAACCTGGGAGAGTCGGTACTCGTGATTAACTACGCTCTTCTTTAGTCAAAAGACTAGTACATATTGAAGTATAATACACCCTAATTTGAATAACAAGTTTTTTTTAAGTAAACTTCTGATAAAAAACTTAGTTATTCGCTATGTATTTGAAAATTTAACTCTCATTATAAACAGGTCACGGATTAAAAAAGCAGCTCAATGGAACTAATAAAATTTAAAGCCTTTACTTTACCAGGCTAGATAAAATTCAATAATAATTTAATGCTAGCATATATCTTTTCAAACACACCGCGTTTAATAAACTTTCAATTTTCAGGGAATCACATTACAGCTTTTTAATTTTCTATTAAAAATTATTTGTTTATTTCTATGCATTAATATGGAGTTGTCTTAGATAGTAATGTTTCATTAATCTTTTTACTTGTGTTGAAAACACCTGGATAAAGACAAGCAAATGTCAATTTACATACAACACGTATATGTATACAGGAGGTTTACTAAAATCGAAAATAATTGTTTTTCACGATTTTATTAATTTTGTTATAAATATATTTCCTCCCGCACTGTATTCAGTATCAAGAAAGCTCCAAAACGCCTGAAAACAATTTGTATTAATAAATTTAAATAAGTGTTTGACTTTGCTGACGGTTTGTGCTTAATAAGTAACGTTAAGTGACATTTCTAATAGTAATCACATAATTATGCTTAACTTCTGCTCGTCTATGTTCTACATCTGCGAATACAACATTCACACACACCATTAAAACTAATTCGAATTATCTTCGATGTTATAGTTTGGGCTTGTAACAATGGTTACCCTTTAAATATTTTGTGTATAATGTTAATAATTAAAACTTCGACTTTTCTAGGTTGTTAAAATTATCATTCATGTTAATGGTTAGAACAGGTGATATGAACCGATTTTCTATGGCTGTAAAATTACATGTGGTCGAAGGAGATCTTAGATTAATAGAACCTACTAAAAAGTACTCCTAGTATTTAATACCATGTTTATTCTAGCAGGGACCGAACGTTTAATTGTTTAGGATACTTTTCTCTGCGACGTTTATTTCAAATTAAACAAAATCCTCATTTTTATTCTTACGTCGGCGAATAACACCTGATTTTAATTACATAAATTTGAAGTACAAGTTTTTGTAACCTATCTTTATTGAAAAGTAGCTCATTATAAGTATAAATAATATAAACTGAAAATTAAAGAAATCTGTCAAAAACATCCAGTGACAACGAAAACTAAAAAAAAATTTTAACACAAATGTTTTTAGAGATCCTCCTCCGAGCTGTCTTTATGGTAACTAATAGTTTCTTCGTCTTGAATTGCGAAAGCTATACCATCTTCAATTTCGCTGTGTACAAGAACTTCATACGCTTCTGCTTCCTCAATATCTTCTTCAGTGGTTAATTCTTCGATCTGTCTCTGCAGTCTTGCTATATGTAAGATCTCTGCGGTCATTTCATAGGCTCTCCTGGCTCAATACAATTAATCAAATCATCTTCAGTTCCTTCCGAACTTATAATACATACTTTAAATGATTTAATTATCACTACAGTAGGCAGTTACTTCCATGCATTTAAAATGCATTGTAATAGTAATACTTTGGCCGGTGCTTTTAGGTATCCTCCACGGGTATATTCTTTTTGTTCAGATCCCGATATCCAATTGTCATAGAACTCCGTTATATTTTGTTTAAAAGGTGTATTCCAAAAAACATCTGGTGCTTGAGTATATTTGGTACATCCACCAAGAATAACCGTAATATCTGTGTTATACTGCTTTAATTCGTTAGTGATTTTCGCTAGTGACTAATATGACATCTATAACTATCCCATGCTAAAAGACGTCTTTGAAATGAAAACTTTCCAAAGACGGATTTGTGCCAGTCTACGGTAAGGTGTTGATTCATCCAACTATTTTAGGAACTTCTTACAATAACGCCGTTTCTTGCAACTTTTTTACTTTGTATTGATTTTTTGAAAACTACGTAAGGTTTCAGTTTGGTTCCGTTTGCTTTTGTTGCCAACACAATGATTTAGACTGAGTTTCGGTCACGATTGTATTTGAAATCATATCGAAAAAAACGCTGGTCTCATCCATTGCAACCATTAAATCATCTCTTAGAATTTCCTTAGATTTTCGTATGTTCGACACATATATACATACATAATGTAGATGAAGTTTTCTTGTTCAAATCATCGGAATCTTCTTGAGCCAAAATAGTTCTACGACGCTGTTAAATGGTGTTTGACCATAAATTTCTGTAACCAACCATTACTGACCTTAAAGTTTGCACGCGAATTATTTTCTAGCGTTACAAACAGTTCTCGCGCTTTTTCTTGGATATTACGTCGTAATACACTTAATAATCTTGCTCTTTATCCCAAAATCCAATGACAAATAATTGTAGCCCAACTTGTAACAACAATTTCAGTATCACACAGATTTCAATCTGAACACAGTTGACGGGGATTCCCCCATCTATCTAGTATTGATCGTGCGCACATTGAATAAAAATGCGCCATTTCTTAAAGTGCGGCGTTTATTTCATTCAACATTATTTTCTTGCGGCGTTTATTAGAATGCGGTAGTTATTGGAATATCGGCGACAATTAGAATAAATATGGTATCTACATCTGTTATACGAAACGAATAGAAAGGGTTTTGATGAATATTTATTTTGCATTCCTTGTTAATATTATAATTTCAATTATTTCTGTATCAGGTTATTTTTTTATATTGTGGATATCACTTACTTTACGATCTACTTGTTAATTCCTACAAACTTCATTTTGTTTCCCAAAATGAAGAGAGATTTAAAAATTGGATTTTATAATCGTGAGGCTCAAACAATTCGAATTGATTAATATTTGAAACTAGATATGTTTTCATTAATATGCATAATATTTCGCTCTAACAATTTTCTAAAGCGTTTAAATGTCTTAAACGCTTTTAGTCTTTGTAGTAGGGTCACAATAGTATTTGTGCTCTCACCTAGTTTTTATAAAACATTTCAATGATCTACCAAAAATATTCATTCTGTATATATTGAATTATTACTGTTAACAATTAAGTACGATATATAACATAATGATAATTATACTTGTAAGTAGATGTAAGTTGTAAATAGTTTGCGATAGATGAGAAATGAATTCATTTTGAGTGCAAAATTTTGTTTAAATTCAACCTAGTTTTAGTACAATAAAATATACAAACAAATTTTCGGAACAGTAGTAGGTTCTAGAGCAAAATTAATTAAACAAATTAAACTGTCATTTAGAATTTTTTAAGCGTTATGTGGATGAGTGCAGACTAAAATTTACATTAAAAAAAATCCTGACATCAAAACATATTCGCATATTAAAGACACTAGCGATATTAGATATATGAACTATTTTTGAAATACGGTAAATTATAAAAAAGTATAATTAATAATTTAGTTGGTCGGGCTATTAAATTAGCACATCCTGATTATAGAAAAGAGAACTTACACAGAGTTAGATCAATATTAGTTTTATGATAAATTAATAGAGAAAATATATAACCCAGGTACCAAAACAAATCGCAACATATATATAATACATGACCGTATGTTAATAACTTAAGCGAAAAAATAAAATATAAATTTTATATAATAACTTTATATAATAATAGAAATACTTATAGAAACTTACTACTTACTAATTTAAAAACAGTAATTAAAACCGTAAATACAGTAATGTCCTTTTTAAACTCGAATGCAAAGACTGTAACAAATGTATTATCTGTCAAACTAAGCAATATTTAAAGAAAAGAATTAATAACCATCAAGATAGTAAGGTGCCGGTAAAATAATTTGTACCATACTCCATACACTACTAAAAAGTAAACACCTAATAACATGAATTTTACTAAACACAATACTTTCTTTGACAGAAACAATATACACATTAAAATCGTTAAAGAGAAGATGTAACTGGTGTTCTACTTATATACCGGGTGTCTCTGGGAGGTGGCTCGCTCCTATAATTTCTAAAATATTTGAGATAGAGAAACGAAATTTGGAAATTATGAACGGGGCTTTAATTTACATTTCTTGACATAGTCGATACATTCTTATCACTTCCGCTTTTACCGGAAATGACTTTGATTTTCGATTTTTAAATGGGACTACCTGAACTTTTTTCGATATTTTGTTTCGGGATAACATTTTGAGTACAACTGCAGCAAAAGATATTTTTTGATATAAAATTTTTTTTTAATTTTTTTTTTTTTCATCGAGAGTGCTTTGAAATTCTTAATGTTCAGGTGTTACTGTATAAACATCATACGAACAGATTTTTTCATTTTTACTGTATGCCCAGTTTTTTAAGCGCATTTGTAGGGCCAAAATTTAGTTTTTATGTTTTAATATAATTTTTCCAAATGGGAACAGGGTGGCTCACTAAATCATCACAAAAGAGCATTGAAGTACCTTCATTTTGATACCCTACATTAATATGCCGAACGAACGTTTATTAAGTATTTTTTGTGAAAACGCAAAAAAAATTGAAGCAGTTATACTCAAAATATTATCCCGAAACAAAATATCAAAAAAAATTCAGGTAGTCCCATTTAAAAATCGAAAATCAAAGTCATTTCCGGTAAAAGCGGAAGTCATAAGAATGTATCGACTATGTCAAGAAATGTAAATTAAAGCCCCGTACATATTTCCTAAATTTCGTTTCTCTATTTCAAATATTTTAGAAATCATAAGGGCGACCCACCTCCCAGAAACACCCGGTATATCCCTTTTCCCACACCCTATCCTTCATAGGCGAATTACATTAAAAAGTGTTATATTATAATTATGTTGTCATATTTTGGTAATATGTAATAGTTTTAATTTATATTTAAGTTGAATCGACGAATTATTAATTCTCATCGAAAATTATACCCTTTTACAGTTATCTTGCAAACTTGAAAATATTTATGCAGAAATTCTGTTTGTTACTTCTGTTATCCAAATTTTGCTGCATTTTTACAACTTTTATATTTATCAGAATATAGTATCAATCCCACTGCGAGGTTAACATCCTATAATATGTATCAAAACATACACCAAAATTATTCCCAGTCCCATATTAATTAATTTATAAGCGTTCAGAGGGGCTAAGCATAGAAATATGCTCCGATAACATTTTAGAATCGTTAACCTTCATGGAAAGTGGAGAAGTGTTGTTACTGTAAAATTGTTTCTTAGTAAATGCGTATAGAAATATCGTGCGCTTAACGCCATGAATAATAACAAGTACTTACTATTATAAAGAGCATAATTAAAATGTTATTTGGAGATTATGCAGAAGTGTGTTATTTTTGTCTAAAATATTTAGGTCTACAATAGTTAACAGCACATAATTTACGCAACTGAAAACTAATTAAATCTGTGTTATACGAAGTGTATCAGCTTTTAAGAAATTTTATGGTATTTATATAATTAAAATAAAATCATTATTATTTTAGACTATATCCTTTATAAACTGTATCTCTATGAAAGCATTTTCGATTGCTAATCTTTTGACTAGACAGTTTTGATGAACGGTTATATACTTCGCTACATATTCTAAGAGCATTTAATAATCTTCTATGTGAACACTTTTACACAATAAGTTAATTATATCGTTAATGAGAAATTACCGTACTACTACTAAGAAAATCACAATTTATGTGAAATTTGAGGGATTAAAATGAAGCGCAAAAGCATTTTACATGTAAATTAAGTGGTATATGTCTTGAAAAGATGACGATAATTCTCTGCCTGGACAGGATGGTAATGTTGATTAAATTGCTAGCGTAACTATGTATTCCAAGCAGTTACAGTCTGGAAGAAACGAAACAGGTATTGTAGTGTATTTTATTGCATATATAATAATAATAATAATAATAATATGCATCCAGGCTTACAAGACAAAAAAATACAATAAATTACTACTAAAGTACAATATTATCAACATGCAGACAGTTATATAGAACATCTGGATGATAAAATATTCGGGATCAACCGCTTATGATTAAGCGGCTGTTCTACCGTGCAAACACCCAAAAAACAAACAGAACACTACTCGAGTTCAAACCACTTAACAGCAACACAGTATTTGAAGAAAACATAAGGTATAAAATAGCATTACAATAAAAAATGTTACAAGCTAAGGTAATGCTGACGTAACTGGCGAGTGAACGACAACGGACACAACGAACGCATAAAAGGAGAAAGAGCATTATACAGCTTAGCAATGTTATAACTAAACTCACTCAGTCCTGCACTGTTACGACTACTCTGGTCATATTTGAATAACAGATGTAACTATGTGTTTTATAATGTGTTTAACATGTGGATTCTCTTTCGCCCAATAATGCAAATTTTTTCGGTTTATCACTCCTTCTCGGCTAAATTTCGATTCGTCGGTCCAAATTATTTTTCCCAAAAAACTTTCGTCTTCTGGCATTTATGTTACCATAAACTCACAAAACTCTACTCTTCTATCGGTATCTCCAGGGTGTAATGCTTGAACTAATTTGAATGAATAAGGATGCATCTTGTGTTTCTTGATAATGCGTTGAATAGACCTTTTAGATAGCCCTAGATCAATTGATGCTGCTGCAATTGAGTTGCTAGGAAAAGCATTGAAATAACTTAGTACATTTATTTCATTTGCGTCCTCGTTTGTGACACGTTTTAAGCGATTTCTTTTACTACTTTTTATTCGTCCATGGCGCAGAAAGTTGGATGTAATCCTTTTAAATTTCTTCGAATTTATCGATGGCAAGTGTGGATACCTTTCATTAAATGTTCGGCAAGTTCTTTCGATAATCCTTTGACATTCGCCGTGGATATAAAATAGGTTTAAAATATCGTTGTTTGTATAATTTTCGTTATCATTGTCCATGATGACAGTAATTCACGCACTAAATGACAGCGGCTTCACAACTACCTATGTATGTCATTTCCCTGGCACACTATGCGAATTAAAAATTTCTTAGCGGTTCTTATGCAACTAAGGGTGGGTTTATCAATGTGAGGATAAAAGTGGTAGTTAAGTAACTGACAGATATTGCTAACTGGTAGATAAAATTTAGCAACTACAATGCTTTATCTTGCAGATAACTTCTATTTAACACTCAATAAACGTTTCATCGTAATTATCTTATGAATAAAATTTTATCTACAAGTTAATTTATTTATTCTCACATTGATAAACCCACCCTAAAACAAATAATCGTGAATATTTCAAAAACTAGGAAAAACAGACATAATATACATTAATATTTATTGACCCAGAATTTGAAGTTTCATTCAATCCAGTAATAAAAAATATCATGTTCTATTTAAAAAAATGGAGTTCCGTGTGTTTGAAGATATCCATATTAGAAATTAATTTTGAAACACCCTGTATTAAAGTAGATCCAAATCGCAATACGCAAATGCAAAAATTTTAACAAAAATGCAATTATTTCAAAAATAGTTGAATTTACAGTTAGGGAACTATAATGCAAATTGTTTCATAATTACATATAGAATTGAATGAATCGAAAAAAAAATATACAGTTCCATTTAAAATAAGAAACTTGTATCTACTTCCGCTGTAACCGGAAGCCAGTTCTACTTGAAAATATTTTAGAATAATACACCTTATAAAGTAAGTACTCAATCCCAAATGTCGAGCTTACACTGTTTATGGATCCCATAAAACTTTAAAATATTAAAGTTATATGTGTGATTCTATCAGGCAAATCGCGTCAGACTTCTTGTGCAAAAGCACAAAAGATTGAAACTGAAAAACTGCTCGTTCTTTCAGAAATGACTATGTAAATTTTTTTCATTTGCAATTGATAACTTTGTGTTGCAAGGAATTCAACACAACGCAGTGCCGAGTAATTAAGAAAATTGTAGCTATCCTGCAAAAAACAACATGAGGTCGAAAATAAAAATATTTTTTTCTGGACCACTTGGTATGGGTTGCTCAAGGTATTAGAGCCCTTCAGCTCCAATCGCGTGCCCTAATCGATGCTAAGTTTTATTAACAATTTTTGATGCGGCTCTTAGGGCTTTATTATCTATTGTTAGTAGATAGCACTAGTATTTAAATAAGCGATTTTTGCTTACGATGATGTTTTGTAATAATGAAAAAATCATCAGCATAATGTTAGGAGCAATTATAGATTAGTGAGTGAAGAATTTATGACTGGCAAACATTTAATATTAACATAACATTTAATAAGAAAATTCAATTTTCTCATTGAAGCGATGCTTGAAATAATCTTTAATGAAACTCACGCCTTATTTAATTTAGGTATACTTATTCCCGCATAGTTTTAGCGGATTAGTCGATCAATAACTAAATGTTTTATTTTCAAAAATAAAATGATAACTAATTGCTGTGTTTGTTGTAGTTTCATTTTTTTTAATTGAATTCTCAGAAGCACATTTATAGCAATTTCGGAAAAAACGTGAATATTAGCGACATGCGTAACTGAAAAATAAATAAGTGCACTGTAATTTTAACTAAGTATAAACGTTTCTAGAACTAAATTGCTGATTTATACTAGATGTTATTACTGAGAAAGTATCGTTTATTTGGAAAACATTTAATATAATTTTTACGTACACTCGGTACGACTTAGTCTTCGAACGATTTTAATAAGGGAACTCACTAAAATCGTTCGAAGACTAAGTCGTACCGAGTGTACGTAGTACGTATATATTGTATTTGGTATAATATTTGTAGATTTTTATGTAGTACACAAAAACGCATTTCTGGAAGACTGTAAGCCCTTAATACATGAAATTATGTAATAAGGAATGATGTCGAAGACTTTATAGCAGCATACAATTCAACAAAATTCAGACAGATAAGTGTGATAAATGTCTTAATAAAATATATTTCAGTATTATGATTCTGAACGTAGAAAGTTTCGTACACCTGTAATGAGCACATGCGGCCTCTCCTTGTAACTATAGGAATTCTGTTTTCTATGATGATTTATTTTCAAATCATAGCATGTTTGTTGATTTTTTTTCCGCACAGCAAGAATTTTTACCGAAATAAATCATTTTAATGCAAGTTTACTTTTTATATTTACACCTAAACACAGATCAACACTTTTTTCGTTCGTCAATATTTAGTTTATTCGCCAAACGGCCGCTGTAGCACCCCGCGATTTAATTACGAAAATGTTTAAAATCGTGTAATTTATGTACCGTAATTTTATGTA
Organism: Holotrichia oblita; assembly: GCA_023690525.1. Taxonomy (NCBI): domain Eukaryota; kingdom Metazoa; phylum Arthropoda; class Insecta; order Coleoptera; family Scarabaeidae; genus Holotrichia; species Holotrichia oblita. Next base: position 87,738,043 of record CM043015.1, on the reverse strand, counting down.
ACCTTATTAACCAAGTTATTGCTCGTAAAATAGCGGATTATAGCACGGTTTTCTTTTAAATGGTTGAATAAACAATATAAAAGCCATATTAGTTGCATGAAATCAGTTTACTGTTACATCAACTTCGACGTTACTACTTTGGTATTGTTTATAAAAGGAACGCTTTTATTCTAATTGAAGGTGTAAAATATAGTTCAGTGTATTGACGAGTAAATTGTATATGTTCTGTAGTGTCGAGTGAAAGCTTTTTATTAATATTTCTACCTCAAAACTGTACTCTGTTATATCACGCTACATCAGATGTGCTGTAACGTTTTTATTTTCTATCTGCTTCCTCTATAAAATAATACTAGCACCTACTGATATTGTAGAGGTTCCATTCTTAATGCTTACCTTAAATATTTATTTGATGTATCTAACAAGACTGAAATATTGTTAGCACAAAAGGTTTCTGAATTTTAAACCAGTTTATAATCGGATTATACAGACAGTGCCAGTGTACTCAGTGTTTAACCTATTGTACAAATCTTTCAGCAGCTTTGTAACGGCCTCGTGATGTTTCTTAAGAATTAAATCAGCCTGCTCCATACGGAAAGTCGGGAAACATAAAGGAACATTTGGGAAATATAAATTTACTTATGATGGTTGTTCATCTGTATCCCAAAACACTTCAACTTTAGTTTGGTAGTAATATGCGTCAAATATTAAGCTTAATACTAGTTTCCTGTACGCTGGTACTCTGTTCTTCGGTTTTACATAAAAGTAGCAAATTCTTTGAAACCATAAATCAATAAGAGCCTTTGCGTCGATCCAGAACGTTTTTTTAAATCATTTAACATATGCACACGTTTCTTTCAACTCACGAAAACTGAGATATTGCTACCAAGAAATCGGCCTTCGCGATATCTAGACTTTTGGACGGCTAGGAATCAAAGAGAAAAAGTTTCTAAGTACACTTAATAAACAAAGCACTCTCAGTTTAAACCGACTAAAAATTTATCAAAATATCAGAAATAAAAACTAATTTGATTTAACTAATTTAATAATTTCGGATTCATGTCATAATCCTCGCTATCTCTCAAGAATAAACGCATTCTTCAATTGTTAACGTTAGTCTTCCTTATAATATAAATGACTACTAATGAAATTGAGGCTTTATTTCGTGCTTTATGCTGTAGTGAATATCGGTCGAAATTAAAATTGATTCGAGAACACTAATTTGCGTTGTGCCAACGTAACCCGCATTTTGAAATAGAAAATGGAAAAATAAATTGAAGGAAGAAAGCTACGAGAAAAAAAGGGATTTCAGAGAAATCAATAATCTTATATTCGGCCTCTCAAATTACCATTGTAGGAAAGTAGGCATGTTCATACTTGACGTTAAAGGTTAAGAATATATTTTTATAGAATTTAAGTTTATTAATTACGTACATGTATATTTTAGGATATCGAAAAAAACAAATGCGCATGTGATTTATTAAATTTTAAAAACAAAAGCATCATAAAACTCAAGAGAAGCATTTAGTTTTAATTAAAGATTGAATTCTCAATTGCGAAATATTTTTAGATTTAAATAACATTAGAAATGTGAATAGCAAAGTTATCATTAAAAAAAAAATCAATTCTCGATGGTGACAACAATACTATGCATATTCCCCAAATACAGAAGTAAATTGGTTTAATAAATTTCTTCTCACCGTTCAGTTCCAATATCCATTCCAATATGTTGTTTGGAAGGCGTAGTTAATTTTAGTTTACTTCAGTGAACTAGACAAGGAATCTGGTAATTGGATCTATTTATGACCACGATTAAATTAATCAATTTACTATCTACCACAAAAAAGATACATATCTTACAATGCTTTATAAATTGGTTAGTACTACTATCTATTGAGAACATGTGATTGTCCTGTGTATACAATAAAGCAGCTCCAGACCTATACATTAACGATTCATATGCAGGTTTGCGTTAATTACAATTACCATGTACGATATGTAATACTGGGAATTTTTTATTATTTGATATAAGCAGGCCCATGTACAGTGATTGTTAATGTATTCATAAATTTACGAATCCAAGTGTTTACATTATAGCATTTTAAGCAAAACATCTTGACATCTCTCTAACATCAATAAATAAATTACCGCAGCTTTATTCGTCTCTAACATTTGCAACGAAACTGTTAAAATAGAAAAAAATTGTTAACGTGAAAGTTTGTTCAATTTTAAGTTCTCTCTATGTATTATTGATCGTTACTGTCGGTTTTATATTTTCTACTTTGGCATTAAAAGATATGGATCACATAATTGTGCGCATTGAAAGACCGATTTACTTGATTTAAGTAAAATTTATTTATGATTACTCAATTATACGTTTGAATATGGGTAACCAAATATACCATATGTCCGTATTTTCTTTGGATAAGCAAACGTGTTCTGCACGCGCAGACTTATTCTACTGGACGCATAATGGCATAATGTCGGGGAGTCTCGGCATTGCCCGTCAGTTACCACGTCTTATTCGTCTCATCATTCGACATTTCAAGAGCGTCAGGTTGGGGTCTAATTCTAAACGTTCTAAATAATTTTAGAAGGTTTTAAACCGTTCGATTAAATTAATCGTTTATCATGAATTTAGCTTTGGAGGAAAAGAAATCCGTAATACTTATTTATGACAGCATTTGAACGCGAAGTACCATATAGTTCTATGCTTTATTTGATAAACCATTTCGAACTTACACTCGTAACTACTTTTACTTTTTAAGATTTATTTTGGCTTTTGTTCTTAATTCTGCAGATATTTAGTCCAACTTGGGATTGCTTATGTTTCTATCATACATTTTTTTATATTTGAATCGTTTTATTGATGATATTGCCTTCATGAGATTTAAATGTTTGCCGATCACCGTCGACAATAAAAGATGGGAGGCGTGACTTACTACTAGTAAGTGAGGCTTTGAAGTTATTACATGCGCGATTTTCTCTCAAACACACTGTATATATAAATCTTGTCGAAGTTCACAATTTTGTCAACATCAGTTGGTTATATTAGAAATGTATTTTTCTTGGTTTACATCAGAATTAGTTTTTTTAGTTGTATTCCGATCGATCTACCATTTGCTATTGAGGGCAAAGTGATTAACAGCGCGGCATTGTAAACGGCCATATAGTGCCGTGACAAAGCCATTAAACACAATTACACACACGCAAACTACTCGTGATAGTCATAGAAGCGATACAACTTAAGAAGCCACTGCAGATAGCACACATAGAAAGAAAAAACAAAATGAACTACTAGCAAAGGCATTTTAGTTAATTTACTTAAATATAGTGAAGTTAAGTCAAGTTGTCACTTGTTTACAAGAATTATTATTAATTATTTCACTGTAACTAATCATAGTAATAAATATTAAGCTCTCGCGCTCAGAATATGTACAGCACACACGGTGAATACACACGCTATTTGTTCACAAATACCTGATATACGACGTTCTTCTTCTCAATAAAATAAAAAAATATATATAAAAACAAACGCAGAAATGCAATGATTTGAATTAGTAGTACTTTTTATTGCCAAATAATATTTGGTATTTCACTGGAATATACAGGTTGACCGACTGAGGCCGGCGATTAAAAAGATTGGACCTCCTAGTGATAACAAATTTCTGGAAAGTTGCATACGCGTATAGGGTAATTAAATCTATTTATTGAAAATATTTTTAAGATGGCCGCATTGTCTATATTTATGTTTAGAGATTGCCGGATATTTCCCATTGAACACCCGGCAAGTTCTTTAAACAACCTTGTTACATTTTCTATGAATATAAAATAAATTTAAAATATCCATTTTCGAATGTTTTCTATGTAGATGGACCTAACGAAACCAGACTTGCAAGGTTATGGTACTAATAAGAACGTTTGTTGTTATTTCCATTGCTTGCTATATTAATAAAATAATGTTCTACAAATTTTATTGGAAACCTTAATAAGTCGAAAATTAGGTAGATATAGAGAATGCCAATACAGTTCAATACAGAATTTAATTCTGCTTCAAAATATTGAAAACAACATGGGTCACTGTATTTGAGAAAATCGAGTTTTAATGTACCAAAAAACAATCCAATTTTGGATACCCTGTATATAATGCACTAATTCAAAGAACTGTAACAGAAACGTTAAGATTTCTTCTATCCATAACCTCAATTTGAAAATTTACGCTTAAAAAATGGCGACGATATATAATATTACGCATCATGAAGTAAATTCAAACATTTTCGAAATAGTTGAAAAATCTCAAAAAGCGACCACACCTAATACTAGTAAAAGCGCCTCTAAAATAATAGATTTAATTACGCTACACGCATATACCTACAACTTTGTAGACATTTATCATTAGAAGGCCCAATCTTTCTAATGGCCGGTCTCAATCAATTACCCTATTATATAGATATACATACAGTGTGAGTCACCACTATTCCCTCAGTCTCTTGTGCCTAATCGTATCAAATCAAAGGTATCAATTTGGGATTTCAATTAGATATACTGGGCGACGAAGTGCACATTTTCAAATTATTTTCAATTATACAGGGTTATTAAAAAACAACATATCACAGTTGCATTATTCTTAAACACCCTGTATTGTATGCCGTTTTCAGATTCTAGATGTATGTAAGTACATATGCGGCATTCTGAGCACGAGAGCTGAATTGAAATTACATCAATTAACTACATAACTTGGTGGGTCCGATTTGATTCTGCCGTGGGTACTCTTAAATTTAAGGATATCTTGATATCTATAAATTTTGTTTGTATATGTAAATTCCTACACTATAAAATATTATTTCTTGGATATTTGTTTTTCTTTCTTTTATTTTAACAAAAATTACGAAAACACATAAATATTTATATTGACTTTTCTCTTTGTATTAGGAAATTGATAAACATAATAGGTTACATAAATTTGTTTTTTTTTATCTGTGGTGTATGCAGCTGAAGCGGTTTGAAATAAATATCTGTGACAAAATATATTTTGTGGCTTTGACAAATTCGTTTTATTCGTGCACCATTAAGTAAACGGTTTTAAAATTTATCAACAAAATGGTTTTCTATATTAAACAAATTCATTTATGTTTTATTGCTATATGCAATATTCGCATAAAAATAAGTCCGTAAACACAAAATGCTTGTCATATAAAATTATTTTCCCTTTAAATTGTTGTCAAACGATCTATTGTTAAAATAAATAACAAAGGACTCTAACTGCTTCCATGCTTGATTGCTCGTAATATTTTGAAACTTTTGCTATTTATTAGTTGTTACTATTTCATATAGGTATAGTCATCTCCAATTTCTACGATTCATTCCTTTAAAATCCTTACTGGCGCTCTTATTATTATGTTTACGATAGATCAGAGAGATGAATAAATTTCATTCTTACGTAGGTAAGTAATGTGTAACATTTGTGAAAATAAGGTAGAAATAGACGCTTTATAGAAAGGAAGTCAACATAAATAGATTCGTCTCGACATTTTCAAAAACTCGTGGAAAATGTATATTATTATATGTAGCATTTGTTTATCATTTTCGAATGAATAACAAACATGCAGAAGCCGAACAATTACCTTTTTCAACTAAGTATTTAGTATTGGTAACTTTTTAATTAACATACATAATATGTGCCCTTTGGAGGCAGAAAATTAAATTCGGAAAAATAGCTGCTAACCTGCTTTGTTTTATTCCGACCTGAATTGTATTGTTAAAATATGAATAAATTCAATTCCCAATGTGGGTTATGTTTTGTGTTAAATTTTATTGTTTGATACGTTATGTTTGTAGTTTAGACTCGGTGCGCCATAGTGCTTAAAATAGTAATATGAATTTAAAAAACAATTGTTATTTATGTGAACTGCTTAACTATGTTTTATTAATATAGAATGTAAATTAAAGTTATTTCTTAAAGAAATATGTGTAAAACTTTATCTTATATACACAGTGCATGCTCTCTCGTAGAGTTATAACAATAGTACTTTTTACCCTCGTAAAGAACAGGGTTACATTTGAGTTTTTTTTTGAATTTGGAGCAGCTTGTTTAATAATTGCCTTTTTTACACTGCTTATATTTACAAGACTAAAGTCTCCAAACTAGAGGAGCATAGTAAAGCTCTACCACAGTATGTTATGACTGTTGGAGTAGTGCTATTAAAAAAAAACTCTTCCTTTATAATCGGCTAGTTATGGATATAGAATATCAATAGAGAAGATCAATATAGAAGATAGCTACACTGAAAAAAAGATTTCTTTGGAGGCATAAGTATTCCCTCACATAAATGACTCTTCTAAATAGTGGCAAATAAATGTTTATTTAATGCCAATAAAATATATGTTTGTATCAAAGAGCTGTTTTTCGTAAATATTTGTTTTTAAAAACATACAACATTTTTTGTAACGTACTTTTTTTTAACTAAAACATATTTCCTCGATTGTAACAGCTTTATAATTCAGAGTAAATAATTTGTGATATTGATTTGAAGAAGTTCCCTATTAAAATGTAAGTCAAGTATGATCTTGTTTGAACTCAATCGTTAAAAGTTTTGTTTTATACGAATTTGTGGCTGGTACAGGTAATTTTATTTGGAGTGCAAATTTCCTAAATGTGGTTGGTATAAATGTCTACATTACAACAGAATAAATAAACGTTTATTTTATAGTAATAGAATCGATTAATGTGTAAAAAAGAAAGAATTTATTTGTGATAAAGGAAAGAGTACCTAGTACTGGTAGCAAATTACTACATTCAATTTAAAGAAAGCATTGTTGGTGGAATAATTTTTAAAAAACATATTCCATATGTAAATGCTGTTTCTCAGTATGATAAAGTAAGTTTATTTCATTTTTTAATCTTCTGATGTTTATTTTCTTGCAATTTATTTACCTTCTTTAGAGCTGACATTATAAAACTAACTGTTTTTATTAACAAATGGCAGTCAAATTTTGTGTTACAACTCAAATATTGGGCCTACGATGTATCTAATCCGTTAAGTTTAACATCGCCGTTCAATCGTTTTGAAAGTTTTTAAATGCCTTATGATACATCGGGCCGTATGATATATCATATGTATATTTAACATCCGTCGAATATTTATCAGAATTTGATCAATCAAGTATTGTATTGTTTATTTTAAGCAAGTTCGGGTATTTAGTCAGGTAGTACCTAGTTATAGGTATAGAGTATATGTCAGGTATACTCCGTCAATGCAGTCTATTAACAACTTCCAAACGATCTAACACCCTTTCTTAAATAGAACAATTTTAGTTTACAATTGATTTTGATTGATATGGCAATAAGAAACATAATACTATTAATACAATTTAGTAAGGAAGCATTTCTTGTGACAGCGATGAAGAGAAACAATTACTGCTTTCCATTTGACATAACGAGTAGTTCAGATGTAAGTACTCTTTGTGTACTATACGAACATTTGTAGTGTTGCATGACACTGTTCATTTCCTGTCTTTTACCGTCCCTTCTCCCTTCAAACACTAGCAAAATTTTAGGCGTTTAGTACCTACACTAACTACAATATAGTACACTACAACTTTCTGTACTGCACTGTAACGGCCGTAAAGAGTGTAGGCTTGTGTACAATATTGTAGTTAGTGTAGGTGCAACGAACAAACCTTTACACCGTGTCCGTAAATGTTTGAAGCTGACGTCTGTCAAAATGTATGCAATATCTGTGCTTAAAGTTTACCACCCTGAGAATGTCATTTGGTCTATTCCTTTCTGGCCATAGTCGTACGTCTATATTTTCATTGGGTTTGTATTTTTGTTATTGCAATAGTTTTATAGTTATAATTTTTTATAATTACGTTCTTAACTAATTTTTAATTAGCAGTAAACGTTTGCAAAAGGAAGAATATTGTGTTTGATATTAAGAAACAATTTTTAATAATTATGCTGAAAGTAGCTACCGCGTGGGACGCTAATGTTAATTCTTGCGATCGTAATCAAAAGTAGTGTTACAAACTTCAAACTTAACCAAAATTTGACAGTAGCTGTCAGCTTCGATCATTTACGAACACCCGATATATTGCATTTGTAACTGTCAAATTCAAATTAAGTGAGGTTAAGTAAATTACATTTTTGGATTACAAATTGCGGTATTAGATTGCTTTTTATTTGCAACAGACCCTTGCTAACACATTATCTGATTCAGAAATATCAGACTCAAGTGTTGAAGAATATTATATAAAAGAAACCTCCGAAAAAAATCAAAATAGAAAATTTCGTAGAAAACACTGTACAAAATTATAGCGACGTAGCTTTCAACATTAAAATCTTTATAGGTTGTAACTTTTATAAAACGTGATTTTTTCCATTTTAATAATTAAATTTAAAATTTGACATTTTCTACATATGTACATACAAATGTATTTCTGGACTACACGGGTGCAATATACCGTTCCTTTTGTCTTCAAAGGTGTAGTTAAGAAGCAGAGTAGAATACGAGCGTTTTAGGTGTGATTACAAGTATTTACCTTAAAAAGTTCGCGATTATACAGAAGTGACATTTCCAAATTTCGACGGTCATCAATTTTAAATGAATTTTCACATGCCTTCTGAAACGTTAAGCTAAGGTATTCTCCACTATAGCAGATAGAACAATGGGGTATCTGCGAACACTCATATTCCGTTGATTTGAAATTGACATTTCACAACAACTTTACTTATCAAGGAGTAAAAAAGGACTCAAAAACATTAATCTGTCACTGCAGCACGTATGCGTGTACTTAATACCCTAGCAAAAGGGTTGCGGTTTATACCGAACTCCGTGTACACTTTTCACGTACCTAATCCTCTGTCATAGCCGAACGGCAAAGAATTAACTCTACAGTTAATCTGAATCAAGAATTGTAATTTGAATATCTATCTAATCTTCTTAATTTTTTGAGGTTAAAAGTACAAAGTAGGTAATTTAAAGTAAGCTGTAAGCTCAACTGTTGTTAGTTATTTCCAATATGTTTTAGCCTAAACTGGTGTACGGTGAACTGTAAAAAGATCTATGAAACATATGCGTATGTGTTCTTGGTTCAATTCAAAGTATTTCAGTATTTTCAAAGAATTTTGTAATTCTTTTAAATTTTATGTACCTATAGTAAATATTTTGTATAAGCAATGTAGACAGACATTGAAAAAGTTCCGCTGTTACAAAAAATACTCGGAATACTAAATACTGTAGCCGTACAGTTTTATTTAAGTTCAGTATGAGCTTAATCATACTAGGATTTGCAAAATTTTAAAAAATATACAGAATTATTGGTCGTGTTGATAATGTAAGCGAATATTTGCACATTATATAGAAATACAACTGCATTAGCTGTGATTCAAAATTTTCTAATATATATTATATTGGTATTGACGTCGCCGTAAACAAAACTAAATTGAAATAATTGGACTATAGAATCATTTCAAATATTTCAAAGGACATTTCAATAACTCTCTTTACATGAATTTTATGTGATTAAATAGCTTAATATTTACTTTAAAGGTACACAATACATGCAGGAATTCAATTAATTATTTTAATGATCATAACAGTTTACGGTATAAATTTTTTACAGCTACTGTATCACTTTCTACTTACTTCAATGAAGCCAGCCAACAACCGCATAATGTAACTTGGCAGATTCAAACATAAGCAAGTTGTGGATACCATAAGTAACATTTTAGTGATCTTGTATTGATTTAGGGGCGTTGCTTTCTTCTTATGACTTGGAACAGCATCCTCTCGTCCAGGTATCGAACCTTGATTGGTTAGTCTTTTTCGTACTTTAGCCATGATCCACATATTCCTGCTAATAAAGACGTTTAACACAGCGATGCCTACTACTGGTATAACGTAGGTGGCTACGGTGTCGAAAATATTAAAGATGTGCATCTCGTTTTCCCAATCTTTCATCATGGTGCATGTGGGACCTCTCGGCTCAATTACTCTAACACCGGCAAATAAAAAATACGGCGTATAAATAAGCATTGCGAGTATTAGAAGGATGAATATGACTGTTTTTGCTCTTTTCGTGTGGGATACCTTCCATACTGTTTGCCTCTGGAACGGATATCCAACTGCAAGGAATCTTTCGGCGGTAAAAGCTAACACCAACCACACTGACAAAAATGCGCTTACACTTGATGTATAAACTATTACTTCGCATGCCACCGGTTTATCGTAAACATCCAATCCTATCAGTGATAGCCAAGTCAGAAACAAAGCTATTAGGAAAAAAGTATCGCTGAGTGCTAAAGCTGCCAAATAGTACGACGAAGACAGCTTCTTTAGTTTCGATTTGAGGAATACGAAGACTGACAGACTATTTCCGAGTACACCCAACACAACTAGACAGGGTGTATAATATAATTCGAAGAGTACCAATGTTTGATCAGCTTGGATAGCGCCAGGTTGTTCAATATCATTGACAGTGGGCGTAATAATGGTGGCATTCATGGTAACGTCGCGAACTCACATTGTATGTTGGGTATTGTTTTAAATACGAGTAGTACGCGACTCGTCGCGGCGGAGGGTACACCTCAACGTGCAGCGTCGGTACGTTGACGGAATCTGAGTGAGTTTGTTCATAAGTTTCTTGTGCGAGCGTCGCTGCCCTATACAACCTGTAGAATACAACGCATGCCTAACTGTTGCGTTCAGAACGTTTCAGTGTGAGGAGTCTACTTTCAGGAAAATATACAAGTTTTGAAAATTGATAATGTTTTGTATTGAGAGTACGCATCTAACACAAAAAGCAGAAATAAATTTAGTTTCTGTTTCGGCGACCGTAATACTAAATTTTCTTCTAATGTAAGTGTGCTTATTTAGGAAGAATTTTGGTATGCTGAATGATAAGTACAAATTCTGGATAGTAATAGTTTTGTTCTTCGCGAATTAAGAATCGTATTAACCTATGACTCATTTACGTGCAAGCAATATAATATAAACGAGATTCCAAAACGCTACGTAGTTGTATTTGAGCTGTTTGTTCTACCAATATTTGAAAAGGGGAAATCAAACATATTCTTTAATTAGGAATATAGTTCTGAATATAAAATTTATACTACTAGTTTCAATTCCTTTTCCTGAAAGGATGAAGATGAGGTTCACTACCCATCTGCGCAGTCAGTGCACGAAAATTACAGTGTTTGCCGATAATGAGAAGTATTACTAATTGTTAAGATGCCTCCCTAATTTCCAAACATTGTTCAGTTGGGATGCTGTGACTATCTTGATGCAATCGAAAATATTAAGGTTGCGTCTGGGTGAAATAATGGTGCCGTACCACCATTATGACCGCGAGTTGGAGTATTTAAGGTACAATAGGGAATATTTTTGAAAACATAGATTTCCTGATATACGAAGAGATGGCACGGATGTTGTAAAACTACCTTATGTTTTTTCGCAGAAGTGTTGTTATTGGTTGGAACATACATTAATTTAAATTAGGTGTGCCTCTCACAAATGATCTAAAATTAAAAATTAGAATTAAGTGATGAATGTGGTTGGTTTTCTTGTTTTCTGTAACTTTAGGTTATTCTTTCGGTTTTTTTTTTGATGGCAAACTATGTAACTAAGGAATTGTTTTCTTCTTTTTACGTTTATTTTTTTTCACTAATACTTGGATATACAGGGTGAGGTATTACTGCGTGAAAGCTCAATATATACATTAATATTAAAGATATCACAAAATGTTATATACAAAAATTATAGATAGTCTTAAGCTACAAATTTTAAAATTATTTTCGTGTATACAAAGTGTTTCATATTGCCAGGTGTACCTTGTATTTACAAATTCTTGTTGATTTTCTTGAAATTATATAATTAATTACTTAGTTAATTAGATGATTAATTAATAATAAAATTTGTATTTAAACCATCACAATATTTCGAGATAAAATTTTATTTGGTCAATTACACAATTTAGTTAGCAACTCCATGTAATATATAGGAGTGTCAAAACACCTGCTCCAAAAATTTGACGAATCACCGCGGAAGCATACGTTTATCTTTGCCTTACAAATTGTAATCTTTGATGTTTGATCTTCATCTTTAAAAATGAATTGCAATTTGCTGCAATTGTGCTCTAGTATTAATACTAGAGCACAATTTTTTTGTTTATAAATTCAATAGAGCAATTTACGGAACCGATAGAGCTATCGATTAGCTATATTATTATATTTTGTTACTTACATTTGTATTTCTTTGTATAATTTTTAGAAAATTTACTTTTTTTTATTTGTTTCATACTGGATTGACTAACATGCGGTATTTTAATTTTGGGTTACGTTTTGCTTATTTTTTTTAAGTTGAAGTCCTTCGCAGTGTATTATAACTTTTTATTTCAGCGTACTATATTAAAGATAATTCTATTAATTTCCAGGTGACAACTTCAACATAATGTGCAATTATTGTCGAGTATTTCGGAATATTTTAAGCTTATCAAATGCCTGGACTACATGTGTCCAACCTTAATTGCATAGAATGAATGAATGAATGAATGAAAAAGCGTTTTCTTTGTAAATTTTTGCGTAGATTGATATTTAATATCATAAAATTGTGTGAAACCTTCTAATTACTTTATCTTATCTAAACATTTTCCGGGTAATTAGAGATTTCTTATTGTTAGCAATATAATAATTTTATTTAAATCGTTGAAGTTATTGATTGTTATGCATACGCATACGTTTTATCAACAACCTATTGTCACGTTGTCATTTTGATGGATATTTTCGATATAATACAGTGATATCACTCTAACGAATTTTGATGTGTAATTTTGACAATTCAATCCATTCCAAATATACAGTGCTTCAAATAATTTTATTTCGAAAATAGGTATCCATCAAAATTCGTTAGAGTGATATCACTCTAAAAAAGGAGAGAAGAAAGGAAGAAAATATATAGATAGTTTAAAAATAGTGCTTCGATGGCCAGTTGAATACAATTTAATTCTTGGAAAGGAAATAAAGGATATCTATCAAAATTCGTTAGAGTGATATCGCTCTCTAACGAACTACACACCTTAGATTAAAGTAAGAGAGGGCGGGTTTCAAAATTCGAAGTGTAAAGTGTTTAATATACAGGGTTATTACAAAACAAATAGACACTTTCAATAGCCTCTAAAAATATCAGACTGGTGTATTTGAATATTGTAAGTGATATAGGTTTATAGGGAATTTCTTATAGTTTATGTTGGTACAACTGTTAGGTTGGTACTGCTGTTACAACAACTAAGAATGACCAGTCTAGCAAAATGGCCGCTACTAAAGTGGAGAAAGCTTATTGTGTTCTTGAATTAGCCAAAACAAACTCTGTTACTGTTGTGCCTCACTGGCACTTACAGGTCAGAGAATATCTGGATGAATATCTTCCTAGACGATGGATTGGCCGTGCAAGTGAGGAAAACGTTGTGCTTAAGCCGTGGCCACCTCGTAGTCCAGATCTAACGCACTGCGACTATTTCTTATGGGGTTATGTAAAAGACAAAGTTTTCATACCACCGCTTCCTGTTGATATCGACGAACTTAAACAACGTATCACAAATGCTATTGCTACATTTGACCGTCACATGCTTAATAGCGTGTGGCAAGAATTCGATTACCCTGTTGATATCTGTCGTGTTATCAATGGTGCACACATTGAACATTTGTAAAAATTTTAAATAAAAACTTAATAAATTCTTCTTTATAATCATATAAATAATAATCTTAACTTTTCAAAAATAAATTTTCTATAAGTTATCCAAACTGTCTATTTCCTTTGTAATAACCCTGTATATTGTTTATTATAGATTTGTATATTATAGAAAATAGCCACATATAAATTACATACGCGAGTATACATTTCAAAATTACACTTTTATTTCTAAAAAACAGCAACTGGTAATATTTAAGAAAATTTTGAACGTAAATGATTCGAAGTTATGAAGGGGCAAGGGGGAAAATTCGCTAAGAAGTGGGGTCGCGTATGAGTCTTTCACAGCGCTGTAGACTAGACGAGACTAGACTGTGATAGAGATATGTACTTATACGCGTCCCCACTTCTTAGCGAATTTTTGTACCCCTTGCCCCTTTGCGCCGTTATTTATCCTATCTTTCAAAACGACCGGTAAGGACTACCATAAACTATACTTTGCGGTAAGTCATGTTAAAATATGGGAATGAACAGTATATTTCACATGGTCACGATGCCGATCATTCTTCCACATTGTTACAAATTATTTATTTCTGACAGCTGTAACGTGCATAAAAACTGTTTCAGTGTGTCTATAGTTGCATGTGTTCGAACAATAAAAATAAAAACTTTTTCCAATGTTGACACAGAGAGCAGTTGTTGACACTTTTTTGACGAAAAAGTACAGCAATTGCAAGTAAGCAATTTGAAGCAATCTTATTTCCTCACATTTCTACATTTTTCTTCACGGCAAAATATTAAACACAATATAATGCGTATTCATCGATTTTAATTAGCATTATAGTATGATTACAAGTATGTACACTGCAATAGCCGCTAACAACACAGTAAAACGAATAAAATTGAAATTCATTTTTTACACTGTTGCTTGTTTATACAATTCAATTGCCAGTGCGAAAGTGTATCTTCCTTTTCATTTCTCTTATTTCTGTCTTTCTGAACAATTTTGCTCTACATTTAAGTATAACACTTTTGGGGTTAGGTCACTTATTTTTCCACATTTAACTCTGTTAAGAGAAAGAATATCTTTAGAATTGTTGTAGAACCAAAAGTTAAAGCATAATCATATTCGGAAATATCAGGTTTACAATGTTCAATCTCTAATGTACTATAACAAAGAATAACAAAATGTAGTATCCAGCTTTAATCATCATTTTTGTGGTGATGTTGATATGATTAAGCATAAGGCAAAAAGAACCGTTTAAAAAGCGTTAGATCGATATTCATTTCTGAGACTACATATCTACAAAAAGTATTAATAAAGATATTCTGAACACCGACCAAAGATAAGTATTCATATCTTAAACCGTAAAAGCTGACCGGAACCGTCTACAAAAGAATCACATACATATGTACTACATAAAATTAAGTTAGGTAACGTTAGTACATACGGGACATTTTTCCTGTCTTATTTACTATTTATATAGCCGGCAGTTACTACTACGAATACTGATAAACGAAAAGAGACCTTTTATTTGATTGAATATTGTATTTCCACTCCGAAACCAAGAAAATAAAACTATTCCGCGTAGACTGTAAAGCCATAAATGACGAATGAGACTTTATATACGTTTCTGCTTTTTATGGCATCAAAATCCTGAATGAAATATATCTGATGATAGTCTCTTTATCGAGATTCCTTTTTTGCAATAAATATAGCCACATTCGTTTCATTCGCCTTTAGTATTGATTTACTTCAAAACAGTTTTCTTCTTAATTCGATCGAATTCGGTTAGTGTTCAATTCAATTTGATTCTGAAAACATTGATACTCCGGTATTAAAACCTGCTTACCGCATGTAAACAGATTTGTATACTTGCATTATTTATTTTTCCTTGGATGATTTTATTCTATTTTTACTGAAGTATTTATGCGGAATCTACGTAAATGTTTATATAATGAATTTCGTTTCAATGTAAATATATTTACTCTATTGCTTTTATAATTCTTGAAAAATGGTAATTAATGTTTGATAAATAGATGGATAAATTTACCTAATTTAATTAATTAGACACACTTGCATAATATGTGATTTTAGCAATTCCTTTTGGATTCCGCAAGTAATATTTTCGTATATGGTATAAGCAAAGCTAAACGAGTTTATAAAGTAATGTATACTTGAACCGCTATTTGTAGTCGCATCACGTCGTTTTTGAATGATGTGAAGAGTACTCACTCAATATCTTCTATGTTGTACGTCAACGTGTAAGACAAAAGCTCTGAAATTCAATATATTAGCAACATATTATCTGCGTCAAAGGTGATACTATTCTGTGAACGATATTGGATTCTCGAGATTTTATAATGCACCTTATGACATTCTGAGTTCCTGTTTGCCCTTCATGCGAAAAGGTATACTGGTTTAAAATTAAATTCCGATGTTTTGTATATATCGTTTTAATACAGGAAAAAACCATGATTTTTGTGAAGTATCTATCCTGGTTATTTTGTAACTTTTCGTTTACTAACCGAGCTAGCGAATCCAATTTTGTTTTAATGAAGGAATGCACTCTTAAGTTGAATAACTTTGAGAATTAAGATAAGCTTCATAATTATTCTCAAAACAAAATTCATGCAAATATAAAATTCAAACGTTAGTAACATTTATTTGCAAATAAGTAAACAAAATGGTTTAAGAGCAGGTTCGATAATTGATTGCCTAAGAATGACCAAGATCGAGGAACGACCGAGAGTTTAAGTTGCAAAAATTCTTCAACACAATTCATTTGCAGTTAGCAGTGCATACCATACGCATCGATTTAGAAAACCTATGTAAATAGGTTACAGTTGCTCTATGAATTAAAGGAGATAAATTTGGCTTGGAAACTTAATTTCATTATTTGCCTATACGCCTATATGTTAGAGAATCCATATCTGTAACTGCTAACAGTACAGGAATTTACTATACCAATAGAAAAAATCCAACAGGTAATTATTTTGGTTACTTTAAGATCATTGTGTCCACTTATGATTTTGGGAAGAGACGGTTGATTTCGAAGACATGGAACAATAAAGGTTTTTGGACAAAAATGATATTTTATTACATAAAATTATATGTAATGTTTCTTATTCAGTAAAGACTACTAAAAATCATTACAACCATCTAAGTTGCATGATTTCATTTTGCACCACGTTGACTGCGGAACTCCAACTCAAAAACATCGGGGATGGTTTCAGAGCTGCAGATTTATATTTACTGCAATTGTAATTAATTATTTGGAAAACAGATTGTAATTTTAGCTGCAATTCTATAAATTTGCCTTCATCTTTGAATGCGTTGTGAACCGTGCATTTTCAAGTGCCGTATTCACATGTGCATTTTGTTCCTATGCGAATTGAATCTTACCTCTAACAATTTTATGTGCATATAAATCACATAACTGGTATTTAATGGGAAATATGTGTAGTACTTAGTAATTTTTTTAGTGTCTGCAGTCTATTTTGTGGTTTGGTTAACAATAAATAACTGCTAATAATTCATTTAAAAATATGATTAGGTATTGTCGTACATTTTGAAGAGATATTTTGGTCGTTTGTACATTTTGAAGAGATATTTTGAACGCCCTCTAGCGGTAAAATCTAAAACTTGAAAAGAATTTCCAGCAATTTCTTTTGGTGAATAGACATTGTTGCATAGATTTAGGAGCTAAAATTTTTCCGTTCAGTACAGTCACGTAATGAACTGTTTGTCCTACTTTTTTGACTATTATGCAGTATGCAAGAAATGAGCATGCGGAACGAGGGTATTATCTCATTTTCGTCTTGTTCCAGAAACACGCCTGAGCACAGATGTTTTGAAAGGATATATCACATATTCACCGTTCCCCACAAAACAAGCGGTTGTTGATCGATATTTGGTAATCTTTTGATAGATGTTTGTAATTATTTAATGAAGCGATCTAAGCTCCCCATGCAACATATCCCATTTCTCAGTAAATCTAGTAATACCCGCGCTGCGCCGGCAGGTCGATATGTGCCCAACGATGCGGAATATAGGCCTACTATATACAGTTCACATGTTCACGGATTTTTTAAATGACCTGCTATAACGTGACCATAACTTTAATTGAAGGTATTATTTTCTAACAACCCGCTTAACAAACTTTCACAAACCTCGGATAAACGAGAAATAAGTATTATCCTTGTTATAAATCCAAAGTGTCACTTTTATAATTACTCGGCCATCTGAGTGATCTATTATTTCTATTGATCTAACATTTAGAGTTGGTCAATTTATATATAATATAATATCACATATGTATATAAATGTTTTCAATTTACACCAAGGACATATATATTTAAAAATATTCTTTTAACATTTGATTTGACAGCAAATTTGTCAGTTCCCATTTATTAACTTAAACAATTTCAAAATAATTTTATAGTTATTCCAAATTTCATGGTATATGACTCATTTAACAGTAATGTCAAAGCCGTATCTATACCACATAGTACTTATGCTTCGGCACAACCTAAAGCATGAACTATACATGTTGGTTTTAGATATACCACCATTGTTATAGGCCAAGCGATTTTGACGTAAATGTCATAACAAACGTGTTAAAATCGCGTCCTCAAAGATTGGCATAACTTTAAGCACACGCTATAAATTTGGGTTTTAAACTCATGAATGAGGCAATGGGAAAATCTACTGTCAATTTTATAGCTTTCTACAGCTGATGTTTTGAATAATGTTAAAACGTGTTGCAGAAAAGTTTTCAGTATTTTCTATAAACAAACCCATTAAATTAAAAAAAAGTTCGTATTTTGCAAGAAATCCATGCATACAATATTACAAAAAAAATTTCGTACAGCCGGTATAATATTTCGATGTGATTGCCTATGGAAAAGTCTTTAGCAATTTAATTAAGCTTTGTATTTCTTCAATTGTGATATTAATTTCATTCGTTCGTTTCAAAAACGGTGCGTATATTTAATTAACGCTTGCTACGAAAAATGGACACAATACTTGTATTCATCTTGCAAGTACTACTACTATATAGTTAAAATCGGTGTTTAAATGGATATTCAGAACACTAAAACTTTAACCGATAAACACCAAACAAGTTTTAACTAAAACACCGACGCGTTTCAAACCAGTATTTTGGAATCAAGGCGATAATAAATCAGTTTTATTATAAACTTGACAAGTGACTATTTTCAGCAAGAGATCCAGTGAAGAACTTCTGCAAAATATTATTATTTTTACTGAAAAGTTTTCCCATACCGTTTCATTTGTAGGTTTGTGGAAAGTAGATATTGTTATTTAAGAAAAAGATTTTTATTAGTTATTATTTGAAAAATACAATATACCGGAATGTATTTTAAGAGTTTTCAATTGAGATTGTAGTAATATTATTAGGATTATTAGCAAATATTAACCTGAAATGTTTTATAATGTATTTTATACAATTTTAGGATATATTTAGTGTTGTTTTGCATAGTACAAGGTTGACACTTTAAGCATATTCGATTTTGTATAATTTTAAAGAGTGCGTTTCAAATATGCGTCCAAATGTGTTGTTTTCTATAAATCTTAATTTATTTCGGTAAACAAATTTCATAACGGTTCCATTAAGAAATGAGGTAACCTATAAAGTTGTAGTAGATATACGAATAACAAGTGTGTTATTGCCAATAAATTTTCAGTGTTAAATTAAATATTTGTTACAAACATTTTTAGAAATCGAAAATATAGAATGTTTTCAAGAAAAGAAGGACATATAATTTAAAAATAATTCTTTTAAATTTGATTTGACAGCATCTTTTAATACAGTTATTACTATTAATACATGGATAAATAATAATAATAATAATAAAGAAAGTTTATTCCAACCAACAAAAACAGTCATACATAAAAAAAATTGTATAAAATAAGATATATTATTGTCGGAGGAAAACACAAGGTCTTTCGTCAAGGTAAAGCATGAACTATACATCTTGCTCTTCCCGAAAGGCCATGGATTTAGGCCAAAATCAATAAATTCAGTATACTGTCTAAATCTAATATTCTAAACTACAACCTAAAAGAAACATCCGTATGTAATGTATGTGTAAGTACACGCTATAAATTTGTTGTATAAAGTTACAATGAGTAATGTAAAATACTATCATTAGTTTTAAAGCTTTACAGCAACTATTGAATGATTGTAGAAACAATTTTGTTTTTCAAACAAACGCAACAAAAAAAAAAGTTCCTATTTTGCAAGAAATCCATGCAACTACAATATTACAAAAGTAAAATCTTTGTACAGCCGGAACAAATTTCGATGTGATTGCCTATGGAAAAGTCTTTAGCAATTTAATTAAGATTTGAATTTCTTCAATTGCCAACCAACCTAATATGCATAGGAATCTTATTATAGATGCGCTGTACTTTAAGAAAACGACCGCTCAAAAAGTGCAGTGCGATGCGCTGGAGGTGTCAGTCCCCCTAAACCTCAAGTTTAGCGTGTGGACATCAGTTCTGAATAAAATTTTTTTATGTAAGTACGAAGGACTTCTCTCCAAAATGATTCTATGAAACAATGTAGCACTTTCAGCAGCCTCCTGTGCCTCATGTTTAACCATTTAAGTTCAGTCAATTTATGCGACACATGACCCCGCCTGGGAATTCCAAAAATCAAACGTATACACGAATTCTGTACCCCTGAATACGATTACTACATGCATTTGTTAAACAATAACTTCTGAAAAGCTTACGATTTTAAATTTCATCGCATACTGTAGTCAAAGTAACCAATATTGTTATTAAGAAAAAGATGTTTTATGTAGTTATGTAGAACAACCATTATTGCAAATTACTTTGAGTTACTTCTAAAGCAGTATAGAAACATGTATTGATTTCTGTAGGTGGTAGGTACACTAGTGATATTGTAGTCTTTAAAGATCAGTCGTTAATATATCTCGGAAGATGTTCTATATTAGCTTTGTTCGCGGACGGCATTCTGAACGTATTCGGGGATGAAAGATTGCGCACTACAAATATGATCGTTCGCGGTAACAGAATTTTTCACCGGTGCAAAATATTCTTTGTTCGCGCAATCCATTTTACAAATTCCGAAGTAGTCCGTCACATGTTCTGTAGATCCTGAATCAAGGGCAAGAATTTTATATGACGCATGCGCTCTAAATTTTGATGTGAAAATACCCCATGTTCTTGTTTTCTTGCTATGGTTGACAGAGTTAAGTTGAAAACAAATTGGTTAAAATTGTTATTAAAGTAAAAACGTACGATATAAAGGAAAGTTTTTTATGTATCGAAATACAGATGTTATGTATGTACGAGCTTTGAATCAATTCTAATTGAGTAAAAATTTAGATGTCTGAATATTTCACATCAAGTGATGATGAATTAGAAGAACTTCTTCAGATTATTAAGGTTCCAAAAACTCAGATAAGATCCGCAAAATACACATAAACAGTATCCATTTATAAGTCACCAAGGTTAACTTGGAGTATGTCAAAATTTAATTTGTTACAGTGGTGCCAACGTTAACTAATGAATACAACAGAAACTCGTTCGAGTAGTGTTCGCGGCTGAGAAAATTCCCTCTCGTGTTCCAAGAGTCGCATGCGCAATACAAAAGTACTGAACATGTTCCAAGTATATCCTGTATCTATTCGGGATCTCTTCCGCGAACAAAGCTATTATAACGTGCAAATCAAATAGAACAATAATTTTAAAATGCTTTATATTATATACATACATTGTATAAGTACACCACGTGGAAATATTTCTTATTTCATGTTTTTTATCGAATCTTGTATGTATCTATTTGGTTGTAAAAAAAGTCTCTTTTGATTTGTGATAAGTCATAACCATGTCATAACGCTCTCTACACCTAACTGACAATTCGAAATATTAATATAAGAGATATAGGGTTTGTTTTGGTTCAGAAGTCAGGATTAGTGACAGAACTGCGCAGAATATTGTAATTCTAGACTAATCCTGAATTCTTAATAACCAAAACACTTAGTTTTATTTTTAGCAGCCTAGTAATATAACCAGAATATAACCTAGGAAATTTTATCTAAACTTAGTAACTAACTAGACTAACTAGTTGTCACTCGTGTCATTGAACGATGACAGGAGCGATGACAGCACTCACATCAGTCTATACTGCACCCATAGATAATATAATACTAACGTACTATAGATACGGCAGAAGGTCCCGTGTACTGTCGTCAAAGTTTTGGTACTCACACATTTCACCAGGTGTCGCTGGCATTGCTTTTTGAAATTTGAAAGATGAAAAGCGCGAAATTGAGTGTCATTATGACATTATATTGTCATTCTGATTTTGTATGTTGTGTCGCAAGCGTCTTTAAAAACAGTATTAGTAGAATATGGTAATTTTTGTGATATTCTTGGAGAAGATATAATATAAGTTGAAGGATTATGTACTCTACAAAATCTTTTTAAATAAAAAAGAGATAACAACAAGCAGTATACTTACAAGTCTTAACCAGCAGAAAATTGGATACTTGATGAAAGACAAACAAAACGACTACAATCCAGTGACATTAGATAGATGCTGACAAGAAAATCATTAAGAACTGAAGTAGAAAAAAAAAACTGAAATGGTGGGGACACTTGATCAGAATGAATGAAAGTAGACAGGTAAAGCGGGTATGGGAGATAAGGAAAATCGGGAAAAATCGGAGAGGACGACCCAGAAAAACGTGGAACAGCAGTACGGAAGAACTGAAAAAAAAAGCAAAAACATGAAACGAGGCGAAGGCCCTAGCCAGAAACAGGAAAGAGTGGCGAGAATTTGTTGAATCCGTGGAACTAAATTAAGAGAACTTTACACCTCGACACATTCGGGTATAAGAGGTCTTTGATTATGTACGTATGTATGAAGGATTATGTTGGACGTGGTTTAGTTTAAACCTTAAATAGTAGTGTTAAATACCGCTTAAGGATGAAGCTAGTATCGTTTCTAGTAAATTGACAAGAGCTGACATACTAGTTTTGACATAAACCAGTGACACTTTATTTTCATATCGCATTATCCCATACAAATTGAAGCAGTACAAGAAATGTTTAATGTCTTCAAGGCGATAACACCAGATACAATATACTTCGCCAAGGAGAGTGCAGTATACAACATCCAATTAATAGGTAAATACAAGATGTGTTTATGGTTTAGACCTACATTCTAATAGTACTCTCTTAGTGGTTTTCCGAGATTGTTAAAACTTGAATATCTTTCGAGATCATTTTTATAAATTACTTAACCTTCGGTTTCTATATTACAGGTATACGTGACATATATCATCCGAATTGAAACTTCACGAGAAGCGTTAGGGAATGAAATTTTATTTCGTCGTGTTCCACGAAGATAACATTTTTGTAAAAATATTTTTAGTGAAAATATAGGACAATATTCAGAAACTATATAAAGGCGCTTTGTTTTTCAGTTTAAAAGTTAGAAATTCAATTTTCAATAATAAACAAGCTTTTCGTGACCCAGTATGGTCTGTTTTAAATTTAACACATTTCACTAGATGGCGCAGAAACACGCCAACAAAATTTTATTAGAAGTGTCCAATCTATAGAGAATGAAATGTATATATTATCTATGACTGCACCTAGACTGTGTATACTGTGGTGTATACACTCACGATGCATGCTTGGGATTATTTATTCAGAATCAGTACCTACTCTAGAGCAAGAACTGCTAGGACTAATCTAGGACGGTTCCGAACTAATTCACAAAAGCAACCAAAACAGAGAATCGGGAATTGATAGTTAGTTCAACACAATTTTGCAGTTACGCCTGCGTAGTAATCCTAGAACCGTCCAGAATGCGAAACCAAAACAAACCTATAGAAAAGAAGCGGGTAGAAATGTTAAAACGTTAAAGAATATGTATATGTGATACATGTATAATAAAATTATGCATGTATCTTTACACGTTCAGATTATACAGGGTGTGCTCATCCATTTTTTCCACGAGCGTAATTTTGTTTAACTGGCGTTGTGATGTGGTCTTTATAATCACTGCTCCCGACCGCGAATTTCAGAAAAATGTCACAGACCTTCCAGAGAATTGAACCCTGGCTCATATCGTTCCGCCACAACGATAAGCCGCCTAACCAATACGGCTATCGATCCATTTAAATAATAATAAATTTGAAAGAAGGTGGGTTTAATAACAGCCGAGATTTATAAATTGCATTTATTTTTTGATCTAACTTACAAGTTATTACGCAACTAAATTCTTGAGTTTATATTAATTTAATTACAGCAACTACAAAGAAATGTTATCTTGGAAACTAGTGCAATATCACTTGATAACAAAATGTAACGGAAAAAGTTGCAGAAAACAAATATAAAAAATGCAATATATTTATATGCAAAAACTATATACCTATATTAACTCAAATTTCACCACAAATGGGAGCTGATTTTACACCTGTTCATATTAGTAATATTATGAACAATAATTTTGCTAATAATCACATCGGAGTGAAGAACGAGCAGTGGTAGATATTACTTTATACAATTCTGCGCATAATCTCGTAGGTACTACTAACAAAGAACAGTTATGCAAGGTGGAGTGTGAGAATATTCTCAATTTTAGTAACTACCCTAACTAGTATGAACAGCATGCGCTATATATAGAGTTCCAAATTTTCAGGGTTCATTTAAAAATGTTCTGTCAACTAATAACGGTAAAATAGGTAGCGCATTTGTGTGATACAATTTTACACTACTTTAATATTGGCAAATATAAATAATAAAAAATATTGATATGGTTCTCCGATATTAAACTAAAACACATAACCGAAAGGTAGACTTACTTTTCCGTATGAGCTTTATTCTAGAATGCTACGTAATATAAATTTCGTACCATATTTGTTCTAAATTATGTATCTAAAATGTTTTCACATATATACTTTACTGTTACGATGGCAATAACAACCGCCAATACGGAATCATCCTCAAAAGAAAATTGCGTCCTAGAGCTGACTTTTTGTTGTAATTAGTAACGCTGCAACGTTTGTCAAGACTACTCATAGAAATCTCATCTAAATCGTGTGTGCAAATTTGCTGCGCTGATAATTATGCCCCAACAATGAATGATACCTCAACCGGAGTACCAATCTAATAAATAAATATTGTTTTGCAGCGGTAAAAATGGTCAAGCCTTTGCATTATACTTTACATTTTAATGACTCAATTCCATTAGTACTCTTTCGATTTAATATTCTCAATGAATCCTAGAATTGATTCAAGGCATTCTCGAAGTATATGCTTAGCAGTGTTACTTTTAAGTTTGCAAAATCAATGTCTTGATCAACGTCGCCCATCTTTTCGAAATATCTTAGGTAGCAGTGCCTAGTCAAAGAGTGAGAGTCTTGAGTTCTACTTTACTGAGATAAAGAAGTTTCTTATTCCGATTTGATGAAAAGCTAATGAATTCCTTCGTTTACGTACATATGTCAGGATGCTGTTTCAGAGTGATGCACTTCCGGTTGCTTCCCCTTGGTGGTCTTTTCCTCCAAGTCCTAACTCACATTTTCCGTATGAGCTCAATCTCCAGTAATTATATCAAAACGATTTTCACATGTATAACTTTTCTTTTAGATTGAATTGTTTAACTATTTTGCGTCTTATACATTAAGAATTGGACGGTTATGTCGTTGGTCTTCTGGCCCCTTCTGCAGGTGGGCTCATCTTCTTCCAGCTTCACTTCTTCTCCGGATGCCCTTCTGGTGGTCTTCGGGTGTTCTTGGAGTTGGCTTCTTAGAGTCTTTTGATGCATGTCCTTCTGAAATCATAAAAACAGAATTAGGTATTTGTGAAGTCTATTATCGTATTACATTTGCCGGAGTGTCTACATCGTGGTACGGTGTTTGGTGGGCCCCGTTGATTTTTGCGCAATGGCGCTACTAATCGCCGGGTTGTTGCTCGAGCGTGCCTTCTCGAAGAAGCTTCGATTGAGGTTCCTCAGGAACTCATTCAAGTCCTGGACATCTGCTGCTGTTAGGTCGCGGAAGACGACCAGCGAGGTGCGTTTAGGGAGGCGGAATACAAGTCGCAGGACGCGATTTTGCATGGCGTGATGGAGCCACTGTGACACAGGCTGGGGTGGCGTAGATTAGGATCGGGCAAATGTGTGTTTTATACAGCATGGCACCCATTTTGGGACTAAGTTTGGGGTTACCCAGGACAGGATATAGCTAGTGCAGTCGACCGATGGCCCAGTTCCTAGCTCTACCTAGATATTCGGCGAAAGTTAGCTTCCTGTCGGGGATCATTCCCATGTATTCGGTCTTCTCGGCCCAGTCAATTTTCGTACCTGCGTAGAACGTTTATCATACGAGGTGAGGTTTGATGTCTCCGACTGAACGCAATAGCTTGCGGTGTCATCCGCATAGATGGTGTAATTGGACGGTTACACCGAATCTTTACTATGTATAGTAATTTCCAAGGCTATAGACGGATCAGAAAAATATCTAATAACACTATATATCCAACATTCTGTTTTGGTATTACTGAATGCAAATGCAACAACCTATACCATATAGTTGTACTACGTACTGCAAGAAATGTACTAACGTAATTTATATATACCTTACAGTTTGCCTTTTACAACACATCTCTTTGAAGTCCGTTTTTCTCTTTAAAGTTATTTCAATGAACATAGTTTATTAATAACTTTGAAGTATCTGAATCGCAAAATTACTTTTGTGTTGAACTTTTATATCTATACATCATAGAACAACAAACTTAAAATTATAAAAGACTACACTCACAGTAATTATTACATTAAATTTAAAACAGATAGAGAATCCTCACTATCTGATCATTATAAACACAATTAGTAAAGTTTACATAATTTGTATTTTTACGAAGTTTCTTGTCCAACTTATTCATCTTGCCAGTGTCTAGTTACAGAAAAGTTGTGCAGAAACAATTACAAAGTGCATCTTCACGACTTGATGCTAAAAATATCACAAGACAATGTCTAAAATCTTCCCCTGTTATTTGAAATCGATATCGTAATTATTTTCTCATTAATGACAACACTTCTAAGCAAGATGTTAATCGACGTAAACAAGGTGCTTAATCATCAACATTCTTGTCAACCGTTGCGTTTGAGAAGTTTATTTTAGCGTACATATGTACGCATAGAGTTTAAATTAGTTGTTTAAATTCGAATTGTCGACTGTCTGTCGCAAATTTACCAATTAAACGGTTTGTTGTACGCAATCTACCACGACAGAATATCTGATATCAATATTAAACTGCGTTTGTTGTATCACAATGATCCAATTCAATTTTGATATTGCATACATTATTAAAATAAAATAGGACTATATCACGTATTTGACACTCTTTATTAGAAGTTGTCTCTATGAGTGTATATTTAATATTAAAAGGACATTTTTTTTAAATCTAAAACTACTGTACTTATGTATAAGAAAACTAGTAAAAGTCTGTCTATAAGAATGTTCAGATTTCAAAAATTCAAAAAACTGTAACATTCCATTTAAAACAACAAATGTAAGATAGATTTCTGGTGTATCCGTAAGTGCCGCCATCGTGAAAATATTTTCTGTGAATATGACCTCATGCAACTTTGCAGAAATTAATCATAATTAGAAGACCTAACCTTTCTAGTGTCTCATTTCAATCAATCATCCTGTACAATACCGTAAATAATGCAAACGAAATCTAAAGTCAAATCAATTTAAATATCGCTATTTTTTTAAATCTTGTCTGACATCGTATAGGTTGTTTTCGGCTAACGTCCTACAAAATTGATTATGATGGGACGACGTGCACCTTCTTTATATTTTATTCAGTGACAGCAGTCGATACCGGGTATGGATATAAAAAGATTTAATTTATAATTGCAAAAAGTGTTTGCTTGTAATCTGCTTCATAATTAATAATTATTTCTTATTGATATTAAATCGACAGTTTTTTTTTAATATCAACCTTCTTTAAAAACTTTGCAACCAACTGAGATAGTTCAATATGTGGATAAAATGGTTTTAAGTATCTTAGATTGTGCTTTATGTTTTGAATCTAAATAATAGTAAGAACATACAAGCTAATGTTCTGTGTGTTGTATACTATCGCTATACAATTTTACTATTTGACTTACTCGAAAATTTCGGAATGTCGCAACTCTCTAATTTTTATTACTATGAACATACCTATATCGTGTATGAAACAAATGCTTAAGTAATTTGTTCTGTTTTTTCAATTAAACAGTTTTATTATTTCCTTAATATCATACACGGTATCAGTATTTACATAATGGTTATTACAAATTTATGGTGGTCACAATTCTAAATTATTTTTTGTTTTAACTATACAATTTTTCTCGTGAAAGAGAGATATACTACGTATGTATAGTTATATACAAGTATTTACAGAAACACTGTAATGCTATCTGGATCGTAAAAATAAAATTAAAATATTTAAATCGTTCGTACAGTGTACATACATGAATTTCCATGAAACGTGCGCCTGGAAATTAGAAGATTCTTTAAACACATGATTTGCCCTAAGCTGAAATGCCCATTCATGAGTGTAATTAGCTTAGTAGATCAAAATCTCTGAAAGATCCGTTACTATGTGGTTGGTTAATGTGATATCCTTGTACTACGCAAATAAGGAGAAATTACAAGCTTTGTTCTATAGTTGTATGGGCCTTTATCTGAGAATCTAACGCTTGTGTTTAGTGCTTAGCAAGTATAAAATTTATTTTATAACATATCTTAAATGTTCACGATCTGCGTCCATCAAAATAATAACACCGAATACCGTAATTTGAAGAAAAATAAATAGTTTACACAGTAATTATATACAGTAGTTATTTCGCAGTATTGGAAATAAATAATTTCATAATTCAAAAAAACCTTAATTTTTAACAAATTTAGTAAATTTTATATGTCTATTTTGTATCAAACCAAATCCTAACTTGAATATTTAAAAAATCGAGAATATTATTTCCAAAAATATTAACACTCACTAACAATTATTATAATCCTGGTATTATTTTCATCTAATGAAATTCAATTTTCAAAAATCGTTGAAAGTAATGAAAGAATGTCAAATGTACTTAGCTACTTATAAAAATTTTAATATATAGTACTTGTTACAGCGGAAGGTGACAAAGGAAGAAGCACCTTAGACACGCTTTTAGCTACTACATATTGCAGATCCCAGTTCTACTTATCCAGTCAACTGGCCCAACTTCATCCTGAATTAACAATGCCTATGTTTTCTGGTAAGTTACATTTATGTTATATTTTTGTACAATACTATAGCAAATAGGTAATAATATACTGTGACCACTATCACCCTTTAGAAACCTACAACACTATTTCTTCAAAAATATTTTGTTTATAGCGACAAATAAAATACTATAGTAATCATTGTTGCAATGTATTATGTTGGTTTATTGGCAATTTTTTTCCGATTAATTTCGTGAATGTAGAAACAGCATAGAATGTCATATCCTTCATAATACCAAAGGAAATGATAAATTTTATTCTGGTCCTAATTTTTTTAGTCTACATTAAGTTTTTACTGAAAACTAATGATGATTGGTGAGAATGGCCCATTAAAAGTATCATACAAAGGGAACGGAATTTTAAAAACAAATTTTGCAGTTGGATATGGTTGAATATGAACTATCACGTGAAAATATTTTTGAATAAATGTCACTTCCGGTTAACCGGAAGTGGGCATCAACTTCGATTTTTTAAATAGCATGCTAAATAAATTACAAATTCAGCTTCTATGATAAATTTTGCACATATGTATTTCATGTATCGTATCCTATACCTAAATACCATTTCTTCTAAGTTATTCGCAATTAAAGGAAAAAAATGACAGATATCGATCTTACTTTATAGTGATATAAGTCACGTAGGAGTAAACTAGAATAATGAAATTTTGCGTACGCACAGCTGATATTACGTAGTTACACAACATTTGAAGTTGTTCTCTGTAACATTATACAGAGTGTTTAAAACTTAGTTGCTTATAAATAAGTTCAATCTGCGGAAAGTAGATTTTTTTTAATGGAAAGATATATATTTTGTTAGATATTTTGATTCTACGACAGATTCTCTTTTAATCCGTATAAGGTGTTCCTCTACCTAAAAGATGGTGATGAATAAGTTACGACGATTTAATTAACCTCCGTATTTAAAATGCTCAGATATGTCAAACTACTGAAGCAAGGGTGCTTAGCTTATTTGTTTTACATACTTACTTGCCACTTATTGTTGTCGTTATAATTTTTCTACTGTATCTTTTATATTACTTTTTTTTATTATTTTAATTTTACCTAATTTACCAAATAAAAAAGTTACCCATATTGTCCCTACGAAATCCAGGCATCCTGTATCTACAAAGCTTGTAATTCTGAACAACTTTGTTCTTTTTCTTTGTCTTTTGATTGACACTTTTTTCATGGTTTGATAAAAATGATTACAGTGGGATACTGGGAGTTTCTTTAAACTCACATTTGTACATACTGTTTTTTTACACGCTGATACTACAGTATGATTCACATTTATAATTCATACAGGAATTGTGATGATAAGAATAAATCTCTAAGGCCGAAAGTCACTTCCAGTTATAGGTGTAACAAATGCGTTAGATTATACAGGGTCCGCCATCCGTCTGGGATTGTCATATTGCGACTTTAATATTGCAAAATTCGAAAAGTTATGTAATGTAGGTGGTATCGGACTAGTAGGAGCACAAAATAAAATTATTGGTAATTATACAGGGTGCTCAGGAAAGGAGTGTGATGTCAAAGTTGTATTTTTTAAATGGAACACCCGGTATATTATGTGATTTTTGAATTGCGCAATTAAAAATATTGGGATTTGATATGGGATTGTATTGACCTAAAGCTTACGGTTTGGGAGTTATGGACGCATCAATTGGAAAAAATGCTATAATCTAGCAGGATGTGGATTGGTTAGTATAATGTTTAGAAATATCGTGCTTATCGCGAAGTTTTCCACATTTGTATATTTTTATTCCGAGGTATTAATTTTAAGCTTTATCGATCTGTTATACAGGGTGTTCACCATTCGCGAATACTAATTTTTCTCAATTTTTTTAAATGGAACACCCTGTATATTATTACCAATTGTTAATAAGAGCACTTCTAGCTTTCATTTGATATAAGGTTATGGCTGTCTAACTCCAATAGTTTTCAAAAAACATCGAATTAAGGTTTGAAATTTAACATTTTTAATAACATTTTGTAGAAATTATTTTACATCTACTCATACATTGATATTCCACTATGAAAATGAGCACAAAGTAGTATCAAAAATAGAAATTTACAACAAATGTTCAAAAACTCGGCCATCATTGGCTATGCTAATGTGAATATCCTAACATGTTCCAAAATTTCAGGAGAAATATTTCTAAATGCTTGAGAAATTCTAATTTGCATATTTTCGGCTGTTGTTGGTGCTATTGAGTAAACCTGTTGTTTTATGTGTCCCCACAGAAAAAAGTCTACCGGAGTTAGATCAGGAGGAGCAGCAGGCCAGGGGATAGGACCTCCTCGCCCTATCCATCTTTCAGGAAGCCACTCTTGCAAATAATTCCTGACTTCTTGATGAGAATGTGCTAGAGCACCGTCCTGCTGTAGGTACATCTTTTGCCTCGTTCCTAAATCAGCATCCTCCAAAAGCAGCAGAAGTTCATTTCTTAAAAATTCCAAGTATCTTTCCCCAGTCAATTTACCATTGAAAAAATACGGTCCCATAACATGTGATCCTAGTATGCTTCCCCAAACATTTAATGACCACTGATGTTGATGATCAATGTATCTAACCCAGTGGGGATTTTCGATAGCATTACAATGCATATTGTGCCTGTTAAGCGAACCATTTTGTCGAAATGACGCCTCATCACTAAACAGAATACAGTCTAATATTTCTGGGTGGATTTGGAGCCTTTGTCTCATTTCTTGGTAAAATCCTAGTCTATGCTCAAAGTTGTCTTCATCTAACTGCTGATGAAGTTCCATATGATATGGATGAAAATTGTATTTTTTCAGTATTCTTCTAACTGATGTTTCACTAATTCCCGTATCGAAACTGATATTACTCACACTCGCATGACGATTTTCTTCTACGGATAACAGCACAGATAATTTATTATCTTCATTAGAAATTAAAGGATACGTAAATACCTTTTTAGGATACACAACGCTACCTGGATCATCAAACCTTTCTTTTAGTTTTTGAAATGGCGTTGGCTTAGGTTAACGTATATTCGGATAACGTTGCGCGTACAACCTACTCGATAATAAACATTCTCCCAAAATGTATACCATATTTATCATTTCGGGAACGGAAAAATTCATATTTAATCACAATATTATGACAGCAATGACACACTAACTGCGCACAAGGAAAAAGTCAAACTCTATTGTTCAATTTTATTTGAACTAGCCATGCCTACTTGAGTTTTTATACAATACAAATTTATTCGTATGTGTATTTTTGTTGTTAAAATCAATGTACGAGTAGATAAAATAATTTCTACAAAATGTTATTAAAAATGTTAAATTTCAAACCTTAATTCGATGTTTCTTGAAAACTATTGGAGTTAGATAGCCATAACCTTATACTCAAATCCGAAAATATCGTATTAACAATTTGAAGATAAATTAAACATTAAAAAAATTGAAAAAATTATAGACGAATGGTGTTCTTATTTATAAAGATCGATGCAAGTTAAATTAATTGATATAATAGATGGCTAAGGTGGAAAATTTTGATAGTGTCAAAAACGTCTAAGGACATTTCTAATCAATCATTCGCTAGAAAAACAGTTTTTTTCCAATTGTGTCCATAAAAAATGGAAGCTATTCATGCAATAATGAAAGTTGAATAGGAATTTTAAGTCCAAGCAATTAACTAAAAATCGACGTATCGGTACATTAAAAACTGTTCCATTTAAAAAAGGAAGACAGCTTTAAGTCGATTTGAATGTGTTAGATCTTGGCTGTTTAATTCGATAGAATCTTTGCATTTTGTGCTCCTAGTAGTTGGCGAATACCAATCCGTCGAAAACTTTTCAATGAATTAGACTTGATAATGTTCTTCTGACATTACAGTCCTGCATGGAATGGTGGCGATGGTTGATAGAAGTCTCTATACCATACCTTTAAAGTCATATAAGGTTCCTCATTTCATTGTCTACCTATTCAAGAAGGAAAATTCGTGAACTAGTTTATTGGAAAAGAAGCACTGGAAAAGGCCAGATCAAAGCTTTGATTGAACGTCGTTTAATAATTCAATTTCAATTAAATTTATGAGATAAATAAAATAATTTCGGAGTAAAAATCAGAAATTCAAATGTATATCATATTTTCGGACTGGAAGGAGTATCAAATAAAAGCTAGAAGTGTCCTTATTAACAATAAAGTAATAATATGTGGATGTTCCATTAAAAAAATTCTGAAAAATTGTATTGAATGTGAACACCCTTTATAACAGATCGATGAAGCTTAAAATTAATACCTCGGAATATACAAGTATATCTATAAATTGGAAATCTTCATGATAAGCACGATATTTCTAAACACTATACTAACCAATCCACACTCTGCTAGATTATAGTATTTTTTCAATTGATGCGTCCATAACTACCAAACCGTAAGCTTTGGTCAATACAATCCCATATCAAATCCCAATATTTTTAATTGCGCAATTCAAAAATCACATAATATACCGGGTGTTCCATTAAAAAATACAGCTTTAACATCACACTCCTTTCCTGAGCACCCTGTATAATTACCAATAATTTTATTTTGTGCTCCTACTAGTCCGATACCACCTACATTACATAACTTTTCGAATTTTGCAATATTAAAACCGTAATATGACAATCCCAGACCGTTGGCGGACCCGATTATATATTAAGTACTATACTTTAGGGAAAGTCTCTATACCATTGTTACCTTTATACGCCCATAGGTAAAAAAAAAAACAGAAAGTTGGAAATGTTTATCAAAACAAATACAAGAACAAGAGTAGACATTTCCATTGTCTACCTATTCAAGAAGAGAAAATTCGTGAAGCATTGGTATTGGAGTAATTTACTACCGGATCAATACTAAAGCCGCAAAGCTTTGAGTAGAATGTCTAATGTGTCTGTCCTTTTACTAAATTTGACCGAAAGATAAATAAAATAGTCGCTCACAGTAGTAAATCAGAATAGCGAATTGTTGCCTACATAAAAAGTTACTTACTGTTAAAGGAGCCTTTCTGCCATATAATCCTGTTCGATAAAGTACATATATGTGGATGTTACTTTAGAGATTCTATTAATATTCACTTGAATGTGAATATTTATCCCTTTTTTAAACTAATATTACAAAAACACATGTCCTAGTTAATATACAATGTGTAACATCTATAAAATTTGAAATCAAATAGTTAAAATGTATCGGCCGTAGCAAAAGTAATACTATAAATGTTTTAATTCACATTCATATGGATTGTCAATTGAAAAATAGTCTTGCCTAGTTTTACGTATATTAGGCTGTGTTTGTAGGTTATGTCATTTGTCCTCTATTAACTATTATTATCTATTATTTAAAAATTCAAATTATATCGCTTTTTCTACATGTGTAAGATATAAAAACTGGGAGCAAATCTGATGTAATCTGAAATAATCTTGTAAAACACGACGAATAATTGAATTTTTCAGCTGACTTGCGACGTTGCTAAGCTCGGATCGATTATATATTAGAAAACATATACAGATAGGGAAATTACACATCGACACATTGTGTTTCCATATAATCCTATATTAAAATATGAACAAAGTTGTCACATCGCTTCTTCGAGAATCGAGCGCTGTTAAATAGGGGTAGGAGATGCGTTAGGCAGTATGCGAGAGCGTTTGTAACATGTGTCTATTCAGAGTATCGTTTTCATTACTGATCGACATTCATAAATGTAACTATAAATGAAATACCTACAATGTATAAAATAAAAGTTTTAATTGTGAAACTTAAACATTTTTCTTAAGTAAATAAATAATACTGCTGCTAATAATAAATGATATAAAAATGATCAGAATAGCGAATAGCATTTGACATTTATTCTATGTTTGCATAACTAAAAATTAATTATGAAACTAGATCGCAACAATAAGTAAACAAAATAGAGTTACAATGAGGTGCATAGTTTCTATTATGAATGAAGCGTAAAATAATTCTTATGGCCTCGATAAATTTAGCGATCTGATTGGAAAAACCATAGTTGAACACCAAATTTTTATTAGCTAGTACTTATTTTGAAAATTTTGCGTTTCTGTTGAACCAGGTGTCACGCAATTTGATGATTTCACTAAATGAAGAGAAGGTTTGCGTCATCTTGTAGCTTCCATTTATTTTAAATATTCCAAAGTATAAACCGTAATGTTAAAAGCGAAATGATTAGAAATACTTCGTTCAATTTCTATTAAACTTATGTTTTTGATAAATTATATCCACTGTCACAAACTCTCTTGTTACTTGGAAAAAAATGCAATTCGAACTGACGATGATTTTTTGTTGTTCAATTTTAAATATATTTGATATACACCATGTTTAAAATCTATTATAAGTTCACTTTATAAAATTTATCTGCAAAAAATCAAAAAATACATAAACTTGGATAAATTCTATTAAATGTAACGCATATGGGTTCATTGAATCTTGCCAAAACATAGAGAAATTTGTCACCATGTGACGTAGTCGAGCCAGATTATTTTAGCCATTAGTTCATGCACTCTCTGGGTTTACTCTTTGGATATATTATGGAATAAGCACTTGCCGCGCCTCCCTTCCACGATTCATACATTTTCCGTACTGGCAGCTATGCTTGTTTCAACACACGGTGCTTTCGACCTATAAGTCCATCACGTATTTCCCTAGCCGTATATAAAGTAAACTTAAATAAATTTACTGAATTTTGGTTGGGTATTTATTAATTATACAGTGAGGTTACCCCCCTTATAATCGGTTTAATAAAGGGGTTCCACTTTGGGTCATTAATATGAAATATTATATACTACATTCTATCAACATTTTAAATACAGTTGGGGGTCGAGTCATTTTATAGGGCTCATTGAGTATGACATCAGGCTAAAATTTCATAAAAAAATATCCACTCATATGATCATAGTAATAGAACAAAATTTTATTTTATTATACATTTTGTGTTTGCAGTGATCTGCTCAACATAAATTTAAAGGTCTTAGGTAGCTATGAAATGTAAAACGTATGTCTTTTATGTAAGCCTATACTATCTTATGAATTTCATAAAATAGAATTTTATTTACATAAGTACCATAATCAGCAATAATAAATGTCAACTTTCTTTGTTACTTTAAATGACCTTCCATTAATTTAACGTTTAACATCCATTGCTGCCTGGGACATAATGACTCTTTGAATTCATATTTGGCACTTCTCTACAAGAGTTAGATTTTTAACACAGTATATAATCATGCCTAAGCTGTTATCTCTTAATTGACTTTTATTTGAGCTCGCACCAAAAAACGAAGTATTGCTACATTTTACTTTCGGTATCAGAGTCGAAAAATCATTGCTAAAAATGGTGAAGAATTCGGTTAACGTAACTGTTCGTCCACATAAAAGCAATTCACACAGAATTGTACGAGTTGCTACTTTAGAAACTTAACAATAGCAATTCATCACCGCACGTTCGCGAGACGTGTACAAGAATCTATAAATCACCGGGACCTTTCTAAATAAACCTGAGGTATAAAGATTGATAGAATTTTGTAAAGCCTATAAAAGATTTCTTAGTTTTGATATAACAAAAAAAAAACTTATGACATACGGTTATTACAACTATGATACTGTATATGTATTGTTTCATTTCTCTTCATTACAGAAATAACTTATCGCTTCCAAACAGCAAGACCAGAGGTTAAACAACTGCTATTACAGTATCTCCTGCCTTGGTTGCACAATATGGAATTAGTAGATCCGAACGTACCACCAACAAATTTATTGTTTTATTATCAAGTAAAAACAGCAAGATTTCGTTTTTAGATTTGTTTTAATATATCTTTCATTTGTTTGAATAGTTACATGCTAACGAAATGGGACGATCCGGTAGTCGAAGAGAAGGCTGGGGTTCCGCAGAAGCTACAGAAATGGTGCTAAATAATATCTTTTACATCACTGCTAAGGTTTTTTTCTTGTGTTAATTCATTTCAAATATTTCCATTAATATCTGTTTGCAGTTTGGTGATAATCATCCGAAAGAATTAGAAAAAATATGGGCAACTTTATGTAAAACATGGCCTAACAATATGAAGGTGATAATACGTTACCTTATCATTATATCAGGAATGGCACCAAATGAGTTGTTACCTTATGTAAGTGGTTGTATGGTTTTGTTATATCTTTGTTAGTATTTTTGTTTGTTTAATCTAGGCAAAAAGAGTTATACTTTACCTGGCAAGAGTAGAACCTCCAAGGCTTCTAGATGAGATGATGGTAGAATTACAGACAGTAGAAACACTTAACTGTTTAATAGAGCGGACTGAAACTCCGCCCTTTTATCGTTTAACTGTGATGAGGAAAGCTTCTAGTCACTCGGATGGCACTGGTGGGGTGGCTGGTCAATCAGATAATAATAGCAGAAATGACTTAGGTAAGTTTCTAATAGTCGAATTTTGTCCTGAATATCAGATGAATTCACAACTTGTTTCACGCAATCCATCCATTCTAACATATGAAATATGTATTTAAGATGTCTATTAACAGTAAAATATTTATTCTTGATTAGGTTCTTTAGTTCTCTTCAACCAAAATATTTTCAAGAACATATTACTTCGGAAAATACTGCAAATGGATATATTTTTAACACAACTAATATACAGAGGGCGAGGCATTAGTGCGTCAAAGCTCAATATATCCATTAATATTACAGATATCACAAAAATCACAGATAGTCTTAAGCTGCATATCTTAAAATTATTTTCGTATGTAGGTACAGAATGTTTCATATTGCCAGGGTGAACCAAACATACATTTTCTTAAATGGGACGTAGATTAAACATATCTTCCTCATTCCTTCGATAAAAGGTTTCATTTAGTTATACCGAGTATTTCAGAAGTTATGGTCAATTTTGTCTGAAAATCATTGCGTGTTCAACGTCCTGTGTATTCCACACGAAATAACTTGAAATTCTTTTTTTACTGGCTATGACTTTTTATATTGCTACAGTTTCATAGCAAAATGATATTTTGCTAATATTGCGAAAACTGTGTACAGGGCGATTTAAAACGCAAATGCATTATTTTCTCATCTTATTTAAATGGAACACCCTGTATTTTATATTAAGAAAGGGTAGGACACTGTATGCAATTTCATTTTTATTAACCACTCCCTATACCTAAAGTCGATAATTTCTGAGACATTTAACATTTTCTTAATAGCAGGTAAATTTTTTCAAAATAATTGTGAAGATATCAAATTAGCCATGAAAAAATGCCATTAAATCATATATTGAGATAAACTTGTTAAAAACAACACAACTACAACATGTTAAACTTATACCGGTAATTAAGCCAAATGTTCGGGATATAACGGATTTTACAATAAATGATCAACGAACTACAATCAAAATCTTCACTGTCCGGATAGTGACATTTTGCCAGTTCATCGATTACATAGGTATTATAATTATGCTTATGAATTTTAACCAAGCATAAGAGTTCAGGTCTGACCATATCCTCATGATACTGTATTTCCTTGCTTGTTAGCCAATTTTGAATATCCACCTTTCTCCATGATTCATCGTCATGACGATGATGGTGGCTTTTCAATTTTTCAACTATGATATGATGCATTATCTGTAACTGTAACAGCATTGTCAGGTAAATAGTTTAATATTCAAGAGAACCATTCTTCAAAAATAGTAGCATTCATTTGATCATGATAATCAGTGGTTTTCTTTCCTTCAAACAATAATAAACCATCTTTTACAAAGCCATCACAACTTCTAATGCCCATCAAAATAAGACGACGTCCTTTTCCAGCTGGATTTTTTTATTCCAGTTGTAAGTCCTTCGTTGAAGACTTGTCTACGACCATGAATACTTGTGTCAGTCCACAGTTTGTGTGCTGTATGACCCTAATTGACCCAAGTTTCGTCCAAATAGAAAATTGATTTTCCCAGAGCTCTATATTGTGAAATATCTCTGAGATATTGTCGCCTCCATCTTACAATGTCATCTCTTTTGCTCAAAATGCTGTTTCTGTCCTTTTTTAAGTATCTAGAGGACCTAGCACAATTACATAGATACATGTATGTCTATATAATAAATAACTCTTACTTAAAGTTCATTTGCTTCATTAGCAAATACAGTGTTGATCGACTCGTGTTTGGCAAATCTTCATTATTTTTTACTTGCACCAGCACCTTATCTAATGTCGGAGGTTTATTTTGCCGAAACATATTGTGAACTATTTGTCATATAGCAGTTTTCACAGTTTCATCAAAGGATTTCAGTAAAGATATCCTACCAGTAATCTTTTTAGGATCCACACATTTTCCAGAGGCTGTGTACTCTTTAAGTACCCGGTATACTATTGCTCCTGTAAGTATACTCTGTAAAATATAGATCATATGTAATAAATTGAAATCACTTGCCTACTACATCAGAAATTTGTTTTATCATTAGTCCAGTTTCTTGAGATTGGGTGTATCGGCTATAATTTTCTTGTAAGCATGGATAAGGATCTGCTTTTCGGTACTACTCAAATGACTCGTCTTTTCATGCTTTTTCGGAGGAGAACAATGATGTACATGGCCAGCGGTAGTTGTACTTGGTTGTGCATCCATATTGAAGACCAACTATAAAACTTTTAATTGTATTTATTTCGATATATTGCTTGTATATTACTTACGAATATATCTGGTAACTATTACTGTAGAGCTCTGAAAAGAACTGCTAGAGTATATAATGAAATATTGGAGAAATAATAGAAACAACGACAAGCCTTAACCATAAACAGTGCCAGGTGACAGAATCTGAGCAAGATCGATACAGTGTAATTTGGCCTTGCTTTCAACCAATGAGAATTCACTGCCGGAAATTCGTGTCTCTACTTTAAAAATAGACTATAGTATATACCGAATCGTCTGTGAAAAAATACTTGCCTTTGTTTAGTTACCTACATTTATTAATGTTATTCTACTTTCTAACTTTTAACAATCGCATCAATTTTAAGATTTCGTATTATTATTGTTCTACAACTAAAACGATAATTAATATGAATCAATATATATACTACAATTTTGAACATGTTTACAAAGAATGTAGGCTTAATAGTAAAATGGTAATACGAATTTCCTTGCATTCACATATGTCCCGATAAATTTTTCACTTCTATTTTCAAGTCTTGATGTCTTTTATCATTTCTTCGTTAAACGTAGTTGAAAATAAGGAACTGAAAATAAATAGCTCAAGATATCGTCTAATGGACGTATAATAGAGTTGTTTATATTCAACATTAAACTCAAACTCTATGATAATCTCATATAAACTTTGGTCGACCTGCTCGCTATTGCGGAGAATGGAAATATTCCGTTAATTGTTTTAGTCCCGACCTGATGGTTGACTATAAAACATTAAAGCGGAGTTTATATTAAAAGTAATTAGATCACAATTTACTGCACAAAATTTCCGATATAAATTGCTGTTGTGTTTACTTTTAACACAACAGCAAGTCTGTTTAGTTTAATGTTACATTAAAAACTATCGAATGTAACAGCAAGCCACTTTTATAATTTTCTTCTTTCTAAATTGTTGCTACGGTAAATGAGTAATTATATATAATTTTTATTTATACTGGGTTTTTGCGTCCTTAGTACGTGTTGCTATCTATCTTCATTTATAAATCTACGTGAGTAATGTTAAGAATACAATAAGCCTATTACGTTGCGTGGTTTATATTGAAACATTGTTTCTTGGTTATCTCCTTAATACTTATTTCCTGTTTCCGTAGCAATACTGTTTGACTATTAGAATCTTTCTTGCGAAACTTTTTTAAAGGAATTCTATGGAAGGGAAAGTTCCTAACCAGAAAATACAGAAAAACTTTAAACTCTCTGTATGGGTAGTCTACGTAAGAACATGCTCAAAACTATTTTTTTTTGGGCGGAAAAACACGTTCAAGGGTGCAAACTTCACTCTTCGTGAGAGCGATTTTCGATGTTCTGTGACATATGTGAAAGTTGTCCCGCATTGTAATTTGAAAATCAAAAGTTTACCCCAATCTGCCGCACTACAAATATATTCTGTAATTTCGATTGTATAACACGATTGAAAGCGGCCCTAAATATATACACATATAATTGGATAAGAGATAATTAATCTGTGTCACAGACCTGTCTGGATCATGTTGGTATGAAGATAATATTTACATGACATACACAATGACATGCCCGATTTGTACCTAATGTATAATAATGAAAGCGTTTTATCGACGGCATATGAATATATTTAAAGGAAAATGTACATATATACCGGAACATTCCGCAGCAAGAAATTTGATGATAACTCGTTGCTTTAACTGCACCTCCATGCTGGTCGCCATGTTGACGAGAATGGGAGACTTATGTACAGGGTGGTCAGATAATAAATGCAAAGTGTTGTATCTCTGAAACTATTCGTCCTAGAGACTTCCGGTAAAATTTTATTAGTAAAGTGGGCGAAAGAAGATCGTGGAAAATATTTTCAGATTTCCAAGATGGTCGCCAGGGGGCGTAACCGGCATCTTTTTTAAAGTGATTTTTCACTGAAATCTACCCAGTAAATGTTACCAAAAATATATGCTTTTTAAAGCTAAGCTTTACTCAAGTAATTTTTGTTTAACACTTTTTGACGTATCTATTAAAATAAAGTGGTGGGGGGTAATTCAATGTTTTTTTAAATAAACAGCTGTAACTCCTAAACGACTGAACTGATTTTAACAAACTTGGTCTCATTAGAAAAAGCATTTATTGGTCCCTCAAACCTATTATACCTGTGATATGTCTATTTCGTAGTAATGCCGCTAGAGCGCGTTTTTTGATATAATAGCAGAAAATTGTAAAATTCTCTAAAAAATTAAATGCAATAATATTTTTTTTTTCATAAAAATGTAGCGAAGTGATACCTAAATAGGCTAGTGAAAACCGTATTTCGATATCTTATCCGGAGCCTGAAATATTGCGGAAAAAATATTTACTTATCATATAATTCTAAAAAGACGCTATTACACGGGTATTTATTGTTATTTATTTGTCTTTTTTCGAGATTCAATGATAAAATTTCGTAATTTAATAATTTTTAAGTAATAAAAGTATTCTTAGTTCAAAAAATTTAAAAAAAGACGTGTAGGGGCATAATAAGAAAAAAGGACTGATTTTGAAATAAAACTTTTATGCCTCCTTAAATGCCCGAAATGTCTTCCATCACACTCAATGCAATGTTGGAGCCGTTCATGCGTAGACATCACAGCAGTTTCAATTTCTGCTCTTGACAGGCTACGAATGGCCTCTTGTATTCGTATTTTTATGTCGTCTCTCCTTGTTGGTGGAATTTGGTAAACAATATTTTTCAACTATCCCCAGAGATAGAAGGCCAAACAGGTGAGGTCTGGGGATCGGGGAGGCCAAGGAAATAGACTTCCTCGCCCAATCCACCTCTGGTGCTATCTTAGATCTACATGTTCTAACACATTTCTTGAGAATTGTGCTGGACAACCATCTAGTTGCAAAAACGTATTTTGCCGTAATTGCAAGGGCACATCTTCTAATAAAATAAGCAATTGGTTTACCAGAAAATCAAGAAACACGACAAAATAAATGATCAAATAAATAAGGAAATATAATAGTTTCGTCCAGGATGCCACACCATGCATCGAGACTCCAATGGCTTTGATATTGGACCTCGCGCAACCAGTGAGGATTGTTGTCAGACCAAAAATGCATATTATGCAAATTAACGTTTCCATCACTTCTAAAAAGCATTTTAATACTTTTAGACCTTACTTGTGTATGCAAACAACATAAATTAAACTGCCTCTATAGGTATAATTTGTTGAGGAGTTGATTTTAGACATTTGCTTTTCCTCCATCTACTATTCATATTCTGCGTACCTTGCACTTGCATATTATTGCGTTGATAACTATGCCCCGTGCACGTTTTTCTTACAATTTTTTTGAACTAAGAATACTTTTGTTATTTAAAAATTATTAAATTATGAACAATAAATACCGGTGTAATAGTGTCTTTTTAAAATTATATGATAACTAAATATTTTTTCTGCCATATTTCTGGATACGAATAAGATATCAAAATACGGTTTTCACTAGCCTATTTAGGTATCACCTCGCTACATTTTTATGAAAAAAAAGTAATATCTTTGCATTTAATTTTTTAGAGAAATTTGCAATTGTCTGCTATTATATCAAAAAACGCGCTCTAGCGTCATCACTAAGAAACAGACATATCACAGGTATGATAAGTTTGATGGAATAATAAATGCTTTTTCCAAAGAGACCAAGTTTGTTAAAATCAGTTCAGTCGTTAAGGAGCTGTTTATTTAAAACAACA
This sequence comes from Holotrichia oblita, assembly GCA_023690525.1. NCBI lineage: Eukaryota > Metazoa > Arthropoda > Insecta > Coleoptera > Scarabaeidae > Holotrichia > Holotrichia oblita. Next base: position 87,694,647 of record CM043015.1, on the reverse strand, counting down.
CTGAATTACCCCCCACCACTTTATTTTAATAGATACGTCAAAAAGTGTTAAACAAAAATTACTTGAGTAAAGCTTAGCTTTAAGAAGCATATATTTTTTGGTAACATTTATTGGGTAGATTTCAGTGAAAAATCACTTTAAAAATTTAAGATTTGTAAGTTGTTGACGACATGGACTGTGCATGTCGTGGATTTGGTTACATCCTTGCAGAGCAAAAGTATCGGTTGACTGCAATTCTGCATATCTTGAAACCATCTCCATCTGCATTATATATACAGGGTGATCGTAGTGAAAAGTTCACGGTACCGATTTTATTCTAAATTGTAATATACAGAGTGTTTCATTTAAAACATTCTTATACTGACTAAATATTCAAAAACGATTTCACTATTATAATCAGTCGAAAGTACACTACTAATTTGCTAATTAATCCAAAACGTAGCATCAAAAATGTAGAAGATACCATTGGTATACACTTAATTTACATTTCCCTGTATTTTCCCTACCCTGCGGTTGGGTGCAGTATTCCATCATTCTTCTCTACTGGTCCCATATGATATGAACTTATCATACGATTTACTTCTAAATTTAATAATTTTTCTCTAAACTATTCTACAGGATCTCTTGAAATGCAGTATCTATTTCTTAATGCCTCCAAATTGGTAGAGACTTTTATGGCACACCTACGTAAGTATCGTACGGTATCGTGAATAATAGTTCTCTATTAGAGAATACCGAGGCTGATATTTGCAACAATTTTTCTCTTCAAATTCGCTCTTGCTCTAACGCTTTTTACAATCTACTCCTATAAAGCTGAGAGTCTTCCTCTATTTGTTCTGCGCCGTAAACTGTTACTGGTCTTGTGATACGTCAGATTGGTGCATATCCAACATAAATCAGTGTTTGTTATCGTGCATGTTTCTAATTACAAACTGACAAAATTTCGTGTAGTTCTTGTTGTTGACGATTGAGAATTATTTGCTTGTTTTTAAAGAAGTTAGATGCTATATCATCAGGTGAATGATATTCGCTGGATTTAATTACAGTAGAACCTCGATTATCCGTGCTGGTCGGGACTGAACCAAGCCCGGAAAATCGACAAGCACGGTTAATCCGCACCTACTTATTTTAGTCAAAAAAGTTGTTTTACAAATTATTATGACTACTTACCGTACTACGAAAAAATATCTAACTTGGAATAAATATAAAATTAAGTTGGTAAAGTTTATTATGGCAAAGAAAATATAAAAAAAAAACAATATAAAATTCTCAAAAAACATAACACATAACATGTAGATATAAAAAAATCAAAACATGCTTTTCTTATTACAATAATTGCGTAAAAAATTAAATCAAAATTTAATTAAGAAAAATAATCAGTTAATTTCATTTGTTTCTTTTTTCTGAGTAAATTCATTTTTATTTATTAATACGAGTTGATCGAAATGCTTCTTCAACTTTTATTGACAATTGAATCGAAGAAAGTTTAGATTTCGAAAAACTTCCAGCGACAAATTTGAAGATAGAGAACTACAGAAGTTTTTGAAGAAAAAATTATTTAGAAAAAGTTAAAATTGTAGGAGATATTGCAAAACGATTCAAGGCGTTAACGTGGAAAGCAGTATAAGTTGTACGATGTATACGATGATGGTACGGCGAATTGACGTGCACCGTTTGTACTAATTTGCATTCTGCACGGATAATTGAAACCCGGATAATCGGAGCTGTTTGCTAACACGGTTAATCCGCAGCACGGTTAATCCGCACACGGATAATCGAGGTTCTACTGTACTACCATTTTGGCACTTGTGTAAATACGTAACCAGTAACTGTGGGCATTCTAACCAGTTCTACTTGTAAATACTGTCTTTCATAAACAAGATGCAGACGTATATGACGTAGATTAATTGTCTTTGTGGAATTAATAATAAGTGTTGTTCAAATAATGTTGTACGATATCTACACACTCACGTGTTTTTTAACACTCTCAACATATTTTTCTGCATTAGCAATTATGAATCTTCTCTTTTTAGAATTGTACTGATATACATTCTAAAGTTCACATAATGAATGCGTATTTTTTATTAGGAGTTGAAAAAGGAACGATTCATACTAAACGACACAGCGGAGAAGATCCCTTAAAGTCCGGCACATCGAAACCCGATGCAATGAAGGCATTACCTGATTTTAATTCCCCTAAATCCCGAACTGTCAACGGCGCCATGTCTGAGGATTTATGTACTCCCACAACAGATGATGTAAGTTTAGTATTATATTCTAATTAGACTGACAGGCATTTTTTTATTACGTGTCGTGGATGGAAAAAATTTAACATCGTACTTTATCGAGTTTTATTTAATTCAAATGATGTAAAAAATAATGTATTTTACTTCGAAACTCGAATATATACACATGCTTTAATTAATTATTAATATAGTAGATATTATTATGAGGGATTTTGGATTTTGGGCATGTCATAGCGGTGTAATCTATATACAATATAAAAATACAAAATAAAATAGTAAAATGGAATCACAAAAATACCGAATGTATTAACTCCACGATAACTAGACGAGTAAATTACGCTAAAGGCAAAAACCTTCTAACAAAGAAATGCTGACATATAGAGGTACGACTATGCAGTGAAGCCGATCAGTGAACACTGGCTATTGAAAAAGAATGGACGAGTTACCAACAACTGGAAAGTGAGTAACCATCATGACGATTGGGATTCTCAGCCGTTCAGCTCTCTCAACCGTTTCGCTTAAGTTTCAAGGAAAAATACTCTAAGGAGTTGCTTACAACAGATGTCTGATCAAAATAAATTTTGTACTGAAAAAAGTATCTTAACATACCGTTCATCCTCTTTGATGCTAGTTGAAATTAACTAACCGGTTTCAGGATACGTATATTGACTCAGAAGACAGAGTGGGGGAAGGTGTAGCAAGTATACGTTGCGTTTACGTTTGTATATGGAGAATTTTACCAATATGATCTCAACGCCCTAAACGAAGAGAAAAACTGCGGTGGTTTGTTGATTATTAGTTTTCGAGGTTTTCCTATGGACCGTGCATAAAGGTACCTATTTATAACTCTTTGTTTGTTACTGGAGCCGTTACTATTTTGAAGAAAACCAGTTTCGACATTCTTTACTTTTTTGTTGGTATTATCAGATTGTCGAGTGTGAGACGACAGCTTGGAACTTGGAACGCTAAGTAAGGAGAGAATACATGGTTCAACTATTGCGCCACATTTCACTATAGACCTGTGTAGGACTAAACACTCCAAATATGAGTGAATCATGTATCTCCTTTAAGCGATAGCTGAAAATGTTAGAATCGTTGAGAGTAGTTGCCAAAAGTTCCCACAAAATCATTTTATAAAACATGGACAATCAAGTTGCAATTCAAAAACCTTGGAAGTTGATAATAATTACCAGGTAGTATAATATCTAAAGTCATAATGTTGAAAATATCTTCAGAGAAGAAGGAAAAACGTGAATGATTTATATAAATTCTGTAAAATATTAGTTTTGAAGAAACAGATAAAATAATTTTACATTTTTCTACTGATGCTTTCTTAAAAACATATAAGGAAAAGTATGTATTATAATATTTCCAACAAAGAAAAACGAATTTTGGTCAAACGCTCAAGGTATATTCCAAGAAAGCTTGCAAGAGATCCGTATATTTACAATAATATAACAAAAATGTTTAACTAAAGATTACGAACTATTAGTTAGATATTTCAATAAATTCTTCTAACATTTTACCGATTACTTAAACAATCTTTCTCACATCGAAGTAAGGTCAATTGAACGGTGAAGTATACATAAAATATTAGCCTGAATGTTGACCATTTTTGAATTCAATGTTGATATTTAGTTAGTAATTTAACAAAAAGAAATATTTTCTACATTACAATGTTTCATGTGCATGTGCAGGCTTCCGAAGATTTATTTTCCATGTCAAGAGCTATAGGAATGGAGAAGTTGGATATTTCAATACCTCAACCACATCCTTTACCAATGCCAGCATATGGAGGATACTTTGCTCCTTTACGAGAATATTTGCCAGATACTTCACAGCCAATATCGGGGTTTCACAGGTAAGAATTATGTACTTTCAGATTCTTTCGACAAGTACTATCTTGAATTTATTTATGTACAGATGTAATGTTGCTGTCATGCTTCTGTGCGATGTAGTAGTGGATGGTATAGAATTGGATTGGACCATTCACGTGCCACTTATGCTTCACATTCTTTTCCTTGGTATGGACCATACAAGATTTCTGGTGCACCAACATTGTAAGCAACTTCTGCTAAATTTGCTTATCGTGCAAGCTCAGCACAACGATCACTTGATGGTAGCTCATATACTATTGAATAGTAAAACAAATGAATTAGCTCTGGGATTACCTACACCACAGTTACCAGTTGTCAGCCATAACTTTACAGGTAAGTTTGATGTGGATTGAGCTGTCTCCAAAATCTTAATGTTTAGATAGAGTATATTACTGACTTTAAAATTGTCATCTTTTATTTGAAGTATCGATATTTTGATGCAAATTAGAATTTTTGTATACGTAATTAATTACATTTCGTAAATAATTCAGGCACTGATAGTCACATACATTATAATCCGTCTAGCAATATTTAAATAAATGAATAAATTTAGTTTTTTTTTAAGTAATACGTTGTTTGTGTTCTTGGCACAGCTTAGTTAACTGTATAGTAAAGTTTATGCGAAAGTCACTATTTAAATGCATCTCTAGATATTCTATTCTTATTCTGTTAATTTGAAATGAAACCGTTTTTTTAAACATGTAACAAACAGGAATTAAAAAGAAAATGGAATGAATTTTTAAATTAAAAACAGTACCTGAATACTGTACAATATACGTAACGTTTTATTTCACTTGTGGTATCTTTGATCTTGAAGTAATATTTCGAGTTAATTTTGAAATAAGTCATTTATTCAATTGCTGTTAGATGCATTATACTTTTAGATTGGACACAGATAGTTTTCTAGTAAATTTACAACTGTTTGTTGTTAGTAATAACGATTATTATAAATTTATTTTATGTATTCTAATCATACCATCGTGACTTATCTATTCGTTGAAAGATGAAATAATTAGTGCGGCAATGAGTTTTTATCATTAAGGGAAAATAATAAATATTGAGTACCTGAAACTAGTTCAGTATGTTAAACAAACTAATTTAACATTACTAACTATTCAGTCACAGGCGGTCCACTGCCCGAACTGATCAAATCCTTTGCTGAATCTGGCCAAATGTTCTCTCGTGTATTCCAGCTTCTTCTGGGCGGAAGCAATGTGAGTTACATATTCTGTAAATTCATGTTATCCTGATTAAGCAAGTGTACCCTACAGAAAATGTGGTCTAACATTTCTTCCACCATTGTTACACGATTTTTTTCTTCCGTATAACATATCAGGCAACATGTAACATGTGCTTATTTCTATAACAGCTACAATCAAATAACCAGAGCGGTATCGAAACTCAACATCTTTTCTGGAATGTGTTGAATATTCTCCTTATACGTTGTTTCAAGAGTCTAGCCAGTCATCTTCAGTTTGCCATAAATTTGATGGTGTACCATCGATCTGAAAATCAAAATAAATCCCACTAAACTCTTCCTATTACTATATCTAGACGATCTACTACTCAAACGTTACATAAATAATTTCAGTCAAATTTAGTTGAGCAATATGACATTTTTATGCAATTTTTCTTATTTTTTAATTAATGAAAAAGTTACTAAAGGTGTATTTTACAATAATTGAAACATAACATAGCTATAAACGTAATGAGATTGAAATTAATAGAACTCTACCTGTGTCAAGTGTGTTTTACGAACCTATTTTCGTATATAAATGCATTACTGGTGATCTATACCTAATTTACAACAGCATATATACTATTATGCATTCAAATATCCAATAAAGAAACTATTTAGTGTTACTCATATTAAAGATGTAAACGTGTAATTATGAGATTGTTTTATGTATTGTTTTTGTTTTTTTTTGTAAATGTAGCATTCTGTCATATTCTTGTTATGTATCGTTTTTCGTTTTTTGTTTTAATATGTGATTTGTATTAATAGCAATGCTTTTCTCTACTATATTGTTCGGTTTTGTGTTGTAGAACCTGACCCAATATTTGATAGTTATCTTCAAGGTCCCATGCCTGTCGTTTCTAATGTAGAAACAAATAATACTAGTAGCGCGAATGTTGTCTCGTCTTGTGTTAATGCAAATAGTTCAGGTAATTTTATCTAGAAAATTCCAGCCAACTACCACCTATGTCTGAAATTTACCAGGATATATTATTTTTACAGAAGATAAACCCAAAGAATCTACAATTCCACCTGTAATAGTAACACCAGAAGAAAGCTCTTCGTGGACAGGACCTGAGGTCGGCCCAAATATGGCTATACATGAAGTTATCAAATCTTTGATAGATTTTCTGGCTACTAGACAGAATCAACCTCTTTGGAACTACGAAGACATTACCGCCAAAGTATGGCAAATCAGAAGTGCTGAACAAATCGATGTTTTTTTGCAGCACGTTTTAAGGGTATTTCAAGATTCTCTGCCTAATGCCCATATCAATGAACGTTGGGCCCAAACGGCTTTGCAACTAGGACTAAGCTGTTCCTCGAGACACTATGCTGGCCGCTCTCTGCAAATATTTAGAGCTCTAAGGGTGCCTATTACTTCTAGAATGTTATCTGATATCTTAAGTCGTTTGGTGGAAACAGTTGCTGAACAAGGAGAAGATATGCAAGGTACTATTAACTTGAGTTTTATTATTTACACATTTTTCGTAACTCACTTTAATGATAAAGTACAGGCCGTTGCAAATTCTTGAATCTTGAAAACCGTAAAAGATACAAAGTCAACCAAATTGGGGCAAAGTTGTTTTTTTTTGGTATTGGTATTCCGTTTCAAAATTCTTTTTAAATATTTCCGAATTTTTAATTTTTATTTTTTGTAAAATTATAATGAATATATCTATTTTCTGGCCTTTATGTACTTAGCTTTCAATTTATTCCAGAACATATAATATTATGTTTTCGTTAAAAAGACTTCTTCAGTGGAAGAAATTGACATTTAATATGTGTCAAATTACTAATAATATAAATATAAATGCCATGCCTATCAACAAAATTATGTACAAAACAAAGAATTCATTGATATATCGAATTATAGGGATTACAACAAAATTATTATATTTATTTATATTACGACAATATTATTAGATTTTGTTTAAGACGTTTTATCTCGTTTGACCATCACCAACTTCATTTTTGCTTGTGGCCGGCATAACATTACATAGAACCATTTTTTTTCTGATTTCTTTCCATGTATAAAAAGATTTTAAATGAAAAAAATGTTGAAAATAACAATACTAAGGAATATATGATGTGCTATTATCACAAAAAAATATATTGACATATGTTCGCACAGTTAGATTTTGTTTATTGATTAACTGGAATGCACTTCGTTTAACGCACTTCAGAAAAAAATTACACAACAAACATTTTGTTTTTCGGAATTACGGATAAATTTTGTTTTAGTATTAGATAATCAGTTAATTTTGTTTTGATTGCAAACGTACAACGTTCGTTCGTAAAACATTCAACAAAACTCAAAGTTAACACATAAACATATTTCATTCTAAACAAATGTATTGAGTATATTAATAATAACTTCAAAATGAACAAGAAGCATCATTTACTAATTTCTTTTTCATTCATCATCATGACAAACATACGGTCAATAACTTGCCTGTGGTCTTAAAAAGCAAACTGCAGGAATGGGTTATAGATTCGTTTGTATTGGCAATGATGCTGCAGCAAATACTCTTTCAATTATTCCTAAAAGTGGTTGAAAATCCAGATATTGCTTTGCATTTTCCTCTTACTTCTGTAAAATAGCTTAAAACATATACAGGGTCCGGCAACGAAGCGGGGACGGAAGATTACACGGTTATTTGAAAGTTTGTCAAATATTTAGTCATCAGATATTGTTCCGCACCATCAAGTGCACGTTTTAAAAATATTTTGTTTTATACAGGGTGTTCCAGATGGAAATGCCAGACTAAAGTTGCATTTTTCTAAATGGAACATCCTGTATATTAATAGAGAAAGTGATCCGCGCTTGAAACCTGGTTACAACGATATAATGTTGTATAGGCCTAAAGTTGATAGTTTCTGTGTAAACAATGATTTTACTTGATAAATTGATACATTTCAGTAGGCTATTCTGCATAAGGAAAAACAAAAGATTCGAAACCAACAGAGTAGAATATTTTTTACTAGTATGGACTGTCGTTACTATGTGAAATAAATTCTGCAACTGCTCGCTTTATACAGGTGTTCATAATTTTACAAAATCGAAGAAATCTCGAAATTTTTAAATGGAACACCCTGTATATTTTTTGCTCATTGGAAAGCCTTTTTACTACGCTTTCTATTGATACCTCATTTGATGCACCTAGGATAGATCATTTTCTAATTATTTCTTTTTAAAGTTGAATTAATGAGTAATACTTGTATTTTTAGATCTAATTTGCATTTCAAACCTACTGTAAGATCGGATATTCGACAAATCCATAAATGGTCTATAATAAGAAGAAACTCCATCTAGTATGAGAAACAATTGATTTTCACTCAGCGGTGAAAGGTAACATTAATTTAATATAAAGTAAAGGTGTCAGTTTTAAGCTTGTATAATAACCAAGTTGAACAAAATTTCGTTTTGTGTTATACAGTACTCGTATTTCGTTCAATCTTTAAAAGAAATTGTTAATGACTAATTTTAGTAGATACTCAACAAACGCAAGCTCCTACTTTCAATAGCTATTACCTTTGAAATACCATCTATACTTACATCTCTCCGCATACAGAACATTTAGAGCGACTAAGGCCACCTAGAAAAGAGATAGATCTAAAGTGGAGCGGTTGTAAAACATATACAGAATAGCACGCTCGCCAATGCGTTAATTCCGTATATGTTTTACAACCGCCCCACTCTAGATCTATCTCTTTTCTAGCTAGCCTTACTCGCTCTAAATGTTCAGTATGTGGATTTTTCTGTATTGTTAATAATGCGGGCAGTTCGCTTTGTTTATTGATTACCGGTTTATTTGTGTTCTCCTTCTTGTAGGTTACACCATCAGTTTCTATAAATTTCTCTAATAATCTTTCAAATGCTTCCGGTCTTCTCTCTACTTGCTAGGAGACAATTTCTTGTTCACTCCTCAAGAATAAATATCATATTTACCATTTCTTGAGTAGGTACCTACTAAAATTAGTCAATATAACAATTGCTTTTAAAGATTGAACGAAATACTGTATAACACAAAACGAAATTTTTTACAACTTGGTTATTAAGTATACAAGCTTAAAACACCAGATAACTTGATTAGCAGTGAATCTATTGAAAATGCTATATTACTTTATATTAATTTAATGTTTGCTTTCACCGCTGAATGAAAATCAATTGTTTCTCATACTAAATGGAGTTTCTTCTTGTTATAGACTATTTATGGATTATTTGTTGAATATCCAATCTTACAGTAGGTTTAAAGTGCAAATTAGCTACTAAAAATATAAGCATTTCTCATTAATTCAACTTTAAGAAGAAATAATTCGAAAATGATCTATCCTAGGAGCATCAAATGAGGTATCAATAGAAAGCGTAGTAAAAAAGGCTTTCCAATGAGCAAAAAATATACAGGGTGTTCCATTTAAAAATTTCGAGATTTCTTCGATTTTGCAAAATTGTGAACACCCTGTATAAAGCGAGCAGCTGCAGAATTTATTTCACATAGTAACGACAGTCCATACTAGTAAAAAATATTCTACTCTGTTGGTTTCGAATCTTTTGTTTTTCCCTATGCAGAATAGCCTACTGAAATGTATCAATTTATCAAGTAAAATTATTGTTTACACAGAAACTATCAACTTTAGACCTATACAACATTAGATCGTTGTAACCAGCTTTCAAGCGCGGATCACTTTCTCTATTAATATACAGGGTGTTGCATTTAAAAAAATGCAACTTTAGTCTGGTATTTCCGTCTGGAACACCCTGTATAAAACAAAATATTTTTAAAACGTGCACTTGATGGTGCGGAAGAATATCCGATGACTAAATATTTGACAAACTTTCAAATAAGCGTGTAATCTTCCGTCCTCGCTTCGTTGCCGGACCCTGTATATCCATCATTAAACTTAATTTGAGGAAGAAAAGAACTACATTAAAAAATGTTTCTTAAATATAGAAAACAAAAAAATGCTGTCATTAATGATGATAGTGCCATGGTTATACACTTTGTATTTTTGTCCTGATATATTTATTACTAGTAAATTGTTTGTTTAATATATATATATATACATATTTAAGACAATATTGCATACAAATTTTAATATAACATTACAGGATACGTCACTGAATTACTTCTCACGTTAGAAGCGGCAGTAGACTCCTTAGAATCCGATTTCCGCCCGCTAGATTTTATGAGAGACTTTTTCAAATCAACACCCAATTTAAACAATAAGGAAACAGCTCTCTATAAACGAACTGGAGGCCATCTCATGTACGGAGACGGTGTTACACCATTTCCATATTTAAATCAAGGTGGACACATTCGAAGCACAAGCTACTCAGTCTCGTACAATTTAAGAAAGAGTTCGGGTTCTCCGGCAACCGATCCTAAAGAACTAAAAGGCCGTATAGGCTCCGAGATCGATAATAGATCGGGTTCGAATCTCAGCAAATTTTGCTCTAATTTATCTAGATCTAGATCGGCTCAGAGTTTAAAATTGTTAGGAGATTCCGCTTCACAAGACGATAAGATGACAATTTTAGCGCAACTATTTTGGTTATCAGTTTCACTTTTGGAGTCCGATTACGAACATGAATTTTTGTTGGCTTTAAGACTATTGGCAAGGGTTATGCATAGACTTCCTTTGGATAGGCCCGACGCAAGGGATAAAGTTGAAAAACTGCAATCGCAATTAAGATGGAACTCATTTCCTGGTGTACATGCTCTCTTATTAAAGGTAACACTTCTCTTCAGACCAAATGAATAAAGTCCTACATGTATATTATTTTTACAGGGTTGTACACATCCTAATATATATGAACCTGTAGTAGCATTGCTTTCTCAGTTTACTCCTCTACTTGATCTTGTCGTTGTGGATCCTTCCCAAAGTATCGCATTCCCTATGAATGTTATTGCTCTCCTACCATATATGCTACTCAATTATGAAGATGCTAATGAACTATGCATTAGAAGTGCGGAAAATATTGCCCAAGTAAGTTATTAATCGGATTCCTTTGTGTAGACTATACTTCCATTTTAAATTTCAGGTTAGCATTGAAAAAAGTAAAAAATTAGAAAATTTAGGTACTGTGATGAATCTTTACAGTCGCCGAACTTTCTGTAAAGAAAGCTTTCAATGGACTAAATGTGTTGTCAAATATTTGTATGATACTTATTCATATCTAAGTCTACCGATGCTAACATTCTTAGTCGAGGTATTGGAGAAAGGTCCTAGTAATTTACAACTATCAGTTTTGAATATACTTCACTGTATGTTACATTACATTGACTTAGCATCCGCAGCATCTCAACCCATAAACGCAGATTTGCTACGTGTAATCGTTAAATACATCGAAGGCCCTCATTGGAAAGAATCATTAAAAATATTGAAACTGGTAGTTACAAGATCGAGTAGTCTATCAGCGCCACCTATCTCATTACATACGCACTGGGAAACTTCTATAACTTCAGTTCCACATCCTTCATTTTCAGAAATTGAAGTATTTACTAAAAAGGAACTTCCGGGTAAGTATTGATTAGTGTGTACGTATTTATTTATAATCAACGGGCATTTGTTTTCATAGGAAGAACAATGGACTTTACTTTTGATATGTCACAAACTCCAGTAATTGGTAGAAAAGTTGTAGCGAAACCAGATGATAATGCACAGACTAAAACTGTAGCGTCTCCCAGAAGATCGTGCTCTTTAAGCCCTGCTGATACGGCACCATTTTCTGGATGGAAAAGACCTTGGATGTCACAGGTAACTGAAGTAGTGGTACATAGCAAGCGGTTAACAAGCATATATTTTCTAGGGTCGTGTAAGAGAATGTCTAGTTAATCTTCTGACAACTTGCGGTCAGCGTGTAGGTTTACCAAAGAGCCCATCGGTGAGTTGTTTATTTTGTTGAATATAATTTATCCTTGTACGTTTGTAAAATATTGTGTCTGTCTATTATATACTAATTAGATTATAGATTTAGCATGTAATCATCCATATATTCCCGGATTTGTATAAAATCTTCATTTCTGAATGGATAATAGTACTGTTTCTGATAGATTAGTATATTATTTCAATACGTACTCACATAATATACATTATACATCACTCATACAGTTTGGTTTAGATGTTTCAAATAAAACTGCAAACACAACTTTCTTGGAAACGGTAGTTGTGTTCTATAAATTCCATTTTCTGCGTGCAATTACGAAAAGCAGTAAAAATTGTGGAAGATGATCCATAATGATATAATCTGACGTGGCTTACTACAAATTTAACTAAAATATAATATATGAAGAAAAAAACCATTTAAAAGTATTTCTGTATTAACCTTCAAATGAATTTGAAGCAGCGTTATTTCTATATAATATTTAACGGGTCGATGGCCGCAGTGGTTAGGCGGCTGACTATTGTTGTGAGAGGACGATAGGTGCCGGAGTTCAATTCTCTGGAGGGACGGTGACATTTTTTCAGAGAGTTTAATCCCGGATCGACTTGCCATTCGCTGCTGGGAGCAAAGTGATTAACAGCGCGGCATCATAAAAGGCGATATGATGCTGTCACAAAGCCATTTAAACACAACTTACACTCACTAAACTACACCGCAAGAGTTGCATTGATAGCCAGACAAGTAATACAGCTTACGGAGTCACTGCAACTAAGCACCCACCACACATTAAAAAAAATATATATTTCACTTAAGTAAATACATCAATTACTCATTGAAATAGGTCTTGTCTTTTTTTAGGTCGTGGTAACGAATAAATGAATGCATTGAGAGTACATATACATATGTATAATTGTCCACCGGTATTTCTATACTATTAGTGTAATTCGGCAGCGCATTTATTGCTCCTATAGAGGATCTACTTATGCGTAACATTGTGGATACAACTATTCTTTTCCCGAAGTTGCTCACGTTCGTTCACAAAGCAATCGTAACGAAACACATTTAAGCAAGTAGCATTTTCCAAAAAGATTCTAAATTTCTCGGAAACCATTAATTGTAAACTAATTATTTATGTTTTTTTAAAAATAGAACAAAAGCAGTCTAAAAAGTTATCAATGCAATTGCAGACTAGTAACGTGTTTACAATCATTAATCTTCAATTTCTACTTAAAAGCATCATACATTCCGCTAGTCGTTGACAATAACGGCGTTAACTCTTATTTTCATACAACCTCAGCGATTGATAAGTTGTAAACGTAGATTACCCTGTAGCATAACTTAAATGTTTTTACGCCGTGTTTGTTGCCTTCGATTTATATTCTGACACCCAGACGATTCCTGAAGGAAATAAGTGTCTGGCTTAAATAAATTATTCCGATATATACGAGAATCTAAAATTCTTAGCCACTTTTATCGTAACGTTCTTCATTTCTATATTAGGTAATCTAATAAATTTGGTCATTTTGAGCTATGTAAAAAATAAGATCTCCACTTGAAATAATTTTATTTTTGATAGTTATTTTACTTCTGTTTTTAATTCTATTTGAAGGGCCTCACTGATGTTGATGTGACGAAAATTGTCAGTTTCGTCAACAATAAATAGAATTTTACCATTATTATGATAACCACTTCATAAAATTTACCTAGTTTTGCAAAATACAATAGAGCGACAGTTTTTTACTGTTAGTTTTTCATTTTGTATAGCATATTTAGTATTGATGATTTCTTCTTATTTCCAAATTGCGAAGGACTATAGTTTATTTTATTCTTGGATCTGATTTAACTCAGGCAATGATCTTTTTACACCTTAGAATTTAACGGATCTAACTCATTCATTCTTCGTACGCCAATTTGTAGATCTACAATGTATTTCTTATTCGATCTAAGTTTGAGTTACTATCTGATTAGTATTTAAATAGCCAGCTTCAATATAACTTCCGCCCCAAACTATGCCAGTATTAAAATTTTTATAGTTTATCCTACCGACCAATTTCTCTGCTTTATTACTTAAATTAAAACTAATAACAATAGATGGTAGCTATTGAATGTCCAAGAAAGTTGTGATTAATTCATTTTTATCAATCCACGAGTTTGACTGTATGTTTATTTTCCAATACGATTGTTAAATATGGTGTAAATAATTAGAGAGGAAGTAATGGCTGTTACAACGTTAACTAAACGTAGATGCAGATGATCGTAAACAAGTGAGGTTAGCAGCCAATGGAAAAATCCTCTATAAGGAAATAAGACTCATTTATCTTAACCTTAAGCTTTCGAATTTTATTAAATTCCTCATCAGAAGGTAAATGATTAGAGTAGGAAACTTGCGGCTAAAGAACATAATCTCATATATCTTCAATAACATTAAGTAGTTATACTAAAAACCCTTAAGTGGTATACATCATAAATTAAAACACAAAATACTTTGTGAAGCCATTACAAATAGACCACATGGCCAAAACCGCAGTTTCCTACTCTAATCATTTACATTCTGATGAAGAATTTAATAAAATTCGAAAGCTTAAGGTTAAGATAAATGAGTCTTATTTCTTTATAAAGGATTTTTCCATTGGCTGCTAACCGCACTAGTTTACGATCATCTACATCTACGTTTGGTATAAATAATATAAATGAACGTATATTCAAAAACTCGTTCATTATCATGTTTTTCAGATATATAACAGCTGTTCTCATTAATTCACTGACATGTATATTGTTAATTATATTTTCTCTTGTGATTTCCAATTGCCGATCTTCTTCTAGGATGATATGATTAATATTATATACTCCAAGGTAAAAAATGACTGGCACAGTTTTAAATATCACGCAATAATTTCAAACACCACAACACGAAAGCTTTTATTAGGTAAATTTACATATGCACAACAGACTCCTTATACCAACATCTTTTCTATATGATAACAAAATGTGGTAAAATGATAAAGAGATACACAGAAACACAAACTTTTTCTTTACTGTATGACATCATGTCAGTCACCTGCCCTTATAAACTGTACTCCTGTAGAACTTCTAGTTGTGAATTTTGGTTTATACAGTAGTACGATTGCATGTTTCAGTGTTTTTGTTTCTCTGTCACAAGCAATGACACTAAATGTGGACCAAAAGTGCACAAAGTATGTAAATAACACCTTATTTCTCTCTTCATTCTATCTACAAAACTCTATTGCTTGTATTTATTTATGACTAAGAGTGTGTATGATTGATTGACATCTCATAATACATTCCATCTCTGAGAATCATTAAACCACTGCGTTAGAATGAATTACATTTTGTATATCATACTTATCCTCTGGACTATGTTCAAATTTAGTAATGGATTGTTCTGGATGATATAAATTGTAACAACGTCCGACAATCGCCAGCTATTAAATCTAAATGAAGCCCCGGAGTTACTATTTTTTTATTACTGATCATTATTTGTATTATACTGGGTGTTCAAATTGAAGTCGGCACTAACTTCGTTATTATTGATGCTACGATATCAGTTAAATGAGCAAAGTAGTAGCATTTAAATGCTTGTAGTTAATTTATTTGTTAATTTTTGTCTATGTATTAACAGATTTTGTTTAAAATTAAATTATCTTTTAAAATGGCAAAAATATACATGGGTATTCCATTTTAAAAAAATGTTATTTTTTTTAATATCTCGAAAACGCGAAGTTCAATTGCTTTTTTTAAATTTTACCATCGTAAGCGGAAGAAACGCTACTACTTTGGTCATTTAACCAACATCGTATCTTTAGTAGTACCAAAGTTAGCAATAGTGCCGACTTCGATTTGAACACGCTGTATACCCTCACAGTCCTTGAAATTACATACATACGTACCATATCCTCAAAATCAGCAAACTTAAATAAATGTCACACTTAAGTACAATGAAATTAAGAATTCGTTTTTGGCTCAATTACTGTCTTTGATATACTATAGAACTGTCACAATGATGCAACCATCAATAATTTATATAATAATATCACATGTTTGTCGTTTATGCTTCTATCGAGTCTGTAATGGTGCTTATTGAAACAGAAACTATATTGAAGTTTGAATTGAGAATTTATTGTATAAACTATATACTTTCTTATGGTACAACGAATAATTCAATTATTTAAAATGTTTTACATACAAATCCAAATTCTATTTCAAATTTAACAGATAGTTTATATTGCAGATGTCTCTCTCATACACATTCACTTTTTTTTCCTCGAAAATTTCTTTGATAATAATTTGCCATATTCTTAGTGTGATTTTTAAATACCGTTAGATCTTATTCATATTTTTTCAATTGTGTTGTAGGTGATATTCAGTCAGAGCTCTGACATTCTGGAAAGACAATCCAGTATGGCATCAAGTACTGAAGAAGTGTCAGGCGCTAACAACGATCTAAGCGGCGGTTCTAGAAGGGATGATGCGACCGCTGATTTCGGTGTGTTTAAGGATTTCGACTTCTTAGAATATGAAAGCGAAAGCATAGAGGTACGTACTTTTCTAATCGCTAAATACAATTTATTTTGTTTTATTATTTTAGGGGGAAAGTACGGATAATTTCAACTGGGGTGTACGTAGGAGACCGTTAAGCGAAGGAGAAGAAGAACACCCTAGTCTACGGCAAATGGAAGATAGTATAAGCGAACAGACACCGGTTTTAACCGTCAGAAAGGTACACGTGTGCCCCTTTAACCACAATGTGAGTGCTCCGTCTGCTAACACCTCAGCTTATGTTTTGTGTTTTATTATACTGTAGGAATACAAATTTGAAATCATTTACTGTACCCAACGCAATAGTTTCAAAAGTTGTCATATTATTTAATTGAAGCTAGTAGCTATCATTTGTTATATAGTATTAAGCTTTAGTTTTTATCAAACTATCCTTCATATTTATAGCACCTATACCTGGCAATCGTTAAATTCTTGATATGTAACGTACAATATGAAACAAAGAATGCAGACAAAGTAATATGACAATATAATTATGCAAGCAGTTCTAGTAATGTCTCAGAATGTTCAACTGGTTTATTGCCATACAGTCGCACAGGTAGTTTTTTTATTGCAATGTAAATGTTCCTGCGGATATGAATAGTACATATCTACGTAACTGTTAACCGCGCGTATAATACGTCTAATTTATGAACAATATTCTTGACAGTGACCAATAATTTAATAGAAACGATTTTAAAATACCTACCGTTTTGTGTTAAAGAAAACAAGAGTAATATTGACGCGGTTCTCAATAATTTGAAAAATTTTTAACAAGTGTATTTATTTTCTTGGCGTATGTAAGTACAATAATGCAATTTTTTCCCAAACGCCAATTGAATTAAACATATTTTTATGCCTTTTTTGCCTATCCTAGGTCATTATAACATCTCGTTCGCATATATTTGTGAAGATTACTAGTGCTGTCGAAGCCGCCCGGTGGTCGCAACGGTTTGCGGTAGGCCGCGATAGCCAAACCTGGTGGTTCGACTCCACTTCGGGACGGCATATTTTTAAATAAAAATATGTTTAATTCAATTGGCCTTTGGGAAAAAATTGCATTATTGTAATTTGAACAATATTTGCAAGCTCCGAATTAATGAGATCGTAGAGTTTTGTATATGTATATGAAAGGAGATTCAGAATAGATCCTAATGGAACACCATTTTTAAGTAAGGTATCAGTAAAGATAACATTCCAGCGTAAATATTTTAAATATACAAACATACCAATATAAAAAAAGAAAATATAGAATAAACATAATGCTCGACACATCTAAAATATATTCAGTAACCGACACTTGTAACGGTAGTCGTCATTAACTTTATACATTTTAGCTTTATTAAAACATCATTTTTTAAGTTAGATCACTAAGAAAATATTTTTCATTAATTTTGTTTCATATTGTTAAATATCTTATGAACGGTAACCGAGTGACACCGTTGTATGTAGCAAATTACAATGTACAGAATATAGCGGATGTGTGCCCTGGTGGGGCACATAAAGTGTTACAGAGCAATAGCACTCAAACTATTAATTATATCGAAAAATGTTTAGGACAAAAGTTTCAGTGTTCGAGAGGTGGTCATACTGGGCCACCCAGTTTTTCATCGGTATAGGCGTAGAAGCTACGTCAATGTCAACTCCAATTTTTTAAATGGAACCATGTATTTTCTTTTCAATAACATTATTGCAGATTTTCAGGCGAATTCAGCGACCTACAACACAAGGTCAATCTAGTCACGCAAAGTATGAAAATAGTCGAAAAATCGAAAAATATCGGAATAATCAGCATCAAAGAATCCACTAACTTAGGTTTGGGTCTACCTACAGACGATGCTCGACAAGCCTCCGCTTGTAAGCAGTGGTTAATTCTCCGAGGAAACGACCGCCTAAAGTTAGCCAACATTTGTGATGCAATTTCGGTACATGCTCGGCGTATTCTTTCTCTCATGTCGTCAGGCGTGGTAGATGCTTCCGCCATTACATGTCCTTTGACAAAACCCCAGAAAAAGTAATCCATTAGTGTTAGATCTGGCGAACCAGGTGGCCAAGCAACAGTAGCGTCTCGTCCTGATTCATTTTTCACCAAAAATCTCATTCATTACTTTTCTTGCACATAGAGCATAATGGGATGGTGCACTGTCGTGTTACATCCACATGTTTCTGCGAGTTAGCAAGGGCACGTCTTTCAGTAATTCGGCCAGTACGTTTTGCAGAAAGTTTGCGTAAACTTGCCCACTTAAGTAACCTTCAAAAAGATGTGGACCAATGACGTGATCGCCGACAATGCCGGCCCAACAATTAACGGACCACGGATGTTGATATCGTACAGTTCTCTTCCATCGAGAATTCGCATTTGCCCAGTAATGCATGTTATGTCTATTCACATTTCCCGTTTGTGAAGTTTCGCCAGAAAAAAGCATATAACTAAAAAATGAAATATCCGTGTGCATTTTTCCACGAATCCAGTTAATCCAGTAATTGACGCGATTTTGGAAATCATTGCCATACAAATCCTGATGTAGTGACATACAATACGAATGTAATTTGTGTTGATGTAATATTCTTAATACAGATCGCCGACTAATTCCACTCTCTCTTTCCATTTGCCTGGTGCCCGCATGGGGATTTTGTGCAGTAAAAGCTAAGATAGCAGCCGCATTTTCATCAACAAAAGCTCGACGTTTGGCTCGTGTTTGTTTCATTGTACCGAAGTGACAGAAACGGTCAGCTAATCGCTTAAATGCCATGTGCGATTTTTGTTGTTTGTCCGGATAATGAGCAGCGTACAACTATTCAGCGTTTTTGTAATGTTTTCGGCATTCCCCCAGCACCATTAACATATCAAAATATTCTTGATAATCGTTCATTTTCGCGATCCGTTGTACTCACAATAGAAGGAAATACGTGACTAACTGACAGCCGTATGCGTTGACAGTTGATGCTGATTATTCCGATATTTTTAGAGTTTTCGACTATTTTCATACTTTGCGTGACTAGAAAGACCTTGTGTTGTAGGTCGCTGAATTCGTCTTAGAATCCGTAATCAAGTTACTGAAAAGAAAATACATGCTTCTATTTAAAAAATTGGAATTGACATTGACGTAGCTTCTACGCCTACACCGATCAAAAAACTGGGCGGCCCAGTGTGATCGCCTTCCCGAACACTGAAACTTTTGTCTGAAACATTTTTCGATATGATTAATCGTTTGCGTGCTATATTGCTCTTTAACACTTTATGTGCCTCGCCCTGTATACAGTTAGTTTCAAAATGATTCGGCCTAATAGAATAATACTTTGTAATTGTATTTAGCTCGGCTGGAAATCGTTTAATTATATGAATATATACTTTGTTCAGATGAAATTATGTTTAATTGCTATTACTAGTTTATATACATACAACATATCTGAGAAAAAATTAAAAACTACAATTCAATAGAACATAAACTTAACAGAAGTATTTCCATTGTACTCTAACAAACTCACAAAATGATTTGGTTTTCTCATAATAGTTAACAACTAGGTACCACAAACAAAATTTTACTCCTCCTTTCGCATAAATGACACATTTTAAACGATTTTTCA
This sequence comes from Holotrichia oblita, assembly GCA_023690525.1. NCBI lineage: Eukaryota > Metazoa > Arthropoda > Insecta > Coleoptera > Scarabaeidae > Holotrichia > Holotrichia oblita. The sequence goes on along the minus strand of CM043015.1, from coordinate 87,674,256 downwards.
TCGATTTAACTAATTTTTGTGTAGTATTTTGGTCAATATGTAGTGTTCCATTCTTCTACCAAAGCCTTCTTCAATTCTGTTTTATTAGTTATACAACGTTTTTTTATATTTGTCTTTAATATCTCCCAAAAGTACTCAATGGGATTTAAATCCGGCGATTGTGCTTTGGGTTAGCTGTATAGCAGCCAAGATTTGACTCTAAACGCTTTATGTTTAGTCATTGTCTTGGTAATAAACAAATATATTACCAACACCTAGTTTTTCTGCGCTTTCTCTCAAGTAATTTTTTAAAATATCCAAATAAATGAGTTGATCCATCTTGCTATCAACAAAAACAAGTTTTCCAACCCCTGATGCCGCCATACATCCGCATACCATACAGTTCTACTACCATATTTCACTGTAGGTACTAAGTTCTTTGCCTGTAACTCTGCATTTTTTTTTCGCCAGACCCTTTGGTGACCATCGGAAGGAAAAATATTGAAATTACACTCATCCGCAAATATACCATTGTCCCAATACGTATCTAGTTTGTCGAAGTACTGTTTGGCGAACTCATATCTGCTACCAATATTTTTCTTACTAATAAATCGTTCTTTCCTAGCGCTTCTACCGTGAAGACTGTTAGATTTTTGTATACGTCTTCTGTGCTTGCAGATTAGTGATGGAGCAGATAGCAAGATGGATCAATTTATTTATTTGGATATTTTAAAAATAACTTGAGAAAAAGCGCAGAAAAACTAGGTGTTGGTAATACGTTTGTTTATTACCAAGACAATGACCCGAAACCTAAAGCGTTTACGGTCAAATCTTGGCTGTTTTACAACTGCCCCAAAGTCTTAGATACTCCAACACAATCGCCGGATTTAAATCTTATTACGTAGTATAACTAATAAAACAGAACTGAAGAAAGCTTTGATAGAAGAATGGAACACTATTGACTAAAATACTACACAACAATTAGTTAAATCGATGAAAAATCGTTTGAAATGTGTCATTGATGTGAAAGGAGGTCAGACGAGGTACTAGTAAAATTTTATTTTTGGTAGTTGTTAACTATTAAGAGAAAACCGAATCATTTTGTGAGTTTGTTAGAGTACAACGGAAATACTTTTGTTAAGTTTATGTTCTATTGAATTGTAATTTTTTATTTTTTCTCAGATATGTTGTATGTATATAAACTATTAATAGCAATTAAACATAATTTCATCTGAACAAAGTGTATATTTATACAATTAAATGATTTCCAGCCAAGTTAAATACAATTACAAAGCATTATTCTATTAGACCGAATCATTTTGTGACTAACTGTATTAGCACTTTCACGCGCTACAGTTAATCGATTAGTTAAAAGTTGGTTATTGCCTATTTCGTTACTACCTTTACTGTACGATACAAAATGCATGTGTATGTATATATAATGTTGTATTCAGAGAGTAGGCGCAGAAGAATCTTCTGACGATGAAGTAGGATCGGAATCTCCACTAGACGAAATTGCTGTAGCTCCAGAGTTCGACAATAGCTCGGCGGGTGCTGCTAATGTATTTCCACCATCTTCATTAAGTCTCACGAGAGCAAGACACGATTCTAGTGCTCGATCTGATACGAGGTATATTTATAACTATACACTACGATATATTGTTATCATTCTTTGTAACTTTTAGTGGCTCGAGTGCAGGTGATTTAGGAGATGTTACACCATGCAATGCTTCACCTGGTTTAATTAATATGAGACCTATTACTAGAAGCGATACCGTAGAAACTTGGTCATCTTATGTGCAAAGTACTCTATCGCAAAATCCAACCAATCCATTGCAACTGTTTCATCAACTACAGAAACTTATTAAGGTATGAATATTTAAGCAGAAGAAGTTTTGATTATTAAAGAATAAACCTTTTTACTTCGTTTACATTGCCTTCTTTTAGAGTATTTCCAATGCTACAATCACTATTACACAAGAATCCTGTACGTATCTCTGCCAATCAGTCGCAAGTAACCTAGCAACTGTAAAAATAATGAGTTCAAGATTAAGCTCAATGATCGATATAGTCACACATCGTATTCTTCCCACTCATTTCATCTGGTTTAATACTACCAGTATGAATAATCAAAAATTGCTCGAAACCTTGAAATTTGGAATGTTAGAGGTTCAAGAACATTTGGATACATTTTGTGATAAACGAGAGCAAGCAACGATGGTAAAGACACTTTATAGACTGAAATAATTAGTAACTTATGTGTAATGCGTGTGTTGCAGTATTCGGATTCCGTAAAAACTTCCCTAAAATTAGAATTACTTAGTGGACAACACAACGATACTAGACATGAAGATTACCTTTTAGATTTAGGAAAAGCATTATATAAACTGCATTTCCAGTTGTTACTGCTTATTGAAGCGGCTAATAAAATGATTTCCACATTAAATGTAACGCTTAAAAGTATTCAGGTAAAAAGAGTTAATTTTCTCTTAATTTTCATTGCGATTCATAACATTGATATATTACAGTTAAAAGACGTTACTCATGAAGTTATTCTTGTAAGAAGTGCTCTAACTAGAGCAATTGAAGACACAGAAGCTGACGGTGGTACTCCCACTCCTGTTTCTTCGGCAACATCTCCAACACCCGTAACATTAGAAGATTTAGAAAATTCTCTGTATGATCTATTAACGAATGAAAAATGGCCGGCTGCTATTTCATTAGTTAAACATAATCGTGGTCATTTTAATGAGGGTGATGCTAACATAAGCTTTGAAGATGATATAGTTATCATTTTGAATAGTTACTGCAAGAGATTAGTTCAGGAAAGATCAGGTAACCGTATACAATAGAAGTTTTAGGTTGAACATTGTTTAAAGGATGTATTTAATTGATTTAGATTGTTACGTTATTACAAACCAAGATAGCGATGTGGGCGACGTGTTTGTTCGATTATTCCAGTTGTCGTCCGCTGTTCAAGATCTAGAAGGAATGATAAAGGATCGCGATCAGTCCGATACATCAGTAACTAGTCAGCCTAAAGAATAAAATTAGTTTTAATTCACTGTGTAGTCCTATTTCTGCCATTATTACGATAATATATACTCGTATAACGCCTTTGTGATTTTCCGAGCATCTCAGTGTACCTATTTTTTAAGTAGTCTGTATGAAATTTTATTTGTATTACCTTTACGAAATCTTCGATTAATAATGCATTAATAAATGTATATTCCTAGCATACTATTTGTTTCGTTTGATCCACATGAAATCCTAACCTATACCTATATGTAAGAAAATTAATCATAGAACATTACAGACCTGCGTTTTTCTAAGGAATAGAAGTGTAGTACGTAGTGTAGTGTAGTTCGAGACACGAATTTCCTTATTATTCAAAAACAAATTTTATAGAAATAAATTATAATTGTTTATCTATCGTCAAGCGGTAGATTCAAGAATTTGACTAAACGCTAAAATATAAATTAGTAAGTAACATTTACAGCCCTTTAAAATATTATTAAAATAGCTGTGCACCTTCATAATTCTGAGATAGTTTGTAGTGGTCGACATCCTTTTAGTAAAACAGACCCAAGCAATAATTTGTGACTGAAGTTACAATGCGACGGAAGTTAATTTTGTAACGTTCTTGTACGGTAATATTGTAGTGAATATGGTAACCCAGGTCATAGTGAAACTAGATTGTTACTATAACATTAGTATCAAATTAGTGTCATTCGTAACCGGTGTAATTTTAGTTATTTTTTAACCAACTTAGTACTTGGATATACTTGGCATGTGTTTAAAGTGTGGTTCTGTTTCTAACTGTTGTTTATGCTATGGTCAGTGATTTCCCAATGTGATAATCATTTCTAGAATCTGGAAACGTATTAATTCTGCGGGCAGTTAAATCTTTTATACCTTTATATAATGTCTAAGTGTTGTATACCTCGGTTTGTTCTAGTATTTATGTTGTATGTAGTTCAAAGAGATGAAAACTGAAATGTAAATCTATGTCTATGTAGACATAAACATACACTCTTTAAAAAAGGACACACGGTCCTTTTTTAAAGTGCGTTTGATTAGCTCAAGTTAAATATACAGGTATGTATAGCAGAACAGTACAACGACAAAAGGTTGAACTAGTAATTCCCTGGATGTGGAAACGTACGAATCTTCAAATGATTATTTTAGAAGTGCGTACACGTCGCAACACGGTTATCATCACGTGTAAATAGAAACATCTGAATATAGTTGATGCTACGTAACAATAACAACGTTTAGGGAAAGTATCAGCAACGTTATAATAACGTAGGCAAATACCGTGTCTGCAACGTATTGTGTACTGCTTCGGGGAAAGTGTCAAATACGGATAAATATGACCGGTTACAAAAATCGTGTAGCAAATACTTAGCACGTGCGTGAGAGGTGTGCGCAACGACTTTTACACCAAATTGTAACCAAACTCGTTGCACAATCTAAGTTATATTACGGTGTTACAACCGTATTTACACCAAAATTTGCTACTTGGGGATCCTTTTTACGAAAGGTCCACCCCGCTATCGTTCAACTACATTATTGATTTTTAAGTCAGTTTTTCGAAATACAGCATCAATTACTGCTAGAATATAAATAATTATTTTAATATCGATTCAAATTTTATGTGATAGTTAATAAATCTATTGCTATATCATAAAATGTTTATTGAAATATTTTGAATGTTTTCTTAAATACCAGAAAACTGGACGAATTGTCTACTGGAGGCTGCAATCGTTTGACACACGTTCTATTAGTGGTCACGCACTATGCACTAAATATCGAACAAAAGCGACCTAACCCCGCTCCTAAACCTACTTACGTATTTGTTCTTATACGCTTGTTTTCAAGTTTATTTGCACATTATAACAAATATTTAATTCATATTTTCACCATTTGGTGAAATATCAATGCTTTTATCAGTACAAAATCAATGTAGTTAAACAGTTTAACACGTTTTCTGTTCTTATATGTGCGTTGTAAACTTCAATACGTTTTCCTATCTATATTAAGGGGCTATTATCAGTTGTTGGTGGGAAATTTGAAATTGCGTTATTTTTACTTGCAATAATTTTTGTGAAGAATGATTATAAACAAGAAATTATTACTGGAATATTAACATTTAATTATAAATTAGTGGACGAATAGTAAGTGACAGAAATTACGTGTTTAATAAAAAAAGATTTTTATTTTATTTTTTAAAGTAAAGTACTTCAAGAGTTATAAACTTATTCGTCCACTAAATATGAACGGGAATAAGCATGGTGTACATTATAAAAAGAAATATAATGCTAAATAAAAAAGAGTATTGCAAGAAACGTATTCGGTAGTAAAACAGATAACTGTACACTTTCCAAAAGTTTGGCACCTTTCTAAAAGAGGGGCACATCATCGCCGCAATTACTGCTATTCGAATTTACTTTATATTCCTTTCTACGTGCTTATACCCCTTTCACGACATGTCTCTATGTCACGATCTTGCTATCTCATTTTCTATATTGCTGTCTTTCATCTCGCAGTATGATCGACAACTGGTACTATTAGCTCCCTCTGTTATCCAATTTATTTGTAATGACAGCCGATGTTAGTATAGGATGTGCTCGCTAGGAGTGAAAATAGACCCTTAACGACCTGATTCAAAAATTAAAAAGTACGAATTGCTATCAAGAGAGGGTAGGCAAAGTACTGGCTATTTAGACAACCCAACATTCATGTTTGTAGCTACTAACAGTTTCCAAAAGTACAATTTACAGTCAGCCGCTAACGTGGTTGATACGACGAGTTACCGTGACTTTTTGGCGCCCCTCATCCAGTTTTTGCTTTTGTCTGAAGGCTTTCGCCTCTAGCCTGGTTTACGAGTTACCATGACCTGCTGGCCCCCCTTAGATTTGCTCCCGAAGAAGCCACTTACATTAGTGGCAAAACGTCGAGTTTGAGTAAGTTGTTGTATATATTTTTTGTATTTTTTTAATATTTATTTAAATTTTATTTTGTTTTATTTTTGTATTGTATATATTTACTTTACCATGACGCGCTTAAAACCCGGAAGCCCTCATAACAAAGACTCGGACAGTGGAAGCCTTCGATAACATTTTACAACTTATGGAAAAATCGATAATGTTTTGATGATATTGATTATGTTACCGAAACCTGTATCTATTAATTTTAATTTTGGGAATACAGTGAAAGCTCTCATAAGCGGACAATCATGATTCCAGTGTTTTCGTCCGGCTATGTATATAATATCTTTATTTTATGTACATCTTTAAGATAACGAATAAAAAACATTAATTCCGTAAATTCAGTTACAATAAATAGCTTTTATAAAAACATCAAATTGCTGCAACCATTTAGATATGTCTTCCGTCATCCATGCTTTTCTATTGGATTTCCAATTTGTTAGTAGGTCTTTAACTAAAAGATTTTTAATGCACGATGAGCTATTTCTGTTGCCTTGGCCTTTGCTATAGGCCCAGAAATGGGTCTGTTCTCGCTGCTAGCCTTTGCAAACCAATCAAAGTACATTTTATCTATACGAGAACCTTAAGGAAACTTCTGGTGAATATTTATACCAGACTGCCATTTGCGGCGAATATTTTCTTTATTTTTTTAAATTTCTGCAGGCTGTGTTTTCCCGATATTAAACTGTTGCAAAAATATTTACATATGTAAGAAATTTTTTAGTTTTCCTAAATAAACCTTACCTTTTCGCTAGTTCACAAACTGACAACTTTTCTTTCTCCAAAGTGTTGATTATTTCAATTTTTTCGTTCAACGAAAACATATTTTTGTGCAAAAAGGGGAATCACTAAATTCATTGTGGTTTAAGACACGCACTAGGCATACGATTATGTTAAAACGGGAACACAGGATTTATCACGATTCTCTTTTGGGTATTGTATACTTAGAAAGTGTTTTGTGTCCGCTTATGAGAGATGTTCTGTATGAAATGTATATATTATATAGTAGAAATATAGTGTCCGCGTCCTTCTGTTGGAGCGTCCGCTTATCGGATAGTAATTTGTACTAAAAACGTACTCTAACACTTGTGTATAGAAAAATTTTCCGGTTACGAGAGATGTCCGCTTATAAGAGCTGGCCGCGAGTAGAGCTTTCATTTTAGATGGTAGTTACTAGGAACCTGGTCGGGAGAATGGCAAGGTTCTGCTAAAACTGATGGTATTAAGTTTATGTAGTATTCACCTGGTACACTCCGCCCACGTGAAAAATCGATTAAAATAATCCCCTTAAAATTCCAAAAACACTTGAAACACTTTTCCAGCAGGTGATGATTCCGGGCGGTGAATGCCGCCATTCAATACTTTAACTTTTTGACTCCGGTTCAAAGTGATGAACCTGAGTTCTATCTACTATAACGATTTTTTGCAAAAAATCATTTGAATCTCTGTTAATTTACGCCAGCCTCAGCGGCAACTTGATGCATGGATGCGGTTTCGATTTGCCGTTAGGATGTGGGATACCTACCGCGTAAACACTCTTTTTAAGACCAATTTATCGTGCAACATTTTTTTAACAGTTGTAATTGAAGACCCACGTATCTCCACTGTAAATCTAACAATAATATCTCATTTAGTACCATATCATACCCCAAATTAATATTGTCGTCGGTAACGACAGTACTTAATAGATGTTTACAGGTTGCTCTTGACTAATTGTGAATTACTTGATATATGGTGCAGACTCTCCCAACGCCTTGATCATATCCAAACAAACATCTTGTAATGTCAACCCAATTTTACAGAACTTTTATCATATTTTATCCATTTTCGATAAATTAGGTACAAGAGCAACAAACGAATGAGAATAGTTTTAATATGCCAGCTAACGCTAACCACACGCTAACTATCCTATGGACAATAAATTGTACCTCTCTCATATTTACAAATGCTGATTTGAAACATAGCTATATCATAGAAATATTTATTTTTGCATTGCTCGGTTTATGTATTTAGTAGATAGAAAATGTTAATTAACTATATAACACTATGTTTAATTCTCTCTGTTTCTGCATTTAATTCTTCCTTGGTATCAGTATATTATTGGCAAATATATATGCCATATTATGGCATATATATAATGCAATATTAAGAGCCTTTCAACTGCAATAATAGGTAGTACTCTGCATGCGGAATTCAGTAAGTAAGGTAGTACAACAAACTAGCAACTAAACTAGTGTTAAGTAGATTAGCCGTTGATAGACATTGTTTTCCACATACTATGATTTCTAATTCACGGGTGAATGTTCTTCAGATGATGCACAATGGATAGATATAGTGGTGGTGGACAAATTTGATTATATTGATGTTACTCCATGTATAATGTAATAAATAAACGTATGTATTGTTTAAGTATACATCATTGTGATCACGTTGTGCTTGTGTAGATTTAGCAAATAGTATTGAGGACTTTTACTATATCATATTCGACGCAAATTCAAAATCAAACAATTTTCCGCAATTTATTCTAAATTACCTGTAAGACAAAAACTGTAATTGAAGCACTGAAATATACTAAAATTATATTCCTTTGCTGCAAATTCTCAAGTTCTGCTGAACGAGATGACCACATTCAAACTTTAACTTTATGAACTTATTTGAATCAAAATATTTCGATCGAAAATTTATCTGTTTTTGTTTTCATCTAACGTCGGTGTTAAGAGGAAAAAATATAAGAAATTCAAAACAAACCCATTGCTTTATTCTGAAAGCAATATATTTTGAAAAACTAGAGTTAGATACCTATAACAAGTGCATGGCTTTAACATTATGATTCATCAAAATCTATTTAATTATTGGGAATTTCTTATAATAGCAGCTTTATAACGGTTTGCAACGAAAGCTACATTTTGCCAAAAGTTTAGGCGGTTTATATATATGTTTATTTGAGGGCAATCATATGAATGTTATGTATACCGAGCTAAACGCAGTGATCGAATCAAATTAACGGGTCGATGGCCGCAGTGGTTAGGCGGCCGACTATCGTTGTGGGAGGACGATAGGTGCCGGGGTTCTCTCTCTGTCTCTGGAGGGACGGTGACATTTTTTCAGAGAGTTTAATCCCGGATCGACTTGCCATTCGCTGTTGGGATTAACAGCACGGCATCATAAAAGGCGATATGATGCTGTCACAAAGCAGTTTAAAACACAACTTGCACACACAAAACTACACCTCGAGAGTTGCAGTGATAGCCAGGCAAGCGACACAGCTTACGGAGTCACTGCAACTAAGCACCCACCACACATTAAAAAAAAGTAATAATAATTTGACTGAGATATTGCTATTATAATAAACCAACTCGACTTAGAGATATTTATCTACGACTAAACAATAAAGTAGGAATTATATTAATCACTATTGGTTAATAATAGTACCTACTCATAATCCCGGAGGGAATAACGAAATGCGACCAGGGAATAATGAGACATAACGTTACCATTATTCTCAGCTTTCCGCCAATAAGAACATAATGATACCAATGTTATCATAGTAACGATAAACAAGTCCGAGTATTTAATTTTTTTGAATTTGGCGTGTTAGTGGTAATTTTATCATGGATACGCGGCTCGGTTCGTAAATTCAGCTCTCGGGATAATAACTGTCATTATAGACTCGTTGTATAAACTATTATTAATTGTAGATTTTACTGACATTTGTATGCTTTAATGTCCTTTTTAATCAGCAAATCTAAATTTTATGAGACCTTTGAATTTTTAATAAAGAAGGACATGGATTTACGGCAAAAATTATATATAAATACTACTATACTAATATTTGCACATTTGATAACGTAGTTACAAGTAATAAAGGTAACGCTCGAATTAAATGCTTAACACGCAGTATGTTTCTACAGTGTACAATACTGCAAACCTGAAACTCAATATGATGCATTGGCCTCAAACAATTAAATACCAAATTTCGTCCAATTCAAAAGTAATTTAACATTACTAATATCATTTAGATAGCGTTTATTAATGAGATTAAGTGATGTGATATATATTAAGCGAAACAGCTCGAAAGCTTATTGCTAGTTCAGGCGTCGAAGTGTTCGAATAGCGTAAATAACCATGTCGAAACGATTACTTCGCTGTAAGTTTGATTTTTTTTTGAATTCTGTGTACATCGTAACCCATAATTTTAAACTTTATTTCCTTTCAGTACATAAACACTCCAAAGAATTGAAAAAAATTTTTCTACTATACCTGAATTGCCTTCGTGTGAATTTGTACCCACAAAATATAATGTAAGTAAATATGCATTGAAACTTTATTTCAAGATATATTTACAAAAATAAATAAGTATTTTTGATGTATAGATACACTTTTAGCTGGTGTTAAATTTAGTGCGGATTTCCAGAGAACATGGGAAAGCATTCTATTTATAACTGGTTTGTTTAGATTTTTTTAATTCAAGGTTTATTAAATTATGAATTATTAACGCGAAATTGGAAATATAAATGTTAATCTTTTCTCAAATATGCGAATTACGTATCATTAGAATAGTCAAATTGATCTTTGACGTTTAGAATAATTAAGATAAATTAATACAGAATAAGAACATATTTAAATTCCACGATAACAGTTAAAAATACTCGCCAACAGCTGAACAATTTAGATTAATTGTAGATATACTTTTACAGGTAAATAACATTCACCTAATGAATATCTAATTAACCCAATGCCTTGTTTCTGTATCAACACGTTTTATCGCATACCTTTAGGGTTTACATTTCGGATAACATTGTAATTTGTTTTTGTTTGATTACTTTACATTTAACATGATGCAGTTAGCGTTAGATGCAGGATGCATTCCCAAAGTAATATTTTTTTCAATACATTTGTTCTGTATACAATGACTAGTTCTAGAATTTTGATTTCCGAAATGTTAATCGTTTAATTCATCAGAAAGATATATGCATCTCATTATAATACCAAGAAAAGGTTCCTGTATACTTTTTATTCGCCGAGCACATCCAGGGTTATTCAAATATACTGGGGCACCTAAATATTTTTGAAACCATATAGATAGTTAACAATTCTTCAAACAAAAGTTTCATAGTTTTAACCAAGCTATTATTGAAAAGTTTTGTAATATAGATACCTACTGTTTGTATTATTATAGAAATTGTATTCAACTTACTTGTTTTAAATGGAATAGCCTGTATTGTTTTGCATCTTTGAAATCGTCGTGAGATTTTAAAGTGCTTTTGAATACGTAATTATACCTCGATTTTGCACCAGCCTTGAGATATTTATTCTGCTTTGCAATTTTTATTAACTGTGCTTATATACATTTGGGGAAACATAACTTTTTGGGGCTATGTTAAAGTAGAAGCTTGATTTCTTATAAGTTTATTCACAAAACATGGGTGAAATTTAAGGAAAAGAAAAATTGTCTTGGAGTTGTTACATAAACATATATCTATGTTCAAGCAGCCTATTCGAAGTTCGAAAAATTAAATAAACATTCTTTTCAATGGAAACTCCCCGATTTGCGTACTTAAATGAATTTGAATAAAAATATAAACAAAAATATTTGCACATAATCATTTCAGTGATCACGTTGCTACCAGCATTCAGAGCACCAATTCCAACAATTATTAACGGAGCCAACTGCTTATATCTTGTCAATTGGTTTATTTTGGCTTAAAATTAAGTATTTTCATTTTGTAAAATGCATTATTTTTAACGTGAAATAGTGTTTCGATAGAAATCACTAAAAGTTCTAACTAGAATTTAATAAATTTAAATGTCAGTTATATAGCTAGAGCCTTAAAATAATATAAATAATAATAACAAAATTTACGAACCTCTCCATTTCAATGAAATAAGAGAGATAATATTTTTCTTTAACTTTTTTAGTGTTGCTCGTGTTTGTAATAACACGAGCAACATCTAGATTATCTACATATATCGACTATATTATAAAAGGCGGTATAATGCTGTCACAAAGCCATTTGAACACAATTTACACACACACACAAACTACACCGCGAAAGTTACAGTGTTAGTCACACAAGCGATACAGCTTACGAAGTCACTGCAACTAATCCACCCACCACACACATAAAAAATATACATACCTATATGTGTAATGTATGTTTTAATGATTACAAAAGTCACACGAGAAAGATTTTATTAAAAACAGAAATATTTATAATAGTATGGAAACACGGCAGAGAAACGACCTTAGTGTGCCAAAACACAGCACAAAAACGTATGAAATGTGCCACAAATACAAGGTAGTCTCTATATTCAACAAATTACCAAAATCAATAAAAGCCATACAAACCACGCCACAATTCAATTCATGGATATTATACTTTATGGTGTTGAAGAATATATGAATGCATGCAATGAATGAATGTAATTTCATAGAAATTTTTATTGTACAATTGACAATGTTTATGTTCGCATGAACCACGACAATAAATTATTATTACTATTATTATTGTTTCTCGTTTATTTCTGATTGATATGTGTCTCACATTTTGGCAGTAGTCTAATGATAGACGGTAATTAACGGGAGCAGTGATATATTTGGGTATTTTGTAAATGATTATGCCAGTACAGGGAATATGCTAGAATCATTATAAAGTTATGGGGTAACTTATCTCATTTTATACCATTTATACAACTCAAAATATTTCTGGACAACACAAAATGAACTAATATAGGTCAGAACAGGGACTGAAAATTCATAAAAAGAGGTTTTAAATCCTTTGCAAGTCTGGTGTATTTTTAACATCTCAAAAACGCTCTTGCTAGAATAGAATTATTAGAATAATTAAGAATTTCTTAAAACAAAGGATCAAAATATGAGAAAAATATAAGATTACATTTTATGCATCTCCAGATATTTGTTTATTTTGGATGAAAACATGTTGCAAATATAATACAAATAATTAACAAAATATGTAAAAACACCTCATTTTCAACATCCTAAAACGACTTCGTGTTTTTCGGAAAATGCAATTGGATATATCAAAAACCGTCTCCAAGAAAGAGAACATACAGTTTCGAAAAATTAAATTCTAAATGTTAATATTATGAACCAACCTGTATAATACACACATGCTTATTATTATGCAACTATAAATATTAACGTCCATTATCTAAATATACAATTCGATATAAACTAGTGACGTTCTTCGTAGTTAACCGAATCGCGTTTAAACAAAAGGAACAAAAGCGTCATACCAACGAACACGAACTTGAACTTTCCTGATATCTCACTCATCCAGTTGTTTAAGAGTATGTACGCGTGTGGTCGATCGATTTTAAAAATAACCAGTTCTATCGTTATCATTATACTATAGATAAATCGTTATATATTTATATCATTAAATTTTCAGGGTCCATCATACGAGAAATTACAAAATATTCGCCAAAACAGATTAAATCCGGCGTTAGCTACCTACTACAGTAAACCTTTGGCGTTACATCAAGGTTACAAGCAATGGCTCTTCGATATAAATGGGAAAAGATACTTGGACTTGTTAGGTGGCATATGTACGGTTTCCGTAGGACATTGTCATCCGTAAGATGTTTTTGTTTTATCAAATGCGGGTTACTACTACACTAAAAAAACGTTACCGATGGAATTTTGTGGAGAGAATATCAATTTCTTTTCAGTGAAAAAAATGAGTGCTTTGAAGTTCACATGTAAATATTGTCTTTGCAAAAAATTAATTCTTTGTAAAATATACTTAAAATTTAAGGAAACAATAACTTTCTAGGGCTAGCTTGGTTTGTGTATAAGTAAAAAGACTTAAGAGTTTGTGAAACAAAAACAGCAAATCTGAAATCGGTGTTATAGTAATATATATGTATACAGTTTCAAATGCAAAATACACTATTTGTAACTTTCTACATAGTTTAGTCATCACCGCTTAAAACAAGAAAAGTTCAATTACAGAAAAGAAAAGGTAAGCCGAGAGGGATGTAACAGATCTAACCCAGAATTGCGTAGTTATTTCTAAGTTCATATCCTTCTTTGATCTTCCTTTCACTAGACGTCTCTCTGTGTCCTTAATTTCCATCAGAGCTCCAATTTTTCTTGTATTTTTATTTCATCGTCGCCCGTAACTCACATCCATACATCAGTATTAATAGCTCCTATGTAACTGTTAATTTAGTTAGAAATTTTTTGATTTTATTTTTCTGTTTAGGATTCTGCTTATGCATCCTAGTCATCCTACCTCATCTCATTTCGCTGTGTTAAAACTTTCCACATACTTACAGTTATAGATAAACTTTCTATTAACTTATTGATCGCAACAACCGTTAATCTCCATGTATTTACTTATTTTTATTTACTTTGAGGCATACACAACTTATGTAGATGATTGTGTGGTAGGCTCCAGATCTTTCTTATTTCTTGCCATTAAAAGAATATGTTTAACCATATAACGTGCCATCGAAAAAAAAACATAATTAGGGTAGGCTATGTAAATGTTTTTGATCGTTGCTTTAGCCACTATCACATAATGACATTTATTACTTGACATTTTATTGTAAATTCAGTTTATAAGTTTTATAACCTCAAATTAAATGTCAAGGAATAAATGTCATTATGTGAAAGTGGCTAAAGTAACAATCCATGAACGTGACTTAACGTATCGTTGGTGTTCCTTGATTCTAGTTTGAATAGAACGTCCAGTTTCGCCAATGTACACTGAGCCACAGTCACAGGGAATTTTGTAAATACCTTTATGGGAGAGAGCAGGGCGAGTGTCCTTGGGCGAAGGAAGAATTTGGGAGATCTTGTTTAAAGGTTTAAAGATGGGTTGGATATCTTGCTTACGAAGAATTCTACCGATGTGATCTGTAACGCCATGGATGTAGGGAAGAACGATGGTACTTAGCTGATTACTACATAGATTCTGGTGCTACCTTAGGAGACCGTGGATGAATGTACCTATTTATGACCCTTTGTATGTTGCCGGAGGTATAGCCATTCTGTAAAAGAGCAGTTTTCACATGTTTCAATTCTTTGTCGATGTTGTCGGGTTGGGAAATTGAGATCGCGCGATGTACTAGAGAGCCGATTACCGATTGCTTTTGTGCTGGATGATGATGTGAGCTGGCATGAAGATATCGGTCGGTATGTGTGGGTTTCCTGTACACGGAGTGACCTAAACGACCATTTGGTAAACGAGTAACTAACACATCAAGGAAAGGCAGAGAACCGTTATTCTCAATCTCCATGGTGAACTTGATGTCGGAGTGTTGACTATTGAGGAAATCCAAGAAAGTAGGCAGAGTGTTTTTGCCATGTGGCCAGATAATGAAGGTGTCATCCACATATCTTAACCAAGTTTTGGGTTTTAAATTCGCATGTTCTAAAACAGTGGTCTCAAAAGCCTCCATGAAGATATTAGCTACAACCGGGGAAAGTGGAGGTCCCATAGCGGCGCCGGAGGTTTGATGATAGTATTTTCCCTGGAAGATAAAGTACGTTGAAGTAAGGCATTTCTCGACTAACTTGGCTAAATATGGGGATTGGTTGTCCTGGATCAATAATTGGTGGATTATAGCGACGGAATCGGCGACAGGCACTTTAGTGAAGAGTGAGGTAACATCAAAACTGACAAGAAGATCTTCGGGTTCGATAGAGATTTCAGAAATGAGTTTAACAAAGTGCGATGAATTTAGAATGTGAGAAGGACCATTGCCTGTGTATTTCTTAATAGTATGAGCGAGGTATTTGGCCAGGCTATAGGTGGGCGAATCTATAGTGTTAACTATGGGTCGAAAAGGTAGGTTTTGCTTATGGATTTTTGGAAGACCGTACAACCTAGGTGGCTTGGATTCCTTGGGCAGTATCCGTTTCTGTATGTCAGAAGGAATGTCAGAGGATTTAATTAATGAAGAGATTTGCCGTTCAAATTTCGAAGTGGGGTCACGCAACAAATGGGTGTAGCTACCATCTTGTAAGAGATCTGACATTTTGGCCACGTACTGAGACTTGTCTCGAATGACGGTTGTGTTTCCTTTGTCAGCAGGAAGAATTACTATATTTTTGTTGGCGCGGAGAGAACCTAGGGCTGAACGTTCTACTTTGGATAAGTTTGGCTGAGGAGGTTTAGCAGAAGAAAGACGTTTGGCTGTTTCAAAACGAATAATATCGGCATTTTCTTTAGGGAGTGTGCGAATGGATGATTCTACTAAAGAGATGATGTTCTCTTTTGGAATGCTTTTGGGAGTCACAGAGAAATTTAAACCTTTGGATAATACTAGAGTTTCAGCTTCCGACAGGGGTTGTGACGATAGATTTTTGACCATTTTTGATGATGAATGGGTTCTGATTTTTTTGTTATTTGGAGCAAGCAATTGAGATTTTCGAATATGATTTTCCTTTATGACGGTCAAAACCCGGAAGCCCTCATAACATATACTAGATTGTTTATTGTGTGTAAAATGGTGACCCCAGTTTTAAAGATTTTATGTTATATCCATGTATCTCATAGTACTTATAAAAGATAGTAAGAAATAATATCGTATAAGTTCGGAAAATGACACTATTTCTTCGTATTTAGATAGCACGTCAAGTAGTCAATGGTTCAACAGTGATGGCTTTGATACATTTTCTATATTAAGTACAGATATTTTACGATTTATATATTCCCTCTTCTTATAACAATTTTCAGAATAAAATGAAATAAATCAGATCTCATTCTCGTGAACCTTTCTCTTTTTGGAACTTCTGCTGTAACTGTGCTCTTAAGCAATCAAAATTTTCGAATAAGTTCTTCGTATTTGATGCGTTATGTGTTGACTTTAAACAATGACAGAATATTACTGGCTTACTTACTTGATCTAACGACAATTTGTTGCAGTCTAGTATTACTTTTACTAACTTCTATTAGTAAATTGTAGTTTGGATACATTTTGAGTTTGTTCTATTTGCTATCTTTTTATTAGTAATTTATTAGTAAATATACTATTATATATTTATTATATTACTTGTATTAATTTTACGTTAACTTGAACACATTGGAATTAGGTTTTGCATTTAGTTATCACAACTGTCATTTTTAAAGCACTTGATTTCGTATTAGAATACTTATTAGGTTTTTTACTTCACTGCTTCTACGGATTTCAAACATTGTTCAGACTAACATTTCTGTTTTTAGAAAAATTACGGCAGCAGTTAACAGCCAGATGGATACGTTAGGGCATGTATCAAATATTTATTTTCACCCCAAACTTCATGAATATGCAGAGAGATTGACAGACAAAATGCCAGGTGACTTGAAGGTAATATTATGATACAATTTTATTCCGGTATCAACAGTTGAAGCTTAGATTTGAGAAGATCTGTTTGTATTTTATGGAAGTATTTCCACAGCCTTAATTTAGTCATCTAATTCTTAGGCATATTTATCTACTTCATTTCACAGATAAGGTGGATTTGAAATAAGAAATATTTCGGATGTGCGCTTATAGCTTTGTGTTAGTATACACATTTCCTACCTATAATTTTTATTTTGATATTGCAGGTAGTATACTTAGTTAATAGTGGCTCAGAAGCTAACGATTTAGCAATTTTATTAGCTAGACTTTATACAAATAACTTTGAAATAGTATCTTTAACAAACTGCTACCATGGTATGAGTCCACAAACAATGGGTTTAACATCTCTAGCTGCTTATAAATACTCTACTCCACAACCTCCCGGTCACCACCACGTACGTTCCATTATAGACATTATTTTTCCAACCATAATATCACTTTATTTTAATATAGGTTATGAATCCTGATGTATACAGAGGTATATGGGGCGGTGCTAATTGTAGAGACAGTACGGTTCAAACAACACGTACTTGTTATTGTTCTCCCAACTCTTGTGAAGCTTGTGACAAGTACTTTGATCAAGTAGCGATACAATTTGATCATAATATACCCAGAGGTCATGTAGCTGGTTTTTTTGCCGAATCAATCCAAGGTCTTGGAGGAATTGTTCAGTTCCCGAAGGGGTATTTAAAAAAGGTGTACGGATTAGTAAAGAAGAATGGTGGAGTCTTTATATCAGATGAAGTATTCCTAATTTATTAGCATGAACTGTGGTGTAATTTAATTGTTTAGGTACAAGCTGGTTTTGGTAGAACTGGCGATAATTTCTGGGGCTTTGAAGGACACGATTTTACTCCAGATATCGTTACCATGGCTAAAGGAATAGGCAATGGATATCCCTTAGCTGCAGTAGTTACAACCCCAGATATTGCCAAGGCCTTAACTAAAGCTAGTCATTTTAACACCTTCGGTGGTAATCCCGTGGCTTGCAGTGTTGGTATAACCGTATTAGATGTAAGTAAAAGATTAAGATTTAATATTGTAATCTAAAATTAATTTGTGTCTATAGATAATAGAAGAAGAAGGGTTGCAAGAGAACAGTAAACTTGTTGGTACTCATTTATTATTAGAATTAGCAAAATTGCGTTCAGAATTTCCTGTAATTGGCGACGTAAGGGGAAAAGGCTTAATGATTGGTATTGAGATGGTTAATCCTGGTACTAAAGAACCTTTACAATCAACAAAATTCTTGAAATTCTTTGACACCTGCATGAATTTGGGTATTCTGCTTGGGAAAGGTGGAGTCTATGGAAATGTAAGTTTCACAGATGTAAAATATAAAATTCAACGTTCCTAAAATTGTATACTTCAAAGATGAAGTTTGCTGAAGTCTGTCCATTGCTGGTTTTCAGTTTTTCAATTATAGAATAAGAGGTTCCGAAAAAAGTAATTATAATGTTGGTCTATAGTGTTAAATTAGTCCTCTTTGGAACATATCAGCTACTTTTATTTGTGAAAATGCGCTTAGTTAAAATGGGATACTGGATGTGTTTTTTTTTTTTACATGAGTAAAGTAAAAAGATATTGCTTAACAGGTATTCACTGGAGAGTACCTACCTCTACATATCTGTATTCATTCCTAGAGTGTAAAGTTTTGTAAATCTATAATCTGCTCGTTGATATTCTTATCATTAAATTATGTTAACAATCTCAATAAGATGATGAACTTCCCATAATTAATCAGTACTGGTAATTTTTTTTGTTGGATTATAATGACTAAATTTTAAATTTATCCTTGTCTAGTGAGATGAAAGAAATCAGAAATTAATTTCGTTCTTTTGTTAACACTTAAATTTTTATGTAAATTATTTTGAAGACACTTATTTCTGATAACCGAACTTCCCTTATCATCCAACACTCAATATTATTTATTTTCTGTGTTCTTGCCATAAACTACCATGAACTGTGAAAAGCCAATTAAATTTTTTGATCAGGATTTAACTTGATAATACGGTACCTACTTCCACTGTCAAAAACTGTGTTTCCTATGCCGTGTCGCAAATTGTGATATTAAATATAAATCTTAGTTTTACAACAAAAGTTAACAAATCATCTGGGATTACTTTTGAAGAGCAATTGTTTTAATCCAATATAGACATTACTACTATACGATATATACTAACTATTTATAACATAATTACTTACTCTTCTAGATTATTCGCATCCAACCGCCAATGTGCATTACAAAACAAGATGCCGATTTTACCGTAGCTGTAATTAAGCAAGCTTTACAGGTACTTTAAGTTTATGGATTGAGGTTTAATAAATCCTTTGAAAACAAATTTATTATATAAAATAAGTTCTGTCCTAGACTTTAATTGTTATTCAAATTGTAAATCTAGGATTATAGGAATAGTAAAACAAGCAAATAAAGTATTCAACTGAGTGTATATCTTTTTTATTTACTACAAAAATAAATCTCGCATTTATATTTCTGTAAATAATTTACTACTTGTATATAATATCATACATATGTATATCTGTTAGATTTTTATCATAGTTTGTGTTTTTGTGTTATATATACAATTACGAAAATTATGCTGGAATGTAACAATAACATGTATCTATATACTCTTGATAAAAAATAAAAATATTTAATAACAATTGCCTTCATTTTGGAAACACCACTTTGGCGTTAAAGCTTCAGCCTTGATTCCTCGGTCGACTAGTCTATTTCTGTGTTGATAAAATCTTGGTTCAGCACTTGCAGCGCTTTCATCTGGATCTGACCACAACCTTTCTGCGGCGGCAGCAGCTCTGGGCCATATCCGCGGATCAATATTGCTGTCATCTACTAGCTCACCCCACATACATACCTATAATAGTAAATTCAAATTTATTTTAGGCCAAATATACAGTGTCACCAATAAAGTTCGCACTAGGTATATAAAAAAAAATCATAAACGTTGTAAGTAAATTTTGACTTCGTTATCAGTTTGTCATGTATAAGTAATGCTCAAGAGATCTTATCATAATGACATGAGTATTTCGGTCCCACCAAATTTGAATTTTTCTTGACGTGTGATATTCCTTAAAATATCGAATGAAAAAGTTTTATTTTTAATTCTATACCCAGATACCAATTTTGAATACCTGTCTATAGTTATCTCGATATCTCCTCAATGCGATTTTATATTAATTTTAATTTTCAATACATCCGAGCAATAAAAATATTATAGTCATAACAACACTTCAAGCTTGATGCAAAGTTTACCTATTCTCAATAAGTTATTTAATATTAAATTTTAACTATTTTTTTCATTAAATCACAAGGTGAATTCATTCAACGATAAAAAAAATTAATAAAGCAGAATTCAGTTAAACGAAGTTTAAAATACAATATCAAAAACTTCAAATAATTGTCCAAATTAAATTTATATATCTATATCTCTTACGCCATTCGATATAACTAATTTTTTGGTCTGTCAATGCAATTAAATATCCGTTGAATGTGAATACATATGTAAAAAATCCGGAATCAGGTCGTTATTAAAAATTGCGAAGAATACAAATACTGCGGTTATATAAAATATAGTACATTTCGTTAATTAATTTTATGAGGTGTGCATTAAAATTGAACTAGATTGTCCTTCAAAATTACAAATCTGTCAGTTACAGTTACTTAATACTTACATTGTAATGGTAATTTATTTGTATTTAAAAGTATAGTGACTTATCTTATTCTAAATATTACTATTTCTCAAATAAACCAAAAAAAAGTTATAAAATATGCTCATCGAAATTTTGAGGATTTTTTTATCTACTGAACGGCAATAAGTTTTTTAATAAATTGATTGATTTTCCAATATCAGATTATACAAAAGCATACAGCGCTCAAACCAGATGTTTTAAACACATTCTAGAATTTAACACTATTAGAATGAAAAAAAGCGTTGAATGTTTGAAATAGTAATTCAAGAATTTATTGTTTCAAAATGTATTTACTGAATTTGTTCGTCTTTAAATAGCTCATTTTCTTATTACTCCTAGTTATGATAATGAAAATAAAAAAAATTAAAGCATGCAAGCGTTTTATCATGTTTTATCATTGATGCATTTCACAATCTTTGCAGTAGTAATTAAGTGACTTTTGATTCGTTGCTATAGATTGAATCTTTCACAATATTTTTGTTCTCTAAGCTATATATTTTAATATCAATACCAAAAATTTATTTAAACTTACTTCTCCACCCATTACTCCTTTGTGATGTGGAAGTTCGTTCTTATAAACCGTTCTCCACGGATAATATGTAGTCATACCCCAGAATCCATGATCCAAATACCAAGCATTTTTGGTAGACATAATTAACCTATAACCTAAATTCAACAGATCCGTAGGCAAATTATCACTTGCCTCTACCCATGTTTGGACTATGTACCTAGAAAAGGAAATAGTTCATATTTATTTGTATTTTATCTACATGTCTTTCTGCAAATGCTGCGATTTATTGCAACCAAGTAGATTTTTTTAATTAATACGTACCGATTACTATCGTAGTATTTTTTAATAATATCTGGCGATGTTAGGGCGCTAGACCAAATTATCATATCAGTTTCAGCATTTCCAGCTTTGTTATCAAATGCCTTTGTTGCTTTTTCTTGATAACGGCCCCATAGCCATAAGAAATCTTCTAATGTTCTTCCCCTTCCTGCTTGATCGAGATAATTAGTAATAGTTTTTGATGAATTCCAGCATGGGATAAAAACCTAAAAAATATTTAGGTACTTACTACCTTGTAAATGATCATTTTCTTTCATAAATAAAAAAATATATTACAGAATTTTAATTATAAAGACAACAGCGTTGTGGGACCGTAATAGTGTACATATAAGAAGAAGCTACATACCTAATTGTAATTAAAATGTAAAATATGCTACGCATCACAATAAATGATACCGAAAATCAGGACACTATTAAATATAATCGAATCGCAATAATTTCGCTTTGTCAGAATTTACTGAATTAATGGGATATGTCAATAGCTGCCAAAAGATTTAGAGCAAAGTTTTGGTGGACTAACTAAAACATTTTGCTAAGAGTCGTAAAATTTAGACATACAGGAAGCTTTTACTGACAGTATCATAGAATGCTTTGTTCGGTGATAGTTCAATATAGAAATTGTTGTTAAGGGTGGAAAAAGTATTCAAGACACAGGGGCACATAGGACTATATAGAAGATCGTATCTGGAAGTGTAGGCCGAAGACTCGGCTTGTGCATTTCTATTTAACAATACTTTTCATGTATGTATGTATATTGAAAAGATACTTACGATTTACATAATCATTTGTAACCATTTATACAGAGCTGTTGGCTATCTAGTAGCAGGCAATATAACTGGATATCTGGAATATGGCAATATAGGGTAATAAAAGATTGAACAATAGGCCAAAGAACCGGACGAGCAAATCACTCTTCCTCGATATTACGCAAAAGTCAAAATTCAGAAAATATATTGTGTTTCAAAGCTTTAGAACTCACAGATTTACTAATATAAATTTAATGCTGTCTACTGTAGAAAAATCTAGGTACTGGTCGAGAAAGAGAAATAGTTCTAGATCTAGGATTTTTTTTTTAACTCTGTGTGCAACAATGGTAAAGTGAATACTAATTTTTAAATGAATATTATTAACTATTTACCTCATCACCACCCATGTGGAACATTTCTGTGATTGGAAATAAATTAATTATATCACCATATAATGTACCTAACACATCGTACAGGTTGTCGTTAGTTGGATTTAATTGTCCACAAGGTGGTTGTATGCAATACTGGCGCCATGGTTGTCTGTTAACACACACTGCTAACTTTCCAATGCCAGCTTCTGGTCCCCACTGCCAACCATTAGCAGCATGTGCTGGTCCATCTATTTCCAAAATTATTCGAACACCTCTATATTTCGCATAGACGAGTAAATCTTTGATATCGTCTTCTGTATACACTTCTTCTTCAGAATACGCTCCATACCTACAAAGCAATTTATTGTCTTATAATGTTTTAGGGTTGATTCCAATGAAAAATCTTACCCGGCTAGAATGGGAACACTGCGCAATTTAAGAGGAAAGCTTTGAGAATCTGTAGCGTGCCAATGTAAAACGTTCATCTTAGAGTGGGCCATTCCAGTAATCTGTCTTTTGATAGTTTCTATAGATAAGTAATTTCTAGCAGTATCTATCAGTAGACCTCTGTGCATATACGCAGGTTTGTCAGCAATTGTACCATTATTTATCGTAACTAACATGACTTCGTCATTAGGTTGATCGGGTGATATTCTGTTAGATACCATTAATTGTGATAAAGTTTCCAATCCATGTCTTGCACCGTAAATGGTTTTTGATAAAATGTTTATAATCAGCTCGTTATCTAAAATATTCAAGTTCAAGATATTTTAAAACACTAATAAATTACACGATGTAGTATATTGAACCCACCACTTGATTTAAAGTTTATAACATATGATTCGTCGACTCCAAAGTATAGATCTGTACTAAGATGCTGAGATGTAATTATTATTTTGAGTTCAATATTGTTCTTTTTCGAACAGTTATCACATTCTCTATAAATATTACTCAAAAATATTTCCTTCATTCCATCTAAATATACCCCGTATTTTGGACTAACAGCGCTAGTTTCGAATTTTATGGCACTAGAAATACAAAGTATTTGATAGATAACATTTTTTGGCAAACAGAAAGTTCTCTGACTTTACTTGATTTACACAAGAATAGTTATTTCCGAAGGAACTTTTTTTTTATTATTTATTATTTTTATTGTTTCCGAGTTATAAGTGCTTTTCTGGTGAATGTCGAAAAAAAAAAACGCCTTACATCTAAAATCTTAGTAATCCTTGAATATTAAAATAATTGATATTGTATTCGTACTATAAACACACATAGTTGATATCTGTCAAGTAAAATAACAAATGGATCACATTAGGTACAGAAAAGAAAGGACATTTTAGATTTATTTTCCATACATAGAGAATGTAGTGGAATTGTGAATAGTACATGTTGAGTATTTAACTGTAAAAAATACAAGCTAATATGTCTAATAATGAATGAATTAGGAAGTGTATTCAAAAATGCAATAATACATAGCGTATTAGATTTAAAAAAAGGGACTTTCATCGATGTAAACTTAGTTAAAATAAACGTTAATTTCGGACGGCGCTGTATAAATTGATATAATTTTGAAGGCGTAGATTTGTTGCGTACCATGTACCATGTTACATATGAAGAATCCACCTGCAACGGTTCCAGCAATACAGAATTTTTAATATAACGTTGTAGTTGACCGTATATTTGAAAAAAAAAATCAATAACTCGAAAACAGCTAAGTTTGGGTATCAGGTGTCTTAGTAAGTTTTGATGCAGAATTGCAAATTCAAATTAAGAAAGTTGAAGTGAATTTCCGGTAAACCAGAAGTGATACGAGAGCGTAAATAATTTCGCCAATGAGACTAGATGACACTGTCCATAACTACAAGTTTTCAGAATTGTAGGATTTCAGGATCGTCGAAAAGTTCTAACAAACCAGTTCCGTGAACAACACTGTATACTGAGATATACAGTCATTAACAGGAAGCAGGAAACAGATATCTGCCCGTTGTTAAACAGGCTTTTTAAAACTTCTACCTCTCACTATCTTTGATCAATAGTTTGTTTAATAAACAGTTATTGGTGACAAATGAAAACAACACCCGACTATTTTCATTCCATTTGCACATTCAAAGTAATTGTTTAATATCTCAGAAACACTAGTGTTATTTACAGTTTATTCTAAAGAAATAAAAAAATTATGACGTGTTTATTCCTGAAGTTGTAATGTATTTGTATTTAACAATATGCAGGTTTATAGAAACGTAATTATTTATTATTAGAAAAGTACTATCAAATCAATATTAGGCATTTTAGAAAAATCTACCACAATTTGAAAGAAAATTTCTGAAAAGTCAATTTTTTACACAAATAACCATTTTGTTCAATTTCACCTGCCAATCTATTTTCTGTGTACTTTCTTGAGAGCATTCGATTTTTATCAAAAATTAAGCTATTTCCGAATTTATTCAGTACACATAGTCATTATCCGCCAGCGTTAATCCAGTGACTGTTCTTGTTTCTAATTTAACTCTAATGTTGCGAAACCCTGAGCTAGAATGAACCATAGTTAGAACATAGTTATCGATTACGCATATTATAGATGGTTCACATAGAGGGATTTCATTCTGATCTGAGTATGATTTTCCAATGTTTAAATTAATTTATTATATGCAGTATATAATTTAATGGCAATGTCAGTCGCATTATATTATTATTACATGTCTAAAAATGCAACGAAAAAAATGTCGTGTCCGAATGACGGCACACAATAGGTAATCTAAGCCCACGTGATCTCTTTCGAGATTTAAAATTAAGAAAATCATTTTATTTAAATTACTAGATCTAAGTTTTCCTATAAAAAAATTAGCTTCTAGAATTGTTTGGTATTCAGTGTCACGCGTTGACGTTATTATATAGACAATTAAATACATATACATATCTATACGAAGGTTAAATTTATGAGTGCAGAAAAAAATGGGAAGCATTTGAAAATATTCTTTAAATTATTTTCTGCTTTGTTTTTCTTCAGTAAATGTACGCATTATTATTTGTTATATATGTATTTTAGTTTTACATTTGTTCTTTACTCAACCATTTTGTTTAATTTCTAAATTTTTAGTATTCCAATAGGAAGCTGGAGTTCTTTGTAAATGGAAAAGTTGATATAGTATGCGGCTAAACAAAGGTAATTGAAATTACAAACATATACACGTTGAACAACCCAGATTCTAGGCATGCTGATATATTTATGTGCAATGGTGGCAACCCAGCATCGATGTAAAGGACATGTCGTGAAAGAGTTCATTTATGTCAGTCATATGTCAGCCTCGATTCAATCGTATTTAAATAATTCAACTTATAATTTGTTTTGTAAACTTCTTTAAGATGTCTATTTATACAAAAGCTGAACGAATAAGTATTATTAATGTGACTGGAAAGAGAATTTTATCCGAGATGTTTGGTTTATTTTATGAAAAAACGCAATCAATATTTTAGGCATAAACAAATTGTCAGCATGTCACAGATACGACAATACAGAATGCAATAATTCGACTTTGGCAACACCGTACTTCTATGTCATATCACCATCTCCGTCATTATAATGCATACGTATATTATACCTGTATAGAAAATCAATGTAATTATAAGATGTAATAAGGAACAACGACAATACATATTTGAATGCGTCGCTACAGCATGTGCATAAAAACAAGTTATTTCAAGATTTCAGAAAATGACTGTATATTCTCCCGTAATTCGGAAACATTTCCAGATGGGATATCCGATCGGAAAATATATTCTTTCAGTATGCTCCATATGTATGCATCCGAGTTTACTGTTAGCCGGTCTTGTGCAGCATTTTCAACGAAATAAGAGCCGAATATTCCGTGTCCGTATACGGCGCACTAAATCATAACTCGCGCACTATGCAGCGGTTTCTGTATGGCAACGTCAAGGCGTTCAAATCCCAGAAAACGTGTTATTTGACGGTTGATGTAACCATTTAAGGTAAATATGGTTCTCATATGAAAACCATACGTTATTTAAGAAAGCTGGGTTCACATAAAGTCATGGACAACACTCGACAGCAATTTGGTAATCGGACTAACCCATTTAAGTTAAACACTGAGTTTTGACTAGGGTATGTGATTTCGCCTAGCTCTTTATGCATTCGCCGAACGGATCTATCACCAAGCTTCAGCGATGTTCGTTGTAGACTACGCTTTAAGGACTGTAATACTTGTTGGAGTAGTCATCCATGATTCTCGTTTGTGTTAACGGTCCTCGGGCATTCAGTTGTCTCTTTCCGTTGACACAAGACTAATCCCGTACTATAGAAATTCTCGACAATAGCTAGGACTGTTTCGTCACTTGGTGCCTTCTGGCTAAATTGCTCCTCGTAATGTTCTCATGACCCCCAGCTCTGTATGACTGAAAAAACTATAATTATAACACAAACCCTAATACTAAATAGGCAATATGTAAACTATTATATGAAATAAATAAACACTTGGTTATTATGAAAACCTAAACCACAAACGACCAATAATTTCAGTTGTCTTTGTTTTGCCACATACTGTATTATTCGGTATCCAAATGTAAATATCTATCAAACTACGTACGTGTAACTACGTACTACTAATATAAATTTCGGTAATATTGAAGCATTTTTTGTTTAATATTTTAAGACTCCAGCATTGCGTAATGTTAATCTACCAAGAAATCGTTTTAGGTGTGCGATTGAGAACTAATACTACTGATAAGTTTTCCAGCATGCTATAGGGTTATCTTCTTTTCGTCAAAACAACCTACTGTATTGAAACATTTTATCGAACACAATTGCCGTTTACTCCGAAACCATCACACGTAGATCCATAGAATCCAAGAATATGTAGGATGTTCCATTAAAAAAACATTGTTGTGACATTTCTTTTGGATTACCTTGCAAAAAATATTTTTTTTTTAGAATGTGTTGCTCTTAGTTCCAAATAGTACCTCTTTTTGGCACTCAATACCGGTGTTCTATTAAAAAAATTTTACTTGTAATCAATTTGAGCCACCCGATATATTACTGAACTACGTCATAGCTTGCGCAAGGAAACAAATATCGATGTATCCGAGCAATTTTTATTATAACGTTTATTAATGCAATGATAAGAACTTTATATCATCACGCTTATATATTACTGCACTGTATGTAAACAGAAAATGATTAAGATTACTTTATTATTGTTTTGTACATTCTCTTTCAATCGGTTCATATTCGATGCTTATTATACTATAAAATTTGAAATACATGTAGGTATTTACTTATAATAATTGGTGATTGTAGAGGTAAACGGGGCTCCCTCCTGGGACCTTACGGAAGGGCTAAACTCGAAAAGGGGTGTGTCAAAAGACGCCTGAAAGATTTTTCTGTGCCTTAGACTAGGTTTCCTTGCGATTAGATGCTAAATTTTCCCGATGTTTTCAGATTAGTCGGAAATTCGCGTTTATCTCCCGAACGGTTGACGCTACGCCAAAACTATCTATGTCCGAATATATTCTTCTCGGCGAGTACTTGGATATTTTCGGGAAATTTTTTTTTTCCGATTAAAACTAAAATCTTTTTGCGTCGCGGCGGCGGCGTCCGATTTAGCGTCGCCTTGCAGGTCGTCTCCAGCGAATTGCCCATGTGAACAATATCGATCGTCAAAATTTCAAAATTCCAACGCCCTTCTAAACGGCTTATTTTTTTGATTTTCCTCTGCCAAACTCGATTTTAGAAAATATATTATTCATATACGCGTATATAAAATACCCTTTCATACGAGCGCCGGTGGCGTGATGCTTAGGTATTCGTCTTCGAATCGGATGGTACTAGGTTCAAACCCCTTCTACGACGTATCTGTTTTTTTTTTAATTTTGTTTATAGAGGAATATAGTTAAAATTTATTTTTCATTTACGACAAGGAACAAAAAATAAAAAAATAGGAGTTACTGCGAAAATATTCTATTTTTAATTAAATGTATAATTAAATAATATTTCATTATTTTTTTTACTTTAACCTACACATGCTCACAGAGGTAAGGGAGTCTTCTTTGATACCATCTTTTTATTTCCACAAATATATATTTACGAAAACAATAATGTACAAACAAGAAATGAAATAATAAATTATTACGACGATTTCCAAAATTTCAATGTTCCAACGCCTTTCTAAACCGCTTATTATTTTTTGATAATTCTCATCGTTACTTATACTAAAATCGTATATAGTTCAGTGTATTATCGAGATTATACTATATATATATCTACATATTTTCGAAAGAGTCAAAAAGTCTTTTTTGCATACATTTTTTTTTATTTCTCTCCAGCGCGTCTTTAAGGGGGTCAATTTTTTTTCTCCGCTCTCCAATGTACAGGGGAAATTGAATGTCAATATTTTAGGGAACGATTTTTTAGTCTATTTTAAAAACAAAACTTCATATGAACGTGTGACCTAAACGTCTGTCAAAGTAGGTAGCTGAAATTCCGTACGAACGCCACTGGTGGAATTAAAAAAAAAATGTGGAACACTCAATAATGCCTCTTGATACATACATAGTTTTACAGGAATTAATGTAAAACTATTTATTTTCGAAAACTTTATCACCCTGTATCTCAAAAGTTAAGACCTTTAGGTCATATGTTCATATGAAGTTTTCTTTTTATCATGACGAGTAGTATGCGATTCCGCTACGTCAGCAAAAAAAAATCGTTCCCTGAAATATGGACATTCATTTTGGAAAGAGCCTGTATAGCGGGTTTTATTAAATCAAGACGGCCATACTCCGCTCTTTTACTTATAATAATTGGTGATTGTAGAGGTAAACGGGGCTCCCTCCTGGGACCTTACGGAAGGGCTAAACTCGAAAAGGGGTGTGTCAAAAGACGCCTGAAAGATTTTTCTGTGCCTTAGACTAGGTTTCCTTGCGATTAGATGCTAAATTTTCCCGATGTTTTCAGATTAGTCGGAAATTCGCGTTTATCTCCCGAACGGTTGACGCTACGCCAAAACTATCTATGTCCGAATATATTCTTCTCGGCGAGTACTTGGATATTTTCGGGAAATTTTTTTTTTCCGATTAAAACTAAAATCTTTTTGCGTCGCGGCGGCGGCGTCCGATTTAGCGTCGCCTTGCAGGTCGTCTCCAGCGAATTGCCCATGTGAACAATATCGATCGTCA
Source organism: Holotrichia oblita (assembly GCA_023690525.1). Classification (NCBI taxonomy): domain Eukaryota; kingdom Metazoa; phylum Arthropoda; class Insecta; order Coleoptera; family Scarabaeidae; genus Holotrichia; species Holotrichia oblita. The sequence continues at coordinate 87,644,063 of CM043015.1, read as the reverse complement.
AAATTTCAAAATTCCAACGCCCTTCTAAACGGCTTATTTTTTTGATTTTCCTCTGCCAAACTCGATTTTAGAAAATATATTATTCATATACGCGTATATAAAATACCCTTTCATACGAGCGCCGGTGGCGTGATGCTTAGGTATTCGTCTTCGAATCGGATGGTACTAGGTTCAAACCCCTTCTACGACGTATCTGTTTTTTTTTTAATTTTGTTTATAGAGGAATATAGTTAAAATTTATTTTTCATTTACGACAAGGAACAAAAAATAAAAAAATAGGAGTTACTGCGAAAATATTCTATTTTTAATTAAATGTATAATTAAATAATATTTCATTATTTTTTTTACTTTAACCTACACATGCTCACAGAGGTAAGGGAGTCTTCTTTGATACCATCTTTTTATTTCCACAAATATATATTTACGAAAACAATAATGTACAAACAAGAAATGAAATAATAAATTATTACGACGATTTCCAAAATTTCAATGTTCCAACGCCTTTCTAAACCGCTTATTATTTTTTGATAATTCTCATCGTTACTTATACTAAAATCGTATATAGTTCAGTGTATTATCGAGATTATACTATATATATATCTACATATTTTCGAAAGAGTCAAAAAGTCTTTTTTGCATACATTTTTTTATTTCTCTCCAGCGCGTCTTTAAGGGGGTCAATTTTTTTTTCTCCGCTCTCCAATGTACAGGGGAAATTGAATGTCAATATTTTAGGGAACGATTTTTTAGTCTATTTTAAAAACAAAACTTCATATGAACGTGTGACCTAAACGTCTGTCAAAGTAGGTAGCTGAAATTCCGTACGAACGCCACTGGTGGAATTAAAAAAAAAATGTGGAACACTCAATAATGCCTCTTGATACATACATAGTTTTACAGGAATTAATGTAAAACTATTTATTTTCGAAAACTTTATCACCCTGTATCTCAAAAGTTAAGACCTTTAGGTCATATGTTCATATGAAGTTTTCTTTTTATCATGACGAGTAGTATGCGATTCCGCTACGTCAGCAAAAAAAAAAATCGTTCCCTGAAATATGGACATTCATTTTGGAAAGAGCCTGTATAGCGGGTTTTATTAAATCAAGACGGCCATACTCCGCTCTTTTACTTATAATAATTGGTGATTGTAGAGGTAAACGGGGCTCCCTCCTGGGACCTTACGGAAGGGCTAAACTCGAAAAGGGGTGTGTCAAAAGACGCCTGAAAGATTTTTCTGTGCCTTAGACTAGGTTTCCTTGCGATTAGATGCTAAATTTTCCCGATGTTTTCAGATTAGTCGGAAATTCGCGTTTATCTCCCGAACGGTTGACGCTACGCCAAAACTATCTATGTCCGAATATATTCTTCTCGGCGAGTACTTGGATATTTTCGGGAAATTTTTTTTCCGATTAAAACTAAAATCTTTTTGCGTCGCGGCGGCGGCGTCCGATTTAGCGTCGCCTTGCAGGTCGTCTCCAGCGAATTGCCCATGTGAACAATATCGATCGTCAAAATTTCAAAATTCCAACGCCCTTCTAAACGGCTTATTTTTTTGATTTTCCTCTGCCAAACTCGATTTTAGAAAATATATTATTCATATACGCGTATATAAAATACCCTTTCATACGAGCGCCGGTGGCGTGATGCTTAGGTATTCGTCTTCGAATCGGATGGTACTAGGTTCAAACCCCTTCTACGACGTATCTGTTTTTTTTTTAATTTTGTTTATAGAGGAATATAGTTAAAATTTATTTTTCATTTACGACAAGGAACAAAAAATAAAAAAATAGGAGTTACTGCGAAAATATTCTATTTTTAATTAAATGTATAATTAAATAATATTTCATTATTTTTTTTACTTTAACCTACACATGCTCACAGAGGTAAGGGAGTCTTCTTTGATACCATCTTTTTATTTCCACAAATATATATTTACGAAAACAATAATGTACAAACAAGAAATGAAATAATAAATTATTACGACGATTTCCAAAATTTCAATGTTCCAACGCCTTTCTAAACCGCTTATTATTTTTTGATAATTCTCATCGTTACTTATACTAAAATCGTATATAGTTCAGTGTATTATCGAGATTATACTATATATATATCTACATATTTTCGAAAGAGTCAAAAAGTCTTTTTTGCATACATTTTTTTTTATTTCTCTCCAGCGCGTCTTTAAGGGGGTCAATTTTTTTTCTCCGCTCTCCAATGTACAGGGGAAATTGAATGTCAATATTTTAGGGAACGATTTTTTAGTCTATTTTAAAAACAAAACTTCATATGAACGTGTGACCTAAACGTCTGTCAAAGTAGGTAGCTGAAATTCCGTACGAACGCCACTGGTGGAATTAAAAAAAATGTGGAACACTCAATAATGCCTCTTGATACATACATAGTTTTACAGGAATTAATGTAAAACTATTTATTTTCGAAAACTTTATCACCCTGTATCTCAAAAGTTAAGACCTTTAGGTCATATGTTCATATGAAGTTTTCTTTTTATCATGACGAGTAGTATGCGATTCCGCTACGTCAGCAAAAAAAAAATCGTTCCCTGAAATATGGACATTCATTTTGGAAAGAGCCTGTATAGCGGGTTTTATTAAATCAAGACGGCCATACTCCGCTCTTTTACTTATAATAATTGGTGATTGTAGAGGTAAACGGGGCTCCCTCCTGGGACCTTACGGAAGGGCTAAACTCGAAAAGGGGTGTGTCAAAAGACGCCTGAAAGATTTTTCTGTGCCTTAGACTAGGTTTCCTTGCGATTAGATGCTAAATTTTCCCGATGTTTTCAGATTAGTCGGAAATTCGCGTTTATCTCCCGAACGGTTGACGCTACGCCAAAACTATCTATGTCCGAATATATTCTTCTCGGCGAGTACTTGGATATTTTCGGGAAATTTTTTTTTCCGATTAAAACTAAAATCTTTTTGCGTCGCGGCGGCGGCGTCCGATTTAGCGTCGCCTTGCAGGTCGTCTCCAGCGAATTGCCCATGTGAACAATATCGATCGTCAAAATTTCAAAATTCCAACGCCCTTCTAAACGGCTTATTTTTTTGATTTTCCTCTGCCAAACTCGATTTTAGAAAATATATTATTCATATACGCGTATATAAAATACCCTTTCATACGAGCGCCGGTGGCGTGATGCTTAGGTATTCGTCTTCGAATCGGATGGTACTAGGTTCAAACCCCTTCTACGACGTATCTGTTTTTTTTTTAATTTTGTTTATAGAGGAATATAGTTAAAATTTATTTTTCATTTACGACAAGGAACAAAAAATAAAAAAATAGGAGTTACTGCGAAAATATTCTATTTTTAATTAAATGTATAATTAAATAATATTTCATTATTTTTTTTACTTTAACCTACACATGCTCACAGAGGTAAGGGAGTCTTCTTTGATACCATCTTTTTATTTCCACAAATATATATTTACGAAAACAATAATGTACAAACAAGAAATGAAATAATAAATTATTACGACGATTTCCAAAATTTCAATGTTCCAACGCCTTTCTAAACCGCTTATTATTTTTTGATAATTCTCATCGTTACTTATACTAAAATCGTATATAGTTCAGTGTATTATCGAGATTATACTATATATATATCTACATATTTTCGAAAGAGTCAAAAAGTCTTTTTTGCATACATTTTTTTTATTTCTCTCCAGCGCGTCTTTAAGGGGGTCAATTTTTTTTCTCCGCTCTCCAATGTACAGGGGAAATTGAATGTCAATATTTTAGGGAACGATTTTTTAGTCTATTTTAAAAACAAAACTTCATATGAACGTGTGACCTAAACGTCTGTCAAAGTAGGTAGCTGAAATTCCGTACGAACGCCACTGGTGGAATTAAAAAAAAAATGTGGAACACTCAATAATGCCTCTTGATACATACATAGTTTTACAGGAATTAATGTAAAACTATTTATTTTCGAAAACTTTATCACCCTGTATCTCAAAAGTTAAGACCTTTAGGTCATATGTTCATATGAAGTTTTCTTTTTATCATGACGAGTAGTATGCGATTCCGCTACGTCAGCAAAAAAAAATCGTTCCCTGAAATATGGACATTCATTTTGGAAAGAGCCTGTATAGCGGGTTTTATTAAATCAAGACGGCCATACTCCGCTCTTTTACTTATAATAATTGGTGATTGTAGAGGTAAACGGGGCTCCCTCCTGGGACCTTACGGAAGGGCTAAACTCGAAAAGGGGTGTGTCAAAAGACGCCTGAAAGATTTTTCTGTGCCTTAGACTAGGTTTCCTTGCGATTAGATGCTAAATTTTCCCGATGTTTTCAGATTAGTCGGAAATTCGCGTTTATCTCCCGAACGGTTGACGCTACGCCAAAACTATCTATGTCCGAATATATTCTTCTCGGCGAGTACTTGGATATTTTCGGGAAATTTTTTTTTCCGATTAAAACTAAAATCTTTTTGCGTCGCGGCGGCGGCGTCCGATTTAGCGTCGCCTTGCAGGTCGTCTCCAGCGAATTGCCCATGTGAACAATATCGATCGTCAAAATTTCAAAATTCCAACGCCCTTCTAAACGGCTTATTTTTTTGATTTTCCTCTGCCAAACTCGATTTTAGAAAATATATTATTCATATACGCGTATATAAAATACCCTTTCATACGAGCGCCGGTGGCGTGATGCTTAGGTATTCGTCTTCGAATCGGATGGTACTAGGTTCAAACCCCTTCTACGACGTATCTGTTTTTTTTTTAATTTTGTTTATAGAGGAATATAGTTAAAATTTATTTTTCATTTACGACAAGGAACAAAAAATAAAAAAATAGGAGTTACTGCGAAAATATTCTATTTTTAATTAAATGTATAATTAAATAATATTTCATTATTTTTTTTACTTTAACCTACACATGCTCACAGAGGTAAGGGAGTCTTCTTTGATACCATCTTTTTATTTCCACAAATATATATTTACGAAAACAATAATGTACAAACAAGAAATGAAATAATAAATTATTACGACGATTTCCAAAATTTCAATGTTCCAACGCCTTTCTAAACCGCTTATTATTTTTTGATAATTCTCATCGTTACTTATACTAAAATCGTATATAGTTCAGTGTATTATCGAGATTATACTATATATATATCTACATTAGGTCATATGTTCATATGAAGTTCTCTTTTTATCATGACGAGTAGTATGCGATGCCGCTACGTCAGCAAAAAAAAAAAAAAAAAAAGAAGTCCACTCAACGACTTTGACAGGTAAACATTGAAATTCCTAACAAATTTCCTCTCTTCTGAAAATTACGAGATTTATTTAATATTTGTACCTTAACACCTATACAGTTACCCGTAAGGACGTATTTGTTACTGTAATACGTAATCCGACAGCTTTTTAATATACCTAATCAAGGCCGTTAGAAATTTTTTCTTTTAAACTATTTACACTGCGAGAAAGCGCGCAATTTGAATATTATGGAATAACTTAAAACATGCTGCCTCTCTAAATATACAGATATATATGTCATGATAAACACATTTGTCAATATTCTATTAGATACACATTTCACCTATAAATAATATATTCCGTTATTATTAAATAAAAAACTTGAAAGAAATATTGAATTTTAAGCGTTCATAACTTCATTACGTAAAATAAGTAAAGAAATACTACAAAATTTGAACTGTCAAGACGGACTTTTTGTTCTGCGTTTACATCGAGATCATGAGTTGTTGATTTTTCGGTAAAACATTTTGTGATGGTCATTAAGATAATATATACATATAGTATTGAGATTAATTAAATAATCGTAGATATAACTGCACTTTACCAAATAACTTCAATGTATCTTAATAGATGGCAGCATATCTGAGGTATACATGTTTAGTGCAATGTATCAAGCGCTCAATTTGAATATTATGGTATTTCTGAACACATGTTATCTCTTCAAAAATATAAGTATATACGTCATGTTAAAAACATTTGTCAATATACTAATAGATACACATTTTACCTATAAATAATATATTCCGTTATTATTAATAAAAATAGTTGAAAAAATACATCTAACGCGAAACGCGAAAAGTCAAATTGTAATCGTCAAAACCTCATTACGTAATATAATGGAAAAAAATACTACGTGACGTCATTTACTTATTACCAAAAAAATATATATCAAAATTAAATACGTTAAAATACGTCTACGTACAAAATACCATCTTTAATAACTAGAGCAATAATCATTAGGCGGCCCTCATAATAAATCGTTGACGTTAGCGCGTCTGCGATCAAAATTTGAACTGTCAAGACGGATTTTTACACTTAGAAGGTTATAGGGTTTATTAGTTCTTTTCATATTACTACCGGGAAAATTTAATTTCTTCCCAACGATATTAAAAATATTGATAAACACATTTGTCAATACTCTGTTTGATAAAATGTATAAATTGTAGAATGATGACTTAAATTCATAATTCAGCAAGTATACAGGGTAACTGCTAATGAAGCGACCATACTTTACAGTTATGTAAAATAAAGAGCGTTTCTACATAGAATGCCATTGATTTATTAAAATAGTCCGTGAAAAAATCGATTAAAAATAAAATAAGTATGCACATTGCTTTCATACTGCTCAATTCGTATAACATTTTTTTTTGTTTTTTCATTTTAGTAGTTCATTAGCTGGGACACCTCGACATGTTCTGTCGGGTTAAGATTAGCGTAAATGCTGGTCGGTGGGCCGGAAGAGTTCAGTCTAAATTCGAATACTTGGGATGGGTCAGCTTAGACCAAACTCGAAGAGTTTGGGTGGGGTCAACTAGTGTATCTATAAAACCTGTATAATTTTACGTATTGATATTTATAAGTTAGCTGTGGGCAACTATTTTTAGCATCTGTTTTACATTAATTAACAAGCAAAATTAATAATTTTTAATTAGTCATAAAAATATAACTAACCTTGGATGAAATTCTACCAATTCTTTAGAAAGCTTTGTAGTTATAGTTGGTTTGGGCCATAAACTAGCATAATTTCCACATGTAAGTCTACATACTTTGTGAGACGAGTATCCGTCAGGTATGAATGACGTATTGTTGATAGGTTTGTGACTTTTCTTACATAATCCTGTAGTAGTCTTGCAACTCCATAAATATACTGCAGTTCTGAAAAATATATATTATCGTATTATAAAATTAAATATTTGTATTCCGATAAGTATTCTTATGTTCTTATGTAGTGACTTTTCTGACTTATTTACCTACGTTCATTTTTCTATTAATTTAATTTTATTATTGTCTGAGGAATGTTAAAATCGGTTCGATGACATTTGCTCACGAAATCTTTAATTACGACTTTAGAATTTGTGTTATTATTTAAGTGCAGATATTTTTATACCTATTCCTAAACATATTTGGGTTATTTATATAAATTAAGTACTGTTGGTTTTAATGAAGCAGTGGCAGTTTCTATTTCTAATTGGCAGCATACTTCGTTTGTACGTTTAACTATGTATTAAATTAAATGTGTAATTAGAGATAAAACCTGTTTCTCTACTTAAACGACTTATTTATTGTTCTTAAATAGACGTGTAAATTTGAACTTTCAAACAGAGCGACGTTTTTCAATAACCATTTTGTATTGAAGGTCAATACCATGACTATTAATACTATTGACTTTGTACGACTACATCAAACGTTAACTTGTTCAGATGATTAGCTCACCAGAGTAATTGATTTCTTAATTGGATATCTTATTAACATTGTAATATTCAAGGCTTTTTTATACAGAATAACGAGCAAATGATATTATCTTATTATTATCTATTAATTAATCTTATTTTACAATATATGATAACTAATGATCACCCGTAATGTATTCTGGATTTGGATGCATTGCTATTTGCTATTTCATTACTGAGGCAAGTAGCCTTAGAGTCACCTAGCTTTTCAATATTAGCTGGGAAAACTGGATAACATATCCGACCGATAATGCCCAGACATATTTGATCGGACTGACATCCGGATAACCTGCTGCTCAGGAAAGTATCTGCTGGATGTGGTGCTGTTCGATGAAGGTCTTTACTACGTTGTCGTGCATGTAAATAAAACCTATTAAGTCACCGAAAGTAAAGGAGTATGACGGAAATCAGCAGTTTATCTTTTCATTCTCTTTTCCGCAGGCACTAAATGAATACGATCGCCACATGCAACAAAACCTCGTTTCATTATACCTGGCCGGTGGTAAATATAGTGTGGCTGGATGCATCGATTATACATTAGCCACAAACCAAGATTGGCGCATTACCCTCATTCAATCGTAATTTGCGTATCCACTAAACATGGCCGCACAGTTCGCGTAGTTAATGTTTCTTTCCCACTGTAGGTCATATGGTACTAACTTATTTCAATATGGCAACTGCCGAAAAGACGAAATTTTATGTGGAGAAAGTTGATTATGCAATTTTATTAGCAATTGTTGTTTTACATTTCTGTTTTTTTTTCGTCTCATTTCTTTCGGACGTTTTTCCAATAACCGAAAAGATCTAAGTCGTTGTTTTCTATTTTCTGCATTAAAATGTAGATTTATAAACGCCTCCTTATATGCTTGAAATCTTCCTCTACTGCAGGTGGTACTTTACTGAAAATGTACATCTTGCGGATGTTCTACCGGTATGATTTTTCAAATACACATCCTGTTCATTCTTACTATTTAGATTAGAAACATTGTTAAACTGTTTTGTAAATCTTTAAGAAACAAAATTCTTAGAATAGTACAGTTAGTCTTTTGGGTTAAGTGAAACTTACTTGCAAGGTTCACCTAATATCTTTCCTTGTACAATATTAACATTATAATTTCTATATTCTATACGTTTTACTCTCGCTTTCTCAATTTCGTTGGTAATAATTATTAAAATTTCTTTAAAATGTGGACATATACAGCGTGTCGCAAGGATTGATGCTACAAAAGGTGTGCGGAACTAAAACTCTTTGAATCTCAATTCGATCTTTTGTAAGTAAGCCCTGCTTACTTACTTTGAAACTTATTTTTAGTATACTTTCGAGTTTGTAAAGTCATATAGGCCTTGACAGCTGAGCAAGACCTATTTCCGTTTCAGGTAAAGTACCTTTCTCATTCATAGTATGCTAAAATATTACTAAGAAAAGTTGTTCAGAGTGAAAAACTATGGCCCTATACAAAATTTCTGGAAGATCTATCTACTTTGATTAAATCGTTATTTTTTAGATTCAACAAGTGTTTTTATAAAAAAAATTATTCGTAGAACATTGAATGACAGAAAAAGGTGGCAGTTATGTCGAATACATGATTGATTGTAGAGGAATATTATTATTACATTTTGTACACTTAACTTGTGAATAAATATAATTTTATTTTGGTGAATCTAAAAAATAACGGTTTAAACAAAGTAGTTGTTCGGAATGACGAACTGTGGCCCTCCACAGGAAGATCTACCTACTTTGATTAAATCATTATTTTTGTAATTTTGTATAGACCCATAGTTTGTCATTCTGAACAATTTTTCTTAGTAATATTTTAGCATACTGTAAACGAGAAAGGTACTATACCTGAAAAGATCTTGCACAACTGTCAAGGCCTACGTGATTTTACAAACTTGAAATATTTTTATCTTTTCATTTTAAGAAAAATTTCAGTTGATCTGGATGTAACCTCTTTTCTTGTGTTTATATTTGTATAATGTTTTTGAAAATATTTCAAAATAACTTTTTTGTTTTGATATGACTCTCTTGTTGGCACCACAAAGTAAAGTACACTTTGTTGTTGAAATAGGGGTAAACCTATTATACTTCATCATATTAATTATGTTATTTGGCTTTTACAAGGAATTTATATGCAGCTCCCTATTCAGTTTTCAGCAGTTTTAAACTAAAAAATCGGATAGAAGTACCGTTTATGTTTACCCACATACATATTTAAATTTTGCCGAATTTTAGTCTGATCCTCACACAGAATATTGTAAGATTAAAATTAGAGTAAAATCAATAATTGTGTTTGTTACATGTAGTGTTTAAAAGTAAAGCTAAATCGTATAGTATATAAGAAATGTAGAGTATTGAACACATACAGTAAAAGTATTGAAGGATTCTTCATTTTGGTTGATACCAATCCATTCTAGTAAACTGTGTCGATTAATTTCACTACACAAACTAATTAGTGTAGTTTTTGTAGGTTTTACTGAATAAGCATAAAGTAACAATCTTAACAAATCAAATCGATAAATTTACCAACAATTAATATTAGGGCATTGCATTTTAATGAGGAACAATATGTAATGAAATTTAATTATGATAATGATAATTAATATGTTCGGCATCTTAAAATTCACGTAAAACGTATAAATTGCTTGACAAATGAATTTTTTAATAATGTTGCTATACAGACTTTCGGTGTAAATTATGCAGCAATTTAAAACAAAATTAATGATGCGATAACATGGAACATTTTGATACGAATACAATGACTTGCGATTGTAATTCGAGTCATTGACTTCGTAACTTATAGTTTTGTTTCAAAAATTTATATGCATTGTAACTTTTTTAATCAAAATGATATCCGGTTAAAATAAAGTGAAAGGTTTCTTTTTTAATCTTTATTGTGGTGATAGGACTTTCAGCTTCATATAAATTCCCAAATAAATTAGTAGCGAATAAATCATAATCATCATTTATAATTATAGGGGCAGCTAGATAAATGTAAATTTGTAAATGTTGTCACACCAGTTTGATTAGTGATAACTTTATGGCAATTAAATACGGATATACGGATTGGTTCTCGTTCCGTTGCTACAATATAAATACAGCTAGACTCGGCAAAAAGGAGCAAGTTTCAGTACAGTGTGAAGAACAACGCGAAGGGACCCAGCAGTCGTATCAAGGCGAGCATTCAGTAACGTTTACGTATTTGCATCATTTATGTTCGTGACTTTCACGAGTGAGTATAGGGGATACGGAAACATGAATGTTTACACATAAAATAATGACAACAAATATATTATATAACGTGATGAAACACTGTTTTAAGAAGCTGGCATCTATTAAATATTTGAATTATAAAATATGTTTTGACACTTGTTTCACTCAAATGAGCATGCCATGTGGAATAAATATTTTTTAATTATGAGAACGACCGCTCTACATCGAGTTATGATGTATTTGCAAATTTAAAGTAATCCTTGCGACAAGCAAGTAAGATAAAGGATGATAGTTCAAATTCTTTCATTGTACGTACCATCACATTAACCAATTGTTTGCCGATTAGTTGTTTCGTCCACACATAACCACAATTTTTATCTTTCAATTTTGCTTTAATTCTTCTTTCAACATAGTCACGGGCAAATGGCATAATGTTTCTTAGCGACGTCCGACTTGGTTACGTTGTTCTCTTGCCGTGCTCCTCTTTGCCGACTCTGGTGATAGCCATGGAAGTGATACAACTTAAGAAGTCACTGCAACTAAGCATCCACCGCACATAAAAATAGTTTTAGCTTAGCATCTATCTTTAGTAAACAATTAAATTTCAAAAGTTAATTATTATGTAGTTTGCAGTACTTGCACATATGCAAATAATGATTAGTTCCCAATTTACAAAACAGTGATTTTGAGATAATGTCAAAAGTTTGATTTATAGAACAATTCTGGGAATTATAAATTACTACTACGTCCCAATTTCATCTCTTCTTCGACTGCATAACGGTTCAACGGAAGATACACTCATTATTTATTAATACAAATCAAGGAATGAGCAGAAAAAATAAAAAAAAATAGTTATAAACGCATGATATAAATAAAATAATTAGTAATTAGCGAAAGAAGTAATAATTTAATGCACTTAGAACATTCGTATACGTCCTTTCAACGTATTTGTAGAAATTTTTATATACATATTTAACATCTCTGATTCGTATTTACAAAATTGCGAACATATCTGTTCTTATTATTCCAAGTTCAACACTAACTTGAATGGAATTTTAGCTAGAACAGCTTACATTTCATTATGCAGATAAAATTCCAGTGTAAATGATGTGTACATAATAAAGGATAATAAGCTATTGTTATAAGTTTTATGTATTTCTGCAGATAGAATTTTCGTTTACTTGGTGGTAGATTAACAAAATCTTATCTATAACTAATAAAACGTTTCAATTTATTTCAATGAATATAAAGATGATGGTGCTTGTTTTATTGTATAAGTGTAATTAATAGTAAGTAGAAATAAGTTAATTTTGCAAACCGAAAGACTACAACAAATTATTTTGTAAAATCTCAATATTGTTCTATAGAAATGAAATTTTTTATTGGACAATTGTTCATAAAAACATTCAAAATGTATTATCATGATCTGCAAAACATACTACTACTGAAGATTAAAGAGTGCTAAGAGTGTAACTATATATAATGATGAATTTAGAAAAATAGCTAAGAACCTTTGTGTTGAAATGGGTATTGTGCCAGGACAAGGATGCCTAAGTTAGGATTTTTATGATGTTGGAGCAATGGTTTCCTGTATCCTATATATGCAAGTATACTTATGTAAAGTTATAGCCTCCTTACCTATTTACAAATGGGAATGTCTAAAACATAATTATGTCTTAGACATTCCCATTTGGAAGGTAGGTAAAGAGAAGAGAATGCAGATAACTTGAAGCAGTATTTCAAGTGTGATTATACTTGAATTGCTGCTGCAAATTCTCTGACAAAAATACACTCTATTGTAAGTAATTTTCTTTCAACGTTATCTCAAATTCAATGAAATTTTGGTGAACGACATTTTAAATGCTAAAAAGGCTAAAATTAATTCTTGGTTTCAGTAGTTTATACCAGATCTTAAATGTTTATGGAGGCTCAAAGATTAAAATAGGAATATCATACTAAGACTTGAAGTTGCTTCTTGACGTTTGAAATATGTGTATTTAAAATGTTATTGTTTATCCTTTTACTTATAATAATTGGTGATTGTAGAGGTAAACGGGGCTCCCTCCTGGGACCTTACGGAAGGGCTAAACTCGAAAAGGGGTGTGTCAAAAGACGCCTGAAAGATTTTTCTGTGCCTTAGACTAGGTTTCCTTGCGATTAGATGCTAAATTTTCCCGATGTTTTCAGATTAGTCGGAAATTCGCGTTTATCTCCCGAACGGTTGACGCTACGCCAAAACTATCTATGTCCGAATATATTCTTCTCGGCGAGTACTTGGATATTTTCGGGAAATTTTTTTTTTCCGATTAAAACTAAAATCTTTTTGCGTCGCGGCGGCGGCGTCCGATTTAGCGTCGCCTTGCAGGTCGTCTCCAGCGAATTGCCCATGTGAACAATATCGATCGTCAAAATTTCAAAATTCCAACGCCCTTCTAAACGGCTTATTTTTTTGATTTTCCTCTGCCAAACTCGATTTTAGAAAATATATTATTCATATACGCGTATATAAAATACCCTTTCATACGAGCGCCGGTGGCGTGATGCTTAGGTATTCGTCTTCGAATCGGATGGTACTAGGTTCAAACCCCCTTCTACGACGTATCTGTTTTTTTTTTAATTTTGTTTATAGAGGAATATAGTTAAAATTTATTTTTCATTTACGACAAGGAACAAAAAATAAAAAAATAGGAGTTACTGCGAAAATATTCTATTTTTAATTAAATGTATAATTAAATAATATTTCATTATTTTTTTTACTTTAACCTACACATGCTCACAGAGGTAAGGGAGTCTTCTTTGATACCATCTTTTTATTTCCACAAATATATATTTACGAAAACAATAATGTACAAACAAGAAATGAAATAATAAATTATTACGACGATTTCCAAAATTTCAATGTTCCAACGCCTTTCTAAACCGCTTATTATTTTTTGATAATTCTCATCGTTACTTATACTAAAATCGTATATAGTTCAGTGTATTATCGAGATTATACTATATATATATCTACATATTTTCGAAAGAGTCAAAAAGTCTTTTTTGCATACATTTTTTTTTATTTCTCTCCAGCGCGTCTTTAAGGGGGTCAATTTTTTTTTCTCCGCTCTCCAATGTACAGGGGAAATTGAATGTCAATATTTTAGGGAACGATTTTTTAGTCTATTTTAAAAACAAAACTTCATATGAACGTGTGACCTAAACGTCTGTCAAAGTAGGTAGCTGAAATTCCGTACGAACGCCACTGGTGGAATTAAAAAAAAAATGTGGAACACTCAATAATGCCTCTTGATACATACATAGTTTTACAGGAATTAATGTAAAACTATTTATTTTCGAAAACTTTATCACCCTGTATCTCAAAAGTTAAGACCTTTAGGTCATATGTTCATATGAAGTTTTCTTTTTATCATGACGAGTAGTATGCGATTCCGCTACGTCAGCAAAAAAAAATCGTTCCCTGAAATATGGACATTCATTTTGGAAAGAGCCTGTATAGCGGGTTTTATTAAATCAAGACGGCCATACTCCGCTCTTTTACTTATAATAATTGGTGATTGTAGAGGTAAACGGGGCTCCCTCCTGGGACCTTACGGAAGGGCTAAACTCGAAAAGGGGTGTGTCAAAAGACGCCTGAAAGATTTTTCTGTGCCTTAGACTAGGTTTCCTTGCGATTAGATGCTAAATTTTCCCGATGTTTTCAGATTAGTCGGAAATTCGCGTTTATCTCCCGAACGGTTGACGCTACGCCAAAACTATCTATGTCCGAATATATTCTTCTCGGCGAGTACTTGGATATTTTCGGGAAATTTTTTTTCCGATTAAAACTAAAATCTTTTTGCGTCGCGGCGGCGGCGTCCGATTTAGCGTCGCCTTGCAGGTCGTCTCCAGCGAATTGCCCATGTGAACAATATCGATCGTCAAAATTTCAAAATTCCAACGCCCTTCTAAACGGCTTATTTTTTTGATTTTCCTCTGCCAAACTCGATTTTAGAAAATATATTATTCATATACGCGTATATAAAATACCCTTTCATACGAGCGCCGGTGGCGTGATGCTTAGGTATTCGTCTTCGAATCGGATGGTACTAGGTTCAAACCCCTTCTACGACGTATCTGTTTTTTTTTTAATTTTGTTTATAGAGGAATATAGTTAAAATTTATTTTTCATTTACGACAAGGAACAAAAAATAAAAAAATAGGAGTTACTGCGAAAATATTCTATTTTTAATTAAATGTATAATTAAATAATATTTCATTATTTTTTTTACTTTAACCTACACATGCTCACAGAGGTAAGGGAGTCTTCTTTGATACCATCTTTTTATTTCCACAAATATATATTTACGAAAACAATAATGTACAAACAAGAAATGAAATAATAAATTATTACGACGATTTCCAAAATTTCAATGTTCCAACGCCTTTCTAAACCGCTTATTATTTTTTGATAATTCTCATCGTTACTTATACTAAAATCGTATATAGTTCAGTGTATTATCGAGATTATACTATATATATATCTACATATTTTCGAAAGAGTCAAAAAGTCTTTTTTGCATACATTTTTTTTTATTTCTCTCCAGCGCGTCTTTAAGGGGGTCAATTTTTTTTTTCTCCGCTCTCCAATGTACAGGGGAAATTGAATGTCAATATTTTAGGGAACGATTTTTTAGTCTATTTTAAAAACAAAACTTCATATGAACGTGTGACCTAAACGTCTGTCAAAGTAGGTAGCTGAAATTCCGTACGAACGCCACTGGTGGAATTAAAAAAAAATGTGGAACACTCAATAATGCCTCTTGATACATACATAGTTTTACAGGAATTAATGTAAAACTATTTATTTTCGAAAACTTTATCACCCTGTATCTCAAAAGTTAAGACCTTTAGGTCATATGTTCATATGAAGTTTTCTTTTTATCATGACGAGTAGTATGCGATTCCGCTACGTCAGCAAAAAAAAAATCGTTCCCTGAAATATGGACATTCATTTTGGAAAGAGCCTGTATAGCGGGTTTTATTAAATCAAGACGGCCATACTCCGCTCTTTTACTTATAATAATTGGTGATTGTAGAGGTAAACGGGGCTCCCTCCTGGGACCTTACGGAAGGGCTAAACTCGAAAAGGGGTGTGTCAAAAGACGCCTGAAAGATTTTTCTGTGCCTTAGACTAGGTTTCCTTGCGATTAGATGCTAAATTTTCCCGATGTTTTCAGATTAGTCGGAAATTCGCGTTTATCTCCCGAACGGTTGACGCTACGCCAAAACTATCTATGTCCGAATATATTCTTCTCGGCGAGTACTTGGATATTTTCGGGAAATTTTTTTTTTCCGATTAAAACTAAAATCTTTTTGCGTCGCGGCGGCGGCGTCCGATTTAGCGTCGCCTTGCAGGTCGTCTCCAGCGAATTGCCCATGTGAACAATATCGATCGTCAAAATTTCAAAATTCCAACGCCCTTCTAAACGGCTTATTTTTTTGATTTTCCTCTGCCAAACTCGATTTTAGAAAATATATTATTCATATACGCGTATATAAAATACCCTTTCATACGAGCGCCGGTGGCGTGATGCTTAGGTATTCGTCTTCGAATCGGATGGTACTAGGTTCAAACCCCTTCTACGACGTATCTGTTTTTTTTTTAATTTTGTTTATAGAGGAATATAGTTAAAATTTATTTTTCATTTACGACAAGGAACAAAAAATAAAAAAATAGGAGTTACTGCGAAAATATTCTATTTTTAATTAAATGTATAATTAAATAATATTTCATTATTTTTTTTACTTTAACCTACACATGCTCACAGAGGTAAGGGAGTCTTCTTTGATACCATCTTTTTATTTCCACAAATATATATTTACGAAAACAATAATGTACAAACAAGAAATGAAATAATAAATTATTACGACGATTTCCAAAATTTCAATGTTCCAACGCCTTTCTAAACCGCTTATTATTTTTTGATAATTCTCATCGTTACTTATACTAAAATCGTATATAGTTCAGTGTATTATCGAGATTATACTATATATATATCTACATATTTTCGAAAGAGTCAAAAAGTCTTTTTTGCATACATTTTTTTTTATTTCTCTCCAGCGCGTCTTTAAGGGGGTCAATTTTTTTTTCTCCGCTCTCCAATGTACAGGGGAAATTGAATGTCAATATTTTAGGGAACGATTTTTTAGTCTATTTTAAAAACAAAACTTCATATGAACGTGTGACCTAAACGTCTGTCAAAGTAGGTAGCTGAAATTCCGTACGAACGCCACTGGTGGAATTAAAAAAAATGTGGAACACTCAATAATGCCTCTTGATACATACATAGTTTTACAGGAATTAATGTAAAACTATTTATTTTCGAAAACTTTATCACCCTGTATCTCAAAAGTTAAGACCTTTAGGTCATATGTTCATATGAAGTTTTCTTTTTATCATGACGAGTAGTATGCGATTCCGCTACGTCAGCAAAAAAAAAATCGTTCCCTGAAATATGGACATTCATTTTGGAAAGAGCCTGTATAGCGGGTTTTATTAAATCAAGACGGCCATACTCCGCTCTTTTACTTATAATAATTGGTGATTGTAGAGGTAAACGGGGCTCCCTCCTGGGACCTTACGGAAGGGCTAAACTCGAAAAGGGGTGTGTCAAAAGACGCCTGAAAGATTTTTCTGTGCCTTAGACTAGGTTTCCTTGCGATTAGATGCTAAATTTTCCCGATGTTTTCAGATTAGTCGGAAATTCGCGTTTATCTCCCGAACGGTTGACGCTACGCCAAAACTATCTATGTCCGAATATATTCTTCTCGGCGAGTACTTGGATATTTTCGGGAAATTTTTTTTTTCCGATTAAAACTAAAATCTTTTTGCGTCGCGGCGGCGGCGTCCGATTTAGCGTCGCCTTGCAGGTCGTCTCCAGCGAATTGCCCATGTGAACAATATCGATCGTCAAAATTTCAAAATTCCAACGCCCTTCTAAACGGCTTATTTTTTTGATTTTCCTCTGCCAAACTCGATTTTAGAAAATATATTATTCATATACGCGTATATAAAATACCCTTTCATACGAGCGCCGGTGGCGTGATGCTTAGGTATTCGTCTTCGAATCGGATGGTACTAGGTTCAAACCCCTTCTACGACGTATCTGTTTTTTTTTTAATTTTGTTTATAGAGGAATATAGTTAAAATTTATTTTTCATTTACGACAAGGAACAAAAAATAAAAAAATAGGAGTTACTGCGAAAATATTCTATTTTTAATTAAATGTATAATTAAATAATATTTCATTATTTTTTTTACTTTAACCTACACATGCTCACAGAGGTAAGGGAGTCTTCTTTGATACCATCTTTTTATTTCCACAAATATATATTTACGAAAACAATAATGTACAAACAAGAAATGAAATAATAAATTATTACGACGATTTCCAAAATTTCAATGTTCCAACGCCTTTCTAAACCGCTTATTATTTTTTGATAATTCTCATCGTTACTTATACTAAAATCGTATATAGTTCAGTGTATTATCGAGATTATACTATATATATATCTACATATTTTCGAAAGAGTCAAAAAGTCTTTTTTGCATACATTTTTTTTTATTTCTCTCCAGCGCGTCTTTAAGGGGGTCAATTTTTTTTTCTCCGCTCTCCAATGTACAGGGGAAATTGAATGTCAATATTTTAGGGAACGATTTTTTAGTCTATTTTAAAAACAAAACTTCATATGAACGTGTGACCTAAACGTCTGTCAAAGTAGGTAGCTGAAATTCCGTACGAACGCCACTGGTGGAATTAAAAAAAATGTGGAACACTCAATAATGCCTCTTGATACATACATAGTTTTACAGGAATTAATGTAAAACTATTTATTTTCGAAAACTTTATCACCCTGTATCTCAAAAGTTAAGACCTTTAGGTCATATGTTCATATGAAGTTTTCTTTTTATCATGACGAGTAGTATGCGATTCCGCTACGTCAGCAAAAAAAAAATCGTTCCCTGAAATATGGACATTCATTTTGGAAAGAGCCTGTATAGCGGGTTTTATTAAATCAAGACGGCCATACTCCGCTCTTTTACTTATAATAATTGGTGATTGTAGAGGTAAACGGGGCTCCCTCCTGGGACCTTACGGAAGGGCTAAACTCGAAAAGGGGTGTGTCAAAAGACGCCTGAAAGATTTTTCTGTGCCTTAGACTAGGTTTCCTTGCGATTAGATGCTAAATTTTCCCGATGTTTTCAGATTAGTCGGAAATTCGCGTTTATCTCCCGAACGGTTGACGCTACGCCAAAACTATCTATGTCCGAATATATTCTTCTCGGCGAGTACTTGGATATTTTCGGGAAATTTTTTTTTCCGATTAAAACTAAAATCTTTTTGCGTCGCGGCGGCGGCGTCCGATTTAGCGTCGCCTTGCAGGTCGTCTCCAGCGAATTGCCCATGTGAACAATATCGATCGTCAAAATTTCAAAATTCCAACGCCCTTCTAAACGGCTTATTTTTTTGATTTTCCTCTGCCAAACTCGATTTTAGAAAATATATTATTCATATACGCGTATATAAAATACCCTTTCATACGAGCGCCGGTGGCGTGATGCTTAGGTATTCGTCTTCGAATCGGATGGTACTAGGTTCAAACCCCCTTCTACGACGTATCTGTTTTTTTTTTAATTTTGTTTATAGAGGAATATAGTTAAAATTTATTTTTCATTTACGACAAGGAACAAAAAATAAAAAAATAGGAGTTACTGCGAAAATATTCTATTTTTAATTAAATGTATAATTAAATAATATTTCATTATTTTTTTTACTTTAACCTACACATGCTCACAGAGGTAAAGGAGTCTTCTTTGATACCATCTTTTTATTTCCACAAATATATATTTACGAAAACAATAATGTACAAACAAGAAATGAAATAATAAATTATTACGACGATTTCCAAAATTTCAATGTTCCAACGCCTTTCTAAACCGCTTATTATTTTTTGATAATTCTCATCGTTACTTATACTAAAATCGTATATAGTTCAGTGTATTATCGAGATTATACTATATATATATCTACATTAGGTCATATGTTCATATGAAGTTCTCTTTTATCATGACGAGTAGTATGCGATGCCGCTACGTCAGCAAAAAAAAAAAAAAAAAAAAAAAAAAAGAAGTCCACTCAACGACTTTGACAGGTAAACATTGAAATTCCTAACAAATTTCCTCTCTTCTGAAAATTACGAGATTTATTTAATATTTGTACCTTAACACCTATACAGTTACCCGTAAGGACGTATTTGTTACTGTAATACGTAATCCGACAGCTTTTTAATATACCTAATCAAGGCCGTTAGAAATTTTTTCTTTTAAACTATTTACACTGCGAGAAAGCGCGCAATTTGAATATTATGGAATAACTTAAAACATGCTGCCTCTCTAAATATACAGATATATATGTCATGATAAACACATTTGTCAATATTCTATTAGATACACATTTCACCTATAAATAATATATTCCGTTATTATTAAATAAAAAACTTGAAAGAAATATTGAATTTTAAGCGTTCATAACTTCATTACGTAAAATAAGTAAAGAAATACTACAAAATTTGAACTGTCAAGACGGACTTTTTGTTCTGCGTTTACATCGAGATCATGAGTTGTTGATTTTTCGGTAAAACATTTTGTGATGGTCATTAAGATAATATATACATATAGTATTGAGATTAATTAAATAATCGTAGATATAACTGCACTTTACCAAATAACTTCAATGTATCTTAATAGATGGCAGCATATCTGAGGTATACATGTTTAGTGCAATGTATCAAGCGCTCAATTTGAATATTATGGTATTTCTGAACACATGTTATCTCTTCAAAAATATAAGTATATACGTCATGTTAAAAACATTTGTCAATATACTAATAGATACACATTTTACCTATAAATAATATATTCCGTTATTATTAATAAAAATAGTTGAAAAAATACATCTAACGCGAAACGCGAAAAGTCAAATTGTAATCGTCAAAACCTCATTACGTAATATAATGGAAAAAAATACTACGTGACGTCATTTACTTATTACCAAAAAAATATATATCAAAATTAAATACGTTAAAATACGTCTACGTACAAAATACCATCTTTAATAACTAGAGCAATAATCATTAGGCGGCCCTCATAATAAATCGTTGACGTTAGCGCGTCTGCGATCAAAATTTGAACTGTCAAGACGGATTTTTACACTTAGAAGGTTATAGGGTTTATTAGTTCTTTTCATATTACTACCGGGAAAATTTAATTTCTTCCCAACGATATTAAAAATATTGATAAACACATTTGTCAATACTCTGTTTGATAAAATGTATAAATTGTAGAATGATGACTTAAATTCATAATTCAGCAAGTATACAGGGTAACTGCTAATGAAGCGACCATACTTTACAGTTATGTAAAATAAAGAGCGTTTCTACATAGAATGCCATTGATTTATTAAAATAGTCCGTGAAAAAAATCGATTAAAAATAAAATAAGTATGCACATTGCTTTCATACTGCTCAATTCGTATAACATTTTTTTTTGTTTTTTCATTTTAGTAGTTCATTAGCTGGGACACCTCGACATGTTCTGTCGGGTTAAGATTAGCGTAAATGCTGGTCGGTGGGCCGGAAGAGTTCAGTCTAAATTCGAATACTTGGGATGGGTCAGCTTAGACCAAACTCGAAGAGTTTGGGTGGGGTCAACTAGTGTATCTATAAAACCTGTATAATTTTACGTATTGATATTTATAAGTTAGCTGTGGGCAACTATTTTTAGCATCTGTTTTACATTAATTAACAAGCAAAATTAATAATTTTTAATTAGTCATAAAAATATAACTAACCTTGGATGAAATTCTACCAATTCTTTAGAAAGCTTTGTAGTTATAGTTGGTTTGGGCCATAAACTAGCATAATTTCCACATGTAAGTCTACATACTTTGTGAGACGAGTATCCGTCAGGTATGAATGACGTATTGTTGATAGGTTTGTGACTTTTCTTACATAATCCTGTAGTAGTCTTGCAACTCCATAAATATACTGCAGTTCTGAAAAATATATATTATCGTATTATAAAATTAAATATTTGTATTCCGATAAGTATTCTTATGTTCTTATGTAGTGACTTTTCTGACTTATTTACCTACGTTCATTTTTCTATTAATTTAATTTTATTATTGTCTGAGGAATGTTAAAATCGGTTCGATGACATTTGCTCACGAAATCTTTAATTACGACTTTAGAATTTGTGTTATTATTTAAGTGCAGATATTTTTATACCTATTCCTAAACATATTTGGGTTATTTATATAAATTAAGTACTGTTGGTTTTAATGAAGCAGTGGCAGTTTCTATTTCTAATTGGCAGCATACTTCGTTTGTACGTTTAACTATGTATTAAATTAAATGTGTAATTAGAGATAAAACCTGTTTCTCTACTTAAACGACTTATTTATTGTTCTTAAATAGACGTGTAAATTTGAACTTTCAAACAGAGCGACGTTTTTCAATAACCATTTTGTATTGAAGGTCAATACCATGACTATTAATACTATTGACTTTGTACGACTACATCAAACGTTAACTTGTTCAGATGATTAGCTCACCAGAGTAATTGATTTCTTAATTGGATATCTTATTAACATTGTAATATTCAAGGCTTTTTTATACAGAATAACGAGCAAATGATATTATCTTATTATTATCTATTAATTAATCTTATTTTACAATATATGATAACTAATGATCACCCGTAATGTATTCTGGATTTGGATGCATTGCTATTTGCTATTTCATTACTGAGGCAAGTAGCCTTAGAGTCACCTAGCTTTTCAATATTAGCTGGGAAAACTGGATAACATATCCGACCGATAATGCCCAGACATATTTGATCGGACTGACATCCGGATAACCTGCTGCTCAGGAAAGTATCTGCTGGATGTGGTGCTGTTCGATGAAGGTCTTTACTACGTTGTCGTGCATGTAAATAAAACCTATTAAGTCACCGAAAGTAAAGGAGTATGACGGAAATCAGCAGTTTATCTTTTCATTCTCTTTTCCGCAGGCACTAAATGAATACGATCGCCACATGCAACAAAACCTCGTTTCATTATACCTGGCCGGTGGTAAATATAGTGTGGCTGGATGCATCGATTATACATTAGCCACAAACCAAGATTGGCGCATTACCCTCATTCAATCGTAATTTGCGTATCCACTAAACATGGCCGCACAGTTCGCGTAGTTAATGTTTCTTTCCCACTGTAGGTCATATGGTACTAACTTATTTCAATATGGCAACTGCCGAAAAGACGAAATTTTATGTGGAGAAAGTTGATTATGCAATTTTATTAGCAATTGTTGTTTTACATTTCTGTTTTTTTTTCGTCTCATTTCTTTCGGACGTTTTTCCAATAACCGAAAAGATCTAAGTCGTTGTTTTCTATTTTCTGCATTAAAATGTAGATTTATAAACGCCTCCTTATATGCTTGAAATCTTCCTCTACTGCAGGTGGTACTTTACTGAAAATGTACATCTTGCGGATGTTCTACCGGTATGATTTTTCAAATACACATCCTGTTCATTCTTACTATTTAGATTAGAAACATTGTTAAACTGTTTTGTAAATCTTTAAGAAACAAAATTCTTAGAATAGTACAGTTAGTCTTTTGGGTTAAGTGAAACTTACTTGCAAGGTTCACCTAATATCTTTCCTTGTACAATATTAACATTATAATTTCTATATTCTATACGTTTTACTCTCGCTTTCTCAATTTCGTTGGTAATAATTATTAAAATTTCTTTAAAATGTGGACATATACAGCGTGTCGCAAGGATTGATGCTACAAAAGGTGTGCGGAACTAAAACTCTTTGAATCTCAATTCGATCTTTTGTAAGTAAGCCCTGCTTACTTACTTTGAAACTTATTTTTAGTATACTTTCGAGTTTGTAAAGTCATATAGGCCTTGACAGCTGAGCAAGACCTATTTCCGTTTCAGGTAAAGTACCTTTCTCATTCATAGTATGCTAAAATATTACTAAGAAAAGTTGTTCAGAGTGAAAAACTATGGCCCTATACAAAATTTCTGGAAGATCTATCTACTTTGATTAAATCGTTATTTTTTAGATTCAACAAGTGTTTTTATAAAAAAATTATTCGTAGAACATTGAATGACAGAAAAAGGTGGCAGTTATGTCGAATACATGATTGATTGTAGAGGAATATTATTATTACATTTTGTACACTTAACTTGTGAATAAATATAATTTTATTTTGGTGAATCTAAAAAATAACGGTTTAAACAAAGTAGTTGTTCGGAATGACGAACTGTGGCCCTCCACAGGAAGATCTACCTACTTTGATTAAATCATTATTTTTGTAATTTTGTATAGACCCATAGTTTGTCATTCTGAACAATTTTTCTTAGTAATATTTTAGCATACTGTAAACGAGAAAGGTACTATACCTGAAAAGATCTTGCACAACTGTCAAGGCCTACGTGATTTTACAAACTTGAAATATTTTTATCTTTTCATTTTAAGAAAAATTTCAGTTGATCTGGATGTAACCTCTTTTCTTGTGTTTATATTTGTATAATGTTTTTGAAAATATTTCAAAATAACTTTTTTGTTTTGATATGACTCTCTTGTTGGCACCACAAAGTAAAGTACACTTTGTTGTTGAAATAGGGGTAAACCTATTATACTTCATCATATTAATTATGTTATTTGGCTTTTACAAGGAATTTATATGCAGCTCCTATTCAGTTTTCAGCAGTTTTAAACTAAAAAATCGGATAGAAGTACCGTTTATGTTTACCCACATACATATTTAAATTTTGCCGAATTTTAGTCTGATCCTCACACAGAATATTGTAAGATTAAAATTAGAGTAAAATCAATAATTGTGTTTGTTACATGTAGTGTTTAAAAGTAAAGCTAAATCGTATAGTATATAAGAAATGTAGAGTATTGAACACATACAGTAAAAGTATTGAAGGATTCTTCATTTTGGTTGATACCAATCCATTCTAGTAAACTGTGTCGATTAATTTCACTACACAAACTAATTAGTGTAGTTTTTGTAGGTTTTACTGAATAAGCATAAAGTAACAATCTTAACAAATCAAATCGATAAATTTACCAACAATTAATATTAGGGCATTGCATTTTAATGAGGAACAATATGTAATGAAATTTAATTATGATAATGATAATTAATATGTTCGGCATCTTAAAATTCACGTAAAACGTATAAATTGCTTGACAAATGAATTTTTTAATAATGTTGCTATACAGACTTTCGGTGTAAATTATGCAGCAATTTAAAACAAAATTAATGATGCGATAACATGGAACATTTTGATACGAATACAATGACTTGCGATTGTAATTCGAGTCATTGACTTCGTAACTTATAGTTTTGTTTCAAAAATTTATATGCATTGTAACTTTTTTAATCAAAATGATATCCGGTTAAAATAAAGTGAAAGGTTTCTTTTTTTAATCTTTATTGTGGTGATAGGACTTTCAGCTTCATATAAATTCCCAAATAAATTAGTAGCGAATAAATCATAATCATCATTTATAATTATAGGGGCAGCTAGATAAATGTAAATTTGTAAATGTTGTCACACCAGTTTGATTAGTGATAACTTTATGGCAATTAAATACGGATATACGGATTGGTTCTCGTTCCGTTGCTACAATATAAATACAGCTAGACTCGGCAAAAAGGAGCAAGTTTCAGTACAGTGTGAAGAACAACGCGAAGGGACCCAGCAGTCGTATCAAGGCGAGCATTCAGTAACGTTTACGTATTTGCATCATTTATGTTCGTGACTTTCACGAGTGAGTATAGGGGATACGGAAACATGAATGTTTACACATAAAATAATGACAACAAATATATTATATAACGTGATGAAACACTGTTTTAAGAAGCTGGCATCTATTAAATATTTGAATTATAAAATATGTTTTGACACTTGTTTCACTCAAATGAGCATGCCATGTGGAATAAATATTTTTTAATTATGAGAACGACCGCTCTACATCGAGTTATGATGTATTTGCAAATTTAAAGTAATCCTTGCGACAAGCAAGTAAGATAAAGGATGATAGTTCAAATTCTTTCATTGTACGTACCATCACATTAACCAATTGTTTGCCGATTAGTTGTTTCGTCCACACATAACCACAATTTTTATCTTTCAATTTTGCTTTAATTCTTCTTTCAACATAGTCACGGGCAAATGGCATAATGTTTCTTAGCGACGTCCGACTTGGTTACGTTGTTCTCTTGCCGTGCTCCTCTTTGCCGACTCTGGTGATAGCCATGGAAGTGATACAACTTAAGAAGTCACTGCAACTAAGCATCCACCGCACATAAAAATAGTTTTAGCTTAGCATCTATCTTTAGTAAACAATTAAATTTCAAAAGTTAATTATTATGTAGTTTGCAGTACTTGCACATATGCAAATAATGATTAGTTCCCAATTTACAAAACAGTGATTTTGAGATAATGTCAAAAGTTTGATTTATAGAACAATTCTGGGAATTATAAATTACTACTACGTCCCAATTTCATCTCTCTTCTTCGACTGCATAACGGTTCAACGGAAGATACACTCATTATTTATTAATACAAATCAAGGAATGAGCAGAAAAAATAAAAAAAAATAGTTATAAACGCATGATATAAATAAAATAATTAGTAATTAGCGAAAGAAGTAATAATTTAATGCACTTAGAACATTCGTATACGTCCTTTCAACGTATTTGTAGAAATTTTTATATACATATTTAACATCTCTGATTCGTATTTACAAAATTGCGAACATATCTGTTCTTATTATTCCAAGTTCAACACTAACTTGAATGGAATTTTAGCTAGAACAGCTTACATTTCATTATGCAGATAAAATTCCAGTGTAAATGATGTGTACATAATAAAGGATAATAAGCTATTGTTATAAGTTTTATGTATTTCTGCAGATAGAATTTTCGTTTACTTGGTGGTAGATTAACAAAATCTTATCTATAACTAATAAAACGTTTCAATTTATTTCAATGAATATAAAGATGATGGTGCTTGTTTTATTGTATAAGTGTAATTAATAGTAAGTAGAAATAAGTTAATTTTGCAAACCGAAAGACTACAACAAATTATTTTGTAAAATCTCAATATTGTTCTATAGAAATGAAATTTTTTTATTGGACAATTGTTCATAAAAACATTCAAAATGTATTATCATGATCTGCAAAACATACTACTACTGAAGATTAAAGAGTGCTAAGAGTGTAACTATATATAATGATGAATTTAGAAAAATAGCTAAGAACCTTTGTGTTGAAATGGGTATTGTGCCAGGACAAGGATGCCTAAGTTAGGATTTTTATGATGTTGGAGCAATGGTTTCCTGTATCCTATATATGCAAGTATACTTATGTAAAGTTATAGCCTCCTTACCTATTTACAAATGGGAATGTCTAAAACATAATTATGTCTTAGACATTCCCATTTGGAAGGTAGGTAAAGAGAAGAGAATGCAGATAACTTGAAGCAGTATTTCAAGTGTGATTATACTTGAATTGCTGCTGCAAATTCTCTGACAAAAATACACTCTATTGTAAGTAATTTTCTTTCAACGTTATCTCAAATTCAATGAAATTTTGGTGAACGACATTTTAAATGCTAAAAAGGCTAAAATTAATTCTTGGTTTCAGTAGTTTATACCAGATCTTAAATGTTTATGGAGGCTCAAAGATTAAAATAGGAATATCATACTAAGACTTGAAGTTGCTTCTTGACGTTTGAAATATGTGTATTTAAAATGTTATTGTTTATCCTAGTTTTATTCAAATTTAAAAAGTTACATGGATTTTAAACGAAGACCACTGGATATCTGTAACACACTTCAGAAGAATTAAAATGTAGTATTTCTGAAGTAATTGATTTCTAAAGTTATTACAAACACTCATTACAGATTACATCTATGAATATTTGTCTTCTGAGCTATACTGAGATTGAAAATTAAATTTTAAAAGTTTGATGTTTATCCTAGTTTAATTCAAATCTGATATACACTCTATACAATTTAAACGAAGTACTTGTTCAGCAGAATCTAAGCAGTAGTTCTTGAATAATTAATTATTGAAATTTTAATAATTTTCATCATTAATTATTTGGGAATTGCAGAGGGTAAAGTGGTTGTAATTTTGCATAATTATTATGTACTTAGCTTAGAGTCAAGCTTCAATATAATCCAAGCAGAGACAGGCGAGCAAGATAATAACTTTAAATAAATTACAGTAGATAATGATCTCTTTGTATTACGAAGTTAAATTTATGCCTGCTTAAGTGAGGAATATTATTTCTAAAATTTTATTTATTTTAAAATTTATTTCTTGATTTTACTTTGTCTTCCATTTATGTTACTACCATTAGGTATAGTCTTAGATTTGCCACATATTCGGAGTTGTACAACAAATTCGTTTCCTGTAGCTAAAATTACGACGAACGTAGGCCAGTTATAGAGCTCTAGAAATACTCATTTAATGCCCACTTGCACCACCTTCAGTTAAAACTGCCAGTTAAGTAGAAATATCTATTGCACTATGAGTTTAAGCTGGGTTTAAGAACATAAAGATACAGAGAATATTATACGGAGGTTCAACTACGGATTAACCATATCTGTATAGTAATTGTGAAGCAAGTTCAAGTTACTGGTTGCAAATGAAATGAATTACTATAGATATGATTTATCCCACATCATGCATATCTCATACAGCACAAAATATTTAATAATTTAAAACAGCATACTATAATTTTCTCCATATACGGCAATGTTAAATTTTTTGAAATTTCGATGCAAAATTGCTTATAAAAGTTACAAAAATAAATGATAAAAGGAAATTACTGTAACAACTGTCACCTTGTTACCAAAAGTTGCTGACATATTTATAATTTAGAAAAAGTAAGAGAAAGTGCTAGAAAAAAATCTAAAAGTTAAGATTTAGAGTTACTTACGAAAGTCTACATATACCAATATAAATCCCAAGTTAACCATTAAAAAAGAAAGATGTCAAATTAAAACACTTCATCAATAAATAAATTAGTACTTCTTAACCCCACTAGTAGCACTAATTACAGCATTTAGCCTACGCTGTATTTGAGCCCATTTTTCTACTATGGCACACTTTAGGGAATCGCGTCCAGTTATGACTCTCTTTCTTAAGCGATGTTTTAATTCTACCATAAATGTTCAATAGAGTTTAAGTCAGGCGACTGAGGAGGAGAATGAAGTTGTTGTGTCACATTATATAGTAGCCATTCTTTCACCAGGAAAGAATTATGTTTAGGACTCTGGCCTTGTTGGAATATCCAACCCTCGGTAAGCTCCAGTTTGTTGACATTTTGAATCAAATTTGCCTTCAAATATTTATGTAAGTATTTATATTTGTTCATAATCCTATCAATAAATTGACTATTTCCTACCCCAGCCGCTGGAGGTGTCTAGCACTGCATGCCTTGTAATCAGATTTTCTAAGAACTCTACAAACACATTCCGCGTGCACAGCGTTTCCAAATTCTAATTCCATAGTATGCGCTATTTTTACTGCTCTATTTTTTGGATTTTGCTTATTGCTTTTCTCTCTCACGGAAAGCAAAGATGGACGACCACTACGCGATTTATTGTTTATTGTACCGGTATTATTATAATTGCGTAACACTGTTTGAATAGATGATCGGGGCCTAGCAACAATATTTGATTTTTTTTAATTTAACGATTAATTTTTTGACACTATTCGAAATTTTCCTTTTTCGTACTATTTTGATAGCAGAGCTTGATTCGACTCAAAATGCTTTATAGACCCTGTTACTTTTATAAACATCGAGACTTTCCCGAATGCACAAACACTAGCTTTTATACATTGGTATTGGTTTTAAGCTGCAGGTGTATACACTTTCATGAGATTTTGTGAACATATATTTTGAAGATATTTTTTTCATAAACAAACTAGTTCGTTGATATCACCTAACTTTGCATATTATTAGTTTTACATTATAACAATTCTGTTATATTCATTCGTATACTTGAAGTCTGCTTTTTTAATGGTTAGCTTGAGATTTATACTGGTGTATATAGACTTTCGTGAGTAACTGTACATCCCAGCTGAAATTTTGCTCACTTTTTGACTAATTCTTCTTACAATTTAAAAAATGTCATTATTTCGGTAATATCATAATTGTTGCTACAGTAATTTTATTTTATCAAAATTTCTACGAAACATTGCATTGGAACTTTTCTTTGGTGCAAAAATAATATATTTAAACCAGTTAACTTTTAATCTTTGGATTACTTAATTTTTAGATTTAAGTAGAGGTCGCGCAAGTGGCTATAAATGTGCTAACCGCTATAGGTTGAAACATGTATGTATATATGTGTCTCCATTTACCACAATTGTGAAATTCATGGAAAATCTTTCTGTACCCGTGTAAAGGTGCAGAACGATGTAATTTTATGATGTACGGATCAGGAAAGGAAGAAAGAACGTTTATGTATATACAATTACGATGTTTGTTTTGTTTGAAATGTACTCCCTTCTGACGCCACACACCATTCCATTCGTCTTTTCCACTGGTCAAAGCAATCCTGGAAGTCTCCTTTTGTAAGAGCATTTAGGAGCTACGCCGATTTTCGCTTCATCTCTTCCATTGACTCGAACCGGGTTCCTCTTAAGGCAGACTTGATCTTCGAAACCAAGAAAAAGCCACAGGGCGCTAAATTAGGCGAGTACGACGCGTGTTCGAGCACTGGAATGCCTGTAGCGGTTAAATAACGCTTCATAGACAGCGCGTTATGGGCAGGTGCGTTGTCCTGGTACAAGATCTACGACTTGTTGATCCACGACAACTCCGGCTATTTCTTACGAACTCGCTCTCGCAGTGTTGCCAAAACATTTAAATAGTAAGATTGGGTTACAGTTTCACCATCTGGAACCCATTTCATCACGATGCCGCTGATGTCGCAAGAAAAAAACGATTAGCATGGTTCTAAATTTTTATTTCGACATCCTTACTTTTTTCATTCTAGGCGATGCAGGAGTTTGTCAGTGCATGTATTGTTGCTTAGTTTTAACATCGTATTGGAATATTCAGGCTTCATCGCAAGTGATTATGTTCTCCATCAATTCGGTCTCTTTCTGTTGGCGGACGAGCTTTTGGTCGGAGGTCAAATTTTCGCATAGACTTTGTTCTATTCGTTACGTAAAATTTTTCTGACCGTTTCTTTATCGGCGTTTACAGTCTCAGCAATCATCCGAATGCTTATTTGATGATCTCCGCGTACAATTTCATTGATTTTGTTCACAGTTTGCGTTGTTGAAACAGACATATGTATGTAGGTCAACCTGGACGTTGGTTATCCTCGGTGCTCTGTCGGCCTTCAGAAAATCTTTTATGACAGTCGAAAACACGTGCTCGAGATAGAGAAGTCTCACCATAGGCCTCTTTAAACATTTTATAGCACTCAGTCGAAGTTTTTTTTAATTTAATGAGAAATTTCACGTTAATCCGTTGCACGTGTTTTTCGACACACATTGTTATCGGCACAAGAAAAAAACACGTTCGTTTGTAACGTCTATAGCAAAAAATATTATTACAGCGATAAAAACGTGTTTTCGTACTGAAATAGAAGACACTTCCAGCTATACTACGCTGCATTCGTTTCCCTTCCTCCCCTCTAGGACGCCTTCTGCACACGCAGTCTTGTTATTAAATAGCCAGACCTCGTATGTATGTATATTGAAGTTCAGCAGTTTTAGAACATTTTTCGTAGTGTTAAAATAAAAATTAATCGAAAACATCCGGAAAATAACGCAAGACGATATAAACTGTGACAGTAAATTATAGAACTAAATCATACCTAAAAGTTAGACAGCCTATAAGTTCTCAATACATTTATTTGTCTAAAGTTTAACAATAGGATTGTTATATGTTGCATCTATTTGTGCTATTAGTTTTTTCATTCTGTTAAAATCACACAAACTTTATGAACACTTTTAAATATAGTTAACTTCTAGCAGAGCCGTGTGAACTTACGCATGTGTTTCTATTATGCATAGTAGGAAGAACTGTTTCAGTAATTACGTTCTCTAACTAATATATACGATATCTGGTTCCATGAATTTGAAAAATGTCGCCAATTTAATAATTTGTGGTCACTTGATACTTTTTTTAACAGAACTTAACTCCTACTTAAAAACTTTAGCTTTGCGTTCAATTCATACATACGCCTATAAGTTATTTATAATAACCTAGTCATTTTATCAATTTCGGTTGGATAATAAATTTTAGATAAGATTACTTTTACGAACGAAATAAATAAGTATAAAAATCTCAACATACCTCGAGTTTTTATTTCCGAAAGAACAACATATCAGCATCCAAAAAGCCACTATTGTAAAGACAACTACTCTCTTATTCATCGTTCGAGGTGCACTGCAATAAAAGGTCAACATTGAGAAGAAATCTGTTTGTTATTGCAAATTGCAACATAACCGGCAAAGTGAATACGTACATATTTCAAATAGTAAAACAGCTATGTGCTCGTTTAAATATTAACGCTGTCCGTTGCCATGTAACACTATCTTGTATGTACACAAATAATCGCGCGCTTATACTAACATTACAAGTGATTGATTCGATCGGTTTGTGGTGTTTTTATTCGAGTAATGTAGAACGCGACATGACTACGCTTCCGTGGGGATAGAGTCCAACCGCATCCGACCTCTGATGGAAAGGAGATGATGCTCTCCATTATCCTCAATTCTTCCTCTTATTCAATGAAGATAAGGCGTGCATTTACGTACGCGCGACCGTATCTACATGTAGCAATTAACCGAACCGAATGTGAACGTTTTACTTCAGACACAAGGTCGACTGTAATGTCAAGTTCATCGACATAATACAGTTAATTATTAATGTGTACTTAATATGAAAATAGTATCGTGTTACTTCCAGTATTTTGTACACTCCTCAGCAACGCGCGCAGTATATTTTATCGTCATTGCAGATGGTTAATTCAAAAAGTAGCGCTCATTTTTAAATTCTCTTAGGTTGCTTTAATATTCTTCGTGACCTTCCCCACTAATTTGTGATAGTCACACTCAAGATTTTCAAATAAAATATTAATTGTAGCTCGACAACCCACTTGTTAAGCTTTTTTTTTAATGTTTTTAACCAATTACGACTGTATTTTGTTCTACATTATACATCTATATCAACAATATATTAACATTAATTGTAAAGGGAATTAATGGGATTGCAGCTATTGGCGTTAGAATTAAGAAGACGTGAACCTTTTTTCGTATCTAAGCTTTCGCTAATTCTTTATTAGCTTCTTCAGAGAACAAAAGTGGTAATACTTAAAGTACGGCAACATCACAAGGCTCATAAGCAGTTAATATCCGGTAACATCAATATCAAACATCAAACAACATATTTAAAAATATTTAAAATATTAACAACGCTAATTAAAACTCGAAAGTTTCACGTGGACTAACAGTAAGACTTACTGTTCCACGTGGACTAACAGTAAGACTTACTGTTAGTCTCTTTAGGCCTCTTTTATGTACGTGCGGTTTGCAGTCGAACGGCATAAAACGCTCGAAAATCATTTATGTAGGAGCAATTGCTTCCTTTTATGCAGTTGCAGTCAAGAAATTTACGGTCGGATTTCGAAACGTACGGTTGTTCGTCTAATAATGCCGTCGAAAATATAGATTTTGACCGCAGACGCCCGACCACATTTTGTGGTTACAGATTCTTAAATACACGTACCCAGATGGAGGTATTTATGCAGACGTTCAACGTTTTTGTTGGCGCCATTCGCTCTGTTGTCATCCTCCGAGTCCCGAGTCCGAGTGATAATTTTCAAAATGAGTTCAGACGGGGCAGACGTCTACACAGAACAGTTAATTGAGGAAATCAGATGTCGGACGGCTATTTGGGATGTATCATCCCATATAACACGCACGGATCCATTCTATTTCTCTTATATGACAACACTGTACTAGTACATCTACCAGCCGCATGAACGGTTGCAGCTTGCATAAAAAGAGAGTGACGGCACCACACTGAAACGCCGAACGCTGTGCCGTTCGACTGCAAACCGCACAACCGCATGTGCATAAAACACGCCTTAGTTGGGCCGGAGCGGTCCGACGTAGCTATTAGGTGCACTGCTAATGACACTTTCTAATCCCTGATTATGCACGTATAGATTCGGCCAATAATATTTACGAAAACTAAAATTCAGATGTACTTCCTAATTAATTTATGTATTTCATTCTATAACAACGCGTAAGTAAGGTTTTGCGGTCGAGGATATTTTTAGTTATCCGAGACCGCAAAACCTTACTTACGAATAAAATACACAAATTAATTAGGAAGTACATTTGAATTTTTGTTTTCAAATTTTTCACACAATTTTTGACTATTCACGGTTTCAGGCAAGGACATTACATACTTCTGATTTTCTGTTTGCTGCCTGGCAAAAACCAAACTGTATATACAACTCTATTAAATTTACTGACGGATAAATGTAATGAAAATAATTTAAAGTTTCTTCCAAAAAATGTTGTTATTGATTTTGAATTAGGGATTCATAATGCTGTTAATCAAATATGGAAAGATGTTAATATTATAGGATGTAGGTTTCATTTGTCGCATGCATGGTATAGAAAATTTTTGCCTTAGGATTAAGCGATGATTACAAAAATAATACTGATGTCGGAAAAACTTATTATTATACATATTATACATATTTCCTTGGGCTGCAATTTTTAAATTCTATTGAAGTAGGTGATTGTTTTACTTTTGATTTAATTTCTGACATACCAAAAAATAATAAGAAAAATTTTGTGATTATTTGACTGACAATTATATTACTGAAGATTTATTGCTTCCTCCACATATTTGGGCCTCTTCAAGTGCCTCTATTAGCAGAACTAGGACTGCCTGTGAATCCTTTCACTCTAGATTCAATAAGAGTTTTTACGCCACACACCCAAATATTTTTCAATTTTTAGATCAACTTTCAAGCTTTCAAAGTGAAGTTTATGTATAAATTAATAGTTCTAATAGGTATATTCATCCAGTTAGACCTACCATAAGAATAAAACAAAAGTATATGCAAAGTAAAGTAAAGTTTATGCTTAAAACCATAAGTAGGTTGTTTTGTTAAAACAATTTCCTATAAACATGCCCCATTGTATTGCATTGCTTTTTTTATAAAACTCCTGTAATTGTGATGTACAGCAGGAGAAAAAAGTTTCCTGCAAGTGCATGTAAGAAAGACGCCCTTCACTCAAAATGCACGGGTACTTTATTGACTTAGTAGCTTTGTTTTGGTTCGTAAATCGCAAGATGTTATAAAACTGCGCCGGATAGAATGCGTAGATGCAAAACGTCTGGAATTGTTGCGGATATTTACGGATTTGCACAAAACCAGAACGAGTATTTACTCGATTGTATGTAGTGTCATCTGCACAAGATAAATATGTACTAATTTTAGAATTGTTTAGAATATACAATAAAGACACGATTATCAATATTTAAAATGAATGTGACTATTTATTTGGAATCAACAGAAGATGACAACTTTTTTACAAGAGATAAAATTTTGACTCTATTACAATTGTATAAGTTGTATAAACGTAAAGTAAATAATAATAAATTTCTCTAAGCATCTCGATGAGACAGATCGTTTGCACGATTTATTCATCTTCATCAAATGCTACTAATTCGTTCATCGCATAAAAAGGCCACCTTGATAGATCCAATCGTCTATAAATACTATCTATTACATATGATAAAGCGCGTGCGCCGCTAAACCTGTCGAACATTGTCCACACCTCGGAGCATGAACGATCTGTGACGGTTCAAAATAATTGTGGATACTTCTTTAACGAAACCAGAACAGATAACTCACAAATTAAAAACAGTACGGAAATAACCAGAATGCTTTTTATCAACTGCGCTTGCGTCGGACGTCCGAGGACTTTTATTTTTCGAAACCAGAACAAACCTAGTATACTTACATGGACTGTCTGTGGCACAGACATTATTTGTATGCACTCTAGGACAATAAAGTTCCCTTAGGGTTTGAGTAAGAAGCCTCCTTCTTTCGCGCACTGTCCGGAAACTTTTTTCTCCTGCTCTACTTACCATATGTGGATCTATATAATTTCTTTGTCTTTTAAATAAATATGTATATTATTTTCTTACTGCTGTGTATTTGTTTTCAAAATATGTTTCGGCAAATAACTATGAACTTTAATTTTATTAGTCTTACGAGAAATTTGTATATGCCTCGCTAGACAAGAACCGCAGCCCCTTGGCCCAACTATACAGTACGATTAACAACGTAATCTTTCAAGCCAAGGATTATTAAGGTAAACTGGCCCAATTATACGACTCCGATGAGAGGGCAGGTTAATTTTATAGAAACCTGCACTACATTAATTGAAGCAAATCATCACTATTGTATAAATTCAAAAATATTTATTGCCAAAATTCAAACAACGATGGGGAAGATGGAAGATCTAAGGACTTCTTGGCAAGATGCTCTGAATTAAACGAGAATTTTACTGTGCCGTTTGATGAAAAGAAGGCCCTCACAGAATAGCCGTTACATTAGTTCTAGAATCTGAAATGAAATATATTCATGATTCCTGTATACAAAGATTAAAATCAATTGGAGAATCTAAATTTATGATGCCATTATTAAAGAGTTTGATGTTGACGGAAGCCTTAGATGTGCATTGCAAGAATTTAATTAAAGAATATGATGCCTTTAATGATGGACAGATCGATAATTTTATTCTCGTTCGTCTTTACAGATATTGACACTGTCAGTCTATAATATAATGTACATAAGTGTATATATAAAAAACAAATGAAAAGTACTAAAAGAAAGACAACTAATAATTACAATTCACAATTACATAATCCTTAAAATAATGGAAAGGGTGCACTCACACATTAAAATCTTATTCTAAAAAAATCGTCTATACTATATATTGTATTATTTATTAGCAAACACTTTAATTTCATTTGTTCTGGCAAATGATTGTATCTTTTAAGAACGTAATAATTCGAAGATATTTGGGCTTTATTCGTTGATAAGGCACAATGTACTCGCACTTTCTAAGGGTGTCATGGCTATGATTTTCGCCAACTGTGTAGTTGTTCTTATTTTTGTCTATAAACTCCACACACGCTATTATATACGCAGCCGGAGCCGTAAGTATGTTCTGCTTATAAAACAGTTCTCTACACGAACCACACAGTACTCTTATTGCCTCTTTTTGTTTTAAAAATAGTCCTCCTGCGTCTGTGTGTGTCTCCACAATAACAATCTGTAAGTTGCGCGTGAGTGAAACAGGGAAAAATAAGTTATTTTTACCTCCTTCATCCTTCTAGTAGCAAATATTGCAGATGATAATTTTTTCTTAACCTCTACGATGTGGTGCTTATAATTCAAGTTATTTAACGCTGTGGGACCGAGAAACTGTACCGTCTTCTTTTCTTCTTCTGGTATTTGTTTTCCTGTAAATAGTATCTGGTGAGTCTTTTCTTGGTTTAGATGTAACTTATTACTTGAAAACCATTCCTGAGCCTCCAACAGCGCTTTATCTGCTTTGTTTTAAGCCATGTCTCTTGTTTCAATCTTCGTCAGAATTGATGTATCGTCCGTGAATAGACACATTTTATTGAAATTCATGTTATCTGGTAAGTATGTTATTTATATAAAGAAGGAAGGGTGGCACTCCTCTGTTTATATTTACTAGAGTAGACCTTTTATTGTTACATATAGTCATTTGTTGCCTTCCACTCAGATAAGATTGCACTAATTTTTGCGGTAATCTCCGAATACCGTAAAAGTCCAGCTTCTCTAATAATATATTGTGATCAACACAATCGAAGGCCTTCGATAAGTCACAACAAGTCAATACCAGGTTTTCGCTTTCATTGAAGGCTGTTGTTGCTTCTTCTAATAAATCTAATGCTGCTAAAATAGTTGACTTGTTTTTTCGATACCCATGCTGGTTGTCATTGAACACATTGTTCTTCTCCAGAAGCTTCTTGAGCCTTTATTTCAACGCAACCTCAAAGATCTTTGGCAATGTTGTCGTTTTTGCAATGAGTCTATAGCTGTTTGGATTAACCTTGACTTCTTTCGGATATATTCCCGCATTACTACATGCATTGAGCACTACCGCTAAGGGATGTGCTATTTCCTCTAGTATGCTATCAATGACATCGACCGTTAACCCATAGATATCCTGGGTTCGTTATTTCTTCAACCCTACTGTTATTGAAAATATTTCTGCAGCTGTCAAGGGTTCTAAAAATAGTGATTGTTCTGTTCCTCGTTTTCGTTGTTTTAATAACCTACGTGGGTCTTGAGTTGGCCCTGCAATGGATTTTACTAATTTGGCTCCTATAGAGAGAAATGGTTATTTAACTAATGTTTTTGTGTTTCAGTTCTTATTGCGTTCCATATATGTTTCATTCTATTTTCCGATGTGATTATTTTGTCGGTAATTTTTTTCTTCCGTTCCTCAATCACTTCCTTCCTGTATTCTTGTTTCAGTTTGTTGTATAGCTCTTTTTCTTCGGTTTTACCTCTCACTTTAATGATTGTGAATAATATGTCTAACATGCTCTTTATCTCTGTACGATTAGTAGTGAGAAAGCTGTTGCTATGTTACTAGATTTAGATTTAACTAAACAACAGTATGCGTATCCTAGAAATATGCGTTGCAAATAAAAGCCTTGATTTGTTTTTAGCATACAAGCACGTTCTGGAAGCGAACAAGCTAGGTACGTCATCTAAATAATGTGGAAATAACTAATATCCTCGGTAACACAAGATTGATTTTGTATAGTAAGTGGGAATGCAATGGTTCTTCAGGAGAAGCTACAAATACATTTTGTCAGACAAAAGTAACATTAGATTCTACTCTATTGACATTATCGTACAAGCGACAGTTCTTATTCATGGAGAAATGATAATTAGTCAACCAATCCATAAGTACTTTTCGAAGACTGCCTGTACAGAAGCACATAGAACTAAATGAAGAAGCGTTCAATTTACTAGATGATGATAAGTGACGCAATTCCTTGTTGTACGTTGTTTCTCAATTAATGATATTTGTTTACTTTTTTAGTTTAAAAAATAACATCCTAGTGTGTCTTATATCAGTAGATTTTGATATTGACTTTATAACCTTAACGTTATAAAATCAATGGTTTTGAATTGTAAATTATTATGTGCCACTTGCTTAAAGAAATTTGTGATTCTGTGACTTCTATTACTTTTCTATACAAGAATTCAGTGAGAATTATCTTAATGAATTCTAATCAAAATTATCTTGAAATCAAATCAACGGTTTATTGCTTCTGTTAATGAGGATATTCGTCGATATTGTTGTGTTTTATAACGGTATGCTTCCGTAAAGAAGCTCTAACTCACTAACCGATAAGTTTCTTCAGTATATAGGCTTATGTGGAACATAAGTACCTATATACTTCATATATATGTACATATAACGAGCATCGAAATATATGTAATCATCGATATGTCGCTACCGATATCGTATAATCAACAAATTCAGCAATGTGTAAAATTATACGGATGTATGTATGTTAAAATCAGAACGATAAGTGGGTCACACTTGTTTAATGTAAATTCAATGTAAATGATGCTATTAACATCCATTTAATACAGAGAAGCTTAGTAGTATGAATAAGAAATAAATTTCTGCACTGGGTGAACTTATATAAACTAAATAATATTATTTTTGTGATATATCCCTGCACAAAAATCAGATTGTTCTAAAAGTAGTAATATAAATAGTTAGAAATATTGCCTTTGAAAATAACTCTTTCTTAAAATTAATTAATTGTTATTCTTTATGTAGGTGTTTTATTTACCGAATACTATCACAATGTATAAAACAACTGGTTTCCATAGCTTATCGTATGTAATTAAAATATATGGTTATTGAGATACATTGTTCTATATAATACAAATATTTTGTTGACACAATAGTAGATGAATCAGACATATGTATGTATGCACATTGTACATACATACATAAAATGCTTAACTAATGTGTAGTCTCTGTACCTACATTCATTTCAATAACGTCATGTAGAGAAAATATCGTGTTCATACATAAAACAATGTGATACGATTATACACATGTGTATTTTATTATGTATCGATAAATATTAATTAATAATAACAAAAGTCACTACAATTTCCCTACTTGCAATTGTCTACTTAATTTATGTTTGACCAGCCGCAGTGTCGTTACAATACTTTGAAAACGGTTCAGGCACTGATGCCAGATGTCCATTGTCCTTTACCTTTTCTCTTTCCTTTTCTTTCTGTTTCCAGGTATAGATCAGTGAGCGTTGCCGACGACTCCGACTTGTGACTGATCTTCTCCGAGTGATATGTTGCTCTGCCGACGAAGAAT
This sequence comes from Holotrichia oblita, assembly GCA_023690525.1. Classification (NCBI taxonomy): domain Eukaryota; kingdom Metazoa; phylum Arthropoda; class Insecta; order Coleoptera; family Scarabaeidae; genus Holotrichia; species Holotrichia oblita. The sequence continues at coordinate 87,603,509 of CM043015.1, read as the reverse complement.
CGCGAAACATTGCAAACCTCAGAATCCACATTGCTCTGGTGCGACTTACTCTCTGCCAACTCATTCCGTGACTGGTCAGGGAAATGTGGTAAAATCTGAGGATTCTAGGATACACCTCCTTCTAATTATCTTAGGTCATCCTTTCATACATGAAGCACTCGAGAACTACCAATGAGGTCTATCTCAGAAAAGGAGAAAGAGAGAACTTCGACAGGAAAGAGTCCTTTTCGAGAGGTTACTGATTAAAAGACTCACATATTATCACGATCGACCATCTGACATCTTCAGGTAACGACCTTCCAGGGGAAAACAGTATTCCAACTGATGAAGATCCAACTAACCATGTAAAATTCCGTCAGACCCTCGATGGAATGTAATGAAATCGAATAAAAAAGTTGAAGAAGAATAACAAAAGTGACACGACAAGATTCAATTAGGGGTGCAAATAAATTCCTAAGATTTTAGGAATGCTAAAAAGGAACTCAAGAATGCATTCTACAGAGGCAAGAACTTCAAGTGAAAGGAGCTGTGGCAGGATGTCAATAATAACCCCTGACGTTTAGGGTACAAAATCGGGATCGCATGCGATACATCGTTGGTGCAGTGTTTCGTATCCGTCTGCAGCGGGTTTCGGAAATAGAGGACGAGCTGGCGAACAGGAAGGCACCTGAATTAGACGGAATCGCTGTGGCGGTCGTCCTGACCGTGGCACGCGTATGCCTAGAACTACTACTGAACATGTATAACCGCTGTCTAATAGAAGGCGCTTTTTATAGAAGATGAAAGGTTTAGCGACTAGTATTGATTCCTGAGAATTTATTATTGCTACGAATTGCTACGGTTTGTAGTAAGCAAATAAATATTATGCTGATTCATTGACGTTCTACCAAAATATAAGGACATTTGTAATTCAGATTGACACCGTAGTAAAGCCATTTGAAAAAAAAGAAAACTAATCAGATTTATTTAGTATTGAACACTATATTTACATAACTTATGCAACACATAAAAAGCTAAACAAACTGATACTTAATTATTGACGTATTATGTTTAATAGTCTAAAATATAAAATGACAAGAAAACATCTATGTACAAGAAATTAATGTTTAGTCGAGAGTTTAAAGCTTGTTACTGAAATGTTTGCTTTCTTGTCAAAAAACAAATTAACACATAAACCTATATATTAGTGAGAAGTGATAACAAATTTTGGGTTCAATTGCTTAAATTGATTCTGTCGGAGGATGTGTGATTATATGTTTCCGAAGGATAATTCTTCTTGCCAATTGACAGATCATCAGGTCCACCTGGAGATAGCGGTCTGGGACTGGGTGTGTTTCTAATACTGGAAGGGCTTCTACTGTTATCCGGTGAGCACGAACACGGTGGTGGTATACCAGGATGATGCAGCATGCTATAGCTCCCATCAGTGAGCTTTTCTGGAGGTGGAACATCGCTGGGAATCCCAGGTGCCGTTGGACGTCCTGGAACACGATTACAGTGGTAATGCGAAGATTCTTGAAGTAAATTGAATTTGTTACCTGTAAGTAGTAACGGGGATGTACTTAACCCAAGACATCGCATTCTCCAGGCATCTTGTAAAAGTTGCAGTCTTGCTTGCTTTCTCCATTTTGCTCTTCTGTTTTGAAACCACACCTGGAAGGATAAAGATGGAAACTTTTATTATTACTTGTATACAAATACACAATAATTACATTTTAGTGTTTAACAACGCAATAGATGCTAAATCAGTGACATCGTGGAAAACGGTCTTAATAGAACAAATGTGTTTATTATTATACTGTCTTTATGATTATGTTCTTATTTTATTATGATTATTATTATTACATAGTTTATAAAAAGAATTTGTGGAGACATTTCAATAGCCAAATATTAAAGATGATCAGATAATTGGTACCCGTAAGAATACGAGGAGATCCAATAAAACTTACAAGATTTTGTCTGGTCCCAATCGTTCGTGAAACGCGAACTTTTACGAACAGAAAAGGTGGTGTAGTAAACCGGATATTGACTTATTTAGTAACACCTGCCAAAAAGTATTACGAGATCGTTAGTAAGATTATAATACCGAAACGGATGCAGCCCATCAAACTGAAAGTGATACGGGTGAGCAAATTGAAAAAGAGATAAGGTAGTGGATTCACTGAACATGTATGTGGGATCTTTTTTGTGTTGATGCCACTTTGGATATTCTGTTCAAGTTCTTCTATTTCTCACTTAACAATTTTATTTTAGGTTCTCGCTTTCATAATATGTCTAGCACCTGTGAATATTTTTAAAATGGAGTTTTGTAGTGGTTTCTTCTAATTTATGTCTTCAGATAGAGTTAAAACACTCCAATAAGTAGAAGCATTTGCATTTGATATATGTTTTGTTCGTTTTGTACACATTCCAATTCGATTCTTTTATATCTTATAGATTCTACTTATTACACTGACCAGTTCATCAAACATTTTTGTAAAATAATAATTTCAATTAATTTTCAATAAACTATAATAAGCAAACTCACTCCATTACTGTTCAATAATACGTCATATAATTCAAACATTTCTATTTAAATTGGTGTACTATAGAGTACCTGTTATTGCTTATCTTGTAGATGTTCTCACACTTAAATGATATCGAAAGCTATCGCAATCCGACTATCTATTATGAGGGCTTCCGTGGTCAAAACTCTCATAATAGATATTCTTACACTGCTATGTGCTCAGATTACTGTACCATAACTTTTTAGTTCAGTTAATTGTTTTTCGCTCAATATACACAATTGCACTAAAAAATTTTGTATTGTTTAAATTTTACTTCCAAAACGCTTTTATACAAATAATATAATAATAACATGGGACCCGGATATGGAAAAATATACTGAAAAGAAAATTAAATTTTTTTAATGTTTCCTACCTGATTTCAAGGACTGTGGGCTCGTAATAAACAGGTATAACATCGATATCACAAATCGTTTTGGTACTGTAAGTAGGTACAAAAATTAGGTTAATAGAAGCTGATATTTTATTTCTTAAACGGTGTAATGTAATGGTGTATAATGTTAGTCCAAAATTCATTAAAATTGAAATTTCAAAGAATTGTAAAAAACCGTCAAGTATCATAAATTGCGCAAGGAAGCAATGGCTAAAAAACGAAATAAACTATCAGTACCTACTTCAGAAGTAGTAAGCTAGAGATTGAATTCTATAATTTACATAAAGAATCGCATGCTATGCTTGTTCATACTAGAAGAGGGGGATGTTTATAGTGATAGTTTCAATTTTATTTATTCATTTTGTTATTCGGTTGATGAATCCATGCGTTCTCGAAACACGTGTCTTGAGTAATCAATCAAAATTGTGGCGTTTGGTGATACCGATGTTATATCTGTTTCCTACCTGTTTTCAAATTTAGTACTTCTTTAGTAGTTACTCAACGCCTTCATCAAGAAATTATTTAATTGATTGATATACAAAATTTAGATCTTGAAAAAAGTTGTTAACAGTAAATAAGGTTTTAATGCTAAGTAAAATAGTAAATTAATTTAAAATTTGTAATAGTGCCCAGTCTGGAAGAAAAATATAATATACAGTGCGCGTTTAAAGTCCGGTCCTCCTGCTAACTTTTGATCGGTGTAATAGAGACATTCCAGTTTTGGGTCGTTCATATGAAATATTATACACTAAATTCTAGAAATAAAACTTCAATTTAGTTTCAAAAATTGACGAGAGGGTACGATATAGTATCAAAATTTTAAATGGAATGGGGGGTCGAGTGACACCTTATTTTAAAGGGCTCACGCAGTATGGTATCAGGCTAAAGTTTCTTAAGAATTTATCCATACATATGAGCATAGTAATAGAACAAAATTTTATATCATTATACATTTTGTGTTTGCAGTTAACTGCTCAACATAAATTTAAAAGCCACTACCTTATGAATGTCATAAAATAGGATTTTATTGACATGAGTCCCATAATCAGCGATAATAAATGTTAATTTTCTTTGTTACTTTGAATGACGTTCCATTAATTTAGGGTTTAACGTCCATGGCTGCCTGGGACATAATGACTCTTTGAATTCATGTTTATTGAAAAGTCTTCGTTGTTACTTTAAGCGCTAAGTTTATGAAATCAAAATTCATTCTCTTTGAGAGTTACATTTAAAAATAGGACATAGTTGCAAAAATATTGACAATGAGATCTTTAGAAAAGTATAGGACGAAACGCTAAATAGGATATTTTTGTGTCAAACAATTTAACGTACTCATTTAGAGTATCTAATGTATGAAAAATAATAAAATATTAGCTATGTTCTAATTTTTTTTAGTCGACAGAATTTTGCAAAAGTTTAGCATTATACTCGAGCAAGTAAACCGGAAATTGACGTTTATTATTGCTGATTATGGCACCTATGTCAATAAAATTCTATTTTATGACATTCATAAGATAGTATAGGCTTAATAAAACACACACGTTTTACAATTCATAGCTACCTAAGACTTAAATTTATGTTGAGGGAGATAACTGCAAACACAAAATGTATAATAAAATAAAATGTTGTTCTATTACCATGCTCATATGAGTGGATAAATTTTTATGAAATTTTAGCCTAATACTATAACGAATGAGCCCTTTAAAATCAGGTGTCACTCGATCCCCCATTCCATTTAAAATTTTGATACCTCTCCTCCCTCTCCCCTGTCGTCAATTTTTGAAACTAAATAGAAATTTTATTTCGAGAATGTAGTATTTATATATTAATATTTCATATTAATAACCCAAAACTGGAATATCTCTATTAAACCGAGCAAAAGTTAGCAGGGGGGAAGGATAGATACTTTAGAACTGCACTGTATACTACGTACTGCCACGGCTAATAAGCCATTTTCTCTGAACCTTAGCTATTTAAATTTGACGTACTGAATTAGATAAAAATAAGTGAGATGGTCGTCACCAATTCTATAAATTCTTGAGCCAATTTCTTATTGAACATGTAAGTTTTTCTCCATTTTTAACAAACTTAATTTTCATTTAGCAATAGAATTGATAGATTTTAAAGAATAGATTAAGTGTAAATCCTCTAGTAATACGTAAATGTAAAGTTTGGACACCAGAAATAGTACATATTTATATATAGTGTTGTATCCTAGTCAAGCATAATGTTAGATTATTTTTGCTTGATAGAATTTGAAATTTGACAAAAATATATAGCTGGAAATGCATAGAAAATCTGTAAATCCAGCAATCTCACATGGATAACTAGTGAAGAAGTTGCAATCGACTGAAATGATCATATAATAAAATATAAGTAATAATTAATTTATATGTATAATAATATAGAGTCGTGATAAACGTAATAAAAATCCATATTTTGAAATCAAACAAATCTCAGGATTCGTAAATTGTTTCCTGCAATTTGTGCAACTGAAGTGACATCAAAAATAAATAAATTGTACAGTAACGTCTTCTTCTATAATACTTCTTTACCACCGGCGACTTGGAAGATGTTAGAACAAGCTTAAAATAATGTTTTTCAACTTTCTATGCTCTCTGTATGAGTCAGTATTCAAGAAAGGAAAACCGTTGCTATTGTCTTTCCTTATACATCAGTTGATTAGCAATTATCTGATAATCCACAAAAATACATTAGAGATATTCGCTTGTTAATAATGATGTTTTCGATTTATGTATATAGGTTCATCCAAAATTGTTCACACACCAGGACGTTCAAAAATCGACGTCCATACTAACTCTTACATTTTTGTTCATAAACAGTCCCTGAACGCACTGAATTATTGCTCTTTAGGATTTAGATTCTTGTATAAACATATCTGAGTTTGTATGTATGTATAAAGTGTGAAATTATTCCATAAAATAAATTAAATTCAATATAAAAGAAATAAAATTATATATAGAAAAATACACATTAATGGTTATTCTACTAATGAAGTGTGTTTAACTTACAGTTGCCGTCATGTAAATACTTATGTCAAACTAAATATGGAGGTAAACATTAAATTATCCAGGTTGACGATCCAAATTTACCAAATATAAGAAGGGCGCCAACTATAGCTCTGTGGTTAATAGTAAAAATGAAAATTAATCGTAGTGATATTAGTTACCATAGTTTTATTTATTTTTTAACATTTATTAATAATTCTCTATCATCTCCCGTCTTCGTAATACAATACCTTAAACTGGTTCTATCTAAAGCAGTTTAGGTGCAATCGAATAATATAGTACAATTTTGGAATATTTCGTTCTTTGTAACGAAATCTATTATTATTTTCTAGTGCATATATGTATGGTAATAATAATAATTTATCGTGGATTTCTGCGCGTAAACCCTTTTTCTAGGTGTTTGTTTGTTCTATGCATATGTATATGCAGCACCACAATCCTGGCATTTTAATTGGTAAGTTGCATGAGTTTTTTTAAACTTTCTATCGATTGTTTTATTTTAGTGAAGCATTCTTTTTATACAATTGTTTGGTTTATGTGCTATTTTAATTTAATAATGGTTTAAACGTTTTTGTATATTTTGTTCTTGGTTAGTTTTCTGTCATATGACAGTTATTTTTACTACTTCAATTACAGGCTCCTGTTTTTATGTTTAACTGACATATTATTATATATTCTATTATATTTGAATGGTGTGTTTGATAGAAAATGGAAATATCTACTTTGATGTACTAATTTGGGAATCTTTGAATCTAAAAAATATGCATTTGTTAATTTCTGTTTCTAATGTGAATTGCAGCATCGGGTGAATTTGCGATTTATTGGTCCTCACTCATTTGCCCGGCCATGGTAAAAACAGCAATGTATTTCTTTTAAAAGGAGAGGCATAAAGGTTTGTATGAAACTCCACAAAATAAATTAAGTGTAGTGATAAATTCGTTCCTATTTAAGAGACCAAACTTTCAATTTTATTCCATCTCCTATAATTTTGCAATCTAATTATTCTATTATTAATTAAAAAGTATGTAGACATATAAAAAAAGAAACATATAAAAATGAACTCTTTACAAGCATTTGTGGAGGAAATATATTTTAAAATAATATTGGATTTGTTGATCCAAATTGTAAAATGAATCTTGTTTTAAATCATACTAAACGAAAATACGTAGAATCAACAAATGCCTAGCCAAGATTATAGATATATTTAATGACGCATAAGCATAATATTAATGGTTTTTGTTTAACTGGAGATTCTAAAGAAAAAAAAACGATAAATCAAAACGATTAAGTTCATTATATTATTTTTTACAAAGAAGCTAAATGCTGCGTTCTTAAACAAAACAAATACTATACTAGAGTAACTTAAATTTAACAGAAGAGGAAAAAAAGAAAAACACAAAAGAGCTGGTGTTTGATTTAAATTAATTTTTAAGAATATTAAAATCACCTAATTTCAAATTGATTAATAAGTATTTACAGATAGATCAACTTTGCATCTGTTTGAAATAAAATATATGTAATCTTAAATTCAGTTAAATTTTCCTACCTGTACGCGTGCTTCCGATAAACTGATCCTTAAAGCTACTTCTTCCCGCAAAAATACATCTGGATAGTGTGTCTTCTGAAATAGGGCTTCAAGTTCTTGCAACTGTTGCGGACTGAAGGTAGTTCTATTACGTCTCTGTCGTCTTCTTCCAAACATGTACTCTGTTAAGAGATCACCAGGCAACGGCGACAAATACGGACCAGCCATGTTAATCCAATGTCAACCCTAATCAACAGAAAAACTTGATTTCGAGATCTCTTTAATTTATATTCCTTATCAGTTTCAATGTTGAAATTGTACTGCAATTTTAAACGTATGTTGTAGTCTATCATAAGGGATAACTCCACCCTCGAATTGTTCCCATTGGTCGCGAATAAAGACGCCCTTAGGGTTCTCGCGACGCTGGCGCACCACCGTTGTAATTTCATTTGTTTTGGACGATGCTTTTTTTGCGTATAGTTCCTACACTTTTACAATTAGTCCTGTTTTGCGCAATTAATAATTCTTTTTCATTTTGTTGCGTTTACTTCTGCGTTGATTACTAACTTTTAATAAATTGATTTTAGTATAGGGTGTTAATTAATTTTAATAAAAATACAAAGATTTATACTATATTTTTTGCTTCCAAAATTACTTTAATTTAAGTAAAGTTTAATCGGAACTAATTAGTACATGTTCCCTACTTTAAAAGTCTGTTTCGATATATTTTTTCAGCTTTAATCAATTTACCTAAATAATTATAGATTGAGAATTTTTTAATTACTTCTGCATATTTCTAATGCCAGTATATACTATCATATAATAGTTAAATGGTTTATATAGATACTGAAGCATTTGTTACATTCAGTATCTCAGAGTTGAATCCATGTAATAGGCATTCAAAATTTAAACGTCCTGAGTATATGGAAGCAAATGTCAGACATAGCTGTGTATCAGATACTAAGTACTAAGAAACGTTCTGAAATATTGTATACAAGATTTCTATCTTTAACATTATTTATATGTACAATCACCTACAACACCATTACACCCCGTTATTGTAAGAGCAATAATTATGTGCCGAATCCATTCAATACAGTTTATAAACTAATTTCAGCCAGGTCAAATAGAACTGCAATATTTGAGATGCAATCTTATGTAAACGTTACACAATGTAGCAACTTGCTTTTGCTTTTGTTACTTACTAATTTGTGAGATGTTCTAATTCACTTATTAAGCGTAATTGATGGAAATACAAATTTTTATAATAAAGGGCAGGTGATGTTTCAATCTCCTTCTTTTGGTGAAGGGTACAAGTGCAATTTTCTCCGGGTTTACTCCAAGGTTCTCCCTCTTGCACCACCCTTCTACCATCTTTAATGCTCTTTGCATAAGTTCTGAGATTATGCTGGTACTCCCACCAATGGTGAGAATCACTATGTCATCAGCATATCCCTGTGTATAGAAGCCTGCATTGTTTAGCAGAGCGAGCAGTTCGTCAATTACCATGTCCCACAGTAGAGGGGACAGGGCGACTCCCTGTGGGCATCCCCTGGAAACTGACACCCGCATCTTATCTCCCGCCAATGCTGCTTCTACCTGCCTACCGTGGAGCATGGCTTCCATCCACTCACAGATAGTAGTTTCTACTCCACGACTTTTGACAGCTCTTAATAGAGATTCAAATGAGGTGTTATCAAATGCATCTTCTATGTCAAGAAATGCCGCTAATGCAATTTCTTTATTGTTTAAAATTGCCTCTACCCGGGACACAAGCTGGTGCAAGGCACTTTCACATGATTTACCTGCTTGATATGCATGCTGGTTGGGATGTAACGGCCTCTCTAGTAGAGAGGTTTCCCTAAGATACTTCTCAAGCAGCTTTTCGACTGAACTACGTCCAGGTTTAGGTATAAACACAACCTTAGCCCTATTCGAAACAGATGATATGTAACCCAGCGCCAGACTGGCTCTATAGATTCGGCAAAGCACTAATGCTATTGCCTCTTCACCTTGTTGTAGCAAGGCGGGAAAAATCCCATCAGGACCAGGGGACTTGTACGCCTGAAAGCTGTTAATCGCCCAAATGATCCTGTTGTATGTTATTACCCTTTTAGCTAATTGCCAGTCCCCTCTCCCAGGCCTTCGTAAAGGCCATTCAAGAGTTTGACTGTCTAACCGACTATTTGGGTAAATATTCTTTGAACCTGGGAAGTGCGCTTCTAGTAAGACCTCCAGCGCTTCTGTCCCAGTGTTCGTGAGCTCTCCAGTGGGTTTCCGAATGGTTCCCAGAGCAGTTGTTTAAATGAAAAGTCTTGGTTCGCTCTTTTAAATGTAATAAATAAGCGTAAGTTACGTTTGGGTCAAATTTATCCTCCATAGCGTCGTACATATTAGATCTATCTTCGATAGTGTGACATTCTTCAGTTGTTAAGTTCTTCTCCATTCGTTGCGAAAGAAAGCGAACGTTACAAAGTCTCAAGCTAAGTTCTGCAAACAGCTGAAAAAGTCACAAATAGGTGATTTATTACTTCAATATATGCACTCTTACGCATTGGATAATGTTGGTAATAATTTTAGATTTGGGAGATAGAAAAAACTTTCAATCAAAATGCCACAAGTTACTTGAATTCTGCAAGACCGATATATACGTCTTCTTCGTAATATTCAACTACTCTGACTTGTTAAAGTAAGTAATTGAACAGAACAACCTAGTGATAACTATCCATCTCATTTAACAGTCTAAGAGGAAAATCAAGTATTAGGATGACTAATACTTCAGCAGTGAGAGAAAAAGGCATAAAAGCTAGTCGGTTAATTATATTCAAAATAAATTGGCTTGTCTTTCCGGTAGTATGCTATGATGCCACCTGCAATGAGTAGATGGGTTTCCTTAAAATTACTTTCTTGAAACCTGTAGGTACACAGCAACTAATTTTGTACGGGATTTTGATAGACATTGCACCCATATTACCCTAACTAAAAGTTATCGAATTTGTAGTTGAAAATTCTATTACTATTCTCAGAATGCATTCACACATTCTTCTGCTACAACCATTGAACTTGGCATGCAGTATTATTATTAAATATTAATGAAAATAATATTTATAGGTCGACCAGAATGCCGCGGCAGTGATGACGCGTTCTGCGCAGATAGGTGGAGCATATACGACAATATCCTAAGCGTGAATGAGCGATCTCGGCACCTCTCTGACTTAAGCGCAACTGCTACGGGATTCTGGTCGACCTTTAATTTGTACTATAACTGTCACGTCATTAATAATGAAAAATTAGATCCAAATATGTACTTACAAGCGATCCAGAAATCTAAAAAAATTACTCGAAAGAAAGAAAATGCCTGGTTCATGTACATCGAAAAAATAATGATTAGACTACAGAACATGTCTCTGAATTACACAGAGATATTTACCCACATTAGTACCGACACAGTACTTTATAATATATATATCTGGCAGTAGAAGTAATTAACTACTTTTCGATAGAAAAGAATAGTAAGAGGTGCAAAACTAATAACAAAATTAGAAAGAGAAAAGCCAAAATTAGAAAAAAAAAACTAAACAGGAATAATAAGCGCCGCAACGCTAACAGAAGTAAAATCACCGCAAGTGACATAAGTTATCAAAAATCTCATAACGGTAACAGTTTTCGTGATATTGAAAATGAGAACAATATTGCAACAACTATGGGAGCTGACACTTTTTGCATAATAATGTTTTGTGTCAATAGCATGGAAAAAATTTACGTGGTTGAAATCTTAAAGCAATACGAGGATGGATTTCAAGTACACTTGTGAACGCAGATAAGAAATAAATTTTATTTTTTACAAGTGAATAATGTCTACAAAGCGTACAAAGCGAAAGCAAACAGGTTTTATGTAAAGCCTAAAATCACTGGGATAAAGTCTGTTTTAAAATAGATTTTTCTGTTTGTACTTCGGCTTAGGTTATATTAAATTAAACTTATTGTACTTTTTGTTTGTTTTTACACTTATATGTTAAGGCGTTGTGATACGAGTACATTAAAGTTATAGTTTTATTTAAAAAAAAATTAATTTTCTAAATACATTTTTGTAGGAAATCAACTTATCGTTTTAGCAAAACACTAGAAGGTTCACATTTTGCGCTATTTATTGAGATAAGCATGTTAGGTTTACAACCTTTGACATTGTTATTAAAGTAATATAACACTTTTCTTCTTTATTCCAGGAAAACAAGTCCGCTTTGCTTGAAAAGTGTACACCTTCTCGTACATATAAATATATGCTCTAGTTAGACAAATCCTATACTTAACAAGAAACAGATATACATATGTATGTATTAAGTTGAACACAGTCCATACTTGCTTAATACTGCCCATGCGTTAGCATCCTCCAAGAGCCACAGCCAATTACAGGGGTCATCAGTTCGATATGAGTTCTTATTAAGATGTTATGTCTCTACACTCAGCAAGAAGGCTTCCTGCTTCGAACCTGCTACCTTCGGACTAGAAGGCAAGTGAAGCAGACACTGACCCTTTAGAAGTTAATTAGTATATTAACTTCTTCATAAATGAAAATGTTGACGTAAGCTTATTAGCAGCTTTCCGTTTACAAATAAGGTGAAGGTCGTTTAGATTTAGGATTATATGTTATGTCTATTGCTTTGGGAATCCATATTTGCCCATACTTATTGAAATTGACTTCGTACTTAGGTATTTCAATATATTCTAACACTGTTAACGTTATATTCTGCATAACTGCTAAAGGTCAATATCTTAAGCTCTTGGCTAAGACAGTCTCAACTTGTAAAACAAGCTACTAATCTGGAAAATTGGTTAAAAGTGTAACAGGAATTATATCAAGGTAAATCAATTGAAACAGACGTGGTCGAAATGATGATCCAAAACTCTACGTGCTATACATCAGTGAACTGTTGAAGATAGAAGACCTCTTTTTTGAAACTTGATATTTAAAAATTATTCAGAATGTTTCGACAAACTTAGTATTACTTCAAGAACTCTTAGTTGAAGGTACAAATTTTCGATACAACACCTTTTTAATACCCTATAATATTATTGATTCTATACACTAAGCCCATGTTTTGCGAAAAAACTATAGATTATGGAGTTTATAATCAGAAATAAAAAAGCACGCTGCTGCTTCCAACTCATGCAGCAGCCACCAGAACGATAGAATTTTCCCGAGCGCAATACGCCTGGAATTATATTTTCTTCGTAGTCGCTTCTATTGTCTGGCCCAGAAGAATGAACGAGCAGAATAGCCGTGTATATAGCGGCGTAATGAAAATTATGCATTACTTCATATTTGAAAGAGTTTGGGCGGGGATGATGCGCTACAAAGTGCCCGCCCTTACCCGTTACCCCCGCTTTCATTTGCCCCAAACTACCCTCTCAGATTCGCGCCAAGTTTTCAGCTTCTCAGTAACCTTGCGCTTGCTTATTCTAGGGCGTTTGTATCTGCAATTATTGTCCATCATAAGATATGTATATAGAGTTTAATGTTTGCTGTAGACGGAAAATTCTTATGGCAGTTTCATACAAGGCCTACGCTTTAATGTTATCGAGATAAAGAAATCTTTATTGTGTAATTGTTTTAAAACTCGGTAAAGTTGTAGCAACTGAAGATGTAAATCGCTTACCCTATAATTTATTGAAGCTAAATCAAAAACAAATTTACTTTCAAGGACGATATGAAAACAATTATTACACTTGATGTAATATAGGTATTCATTCAAATTAATGTATGTACATATAAACACAAGCTTACGGAATCTTTTAGTATAATAGAATCTGAGTAACTAGAGTAATTGATAATCTATGTTGATTGTAGCCTAAATTATTGAAAGTTGTCGGTGAGTTTTCAATAGTATCGTGCTTGTGTCAATTGTGGAAAATTATGAGGGAATTTTCAATTAATTTGTCGAACTAGTAATAAACAATATATGCAGAGCTTAGAGTCATATATGTCATGTATGTACAGGTGTTCCGTTTCAACGTGGATCTGAAAAATATTTTTAACTATACAGGCTGTCTCTAAAGTAGGTAAACACATACTTGCTCCGTTATTTTAAATGGGACACTCTATATATTTTGACATTTTTGAATAGTACGCTAAAAAATATTCCCACTTTATACAAACTACGTTACCCCTATTCCTAATAGTTATGGAGATATTTTACGTTTTTGTAAAAACTATCCCGATTCGGTGGTTTTCGTATGCCGCGATAGCTTGATCCTGAAAATAGGTATTGAAGTGAAATCAAGAATATGTAAACTATATAGTCCGGTATAGACAATGACATCAACAGAAGATGAATACCTACTTCCGGTTGTCAGAAATGATTTAACGCATTTCCGGAACTTCGTCTCTAGATAACTTCATTTTTTTAAATAGCACCCTATAGATTTTGTTAGATCGATAGATTCCTCATTTTAATACCTTTCCATTCATGTATATGAAGTACTATGTTTTCTTTTAACTTTACAAGATATTTCATAGTTTTTACGCAAGCTACAAAAATGCCTCCAATTTCTAGGTACCTAACCTTGAAAATATTTCAAAAACAAAAGAGTATGCATACATAATGTTCATCAATCAATAAAAACAAAAAGAAATTATGTTAAATGTTGAAAAATCATGTCTTTTTCTCTTACGGAAAAATTAATTCTTCTTTGAAACTTGATTTCAATTCTCCTCGACATTTTAGGAGTTATTGTTGTAAAAGTTTATGCAATTCCTTCTCGCATATTTTATTCAATCGTCAGTTGTGTTCGGTCTACTAACTCTAGGAAGAAATCGTATATCTTTAAGTTCGGTGATCTAGTTGAATACCTCCCTTCATACCCTCTTTTCGTACCCTCTCTTCCCTAACTTCGTATCTAGATAACTGTATATATTTTGTTAGGTGGATAAATTTCTCATTTTAATATCTTTTGATTCATGTATGTATATTATGTATTATGTTAATTTTCCAAGAGATGTTGTGCTTTTGACATAAGCTACAAAAATTTTCTAAGCAACTTGAGTTCGGATGTTGTAAAAATATCTAAACGGCTATAAAGATTTATTTATCGATAGCAACTGATGCAGGTTGTCAAAGAATAATTCTGTCTTAAAAGCAATTAACAAAAGAATCGTTATGAGATATTCAAACGAGAAATTATTTTATATGACTTATTTAATTCATCGGCAAAACCTGAGTTCCTCATATACATAGTATACTTGTGCACATTAATTATAAGTGAACGCAGAAGAAACTGCCTACTTGCCTCTCGTTTATACAAATAGGCAAAATCCTAGACCAACCTAGGCAACATTATCTGCATTGTCTTATACCAGCAGTAGAAGAGCGAATACAGAGACAGAATTTGAAGTAATAGCTTCTGTAGTAGAAAATTAATACGCAACAAATTAGCCGCAATACTGACATTTCAGAGACAATTATAGATAGATTTCTAAGATAGAATAATCCTATTATTCTTTCCCTATACCTACAGAAATATCAAACTCTTGTGGAAAATTATCCTGCAACACGATTAATATTTTAAGTGTAAAGAGGTATTGCGGAAACAATCACATTTTTCTGGAAGAGATTTGTTGCGGATGCAATTTCATCAACTCTAACTGTCCTAACAGAAATAACAATCACATTTATGCCCAGGAAAATCCACATATAAACAATTTTGTTCAACACCAATGTAAGTAGCCAATGGTGAAGTGAGGAAGTGTTCTATGACAGTACGTTATTGAAGCAATTTTCTGCGGAAGCTATTTAAATAATGACAGAAACAGTAATATTTTACTGCAGGCGCTATTTCGTTATTCGGAAGATTCAGATCAATAGAAGTGTCAAGACACATGTGGTTCCTTCATGATGGAATTCTTGCTCATAAGTTACGAAATCTAAAAGCAGCATTGAATAACCTCTTCAAGGAGAGATGCATTACTCAGGGAGGTATAATAGAATGGCCAACTATATCGCCGAACTAATATGATATACATGATTTCTTCCTATGGGTAAGTATACATGAAAGAGTTACACCAAACGCTACCGACGATTGAATACAATATGCGAGAAAGAATTGCATAAACTTTTACATCAATAACTCCTAAAATGTCGAGGAGAGTTGAAATCAAGTTTAAAGAAAAATTAAATACTTTCGTAAGAGAAAACATGATTTTTCAACATTTATTATAACTCTTTTGTTTTTGACATATTTTCAAGGTTACCTCGAAATTGGAGGCAACATTTTTGTAGCTTGCGTAAAAACTATGAAATATCTTGTAAAGTTAAAAGAAAACATAGTACTACATATACATGAATGGAAAGGTATTAGAATGAGGAATCTATCGATCTAACAAAATCTATAGCGTGCGATTTAAAAAAATGAAGTTATCTAGAGACGAAGTTTCGGAAATGCGTTAAATCATTTCTGACAACCGGAAGTAGGTATTCAGCTTCTGTTGATGTCATTGTCTCTACCGGACTATATAGTTTACATATTCTTGATTTCATTTCGATACCTATTTTCAGGATCAAGCTATCGCGGCATACGAAAAACACCGAATCGGGATAGTTTTTACAAAAACGTAAAATATCTTCATAACTATTAGGCATAGGGGTAACGTAGTTTGTATAAAGTGGGAATATTTTTTAGCGTACTATTCAAAAATGCCAAAATATATAGGGTATCCCGTTTAAAATAACGGAGCAAGTATGTGTTTACCTACTTTAGAGACAGCCTGTATAGTTAAAAATATTTTTAGATTATGCATGACATAAATTGGGATAATTTTTCTTTATAACTTATTTCTCTATTTTCACAAATGTGGCAGATATCTAAGATCCACGTTGAAACGGGACACCTGTACATATGGATGTAGGTACATATCATTGTAATCATCACTGTAACATTGTTAATGTACAACATATTATATATAAGGCATATTATTATCTGTAGGTATAATTACTTTTTATGTACCCTTATGTGATGAAATTATGAACATTTAATAAAACTGAACTTCAATACATAAATCAAATCTCGATTTCAACTTCAAATACAAATCAAAGATAAAAATTATAAACAATAATGGACCTACATTTGAGCGTTGTGGAATACTCGCAAAACGGCATGACCTGAGCATATATATGCTATGTGTGTATAAAATATCATCACAAGAACAAATTTGTGTAGGTAGAGATGATAGCATATCATTTAAATAATTTTTAGTAGATGTAGGAGAGGAAACTGACAAGCAAAATTTTGGCAACTAAAGCAAAGACATTTTACTAGAGGACTTGCGTTTGCTTTTTCGAAAACATCGTTAATCAATGATTTACAGATACATTTAAGTCATTTAATATCAAGCTAGAATGCCATATTTGTAGTTTTGGTCAGTTCACGATTATAGCAATATTTGCTTTTGAGGTGACGTTTGCATTTAATACTGAACCATGAAGTGATTTGCATTTTTGAATAATTCTGTATAGTTTGAAAATTATCAATTTGCTTGAATGGAGACCATAAGATGCTATACACAGGCAAAGAACGTTATACCAATAAAATTAAATTGTGAAACAAACTTTGCGGTGAATGTGAATATATGGTATAAGAAAAAATTTAGTCTGATATTCACTGCAGTATATGCAGTTATCGCAGAAGGTAGAAATGAGTGGAAAGATGGAGCTTTATTCGCTTAGCATTACATGTACAGTTTGTGTATTAAGTAATGTCTTCCCCTTTTAAGAGCATATCAAACTTTCTTCCGCTAACGCCGATTCGTCCGCAAATGCTTAGTTTCAGAGTTATTTATTTTCAATAATTTTACGCAAATTCAAAAATAATTTTTAATTTGAAATCGAGATATTCTTAATCTTGGTTGGATGTCAAGAACCCAATAACCATATATATCTCAAGAGGCATTTACAAAAACGACCGGAACGGGAATGAGCGAAACCCCTGAAGTTTGAAAGTTTGATACAAAAACGACCGAACGGGAATCAGCGGAAGAAAGTTTGATAAAGGGGAAGACATTACTTAATACACAAACTGTACATATATAAATGACATCGTTGGTATATGTTGCTCTGTATTTAACGCTGTGCGATTTGCAGTATTTATCCTTTCTTTAGCATTCTGGTCCAAATTGTACGTATACGGTATATTGCTAAATATAATACCGCTAATTTACCACGACCACGGTACGCGACTTAAGGAGGACAAAACTATGACAGGTTCCAGATTTACAAATAAGTATAGACAACGAGTACCAAAAGTATTCTTCCTAAGAATGTTTACTTGATTTCCGTAGTCGTATGAGGGATAAGGCATGAAAAGCGAGTAGGAGTTTTGAAAAAAAAAACAATTCAATATTTATTACGTGAAGAGTTATAAGTGATTAGTGCAGATGGTTGGTGAATGAATTATCTAGAGCATGCTTAAATGTGTGGCCAGTGTTAACTTGTAGTTTGCGGAATCTTTAAGTGTGAGGTTAGGGGTGAACTTTACTTTTGTTACTACCTCCTTTGGCTGGTTTAAGCCTTACTTTCATTGCTTCCATTTGCATTTCTGATTTATGTTTCGAAATTGGATTTTTAGGTACAGTGGCCAGCTTTTAAATCGACACCACCGCAAGCTAACGTTGACCTTATCTACTAATAATAATATCTCCTATAAATCCTAACTGACGGCCACACATGTAATCCCCTCTACATTGTTATTAAGGTCTAGGAAATTCCGTAACGGTATCGATTATGCTTCTGTCCACTGTACATGGTATACATGATCAGGGAATTACTATTAGAACATTGTTACCGACAATGTTGTTGTTTTGTGGGATGTACCTGAATAACAAAATTTATTGAGCTTACGTTTAGTTAAATTTTGGTTATTAAATTTTGATTAGTTCTGTAACTGTTGAAACTAATTCTCCATTACCTTTAAGTTCTTGTTGATGTTGAAAAATGTGGTTTCTTTTTTAATTAGATTGATAAAGTAGTTCATTTTACATGCTTCAATTTATATGCTGTCGTGATCACTTTTGCTTAACAGCTTTGTAGCGTGTCAATAAAGTTCAGCAAGTTATTGTTATGTTACTTTTATTTATATGGATTAGGTTGTCATTTAAGTTCACTAGTATTTGGATATCGGATACACTATCGTGATCATTGTTTTGTAATTACTGTATGTATATTGCTGCAGTCAGGGTTTATTAGCTTTGTAGTATAAGTTTTTTAAGATAGTATTATACTTTATCTTGTAGTACTTTTTTATGCAATTCTACTTTGCATTGCTTAAAAATGGTACACTTTTTATTAGAATAAGTAACATCATCACGTGGATTTTGGTTATAACTTGTAAATTGCTATTTCAAATTAATAAGGTATCCTTGGATGGTGAGACTTCGTACGGTCGGTGTGAAGGAGGTGTTGGATACTAAAAAAAACACACACTGTACATACATAAATGCCATCGTTTTTTTAATGTGTGGTGGATGCTTAGTTGCAGTGACTCCGTAAGCTGTATCGCTTGTCTGGCTATCACTGCAACTCTCGCGGTGTAGTTTGTGTGTGTAAGTTACTCTGTATTTAACGCTGTGCGACTTGCGGCATTTATCCTTTCTTTAGCATTCTAATTTAAATTGTACGTATACGGTATATTGCTAAATATACCTGCAGTGTTTTCTAAATACTTTAATATTCTTTACTTTGCTATATGAATGGCAAGAATGAAGATAGGAGAACTAGTTGATTTTCCATTTGGATTAGGTTCGAATTTTGTCCGAAAATAGTACACTAAACACTTTATAGTGTTTAGTGTACTAACTGTATCCCCACAGAACCCTTCCACCCCCCAATCTCCACAGAACCCTTTTATCGCCCTATCCCCACGGTACCCTGTCACCCCCTATCCCCACCGAACCCTGCCACCCCCTATCCCCACCGAACCCTGCCACCTCTCTATCCCCACGGAACCCTGTCACCCTCCTATCCCCACGGAACCCTGTCACTCCCCTATCCCCACGGATATCTATACACCAAAAACTTTTAACTAAAAACCATTATCAAGGCGCCTTGATAATGACAGATTTGCTGTCGAAACGCGTTGGTGTTTAGTTAAGGTTTTTGGTGTTTAGTGGGTTGAAGTGTTTAATTCAGTGAAAAACATCCAAATATAATATTTTCTAATGGTTGGTAGAGTTATCTTCGAAGTTAATTTGTCAATGAATAGTCGTAAAATCGAAGTCAATTTTATAATGCATGTAAAGCAGGTCTATAAAATGTAAGAGAAACCTGAGTTGAAAATTATACAGAACATTTCAAAAAGTATAAAGTATTTCTTTTACAATAAAATAAATTCAGAAGAATTGTATATATTTAGACAAAAACAGTATTGTTTGTCCTGTTATGCAGTGCTTTTAGCAGTTTGATATGACTACCATTTGAGTTGATAGTCTATCAAAGATAATATACGTTCGAAAATTCCTTGTACATTTGTCATTTACTAATAACAATATTTACTCCTCTAAATTAATTCATGAGTAGCTAACTTTTATGGTGTATATACTATATTTTTAAAATACCTTTACATTAAAGAGCCAGCTGTTTTTAGTTTATCCAAATAGATTATGTTCTTTTTTCTACTTCTATTATCAATGGATTTGGTCCACTTACCTTAGTTAAACTCATAATTTTCCAGTATTTTGTAATCATTAATGAAATTAATAAAGGGTAAGTATTACGTAACTTTTTATACTTAACTCATTGTACCTACAAAATCTTTACTTCTTCAAAGTCTTAATTACTGAATCATAAATGAAGAAAAATCTGCATCCAGTATATCTGTAATTCTGTTGTACTACACATTGTTAGCCAAATGTGTATTACATACCTGAATGTTTATAAAACTTATACCTCTGTAAGTATACAATAACCATGTACACAGATTTCAAACATACTTACTTAGAAATCCGGGCAACCAAGTAAAGGTAACAATGAAAGAGCGAAATATCATCACATCTGAGAATGCTTGCTCGGTGCCAGCGAACAATGGCAGCAAATGTGTGGATGATCACCTTGTCTGTTGTATTTCCGGGTCCTCGACGCGCTACTCCTGATGCTACACCGGATCCGATTCCGAGTTCATTAAGTACGCTGCACTGACTTGCTGTGCGAGAAAACACGTCCATGAAAATGAATACATTTTCATTATTTCTTTTTTTCAGCTTTTAATAACTGGAATTCTTTTCGTCTGTGCATCGAGCAGGCCGTAGGAACCTCCGACCGTGATACGCTGGGGTTCCAATCCTGTGCATATTACGGTGTGGTGCGGTAAGGTACAGTACAGTACAGGTGGATTTTTTACGCGATTCTACACCGATGAAAATAACCGTCTAGCTGAGAGGTGCTCTAATTATTCAAGCGGTCGCTACTACAACGTGTTACAAAACATGGTATGTATTCAAATTTAAATCAAATTACAGGATTCAAATACATACATTTCGTTTTTTTTAATGCACATTCTTTGAAAAATTGTTTAACAATTGTTTTGTTCAGGGTAATCAAACACAAATCAGAATTGAATTCGAACCTATGTATATCTCCTACGATTTATCTTAACTGAGTTCGGCCATAACTTACATACTGTATAACCATTTCTGCTGCCAATATGCTCTTCTCATTACTTCCTTTCCTACTTAAAAAAAAATACTTTGGAACTCGATGGTAATACTCTACTAATTCTTTCTTCTGTTTCTCACAGCATAACATATTTTGAAAATGTCTTTATAGGTCTATTTTTGTTTTCATTTGGACATATTATTCTGTTCTATATTCTATTTAAGTTATGATGTCACTAGTGGTTTGGTATCATGTCATCGATATAGTTTTTTACATCTTATATACTGTTCATTTCTGGATCGAAAAGAAACTGTTTAGCATCGTATACAGATTGGCGTAGTGAACGGTTCCCATTCGACTTCAAATACACACATAGAAATGTATGTGATGCAGAGAGGAGAGGCTGCCGTGCTTGTCGTAGGAGGTATGCATTTGAAAGAGAGAAACACATTCCTCGATCGCTTTTGTAAAGTTCATTATAGAATTTATTATTTTTTATTTTATTATAGTTTTGTTTCAGTTCAATGTTATTGCATAGATACATCATTTGAAAAACTAGATAATCAAGCTACACGTACTAATTCCTAAAAGCAAACATGTGCATCCTCACGACACTCCTGCCGTACTAATACGATTAAAAGTCGAAAATTCTTATTATCTCTATCTATCTATTATATATCTCCCCACTATCGTAACCTTGCTACGCCTACAGATGATACGTACATGTACAATATGCGTGCGCTAGTGTGTGTAATATGCCCGGTACATATAAACCTATGACTCCACCAATCTGTATAGTAAGTGAAACACAATATACAATTTTGTTTGGAAAAAAGGTACGCCGCAGATGCTTTTCAAAATTCTATACGAATCTAATAATTATAACTGACAACACACAAACTACAAAACACACCTTTAATATCAGAGAATTACTCTATAATCAATATTTTTTTATCCAAGCCGAATTAAACCATTATTATTGTACATTGTTACAAATTTGATTTAATGTCGTGCTTGCAAATACAAACTCATATTATAAAATTTGAAATAGTGCACAAATGTATTCTTTGATAGGTATTCTAAGTTTTCTGAACTAATTTTTGAAAAAGGTGAATTTTGCAGAAATTTAACAACTTTATTATTGGAATATATGGAATTTGGAATGAACTAGTAGCTCTTTGATTAGTTTTTCCTGTAATTATAAAAAGTTGGTCAGAAGGAATAAAAAGTGTTGGATCAAGTTTGCTAAAAATAAATAATCGATATTAAGCTATAGCTAAATTTATGTATATTTTTTTGTGTGATGCTTCAACACCCTGTATCCTAGCCAACAGGCATCTGGCGGTGTCAGTGTCATCCAGAACATTGCGAGAGAGTTTCAGAACATTGAATCTTATCTTTTGCCCACTTTAAATTTTCCATTTCTGAAACCAAGTGGTATAAAACTTTAAGTCAATAGTTTTTCAATGATTTAAAATGGTTCTGGTTCATACATTTAGCTAGGTTCGAAAATACTAATATAAATTCTTGATTAATACAGTAAATTATTAGATCCAATAAAGAATTTCTCAAAAAGTTGAAAATTATTGCACCTTTGTGTTATTACGGATTAAAATTTGTATTGCGAGCGTTCCTCTATAGTAGCGAATTTTTGCGAGGGTGCAACAGATTTAGTAGACAATATAGACTATAGACGGTAATCGTCAATCACTTATTGTTACTCTGGCTGACCATATAATCGTTTGTACGCTTGTTTTTATTGTGTTAAGAGTTTTATACAATTCAGTTTAATAATGTCGCAATTAAATAACATTGAAAAAGCAACGATTCCTATACAAACTTAAGAAGTAAGTCGGTGAATTTCTAGTGTTCATATCTCATCATCTATCTATGTTGTGCATTTGCACATCGAAATTGCTGTTTAAAATAATATCATGACATAATAATATTCGGATGGACAACTAAAAGAGAACAAAAGGTTCTAACGAATTTTTGTTTTCAACAATATGTAGAACTAAAATTTTAGTATTTTGTTATGCTTACACTACAGTTAGAACGATTCTCAAACGCAAAAAAATGCACTAACGTAAAATTAGTTTGCTCCGGAAGCTATTAGATGTGATAAAGTGAGAATCGCCATTGATAAAGTGACAGGTTCACCTCTTGATAAAACAAAATTGTTATGTGGTAAAGTCACACAATGGCAATATGCAATGAATTGCATGGGCATATATGAACATATATTTTGCCTGTAACAAGTTTCCTAAAAAAAGCTTAAGGCAAACTCTTTTACGTTATAGTTGGCAAAATAAAGTCACAGAAAAACTTGTCACAGGAAATAGTAAGAAAAGGTTGACTCCCATAAAACAATGCCAAAGGTTTAGTAAACCAATTTGAAAGAAAAAGAATTCAATTGGTACGTCAAAGCCTTTTCGGTTATGTCACACCCGTAGCTCTATTGTAACTTTGCTTCTGTAGAACGACCGTGTAGGAATACCGAGACGGATGAATAGTACGTTGGACTCTTGGACTTTTCAACAAAGCAATTCGAAGCGAGATTATTTAGATTTTATGATCATTTGCATAAAAGCACAAAAACATATTAAATTTCTAAAACTACCTATTTTTACAATTTATGATTTGGATAAATAATGGTACCCCTAACATGTAACTATAGACTATATTTATAGTTGTAACTATATTATACTATTTGAAATTCGCGGCAAAAGGAAGTTCTCTAATTCGTCAACTGCCATAGAAGCGAACTATCAACTGGTGTTAATCTTTAAATGATAAGAATCGCTTGTTTTCTAAATAGCATTTTTAAGGGGCGCTGAGTATCTATAAAAGACAACTCCAAATAGAACTGACAACCGATAGGACGAAAAATGTCAAAAAAATCTTTTAAGTTTAATATATAAGTTGTCCAGGAAATTGGAAAAAGAATTTACAAAAATGATAGACTATGTAGTCTATTTAGCAAAAAAAAGCACCGTTTCTTAGGATGCAAAGGGTCAATGAAAAAATTTTTTGTATTTATTAGGTAAGTTAGGATTAATCATTATCTGTAGCTGTAAAATCAAATGTCAAATTATTTTTTCTAATTTTGGGGTACCTGTATAATAATATATAATAATAACCTGTATTGTAATTATACATTGAATTCATAGTATACTTATGTTATTACATGAATATTAAAACTTGGTCGCCAGCCTAGTAGATGTACCTATAAGAATGCACTAAATTTAAGATGTGTTTATAGGTTATTTGAATTAGACAAAACATTAAGTTTGTTGTATTTGTTGTCTGCGAAGTGAGACTGACTATAGGTATGTTCGCAGAGTAAACTAAATAAACCAGAAATTGTACGACGCACGCGTAATAAGATGTAAGCGTTCGCAGTAAAGAAATACGAAATTTGATGAGTTCGAAATTAGCAGGTTGTTGTTCGCAGAGTGTCGAAATCGTAGCTGGAAATTGTATTTGGACAGTCGAAAGTGTCGGTAGAAATATCTCCAATTTAGAATTAGCGTCTGCGCACAGAAAAGTTTAGGTCTACCTGTAATACTTCTCTGCATGGCTCCAGTTTTAAAACGAAACGGCGAAACAAAATAGGATAAAATAAAAAATAAATAATACAAATATAGAAGTGAAGTATGCTGCTATAAATATAAGTGAAGTGTGCTATTACAAATATAAGTGAAATATGCTACAAGTACGGGAAACCCGTTCGCACAACAAAAATACGTATTAGTTGACAATTTTCTGGCAGCGCATGCGCATTAGACAAATTCCAATTAAACTGAAATCGCAAGAAATTCACTCTGCGAACATACCTTATATTTCTACAACCCATAGCGCAACTTCGGTTTTATATGAGTTTTAGCACCTATTACTAGTTTATTCGTCCCTGCAGTTAAAAAACAATTATAACTTTAAACTGTAGATTACGTATTGTACACTATAAATTACGAATCAACATTATTATTATTATTATATCATAATATGTAATCTTTGTTATTCCTACATTTTCTTTGACTTTTATTATAACACAAGCTTTTGTGCTTTTTGGGGAGTATTAAAAAACTTTGCCTGTTCCTTACCGGTGACGAACCTTGCCAAACCTTTAGAAGTACTTGCGATACATTTACTGTCCGTACACTTGCCAATCTTGCCAACAACAAGAGTGTGGTAAATTTTTCGCATTACTGCGATAATCTTGTGCCAAGTATTTTTCACACTTATTTCGATATCCGGGTACACCCTAACTTTATAAACTGCATTCTATTTTTCAGTAAAGCCACGTTTACGTTTAATACTTTTGCCCTCAGATACAACTACAACACAATACGCAATATCCACAAAAAATAAATAGACAGGCATTATTACAAGCAGAATTTATTCCTTTAAAGTCCTAGAAAGTTTTGAATACTGCTGTGTGGTATAAAATAAACCAATTCCA
Source organism: Holotrichia oblita (assembly GCA_023690525.1). Lineage (NCBI taxonomy): Eukaryota > Metazoa > Arthropoda > Insecta > Coleoptera > Scarabaeidae > Holotrichia > Holotrichia oblita. Next base: position 87,577,919 of record CM043015.1, on the reverse strand, counting down.
GCAATGAATAGTTTTTCACTTAAATTGTTAATTGTTCTGTTTTCATTACCTACTATAAAAATATTTATAGCATTTGCATCTTCTTAAACTTTTGCAAACAACACTAACCCAACGAACACTAACAATACGCATTTGTAAAGCAAAGAAAGTAAAACTGGTTGCATTTGGTAAATAACGTAAAACGTAAAATTGCATAGCTTAGAAAAAACTCTCCAATTTCTTTCAATAAATATAGATTTATATCCATTTAAATAAAGACACGATTACATTCGGTTATACAAAGAACAACGGAACAAATTATTCTAAAAGATCTATTTTTTTGTAAATTCCTTTCGTCTCTTCTTTGAAAAAAAGTAAGGATTTATAGTCTTCTCATATAGTGGTCTCTACGGAAAGAAAGCGTTTAACTCACAAAAACAATCTCATCTTATTCGGACCTAGAGAGAAAGAAGGAGAGAAACAGCGAACGATGGACCCCGAGGACAATTTCGACTTAGGACTTTCATTTCGTAATTATTTTTAAGTTGGCACCGTCGCCAGATGTGCCATGTCAAGCAGGCGCTGATACGATATGACAATCGGATTCCCAACAATGAGCCGCGTCACAACACCAAGTTTCGTAATTAATAAAGTCGGGGTGGAACATACAACCGTGGCCTCCTTCAATATACACACGAGTTGTATATACCTAGTGTCTGCTGCTGTTAGAGTGTACTGCATTTCTTCGATGAATAAAGTACATCATGGACGAACAGCACAATTCCCTCCTCCTCGTAATTCATACATCGTACTATACGCTCTTCTCTACCTCTGTCGTACTCATTGTTATTCTCAATTAATTTTCTCTATTATATCTCTGCAGCGGATAGTTGGTGAACGGTGAGCGCTTATTGTTGAATTCGATGAAGCAAGGGTGCTTTACTTTAAAATAGTACGTAAATTAATTTCGGTATTCTATTATTATTATACCCAATATGATTCCGAACGTGTGCATTCTATATTGTAATGTTGTTATAGTTTTAGAGATGTTTTCTTTAAAATATTAGATTTTGTTGTTCTATTTAGGGATAACAATTTATTGGATTTCTCGAAGGATTTATAATAAACTTCGGCTGAATTAGCATTAACTTATCTTTGCAGCTATGTAGTTAGGAAGAAGCTGCTTACCTCGGTAACAGATGTACTAATTGCCTATATTCAAGTGTAATGGCCTTTTCACTTATCCATACAAAATTTCTAGTTTGTGTAGTAGACTGAAGTGAGGTTTTTCTTTGCTATGGTGCGGTGATAGACAACATTATTGACGATTGAGCATTGAGATTATCACAAAGTTAACAAGCACACTAGATAATGATTGATCTACGAATCAGTTCTCACACAAACTTGCACAGAGTCACTATAAGCATCTGTATAGTATGTAATTTTTTCCTCTTAAGATTTTTATTATTAATAGTAGACGCACCTGAAACAAACTGCTTTTCATCACAAGCATAGTTAAAAGCATGCGCTCAACTTTGAGCTTTTCGTTGTCTTAAATAGTGCCAAAATTATTAATAAATACTTACAGATATCTATAAACAGTATTTTCTATCCAATAAATTATTAAATTCTAAATTATATACATATAGTGCAAAATACACAAAACAATAGATAAAATAAGCATGTAATGATACATCATCTATACTCGAATTTTTCTGTTTGGAAAATGTGATGATAGTAATTAACAGTGTCACTTCTAACATACAATATATACAATTTCGAAATTAAAAGGTTAAATAAATTGAAAAATCTGCAAGTTTTCATTTTCTATTTAATAAATTGTTAATACACTGCACAAATTCAATAGTTGTTACCTTAGCATGAAAACCTTGGCTAAAACTGTGTTAACACTTACAATATTTGAATTTAAGCAACTAATTACAGCTTTCTCAAGCAGTTGCGATAAACACATCAAAATAGAGATGAACCTAGAGTTATTGTTAATATAGGTATACTGCCAACCCCTACGGATAGCTATTGTGCAAATTTTCAAACTGATGTGGCCAACGTTCTGCGCAAATGTATATATTGTGGATATTGAGGATCCAAAATCTGCAATCAATTTAGAACCTATTACCGATGTGTTTGTGTGTGTGCAGTATAGTATTAACGTTGTTACAATTACTTTTGTTAAAATTTTTGCTAGCTTCTGTAGAAATCCATCAGCAATATTTTTAGATATCTGCCATGTACATTCATTTACTTTATTACTGAATAGTTTCTTCTTCCACGCTTAGGAAAATTATAATAAAAATAATTGCAAAACTATCTGTTACCTACACGAAAATATAACTCCAAAATAATTTAAATTTTATTGAATTTGTATTATCAATTTCCCTTGTGCAACTTTTAGTCCCTTTGCTAACTTGAAAGAAGCTCTAAACTCATTTATATGTTGTATACTTGTGCTTTGTGTTAACAATACACTAAATGTATGATCGACGGTACTTTCTTTAAACATGTCGACACTATGTCTTTTATATTGTAAATTAATAATTGATTTACATCCTAACTTTGCTCAATAAGAAGCATGTCTTTACTTCTGAAGACCTTCTAATATCTACGGGTTAGTTATATTCAACATACTACCTACAAATACTAATAATACAATTTTAATCAAATCCAAATAAAATATTGTCGAAATATTGTCATATCGAATATTTTGTACACTGTGTATATAATAATACTGCGCCTGCCACTGCATTAATAATTGCTGGACCAGATGTAATGATTGATTTTGAGTATGAAATGAATGATTTTTAATTTGAGCTGCGCGCTTTTATTCACCTTTGTTAGCGTTGCACCACAACAGATGAATATATGATTTTATTCATTGCGCATTGTCTGCCCTCTGAGCATACCCGTAGCTCACCCTTATCGCCGGCTATTGGGTTCCGCCCACGTTCCGGAAAATTATTGCGAAAATTAAAAAGAGCATCAATATCCACCGTCTACCAGCTTTAATAAAATATTAAACCTGGACGTTTAACAACAGTATTATTTACTCTGATTGACAAATACTGTCATATTTCCTTTAGAAGGGTCTTTTTTAGAATTTATCACTTACAATATTCATAGCAAATAATATGTGCTTGCATAATAGTAATGTTACTATTTTAACAATACAATACTTGAACAAACGTGTATGTGCTTACAAGCTACTCATGCTGTCCTAATAGAATGGAACGAATTCGGAAGGGTCGTGTAAGTGCAGATCATGAATGATATTAACTAAATGGATCTTATTGACTTCTAAAGAACTTGAACCCTAATTTGCTCTACATATCAACGAGGGGTGTCTTACACACATACACATGTAACGAGGCAGTAATATGAGATTAACTTCAAATCGTTTTGCTTCCTTTATGTATGTTACACATACAGTTAGCTTTATTCGAAATCTACGCTGGTGATTCAATGAGAACACATCTATGTACTACATATGTACTACGTTTAGAAGAGATCTCTGCTATGTGCAAAAAAATAGAATATAAACTAATGGAATATGTAATTTATTTTCAAAAACAGTTTAAAATAAATTGTAATTTCAAATCGCTGTAGTAAGTATGGACACTTAATTAAAATTTATAAAACGTTATTTGTTGAAAATGTTTTAATGATAAATTGTTCTATACTAAGTTTCTAACTGAATAATGCATCTTATAGCTAGTGTAAATTCAGAAACATTTATTACTCAAAAGAAGTTATCTGAAAACCGGATTTATGGTTCTTAGAGTATCCGAAATATTATTAGATAAGAATCATTTACGGGCAAAACACACGAACCTTTTGAAACATACTTTACTACCTATACATCGAATTTATGCAGTTCAGTTAATCGATAGATGTACTTGTAGTTAATAGTATAGTACCTAGATCTTTCTTGAGAAAAATGCCCCGCGATGAACCGCTAACTGCGATTTGAGTCGAGCATTTGACTGCGTCGATCACGATTGCTTACTTGCAAAGTTGCATGGGTATGGCATTCGGGGTGTTGCAGCGCGCTGGTTTGAATCGTACTTAAACAATAGAGTCCAATTTGTAAAGATCAATTATAAAAATACATCCAATAATTCAACTAATAGTGTAAGGTCTTCCAGTCTGTCGGTTCGGGAGGTGTGCCCCAAGGCAGTGTTTTAGGTCCCGTGCTGTTTTTGCTTTATATTGATGACATCACTCGTTATCTTAGTAATTATAACGTATTTATGTATGCTGACGATACTAGCACTGTAATATCTGGTTCTAGTGTGCCGGACGTGGAAATTCAATCAAATATTCTTTTGAAAAATATGAACGTGTGGTTTAACAATAATTAACTTTATTTAAATAATGATAAGACTAAGTTTTTGTTTTTCCATTCTGCTCAAAATAAGACACCGTTTACTTTGCATATTAACTCCAATAATGAAGAAATAGATCGCGTTGGTGAAGTGACGTTTTCGGGTATGATGATGGATGAAACCCTTTCTTGGAATACCCATTGTCAGAAAATGGTAAACAAATTAAATTCAATTTGTTACCAAATGCGTAATTTGCGACGCATCATTAACTTTGGATCTTTGTTATCGTTTTACTTTGCTAATGTGCAAAGTAGGTTATCGTACGGTATTGCCGTTTGGGGTTCAACAGCTGCTAGTCACAACGTATTTTTGGCTCAGAAACGTATTATACGATGCATGGCTGCGCTTAGTCCGCGTCAGTCATGTAAGTCTCTCTTTAAAAAATGGAATATCTTAATTAATTAATTGTATTATTATTATTTATATTTATTTATTTAACTTGTGAATTACATACATAAAAATAAACAAGATTTTCCTCGCAATCATGACATTCATTCAAATGAGACCCGAAACAACAACAAGTTCTATATATACCAAAGTTTTCATTGAATTTAGGTAAGAATTGTCCTCGTTCATTAGGTTTGAAACTTTATAACGCTTTGCCTCAACAATTTAAGGATCTTCAAAACGAGAAGCTGTTTGGGTCAGGCATTAAGGCATTCCTGAAGCAAAACTGTTTTTATTCTGTGGACGAATACTTTGAACAATGTAGCATGTGCTAGCATGCCAATATTGTTTTTTTAAATATGTTTGTAATGTTATGTATTTGTGTAATTGACAATGTTAAAGCCTGTATGGGTCGAAAACAATAAAATTATTATTATTATTATTATTATTGGCAATAATGCTAATAATGCTTCAATTATTATTATTATTAACTAGTTCAAATTAGGCTAGCATACAGAAGGGTTAGAAATAATTCGTTTTCTTGGCCGTAGTGTTTACAATTTATTGCGTGGAAGATTTCGTTGTCATCGCGGGCTATTATGAATTTTTGGAGGAGTTAAAAATACATTTTAGCTTTCGGTAACTTTATTTACCTTCTTCAGAAATTCACTACAAAAATAAAAGCAATGCACAGAATTATAATATAACCAGTTAAATGCAGAATGATAGTTAATACCTAGTAAATATTTTCGCACAAGTTGTGTTATTCGTTGCACATTTTGGAACTAAATACAAAGAATGACTATTACAAGCGTTTTAGGAATGAATTGTTTTCTACAAATTTACGTAAAACTATTGCATAGGCGGGGGAAAGGTCTAAATGCAACACATGGTCATTTATAACACACCTTGTTACATTTACGAGTACTTTTAACATGGGCAGTGTTCGTAGTAAACGGAGATTATATATTCATTAACCACTACAATATACAGTTATAGATTTTTGATAGGTTTGAGATATCATATTCGTATTCAGGTTTTACTAAAATAAGGAAGTGTCCATACATCCGTGACCGCTAGTGTATGCAGTAAACTTTATCCTATGATTGTTTCCTTGCACTTGCTCACTACAAAACTGCACTGCTATAAGAGAGAATGTACTTAGAAGAAGTCTGATACTGTCAATTCCTTTATATGATATGTGCTCGTGATGTAAAAGGTAATCATATACAGGGCTAGATGCAGTGAGAAATGGGTGGAAACGAAGTCTATTAGAAAGTAATATACTTCAAACTCATAAAAAATAGTATCATATCAACAAAATTTTAATGTATTTCCTAAACCATAAGCCACAAATATAAATTTAGCCGGCCCAATTTGGGGCACAAAAATTAGTTGAATGCATAGTTGGTTGAGACAATATAGTACATTGAGTATCTCTACAAATGTTCTTACGACAGAGTCATTATTTCAACTGTACTTGTTGTTGTTTTATGTATTACATATAGTATACTTATCATTTATTCCACATAATTAATATTAATGACGACATCTTAACTTGTCCTATACAAATATTCGTTAATAATATTGTTCATTTCTTGGTACAAGTCAATGTTATAAGCCAGGGGATTATGGAGTCGATCCAGATATGTAACAATATACGAGATATTCCATTAAAACATGTAGCACATAGTTATATATAGATAAATATATTGTCAAAGCAAGGAGCATAAGGCTATGCCCAACTTTCGTAACTTTTTTGTAGTATACTCCAGTATGCTCATGTTAAACCAACACATACTAAACGTCTGAGTCTGGGCACTTATTATATTCTAAATCTATGCAAAATTTAATTTATGTTGAACGGTTTTAAAGTTGTTTATTTCCTTTTTCTGTGAAACCGTCTATATTGCAAACTGTATATGAGGCACCACATTCTTGTGAGTTTGTATACCTACCAAAAGTGTTAATAGTTTTTAAAAATACTTTTATTGCGAGTTGTATAGCTCCATTAAGAGCATATTCTAAATTAGTTTTTTAATATACAGTATACAAATTAAATTACATATCAACGTTTGCACAATTTGAGCATAATATCATGTATATTATTCCATATTTCGGTGATTAATTAAAACAAATGACTATGAACTGAATTATATTTCTTATATCTGAGGCAAGCGGTTTTTGAATTATTTTATAATTTTTGAAATGATAAATTAACATTTATAAGGTGTGTTTGGTTTATGCATTTCAGCTGGGCGTTTTAAGTTGTACTGATTTTTCAGCAAAAGCATAAATACTTAATCTTAAATTAAAGATATCTTCTAAAAATAATACTGAGTGGGTAAAAACTTGATTTTAGTTACCACTAAAGCCAAACAACTGTCTCATTTTAAACGGAAAAATGCAATTCTATTTTATTTTTGGTTATCTTTTAAAAATTACTACTAATCTTTCTTATACTTATCTGTCGGGAATCGGGATGCCTGGCATTCGTTAAATTGTTACACCAGAAAATGCATCTTATCCGCTGCTCGTCATCCACGGATTGTAAGGCCGCATAGGTATGATTGCTAAATTGATCAGTGTAGTTTGTTTTGATTTAACTGTCCGAAGTAGAATTTTTGATTGGTGCAGAGAACTGCACTTGTATGGTTGTTTTAAAGCTTGTATTAGTACAGAACTGATACATGTATTGGAGTAATGTCTTGCTGGCTATTTGCAACTATAAATAAAACCTTAACATTAGCTCCGTATTATTATTATTACAAGCATGAGTTATTTCTAGGGAAATACAACTATTAATTTTAATATACAGTAATGAATCAATATGCTAGAAGTTATGGACTTAGGTAATAAAAGAATTTGAATATTTGCATTGAGATGTAGAAGTTTCACGAAACTGACAATTCTGCGCAATAAAGGCGTATTAAATTTTAATAAAGATAAAGCGCGAACACTATGTAAATAAATTAATATTTTATTTGGACATTTTCAAAAAGACCTCTTTAAATCAAGTCAAAATAAGAATAAAATTACGTTGTTAAATACAGGAGCTTCCGTCCAAAATAAAACAGGTTTGGTTCTAAAGGACTCGACTATATAAACTCGAGACTTTTAGAAAGACAAAGTGAAGAAATTAATTTGACAGCCTACATAACAATTTTGTCAAGAAGATTACGTATTTACTTCAAAGAAATAAAATCTAGTATAGATCCAATAATTCAAATTTTCTTGGAACAAAAAAAAATAAATCAAAATTTATTAAGTGAATTGTTCTCGATCAACTAGCATTAACGGATGTGAACGCTTCCCTCAACAGTATCTGGATTAATTTATTTCATTGCAACGCGAATTATCTAGCGCAAACTTTTGACAAAATTTTAAGGCACAGTATACAGACTTCTTGTCCTGCTAGGGTATATCTGCTTAAGGAAGGATAACTGGAAAAGTTGGCAACACCTTAAATATCAGGAAATGTAAATAATGAGCAGCAGTTAGATTTTGTCGTATTTCGTTTGGCTTGGTGTTGACTGTAAGATCCGCGTCCAATACCAATTTTCCTGTGAAGAACAGATTGTGAACCATATTGTTCGCGTGCAACTGGATTGAGAGGGACAAGACGGCACAATGGGTCACACTGATTAATCAGCCTTTTCTAAAAATTAATAAACACAATAACTATGGATTTGGTTCCATACTCTACCTTGATGCTCATACTCATCACGTTTCGGTATTCTAGCTAGGTTTTCTCTATTCATGGTGTTCAGTATACACAACTATCAACTAAACTTAAACACAGTAAATTTATAATATTTTTTTATTTTAATTATAAATTATTTTTTTAATTATTTTAATTATTCTTTTCACGTTATATTAAGATACCCTATGTACGAGTACAAAAATCAATAAAGTGCTGAACCACCAAAATCAAAGAGATCTACAGGAAATAAAAGAGCGCAAGTTTGCGGCTAAGCGCCTTGAAAAGATTCTTAAGGTAATTTTTTAATGATCTAAGCGGGGAAAATGTTTTAATTACTTTCAGATTACCCGAAAGCTGAACAACTCCATTAAAGAGAGCAGATTGCTTTAACTGTATACAATGGTAAAACCTCAAATGAAAATTTAGCGAGCGGTACAGCATATCTATTTAATTCCGTTGCTATACACTTTCGTTAAAATTGAAAACATAATCAGCTTATTCGAAAGGTTATATAATTACAGGTATACATTTCTTACTCTTGTTCATTTCTCTCTATCAGCAATTCTTTTATATTTATGTTCTTTATATTATAATACACGGTACAGATGGAATGAGTAGGTACATACATAGTTAAAAAAGGTATTGCGATTAACTTTATGTAAATATATGCAATGGCTGTAAAATTGAAAAATCTATTTCCAAAAACAATTTTACCTGTGGAAGTAAGTAGGTACATATAAATACTTGTTGTATAATGAAGATAATGCCATATTTGTGTTGTTAAAAATTGTACACGAAGGTAAAGTCCTGGATAACTGTATATACACGTCTACTACGATGAAGGCGCGTGGACCAAAGCAAGCGAGGGAGTTTGTAGGCAGGCAGACAGAGGAGAAAGCCTCTCACCACACACCGATGTTTAATTAATCAACTCGGGAACTGCTTGCTTGGTTTATTAACAGCATTGATCATTGGAGTATTCACACAGCCAACCGCAGACGAGATCAAAACCTGCGTCCTTTTCTCTGGTGCGTCTGGCGCTGCTGATTACAAATCTATTCTAATGTCATCTGTTTTTCAGGAGCGAGAAGAATCGAACCAACGAGCGATTCGTCTACCGCATACCGCAATTCAATCGGATTTATCCGATACTACAAAGGTAGATTCTCGGAATAATTAATTAGTTCCCATTTCACTGCTCACTGTAAAAAAATAGACGTACGGGCTCTTCTACCGTGCCCAGATAATTTTAACAATGAAACTTGCTAATAAGACTATATATAGATAAAAAACTTAACGCAGACGCTTCTTTTGATCGGTCTTCATGATCTATTTTCATTAAACATCATGATATCCCGCGTCAGGCATAACATTGTATACATTCAATATCCAAAATATCAGTAAATGATATAAAATAGAATCATACATACATATGTAACTCACTAAGAGAGTGTGGCTGTTAAAATGCTAACAATCATAGATCATCCTTGGTACTCAAGATCTTCGCGCCACTGGAAACTCGTCTCAAGGTAAGATAAGGACTGCAATGAAGTTGGAAAGTAGCTATTTTGGACAAGATGATCCGCTAAATCTCTTTTAACTTGACTATAACTCAGGGTGGCCAAACTTAAAAATTATCACCACATTAGACTTCTTATCCGTACTAAAAAATATGAGAGAATTGTAACCATTATTGTAATTTTTTAATTAATTATTATTTTTTAATATTTATGGTTCGTTCTGTATATTCAATCATTACGTGAAAATATAGTAAATGAGAATAAAACGTAACTTCCCTCGGAATTTTAATTTAAATAGTTTGATTAGATAAAAATGAATCTATACGCTACTTTATGGATGACAAACAGATTTGTGTTTAGTAGCCTCCTTTCCTTTCCCTGCCTACGAGTATCAATTTTAAGCAAACTTACGTAATTGGAATCTGCTCAGCGAAGGAAATCTAAAAATTAAGCAAAGCATAGTGTTCCACTGAAATAAATTGCGGATGACATCATAACTCGAGGAATAGCTTTTTTTTGTAAGATTAGAAACATGCCAGTTCCAGTACAACTTGCGTTTTCAAATTTGTATACCCTAATATTTTTACTCGTTTTGTGGTGAAAAATGAAAATTTCGTGCTTTAATGTTAACCGAGTTATAGTGTTTTGAAGGTGTCCACAGTTTACCTTAAATGAGTTCGTTTAGGAAAACAGAAGAAACAGTTTTACTACAAAGTTATTTTATCTAAATTGTGTTAAATATTATTACGGTTACATGTACAGGGTGGCCAGATAAGAATGCAAAGTGTTGTATCTCTGAAACTATTCGTCGTAGAGACTTGCGGTAAAAAATTTTATTACTAAAGTGGGCAAATTTCCAAGATGGTCGCCAGAGGGCGTAACCGGCATCTTAAACTTTTAAAGTGATTTTTCACTGAAATCCACCCAGTAAATGTCACCAAAAAATATATGCCTTTTAAAGCTAAGCTTTACTCGAGTAATTTTTTTAACACTTTTTGACGTATCTATTATAATAAAGTGGTGGAGGGTAATTCAATGTTTTTTTAAATAAACATCTGTAACTCCTAAACGACTGAACTAATTTTAACAAACTTGGTCTCATTCAAGGTACTCTCTCAAGGTACGCAGAATATGAAGAGTAGGCCATGGAGGAAAAGCAAATGTCTAAAATCAACTCGTCAACGAATTATACTTATAGAGACAATTTAATTTATGTTGTTTGCACACACAAGTAAGGTTTTAAAATATTAAAATGTTTTTAGAAGTGATGGAAACGTTAATTTGCATAATATGCATTATTGGTCTGACAACAATCCTCACTGGTTGCGCGAGGTCCAATATCAAAGCCATTGGAGTCTCGATATATGGTGTGGCATCCTGGACGGAACTATTATATTTCCCTATTTATTTGATCAACCACTAAATGGTGTCCTGTTTATTGATTTTCTGGTAAACCAATTGCCTATTTTATTAGAAGATGTGCCCTTGCAATTACGGCAAAATACGTTTTTGCAACTAGATAGTTGTCCAGCGCATTTCTCAAAAAATGTGAGAGAACATTTAGATCTAAGATATCACCAGAGGTGGATTGGGCGAAGAAGTCTATTTCCTTGGCCTCCCTGATCCCCAGACTTCACCTGTTTGGACTTCTATCTCTGGGGTCGGTTGAAAGATATAGTTTACCAAATTTCAGACGACATGAAAATACGAATACAAGAGGTCATTCGTAGCCTGTCTAGAGCAGAAATTGAAGCTGCTGTAATGTCTACGTATGAGCAGCTCCAACAATGCATTGAGTGTGGTGGAAGACATTTCGAGCATTTAACGAGGCATTAAATTTTATTTCAAAATCATTGCTCTTTTCTTATTATGCCTCTACATGTTCTTTTTTTAATTTTGTGAACTAAGAATACTTAAAAATTATTAAATTATGACATTTTATCATTGAATCTTGAAAAACACATATAAATAACGATAAATACTGGTGTAATAGCGTCTTTTTAAAATTATATGATAAATAAATCTTTTTTCTGTGATATTTCAGGCTATGAATAAGATATCGAAATACGGTTTTCACTAGCCTATTTAGGTATCACTTCGCTACATTTTTATGAAAAAAAGTAATATTATTGCATTTAATTTTTTAGAGAATTTTGCAATTTTTTGCTATTATATCAAAAAACGCGCTCGTTACTCGAGTAAAGCTTAACTTTAAAAGGCTTTACTAATTATGGGAAATTTTTTAACTGGAGATACTACGTGTCAAATAATGACCATCGAACCAAAATAGCCTTATTCAAAATCGCACCGTTTTCGAGATGAAGGTCTTCAAAGTTCCAGAGAAAAAGTCGTTTTTTCGATCTTTAAGCGAAGAGTGAATATGTTGTTTATATAGGAAGTATTGAAGAATAATAAAAAAATTGGTCTAAAATGACAATTCCGCCAGTGACGTAGAATGTGAGTGTTGGCTTTTTGCGGTTTAAACTATTTTTTTCTTCAAACGTCAATAAAATTGACATTTCTCGACTGAGTAGTCGGCCGCAAAGTGACACTTTTCCTTCGCCGGTGGTTTACTTTTCACTTTTCCGCCGCCGGAGGGAAAAGTGTTATTATGGCAACCTACAAACCAATACAAACACATAATTTCAATGTTGACAGTGTCCACTTGACAGTTTTATGATGAGTTACTATAGAAACAGCTCGTACCTAATCATCGGTCTGTACGTCCAAACACCCTACCAAACCTGCTTATCTTCAATTAAAAACAGAAATAAATAAATTTTCCGGCGTTTGAAGAAAAAATAGCATATTTTATGTGGAGGAAAAGTATCACTTTTCCTCCCCGTATAAATAATATACTATTAGCCACAAATCCTTCCGAACTTTCTCGTTTTTCTCGAAAACCAAGCATAACACGTAGTTTCTAAGAGGACCGTATTTTTGGCATTTTAACTGGTCTATTAGGTGATGCTAATTTCGTGCTTGTAAATCAAAAAACAAAAAAGTTCTATTGATGTTAACACAGGGGGTATTTTTTCTTTTTGCTGTAATTTTGCTAATTTCGGAAAATTTCACCATATCATCGTACAAGTAGATTAGCTTACAGATGGAAAAAGCGTTTTTTTTTTCTGGAATTTTGAAGACCTTCATCTCGAAAACGGTGCGATTTTGAATAAGGCTATTTTTAGTCAATGGTCATTATTTGACACGTAGTATCTCCGGTTAAAATATTATTATTATATATTATTATATAATAATGTAATTATATAATAATGTAATAATATTTAGAACGCGATGAGAACATGAAGCCATAGTTAACCTATACACAAACTTGTTACCGTATAGTAATGGAGATTTATAATTATTAGACGTCATATATGACGAGAGTTTTTAAAATGAAATTAGGCGAATGAGTTCATTAAATTTCAGACTTTTATCGTTAAAACCACTTGAAATGTGTAATAATTAACTTGTGACTATACAAGTTGTGTAGTAATTATTTTCGTTAACGTTTTCCTGCCCAAAAGTCATTCTGTTCTAGAGCCAATCGGCCACAGCTATGATGGCCTAGTGTTCCATTACTCATAATGTCTATTTACTCGTATTATATACTGTACCATCTGTTTAGTTTGTAGTAAAGGAGCTCGTTAATTTTCGATCACCTTTTGTTTCATTGATTAATATTCTAATTACTCGTCCTCCTTGTTTGCGTAAACAAACGAGCGACGAAGAATAAGCGCGAGAGAAGCGACGGTGGAAAAACACTAGGTGGGAGTCAGACCTCGAAGCATAATTTTAAATTACCCTATATTCGCATTGTCTAGAGTCGTCAAAATACAACAAAAGCTTTTTTACGCTCTCCGTTCTTTTTAACTAAACTAGTCTGATTAAGGCAAGCAAAATGCGCCCTTATTCCAGCGCAAAGCAAATATCGTTATGTAAAATCTCCTTGTTCTGCTACTATTCAGGCGGGATGGAATGCATTAGCCGAAACGGCGAGCTGCTGCCTGCCTGCGCCTGTATAACTAATGGACGACAACGCTGATTGAAAAATTTCACAAAAACATAAAGCATCACTGAAAAGCAAATATGATTGAATGAGTTATTCAGCTTGTTCCTGCTTTTTTTTCTACTCTCTCTTTTTGGCTTGCTCTGATACACTGCAAAGATTTTACGTCGTTGTTGTTTGCATACACATGTGCCTGTTCGCATATGTATATACACATTTCACTTTACATCATGCGTATTTTTACTTACAATCGAGAGAAGAGAATTTCATTTAGTATTTTATTACTTAACGCGATAGCATGTTGCTGCTTGAAATTACACAGACATGAAAAAGTTTATCTACATACATACACATACATTACCTGTAATTAATATTTTCTTTGCATTGCGGAAAACGTAGACTCTGAGGATCTCTAAAAAAATTAGTAATTATAACCAATGTAATTAATTTGGAAACAAAACTTTGTGAACGAAACTATCGAATAATAGCCGCAAGTACTATTTATTGCATCTTATTTTTGAAATAGTTGAATTTTGTGTTGAATATATTACATTCTATAGAATGCAATGATTATAAAAACAGAAACACTCTCTCTAACTCTAGAAACAACTCTAGCTATGATTTCCCCACCTCTTAACTTGCCGAAACAAGCATCCTTTTTTTATACGTTGTACATACCTGCTATGAAATTATGACTGTCGATGGTGTAATTTTTACTAAATTATATTTTTAACACTGTGGTATAGTTAACTGAATACCATGCATAGATTTATAATTTTAATTTACATAGAGGGTAGTGCCAATTGTAGTGTAAGTGTAAGTGGAGTGCCGAAGTTAGTTCTCTAGGCACTACCCTTTATGTAAATGAAGCTTAAGACGAAAACAGTTTCATATGCTTGTTGGGCTAGTTTTGGCATTTCATAAATTTTAGACATTTTATTATTACCAATGTTTAATAATTCACTATTATACTATACCATCTCTATTCGATTTAAAACTTTGTCTTTCCTACTGGATACTATACTGGACAGTCCAAATTAGTCTGTCCTCAACAGTAATATTTTTAGCATTTGCCCACTGCGAAATATCTTCTTTTCTTGAAGCTGTGGTAGATATTTGCTCTAACTTCCGACTATGACAAGAACTATCACAGAATAACTATCACATAATTTCGGATACCTTAGGTAACAAATGGATTAGAAACCAGTCGTCACACGCACATTTTATAAACCTCATCCAGAGCATTTGCAGTATTTCTTTTACACAAAAAGCTATAAGTATTCGGTTTCTACAACAAATGCTGTCTCATTACCACCATGAATCAATACAGATCATTGTCCTTGATCTTTTGGTAGCGTTATACAGAACTAAGGTTTTCTAGAATGACTTATCTTGATGTACATACATACTTACAGTACTATCAGCGCAAGCTTTACAAACAAAGTGTTCAACATCTACCCGCGCTTCATTGGTAAATATAATAATATTTCCGTGTGCACTACAATACTTTTTAATGTCACGTAAATATTCATAATTTCGTCGTACAATATCGTCCTGCAATTTCGCAAAATTCGAAATTTATTTCAACATTGATGTCATTAATAGGCGTTTATGGTCTATTGTTGGAATTTACCCTGCGGACGAATGCAATGAAATGATCAAGCATTGAAAGGCGATGAAATTAGATATTGTATTCTGAGTTGTGTTGGTGAGACCTGGAAGGTCGAAACCACGTGGTTCACTTAAGCTTATGCTTGATCTATTTTCATTGCATTCGTCCGCAGAGTAAATTCCAACAATATACCATGAGCGCCAATTACAGGCATTTTTTTGGTTTTTATATCGGGATTTGTCGACGTTTTCATTGATGTCATTGGTAAGTTTATAATATTGCAGCAACAAAAACTACACTTATATAAACACAATTATAAACATTTCATTTTTATCCATGTATACACGCGTAGAATATTAATTTGGTAGTGTGCGTAAGAATTTTTCAATGATATTTTGTTTAAACAAATCCCAATTTCCTTGTAAATGTCCTCCGGGAAATGATAAGAAGTGTAATTTCTTCTGGTGATCCATTTCGCGTAAACCTAGTTGATCCTGTGAAAGTAATAATCATAGCTTAACTTACAGACTTGAAAGGCCATCAACCACTTACATCTAAGTAAATTCTAGTTTCTTTTAATGCCAAAACTTTTTTTGCCTGTCCTGGCTCGTAGAAACCAAACCACGATGATTCTACTGGTATAACCATCTGATCGTTTTCATATTTTACCATGACAAAATTTTCTAACTTTTTCAATCGTTCAACGTATTCTTGATTAATTTGCTTTTCATTATTTATATCCGCTAGGAATGTACTGTGTTCAATGTAGGCCTTTTCATTCAACGGATTGTGCCAGAATGTGAATTGCACAAACTTTTCTTGAAAGAAACTAGAAATAGAATACATACATCACAAATTATAATAAAGTATAAAAATATACATACGGTAGATTGTTAGATTTTTTAATACGACAAAAATTCTGATAAGACGAGGAGCCAATACGATTTTAAATTGTTATGTGAAATATCTTTTGACCGTAAACAGAATATAATACGAGTAAAATGACAAAATATTATTAAACATCAATAAACTTTTTTCTATATTTTTCATTAGAATTAATCAGACAATAATACCAGTCCAGGAACTTGCTGACGGTTCATGTCGACAATTTTGCTATTTTATACACTATCGTTGATCCAAACGTGATCTAGTGATTGCAGCTTAAAATCACCATTTATGTATGTATATTGTAGAACAACTTCAAAAGCGGAATCGCGGTGACAAACGTAACGTCGTTTTCGCACGGTAGATCAGTCACATTAAAAAATGAAAAAATCGCATTAATTTTCTTATTCTACTTTGCTAAAGTCCTATTCTGCACTCTAAATCTAATTACCAACACATTTTAGTGAATCTTGCGTATCTGACAATGGGGAAGCGGAAGTGAATGTTGGCCTTCTTCAATAGTAGTGTTTTACTATGATTTTAATAGCGATAAAGATTCACACTTTTCTAATCAACAAAAAATGATTTTATTCCAGACTTAAGGCTTACCAAAGTTAATGTACAAGTTTTAGCGTCAAGGATAAAGCAATGAAACTTTCTTGAAAAGAAATATTTCACAGTATTTTTCTGTTGACATCAAATTACGTTTTTGTGATTATATCAATAATTTATTTCTTTTAGGAAATAAATGTTCATTACATACCTAGTGAATAGTGTCTATTCACAAAAAGTTGTTGTACTTGAACAACTTTTTATAGAAAGTTTTATATTCATGTACATATGTAATTCTTCAATTTCTATTGACTACTGAAAGCACTTGAAAGCCGAATACAATAATGTAAAATATCTTAGATACATAATTAAGATGAATATCGATGGTTTATTTGCAGTGACAGATGATTGAGTTTTTTAAAGGTTTATCAGCAAATTACACAAAATGTTCTTATTTAATTTGCTTACGAAAGAGTTGAGTCGATCAATGCCTGCATTGCATGTAAAATTAAGATTTGTTAACAAACAGCAAAGAATTTAAATATTTACTTTTACCAAAACTGTCTAAAGTAACAATTAATGCTGGAATATTTAATAAGATTTCGTAATGATTTTTAAATAACAAGCTAGCAATTACAAAATTGATTAAAAACCTCCTTTGCTGTATGTCGTATGTCGCAAGAAATGCAATTTCTTTCTTCTCATTTGGATTTATTTTGTGAAAATATGAAAATGTTAGTGAAGAACATGGTGTTCAAAGTTAAAGTTCAAAGAGGAGCTGTTATTAGGCACTTAACCAAGTTGACGTATGAATTTATAAATTTATTCATAAAGAAATATGTATGTGACTTTACTGGCAATATGTTCTTTGATTACGTGTTATTATTGCGGCCTCTTATTGATACCAACTGGAAAGGTATAACTTTTATTTTTTGCCAACTTGCTAATGATAGACTTGCTTCTATGTTTTATCTTCGGAGGTTATCTTAAATGTAAACTAGGTAGCCAATTCATGACAGTTGGTGTTTTGTAAATCATTTTTCATTGTATCAGTACAGTTTATGGTATCTATTCATCTATCATATCTAATTGGATTCATAATCTGAGCTATACCGCTCATGCTCATAATTTTGATATATGGTGTCTTGTACTTGAATTAAATATTTATTTTTAATCGTAAAATGAGTAGATCAAATAAAACGAACCTATTATTTTAACACTAAGTAGAAGGCAACATATTTTGTTCGTTTAAAATAAAAATGAGTCTGTGTGTTAAGTAGTATTGCAGTGTTGAGAAAAGATGATGTTGACCGATCAGTTCCAGGCACTTCATGCTGGTGTTAATTCTAAATTCAGAACCAAAAAAATAAATAAGCAAAAATCATATATGTATGTATAGTCCAAAAATGGCAGCATTGCTCCTTTAAAAATTTCTCAGATGCATGCAAAAAAGAGAAAAACGTTTCAGGATGATAGGTAACGTAAAACTACGATATTTACAGTTATCAACAACACCGTCACAAGCAGAATACGGACAATTTCAACGGACATACAAATTTAGTCAAAAGGTGACTTGGAAATTCGTAACTGATTACAATTTCATGAGTTAACAGATATATCAATTAACAATTATGGTGGTTCAAGAACTACTACACTATATAAAAAGATCTACTGAAAATATTACTCATGAAGAATGAAAAACGGGCGAGTGTATTTATAATACATTCAAAATATATGCCGAGTCAGTAGATATTCCTTTACATAAGTAGTTTGCGATAAGCCCCCACTGGTGCTACCAACGAGTTCAAGTAGCTTTTGACTGTAAAATATAGTCTTTTGGGGACGTTATCAAAGCAGTTACAAAACTAATTAACACTATTCGAGTAGGTTCTGTGCTACACTGACTCTTCAAGACTCTATTAGCAGTTATAGAAGATAAAGAACTTACATATTGAAATACGTCGAGTCATAAAGATTAAGTGCTCATAATATTTTTAAATTTGATTGAAGAAATAAAAATGTTTCTTAAATACATAATTCAATTATATACATATATCATAATTCTTAAAGGCATAATTCAATGAATTCTCCTGGCTAGTAGACTTAACCGATTAAACATCACAGCAAAATTAAATTCTCTAAACTTCGAACTGCAAGACAAACATGTCGCTGAAATGATACTCTCGATGAACTCACTTGCAAAACTGAATTTGTGATCTCAAGATCAGATCTCTTGTGCATTTCCCAAATATGAATAAAATCATTTAAAATTTTGTCGCAGACATGTTATCGACTAATAAAATCATCATGTTAAAGAATACTTGGCGTGTTGAATATTGGCTTTTAAATTTTCAATTGTTTTTTTGTTTCGTAACTATACTTTATTTCATGCTAAATGTTTTCAATTACTGCGAGGTGTCGGTTGTTTAATGCTCAAGACTTTAATTATAATTTCCGTTTTATATCACGTAAGTAGTAAGGCTATACGCGTACGAGTACAGTCACTCGACGTGGTCACGCTATATAAGCCAGGCACTATATACGGCCTCCAGATGACTCATCACTGGCTGCTGGACCGTCAATACATTTTCGTCAATAAATTTTAACTCAGAAACTGGAAATCATTCTCAAGACCAAGCCACTGATAATAAATAATATACTGAACATTCTGTAAAAGAGATAAAAAATCTGATATAATTTGAACAGAAGCATTTAGTCTTCATAACAGAATTTGTTGCCAGTAGAGATTAGTCTGCACAAGAACAAGCATTTGAACGAATACAATACACAAATCCTGATTGTGTTGAAAAAGAGTATTTTAATATCCAGATTCACATTCGAAATGAATAAAGCAGAGAACAACATGTTACATTACATGTCCCATTAATGGTCTTATTAGTGGTCTTACTAATAACGACTGTAATTGTTAATTACGTGTTAAAATAATTTACCTCCAGTATCCTCCAAAATTAATTGCCCATTTCATCAAATCACATACCGGAAATAAAAGTTTTGGACAATTGGGTACTCCATAAACACCTTGATGTTGACCACCTAAAGATATGAGATTTTTTACTTTTGCACCTTCACATCTTTGTACCAATGCTCGTCTGAAAGTCATATATATATTTAAAATATATACCGTAAGTTGGATACAACTTATACAAAAACTGTGCTCCTTGTGAAAATCCAATAGCATGGAAACCACCTTGCAGCTGAGGATCAGAAGATACAATATCACAAGCTATTTGAACTTGTGTATTAGGATGTAGAAAAAAGCTATTCAATTTTTGGTCAAGTGCTGTAGCTCCTATTTTTAATGATAAAGTATATACTCCTGGAAGTTCCTTCTGTATTTTATTCATTAGTATCCCTATACCATCACAGCAACTATCGCCTAAACATTAACATATTTAGAATTAATCTGAAAACACGAACATGTAATTTACGCATTGCTTTGCGTAAAACTCACCCATTCCATGCCAAAAAACAATAGGTGTGTAAGAAACATTCTTTTCTGGCGCAACATATTTAAGAAACGTACATATAAATAAGAAAAATATTAACTTTTTAGACATGGTTTCCTTACGCAGTAGTGTATGTTTTCGTTTAGTTAAAGAACGAAGCAACTAGTTACGTTACATATGTATATATACATTCATACCGTAACTACATGATAATAAGAATAATTGCATTAGATAATTCGTTTTCAAATTTACGGTTGTAAAACAAAGTAACTAAAATTACTGCAATCGTGAGGTGTCTATTAAACTCGATATCTCTAAACTGTGCTTTTAAAGTTAATGCTTTCCTATTTTGTTGCTTATGACCTATTCAGTATGTATGTCTATTTCAAATACACTCTCCATCTCTAGTTAAGAATATTAAGAAAATAAAATTTACACCTTTCTACACCTAGTACTATCAGATCCATCAGGAATAAACACCAAAACATTAAAACGTCGGGTGTTACCAAACACAGTAAACTAAAAGTTCATGACTCTTGTGAATTGCCCTACTAGCTTTAGCAAGTATTTGGTGTGATGCTGATGGCGCACGGCTTTTGCTAATATGGTGATTCCTGCAATTATGTCATAAGCGCTTATTACAGATATCATTGTTGAACTGACAGAATCCGCAAATTGTCCGAGTTAGATTAATATCTACCGTCACCGACTTGATTTGTTGAGTTTCTGGTTTTTTTTCACTCCTGATTATGTTACTTGGTTGACGATAGCTCAAAGACTAACTGTCTAATAACAATGAAACTTCGTATTTATACTAATTATGAGTCGCTGCACAGGCCACGCCCCCAATGCGCCTAATCACCCCCCTACAACCCGCTCATTCCGCGAATATAAAAACGCTCCCTCGTATTTGTAAACTATAAAGTATAGTATATTGCAAGTATATATGTATATACCAAGTATACCTTCTGTGCAAATTTTTCAAAAGAAGAACCCCGTATTCTTGATAATTGTGTTTTGAGATCTTGTAACTAGTATTGTAGATTCTTTTCTGATACACCTTTGTTTGAAAATAGTCATCCACTATCACTTAATAATATTCGTCAGCATTAATTGTAGATGATATTGCACAAAAAATCCCATCTCCAACTCATAAATATATTTCCAACTACTGATATTTAAAATACACTACCTGTTATATGTCGTAAAAGGTAACAATATCTTACAGACATATATTCTATCATCCAGGACCTCACGAGGTATGCCAGCAACGACTTGTCGTAAATATCTGTATTTTTCCTAGTGCGCCAGCTTTTAAAAGGAATCACCAAAGACCAGTATTTTCAAAGTGCTCTAGATTTCTCAGGAATGAAGCACTCAAAGTTTGCCTGATTAGATTTAAATTATTACTAATATATCTCATTATACTGTACAAATCATGCAACTATGCTCAGTGCTTAGCTTAATCTCAATCAAATTTAGCTCGAGAACTTGAAAACCATAATAACTAGAATAGTGCTCTCCTCGATCTTTTGTAGAAAATTTCATGATCTACAAAAAAAGTCTTACAAGTTTTTCTGATATCTAATTGTCCCTTTCTTTGCAGACGTAGGCTTAACGACAGAAGATATCAAAAAACTTTTAAGACTTTTTTTGTAGAGCATGAAATCTTCTCCAAAAAAGTCTAAGAGAGCACTATTCTAGTTGTTATGGTTTTTAAGTTATCGAGCTAATTCTGTTCGTGATTAAGCCAAGTCCCGACCATAGGTGCAAGATTAGTACTGTATAGTAGTTCGTTGTTCATAATGACACGGTGATTATATTATTATCCTATTCAAACTATTTCCGAAATTGATTGGCACTCCAAATAAATGCATTCATTAACTTGATAAAAGTAAGTGATCTACATAATGAAAGATTTTCACTCTTTGACAAACACGTTTACTCTTTTACTGCTGCTCTCCGTTGAATACGTAGGTAATTGTTTAGTGTATATATTACACAAAATTGTTGACGATACACTTTCTACGTAAAAGTAAAAAATTGAACTTTCGAAACAAAAGAATCTCTTTTCCATCCAGGATTTCATTTATATCTGTAAAAAGAAACCAGCTTAACTGCCAATATATGGCAGCGTATTGAGTTCGTAATACTAATCCATGCTTCATATGGTACTTATTAATATTATAATCAGATTCTGAAAATTTCTCATTCCATAAAAAATGACAATAACATGAAAACAAAAGCAGGAATTTTAATAACAGTTAAGTAATAATAATACGATAACGGAACACATTATTTTTATTTGTATGATTTTTACAATAATGCGTTAATAGCTTATTTATCTATATAACTTACTAATCTGTATATATAATCTTGGTAACGTTTATGTATTTATTAAATTCTGTAGAGTATTTGTTGCTATCTGTGTATCTACAAAAAATTTTGAACAATATTCTCATTGAACCAATTCCATTCAAATTGTAAGTGATTTCCAGGAACAGAAAAAAAATGTAACTTTCTTTGAGAATCCATTCTACGTAAGCCTAATCTATCCTGTGAAGAAAAGAAAAACCAGTAAAATTAATTAATTAATTATTAATAAATTCACTTTAATCTTTTTATTAACTTATAGCTTACGTTAATGTAAATAGCTGTCTTGTTCAGTGGAATTATTTCCTCGGATTGCCCAGGTTTATAAAATCCGAACCATTCAGAAGCTATAGGCTGAACCATAGTGTCGTTTTCAAATGCGACCATAACAAAATTATCCAACATCAATAGCCTATCAACGTACGTTTGGTTAATGCTTCTTTCGTTATTTATATCTGCTAAAAACGTGCTGCCTTTCATGTAATCGTATTCATGGATAGGATCGTGCCAATAGGTGGCTTGCACGAGAGTATTTTGAATCCAACTAAAAATTACTCTAAGTGAAGGATATATAAAGATTTTTTTGATTTTTGTACCTATAGTAAGCTGCATAATTGAGCAATTTTCGTAAAGCGTCGCATGTGGTGTGCGACAACGATGGACAGTTGGGTAACCCATAAACTCCTTGATGCTGTCCTCCTAAAGATATAAGATTCTTTACTTTGGCTGCTTTACATCTTTGTACTAGAGCACGTCTGAAATGTAGACAAAGAATAGAGTAGTTTTATAATCAATGTTCAATGTTAAAATAAATTCCAGGATGACCTATTTTTTTAATTATGTAAGTACTGCATGACATGGAAACTGCAACACCAAGAAGGGGTGCGAATTTTTTGACCAAACATGGTAGAAACGTATAACTAGTCAAAGGCAATAATTGATTAAAATTTTGTTGCGATCAAGTGGTCATGGCACATCTGACACTTCATTCAGTTTTCGCTGACATTAATCTGTGGTGTATTTATTGTTTGTTTCAAATTAGTTTCAACGGTTTTGTCTTATTATACCTTTGTTTAACGTGTTTAAAGAGTTTTATTATGCCTAGAGTGCGTCAACGTGGAAATTATGGCCAATTAAGCGAATTCGACAGAGGTCGAATTGTTGGTTTGCGAGAAGGTGGTTTTTCATACAGGGAAATTGCAAATCGCCTTAACCGGAACCAATCCACCATTATGCGCTGTTATCAATCATAGACTAGGGAGGGTCAGGAAAGACGCCAAAGATGAACCGGAGGCCGAAGAAGAACTAATGAAGATACAGGATTAGGTGAAGGCGGCCACCTAATGACACTAAGAGACAGGTTCTGCAGTATCAGATCAATTGCTGACGTGTGGTTAAGTAATCAAGGTCGTCCTGTAACCCTTCGAACCGTTTATCGTCGAATTAGTGGTTTCGGCTTACAATCTTATCGGCCACATCTTGTGTTCACTTATGGCTCAACACCGACAGCAACGTTTGGAGTGGTGTAGATTGCGAATGCATTGGATCGTGGAGTGGCATAAGGTGGTGTTCAGTGATGAATCTCGATTTTGTCTAGGGATGCATGATGACCGTATGAGGGTCAGACGAAGACGTGGGGAACGTCGTGATATTCAGTTTTCCGTTGAAAGGCATGTGCATCGAGCAGTGAGTGTTATGGTATGGGGTGCTATAGCATATGGGAGTAGGTCTCAGTTGGTATTCATCCAAACCACCATGAACGCCTAGCGTTACATTGATGAAGTGGTAGAACCCCATATTCTTCCATATCTTCAAACGCTCGGAGACCCACTTTTTCAGCAGGATAATGCCCCTCCCCACGTAACGAGAATTTCCATAAATCGCTTCGAAGAGGCTCATGTCAATATCTTGCCATGGCCACCCAAATCCCCCGACCTCTCGCCAATAGAACATGTGTGGGACATTTTGCGACGAAAACTTATGAATTTAGCCAATCCCCCGCAGACACTAATAGCTCTCCGGCATGAATTACAGGTTGCTTAGGACACCATACCCCAAGAGGATATCGACCATCTAGTCGAATCAATGCCACGAAGAGTGAGGGAGTGTGTAACTAATAGGGGCGGCTCGACACATTATTAATAAAAATTATGTTAAATTGTGTTAGTCTTTTGTTTTTTTCTTTAAAATTGTAATCAATTACTGCCTTTGACTAGTTATATGTTTCTGCCAAGTTTGGTCAAGAAATTCGCATTCCTTCTTGGTGTTGCACTTTCCATGTCATGCAGCATATTTCATTGTTACAAAACCTTTGTTTCTTTTACCTTCATTCAGACAAAATGTCAATTATTCCTTGGTTTAACCCGCTCTTTTGAAGGAAAGGCAATACAAATATAGAGATCTATTTCTAATGAATTACTTTTTGATGTTAACAAGGTGATTATTCTATTTTTCGTCTCATCAGAAATGGGGTCAATGAGGGGTTCTTATCAACAAAATATCGGCTACTTATTAGCATTATCAGCAAAACAATTGAAAAGCAAATTCAAATTCACACTTGCTCTGTTGTCACTTAGGAAATTCATTGTATATGGAACAGAAAACCGACAAAATGTTGTTATGACAAAGAATCTCCTATATAATGATACAATAACAGTAGTGATAACTTTATCAATTTTATTCAAATTTCAACTTTTATTGGTGCCGGAAGTGTAGTCCACCTCTTTATCTTTTACAAAAAAAAAAAATTATCTCGCCATCACATCATCTATTATCTTTTTCTTGTATGCTGGGCTGCAGTTATAATTACATCCCGCCGAATTTGAAGTTATTTGCGGTCAATACCTCTAGAAAACATCTTAAGGAATTTGTTTATAACTTACGAAAATCTAAAAGTGTAAAGGTTACATTTCTTTTTTGGCTCTTTACCTTTCCGACTAGTTTCTTTCATTACAGATAATAATCGGTAACATCGAACAGCACAACGCTTAATTAATTAATTCGGAACACGTGTTTCGAATTAATTAATTAAGCATTATGGTGTTTCATGTTACCGGCTATTATCTGTATCTCACGAGCTCACAGTCCCTAAAATTACAGTTCTTTTTGTCTTATTATTTATGGTACTACAAATTAAGCTAGCATAATATTTTAACAAATCTTATAGTCGAAGGGGATTATAACGATGTAATCATTAAATTACCGTATTTTGCCAAAATACATATGTACATACGTTAAATGACTAGTTGGATGAGCTGCAATGTGTTTGCATGTGCCTAAAGCTGTCAAAATAAGACTCAAAAAGACAAAGAGTGGAAAATATAACTGCATGTTACCATACCGATATATTTAGGTATATCGCTAAAATGATCCTATTATCTCTCCAAAAGTGCCCAAATATACAGGCTGTTCTATTTAATACAAAAAGTATTTAATATAAAAAGCAATACTTTCGGTAGCACTTAACTTAAATTTAAATAATGTGAGTAGCAATCTTTACTGTGATTATATCGTGGTCTAACAACGAACTTTTTCGTCAAATCCAGTATCCTTACCAACATGTAGATTTTATATTGGTCTATTTCACGACGTTTCATTTTCTTTTGTTAGCATTAATAACAAAAAAGTAGCAACAGTATCTGTTGGTGTCCCTAAACTCAATAAATTACTCGAATATAGTGTTTCATATAGCAATCAAGACAATGAAGGTACTTTCTGTAGAAATCGGACATATGACCTTGTAACCTGATTTAAATGATAAACATTTACGTACATATCATAATCACATTCCGTAATAACATGATAGTATTCTAATAGATGTATGAATGCAAATAGAAAGTTTTGCTTAAACTTACATAATTTTGCATTTTATATAAGAAAGTATGTATATGCGTTAAACACATGTCTAAAAATTATAAGTATGTATGTATATAAAACTTTCGTTTAATAGGAATTATTATAACAGAAGAAATTATATGTTATAAGACGTGCACCGAGAAGCATAAAACAGCTACGACATAGTAATTGTTGTTGTAATATGGGTTTGCAGTAAATATTACACAATGTTCTGTTTTATTTAACAAATAGAGTGTAGCGTATGTTTTTTGAGATTAATTTTCGTACGTTTCTCTTATATATTTTTTAGACTAAATTTTCACTTTCTACATGAGTAATTTCAGTGAAAGAGTAAATCGGTTTTCGTTAATAGATTAGAATGTAAACGAAAATATAGCGAGTAATACTTATCAAATTCTGTTGACGCGAAAATATATCTGATATGCATTATGTTCTCACAACTTATCGTGAAATCATATTTACTTTCGCTACAGCAATACGTACAGAAATTGAGAGCCTTGCGAAAAGCCAATGGCATTAAAACCATTAGCCAAGTTTTGGTCAGCGGCTATGATATCGCATGCCATCTCAACTTGTTTATTTGGATGTAAGAAGAATCCATTTTCCACATCTTTGCTGACTGAATCGCCTATTTTTAGTGACAGAATATATACTCCTGATAATGCCTGAGCAAGTTCCTTCGTGAAACCGCCTAAACTGAATGGAAAACAGCAACTGTCTCCTAAAACGGAAAATAAAAATAGAGTTATAAATAACGGTATCAAT
Source organism: Holotrichia oblita (assembly GCA_023690525.1). Classification (NCBI taxonomy): domain Eukaryota; kingdom Metazoa; phylum Arthropoda; class Insecta; order Coleoptera; family Scarabaeidae; genus Holotrichia; species Holotrichia oblita. The sequence goes on along the minus strand of CM043015.1, from coordinate 87,550,412 downwards.
TAAATTAATTAACACGATACTTAAACTTATTAATTAATTCTAAAATACAAAATCTTGGAAGTCTTTATAGAAAAACTAGTTTGTACACAACGTCTAAACTTTAGATGTCACGATTAATAACTTTATGATTATTATAACTATGAAGTTCGTCAAACTATTCCAAATAAAAAAGAAGAAAGAGCCACAGGCCGTTGAAATTGAAAGAATACCTCATTTTACCAAAACTAATAAAAAGTATAAATTATTACAACTGCTAAGAAGCATTTCTTGCCAGTTTCATGCCATTTTAAATATGTTTTTTTTTTGTATAAATGCTGATTGGGTGTTTGAACCAAATATAGCTAATCAATATCACCCAAAAAAGTCGCTTAGATCGGCAACAACTTGCATGTTGTATAGTGATTTATCATCTTACTTATCTATTGGCTAAATTATTATGTATGCATCCGATAAATGTAACAATGATTAGCAGGAGTTCCTCAGTAGTTCAGGGATATTACTTTTTCAGTAACTAGGACACAACTTACATACATATGTACATTGTATTTATGGTTATTTATATTTACAGATTATAAAACCAATTGTAGTTGGATAGTACCCTTTCAGGAAGCATTTATACAATTGGAAATTTGTATTAAAGTTACATACAAAAAATAGGAAGAGGGCACATTTCCTCATGCCCACGGCCATTGTTCTCCCATAGAAAACAAGAATATGCATTAATGTCTGAGTATGATACTTCTTAATGATATTAACAAGCATAAAAAAACCTTGAGTTGTATTACAGTATAACTATTAAGAAGTTTCACTATTTAATTGCAAGCATTTTCCATGGTAGAACCATACTTACGCATGTAAAAACATTTGTTTAAAGTGATGACGTAGATGTGACGGCTTTTGTAACACAATTTGTGTCGAAAAAAATCTGTTTTCTTATAATTAGCTATTATTTAAATTCAATGAAGCTGACAATTTTATGGTAATAAATGAAAATAACCTAACGAACTGTTCAAATCAATTCTCTATTAACAGCCTAAAGCAGTAGTCACAAACACAACTTGCATATGAGCCGAATGCACGATCTGAAGGCAGCTATATAACTGGCCGAAATCATTTCATATATGAATGTCTCTAAAATTAAAACTACATACCGGGTGGCCAACTAAGAATGGCGCTCAGCCATATCACAGATACGGTTTACAGTACAGCTTCGGGAAAAAAATTATATCTCTGACTAAAGTAACCTCGAAAAACATCTGGAAATTATTTAGAAAAGTGTACGATAATCGCTAGAGGGCGTAACCAAACAACAAAAATTTTAATTCTTACTTTATACAAAATTTACGAACTTAAGATCTTTCACAAATATGAAAATCGGAATTATCAGAAAATCTCGAATATTTTACACTGGACAAATTTTCTGTATTTTGTCAAAGAAGGGGCGGGAAGGAGGGAAAACTTTGCTTTGAAGGAACGCTTATAACTGCGATTCTGTTGAACCGAATTTTCCTCGAATTTTAGTCTCGTTGAAAACAGCATTCTTCCTCCAATCTAATGCTTATGAATTCGAATCCATCTAATAAGTGACGTGCATGCTAGAGCATGCAAGAGATGCTGTTTAATTTTTTTGGGAAATTTTGTTTGTTACATGTTTGTGTGTTGTTACATGTTTGAGTACAGATTAAAAAAGTAAGCTAAATTACCACAGCGAATCCGAAGATATCTTGACAAACGTGTGGATGGTAAAAATTTCTTCCATAAATTTACATTATTCTTCATCGGCTGAATGGAATTTAGCAAATTTGGCCCTATTAGAAAGGATTTTCATTGGCCTATGTTTAGTGATTCAAATTTTTTAATATTATTTTGTCCATCACCGCTAGACGGCGATAAATAAATTTAAATATGTAAATGTTATGATTTTTGAAAAGAACAGTGCGTGGAATGGTTAGCGGCCAAGAAAATAAACTATCATGGATTTTCCTAACCCTACTGCTAGCGATTCAAATTGTTCAATATTATTGTTTCTGTCAGCGCTAGAAGGCGTTAAAAAGATATATAGAATGACATGACGCTAGAAATTTGCAGCAATATGCTTTTCAACATGATGAGTGTGCTGTGCATTTGACTGTTTAGATTTTTATTTGCGGGGAGAAAAAATCTTATTGTTGCAACGCGACTTATTGCCCATAACAGCTTGATTGTGGGAATAGGAAATACCATTCAACATTTCCGTTTACGAGAAGCAGAATAATTTAAATGTACAGAAGAAATTCTTACCATTCACACGTTTCTGAAGATATCTTCGGGTTGTTGGTAATTTATTGGTATTGGTCAGTGTTGGAATTGAAACAGCAATAATAGCATGATGTGGCTTATTAATTACAAAAACAAAAAACATGACATGTAATCGATGTTTTTTGGTTTTGTAATTACTAAGCCACAGCATGCCATTGTTGCTGTTTCAATTGCAATACTGACCAATACCAATTGATTTCATCAAAATAAGCCGATCGTTCTGAAAATTTGCAAATTGCCACACAACAACTTTTCTTAGTAACACTTTGGCGTATTGTGATCGAAAAAGGTAGTTTACCTAGAACTAAAATAGTGTTTTCTCAACTGTAAAGGTCTACTTGACTTTAAAAAATCGCAAGCAAACTAAAAATCAGACCAAGCAGGGCGGAATCCCAAAATATGAAATTCCAATTCGAAAATTTTTTTGTCAATCATACCTACTGTAAACTCAATCCGGGGACATACCACTATATATATTTGTTAAAAGGGTCATGCTTTCTTTAAATCACATTCTAACTATTAAATAATGCTTCTTATTTTACAGCTAATAAAGATAATGTAAACTTCCAAGTTATCAACAAACGATAGTATGTCAATAAAAATTTTAGATATGTATCCTGTTCTAAACAAGCTAAATAAGGTTAAGTGATTTTAAGTACCATAAATACACGTTGACAAAATAAAAGTTCACAATATACAATCATTGTCGAATATTATCTATGAAGGTCGAATAGTCACGCTTATAAACAATTTATCCAATAATTTGCAAGTGCAATTTGATAAAAATAGACACTCAGTCCGACCGAATGCTACGCCTATGACTTTTCTATTAATAAACATAACCTTCAAAATTAACTAGAGATCATAATTAAATTCGCTCACCCATTCCATGCCAAAGAACGATAGGAGTGTGTGTCCCATTGTCTTCCGAACTAGCGAAATTAAAAGAACCAGATAACAAAATCAACACTGCCGTATATAACTGTGGAGTCATACTGTGTTAGGAGAGAGAAATTATTGACTATTTGTACGTTTAAGCACAGAAGAGAGTCGTGCGATTAACAGTTGAAGTATAGAACGTAGAAGAGTTAATCGCTCTTTCCGTTATCTAAATTATGAAGTTATTTTTTTATACAGTCACAGTATAGTTTATATAATTACAGAATCATTCCAGTCGATAGATTACAGTAATTACAAATGTGCTCTTGTAGATTTATTGGCGAATTTCAAACACTTATTGAAAAGGAACAGTAATAGTTTTTGCACTTTCGCTCTCACAACCTTTTATGTTTCGAATTAGTTTAGTTATTGTGTCTGCTTTGTTTTGCAATAACGAAATGAATAAAAATTTCTTCTACTTTTAATAAATTCGACGCTAGTGTGACAGGCCGTCTAGTTATTAATTTATTAGAGAACTAGCTAATAGGAAGTTATGTTATTTTTTTATAACTCTCTTTAACTTACGCATGTAAAAGCGACTTGCAATATTTCACTTAAACATTTTTATTAAATTCAGTAATAATGGAAATAGAATTAATGATGCGCATACACATATTTCAAGTTTTCACCATGTACCAGGCTCATTGATAACATACATCTAAAAGGAAACACGCGGTGGTGGTTGGTGCTGTAAGGACTTGATGCTAGTTCTATGCCATTGAGAAGCGTTAAATGGCACTACCAAGCAATCCTTTAGCGTCTAAAAGGTAGGGAAACTAGAAAGAGGGACACACTGCGGCAAATAATAATAATAATAATAATATCACACATTTACTTCTATAATGAAATTGTAAAATTAAAAATAAATTTATACAAAACACCAACTGTTGATACTCCTTTATCAACAAAACCTTGATTAAATGTAAATACGGCAGTCAAATATGAATTCAAAGAAAAATAGTTTGCTTTAATGCATGATTTTTGAAACAGTGCATATAACTGAGATGCGCGTAATTTAATAATTATTAATAATTTCACTGAACAATAACCAAAATCAGAAAACCAGAGTTGGAGTCAATACTATTGGAATCCACTCCGTAGACATTGATTGATTAATATCAAGGCAGGGCAGTCTTTGGTTATCTCAAACGTTGCGGCTCTATTGTATTATTCCTGCCTTGATTGCGTTTTACTCAAACAGGTTAGTTCCCTCGGTTCAGGTTTAAGAGCCTATTTGGGAAATCTTTCTCCAATGGTAGATCGAATGCGCTTTACATAGCAATCTTACGTTTACTTAGTGCTGCGCATTCGAACACAATTGAAAATGTGATTGATTATAAATTGGACACTACAAATGGCAATTAATTTGAAAGTTAAAATATAAATTGAAAGATCTGATAAGAATATTCTATTATTTGTTAAATTAATTTAAAGTTTTTAATTAATGTTAAGAATTAGCAGTAGTTTCCAATTCAATAAATATTTTTTTATTATATTGTCTTGCATTGCTTTCACATGTATAAACATTGGTTGTTATCAATTGCATAAAAATAAATTATGGTATCTATAGTATACGAATAGGAAACAAAAATAATTGGTATTTCAATTCAAATCATATTCCCTATATGTATACTATAAATAGTTGTACGCAAAGAGTTTCGCAGTGTTTGCATTTTGTGACAGAATATTTAAATTCTTATCTAACACATATTTTGCTTCTGCTCTGGTACATGCTGACGTTTCCTTGTAAGATCAAATTTCTATAAACGCTTAATTTCCTACAAACATAAAAGAAAGGTATTAGACTATATTGGAACAGTAAAAAACATTAACAGAATTACTCCTAGTAAATAAGTGAAAAAAAGGGGTCAATTTCTCAAGTATCAGAAGTATATAGACTTTCAAACATTTTCTAAGAATTTAATATGCACCGGTGATGTTTACTCAGGGTAAAAGACCATTTGGCAGTTGAAACGGATTCTTAGTGATAGTCCTCAACATATGATCCCTTAACATATTGAAAAATAATGCTGACATACTTTATTATAAACTCCTGGATAAATCTAACGCATCACTTATAGTAAATGAGAAAATTCGCCAAAAAATCTTATTATTATTTTTTTTTTATGTGTGGTGGGTGTTTAGTTGCGGTGACTCCGTAAGCTGTATTACTTATCTGGCTAGCACTGCAACTCTTGCGGTGTAGTTTGGTGTGTGTAAGTTGCGTTCAAATTGCTTTGTGACAGCATCATATCGCCTTCAATGATGCCGCGCTGTTAATCACTTTGCTCTCAACAGCGACTGGTAAATCAATCCGGGATAAAACTATCTGAAAAAGTGTCACCGTCCCTCCAGAGAATTGAACCCCGGCACCTATCGTCCTCTCACAACGATAGTCAGCCGCCTAATCACTGCGGCCATCGACCACTAACTTTCAGCCTGATACAATGTTAATTTAACAAAAATGTGACAATATTTAAATTTGATTGCACAGTGAACACTGTTGTCTGTATGTATATATATGTATATATACAAATTAAGGAAAGAAATCTTGGTAATGCGGCTAGTACTGAAAAAGATAATTAAACTTAATTAATAATCACTGTCATTCATCACCATACAGCGACGCGTTTCGATTTTATAAATCTCATCAGGCTGTCTTTGTGAGAATGACAGTAATTTGTGAAAACTCATATATATATATCCAACATCGTGTATAAAGTATATATGAGAGATTAATTTTACAAATATTGACTTATGTCGAAATTGACTATTGTCTATCTACTTTTATTTCTACAAAGTCAGTAATTGTTTATTACATTGACTTGTAGCTGTAGAATTAGCGACATCACATTAAGCATAAGCCAGAGATCATTGAAAATTTGAAAAGTTTCATATATAATATATCCATCACTTTTCAGTACAATAACATGAGATATATCCTTCTTTCAACCAGGATAATTCTTTGATTGTATATATATACATATATATATACTGGTAAAATCTCTGCTAAAGCAACGATGGAGGCGTGTCTATGTCCCCACTATAACTCCCTGCAGTCTTAGTGAACTTATTTGCGCAGATTGCTTATTAGTAGTTAGTCAGAAATAAAACAACTCATTTATGGAAAAAATTCATTTATATAATATATATATATATTTGTTATTTACTTCGACAGCCTTCCCTTTTCAAACTTCATGCTTAACACGAGTATATATTAGCCCTTTTCCTTTGCTAAAAAAGTGTAGCACGGTGCAGCACTGAACTACACTTTACGCCATATTCTCGTTCCTTTGCACGGTGTAAACAAAACCAGTGCTGCACCAGGATTGTTTATCTGCACCAGGGTAATAGCTGGTGTAAATTACACTATTTTAAATGTCAAGCATATGTCAAAGTGATTAATGAAGGTGCTTTTATTCATGCCGTTTACTTTATACTACGAATGTTATTTATTGGAATTTGTGCAGTATATATTGATCAAAAACGTTAAATATCTATAAAACGCATGTAAAGAGAAAACAAAAAGAGGTTGCGTATTGACTATAAAGTAAAAAAATTGTTGTGTTTTAGTTGAATTACAGCCGGCATATAGCCGGCAATATTATTGGAATTTTTGACGGTTCACAAGCAATTTTCTTTTAAAAAATGCCATTGAATAAGGTAATAAAGTACGATTTGTAAATAAATTAGTGAAAAATATTTTCGAATTAATCCATATTGAAATTTTCATGCTTTAATGCATAATTTATAATAACGGGAATTGACAGTTGTTTTTATAAATATATGCAAAGAGACTGCGAAAAGAGTTTATCTTAACTAAATTTGTAAGTATGCTTGTACCTACATATTAGCTATCATTATAGAAAGGATTAGTAAAAGTGCTACTCGTTTCTTGTCAAGTCAGGTTATGATCGTTATGATAAGTTGATTGTTGAGGTTATGTTATAAATCCATCTACACTCAATTCGTTCCTTTGTATTATCGGCTTCGTTACAGCACTGTAAAAATTGTAGTGTAAATTGCACTACACTAAAAAGCAAAGGAAAAGGCCTATAATGATGTCGACAAGCCTGATATTATGCTTATCAATCTATCGCTCTGGTTACCGCTCTGGTACGTTGCGTTTACAGAGATCCTACCGGTATATATACAGGGTTGCCCACTTGGCCTTCTTTCTTAAATAGTAAGTTTAATATTGATTTGATCAGAAAATGTTAAGTACATATTTTATTCGGACATTTCTCGTTTACAATTTAAAAATAGTTTGAGTTCCCTAAGGGCCTCAGTTTCATCTGTACAGGACCGTACTTAGTTTTTTTTAAATAAAACATCCTATATATTTTTGATATCTACATCGAATTTTAAGTCAACATTGTTAAGACTTTTATCCGCAAGTCTAGCCCTTTAGGAGCAAAAACGTGTTTTTGTTAAATTTCCACCGATATTACTGTTTATTTAAAAAATCATATCTACTCAATCCTTGACTGGAGAGTGGCTAAATTCGAGATTATCATAAACTAGAATGTGTTTTAATTTTTTGTAGGTTGAGTTTTAACGAAATTTATTGTAGAGGGACTTTATTGATATTTCTTTGACAACCGCAGAAAAATTGGAAAAAATTATTTTCTTTAATAGAAAACCTTGTATATTTTATCACCCATGAACTCCTTTACAGGTTTACTATGTTTTTTTGTTAAACATGTCCTATATCCAAAGACAGTAGTTTCTGAGATAATTACCATTAATATCATATCATTAATATCATACTCAGAAAGTTTGCCGTTCTTTTAAGCTAGAAATTAAAATAAATAACAAATACACGCTATTTATATTAAATATTTAATTATTCTTATTAATCAAATTGTGTTATTTAGTAGTAAGTTAAATCATATAAAAAAGAAATGGTGAAAATCATAAAATGCTTAGCATCAGTTTAAAGTAGCTTCAAACACCCTACCGTTATTTTGCATACACTGCCTTAGACAATTTGTAAAACTTTCGTTAACATTTTGTAACATTTTGGGCGTAATTGACCGGACAATTTCACATATTTTGTCTTTCATGTCGTCGGAAGTTGTAGAGGCGATAACTAAGTACGGTCCTGTTCAGATGAAACTGAGGTCCTTAGAAAACTCAAAATATGTTTAAATTGTAAGCGAGAAATATCCGAATAAAATATGTACTTAACATTTTCTGATCAAATCAATATTAATAAACGTACTATTTAAGAAAGAAGGCCAATGTATACAGAGTGTCCCAAGTTGAGTGGCGTATTAGAATATTTCCTAAAGTACACCAAAGAGAGCGCTGAAAATTTGGTTGCCTTGGTTTCCGGCCATGCTCTTTTTAAATAAAATAATTTTAAAGATGGCCGACTTCCGGTTATAACGGAAATCGATAGGAACTTCGTTATTTTAAATGAAACACCCCATATATTAGTGGATTTTTGGATTTTACGCAAAATTTTAGGCCAACTTTCTTAAATAAACCTTATGTCTAAAATGCACCGTTTTTGAATAATTCCACTTTTTTTAATAATTCGACAAATCATTGCTGGGCGTCATTCGGCCTCTCTCAGACAACGTTTGACTTACAGCCTTCAAAATTTTTATGATGAGTACTAAGGTCTAATTGTAAATCGTTGTTGGAAAAAAAGTCTAATATCTTACACAGGATGTTCAAAATACACTTGCCAATGTAGACAAATTCATACCTTGGGAAGTCGCTTATTTCAAATAGGACACCCTATATTTTACTAGGCCAATAGTTGGGACTTTTTATTCCCTTTTGATCTGTATTTACATTTCCTATACCTAGCTCTTAAGGTTTTTGAGTTATTTATGATTTTTATAAAACAGACTGAGATTTGAAAAAAAACAAAGTTGCCATGAATCATAAAATGACATTTCCAATAAAACAAATACTCTAAAACTAATCTGATAATTACGAAGAGTGTTATTGTTAAGTTAATAGTTGTTCCTTTAATTTGTTTTTACTGTTTGATTACAATACACTGAGTAATAATAATACAAATAATCTTTTAAATCCTGATTTATTTCCACTTAGAGGTCAATAAAACAATAAATAATTAAATACCAATTTATTCCATAACATATAATAATATGTTTTCGTTAAATAACTTCTTCGGTGGAAGAAATTGACATTTAATATGTGTCAAATTACTAATAATATAAATATAATAGAATTAATATAATTAGAAATTGAAATGATTCAAATCATTTCAATTTCTAATGTTGTATTAAATCATTATTCCTTCATTATTACTTGTGAATATAATTAAAATTCGATATATCAATGAATTCTTTGTTTTAATTAATTTTGTTGATAGGCATGGCAATTTATATTTATATTATTAGTAATTTGACACATATTAAATGTCAATTTCTTCCACCGAAGAAGTTATTTAACGAAAACATATTATTATATGTTATGGAATAAATTGGTATTTAATTATTTATTGTTTTATTGACCTCTAAGTGGAAATAAATCAGGATTTAAAAGATAAGTACATAAAGGTCAAAAAATACATATATTAATACAAATAATAATAATAATAATAACCATAATGGATAATTACAATTATTCAAACGAAGACATTTTAAATTTGTTTTTTATTCATGGACAGTGTAACAGAATGGCTGCTCGAACATGCAGAAACTTTAATGAAACTTACCCTCAACTACCACCGATGACAGAAAATAAATTGAGAAGGTATTTGGCCAATTTTCTAACAACTGGTAGCGTTAAAATAAAGAAAGCTACATCTGCTCCGGTTACTGGGAATGAAGATAATGAAGTTTCGGTTTTGGCTTATTTTGAAGCGTTTCCATGAGCGTCAACCAGAGCCGCTGAACACGATTTAGGCATTCCACGCTCTTCCATACACAGGATTATGAGAAACCATAAGCTACACAATTTCAAATTTGTAACTGTGCATGCACTACAACCTACAGACAGATTACTTCGAGTGCAGTTGTGTGAAATGCTTATGGTGGCCCAGCAAGAAGACGTAAATTTTTTACAAAAGATAATTTGGACAGACGAATCCAAATTCTCTCACGAAGGTGTGTTCAACAGGCATAATTCCCATTTTTGGTCCCACGAAAATCCTCACGTAATTAGGGAAAGAGGATTCCAAAATAAATTTAGTTTTAACGTTTTTTCTTGTTTGATGGGCAACAAATGTTGTTATTTTATTTACAACGACAATCTAAATTCAGAAATGTACATAGAAATTTTGCGGACGGTTGTAACGGAGTTCTTAGACAGCTTACCGCTAAATGTCTACAGAAATTGCTGGTATCAGCTTGATGGAGCTCCGGCACATAGTTGTAATGGGGTAAGGCAGTGCATCACTGAACTTTTTGAAGATCGCTGGATAGGACGTGGTGGGCCTTGCGCGTGGCCACCGAGATCGCCCGATCTCACGCCAATGGACTTTTATCTGTGGGGAAAAATAAAAAATGAAGTCTATTTCGACCCTGTTAATAGCAGGGCAGAGCTTGAAAATAGAGTGCGCAATTGCTTTGGGACTTTACAGGGAAACGAAATTTTACGCGCTACAACAGATGGTGTAATGGGTCGCTTAAACCGCTGCCTAGATCTAAATGGAGATCATATTGAACGATTTAACTAAGGTTTCTGTTTTCGTCTACTTGTAAATGGTATATGTACCATGCTGTTTTTACCCATTTGTTGCTTCAGTATCGTATTTGCTTTCTAATTTGACATTAAAAATAATAGTCTTCCTCATACCTGTTTTTATTATTTATGCCTACTTTAGTGTCACTCCGAAAGGTGTAAATCCAACAGTTATACATGACAACTACTGATAAACAGTATTAAATTAGCTTTAGTGAAATAGTTCCCTCTAAATGTCATTTTATAATTCATGGCAACTTTTTTTTTCAAATCTCAGTCTGTTTTATAAAAATTATAAATAACTCAAAAACCTTAAGAGTTAGGTATAGGGAATGTAAATACAGATCAAAAGAGAATAAAAAGTCCTAACTATTGGCCCAATAAAATACAGGGTGTTCCATTTGAAATAAGCGACTTCCCAAGGTACGAAGTTGTCTACATTGGCAAGTGTATTTTGAACATCCTGTGTAAGATATTAGACTTTTTTTCCAACAACGCTTTACAATTAGACCTTAGTACTCATCATAAAAATTTTGAAGGCTGTAAGTCAAACGTTGTCTGAGAGAGGCCGAATGACGCCCAGCAATGATTTGTCGAATTATTAAAAAAAAAGTGGAATTATTCAAAAACGGTGCATTTTAGACATAAGGTTTATTTAAGAAAGTTAGCCTAAAATTTTGCGTAAAATCCAAAAATCCACTAATATATGGGGTGTTTCATTTAAAATAACGAAGTTCCTATCGATTTCCGTTATAACCGGAAGTCGGCCATCTTTAAAATTATTTTATTTAAAAAGAGCATGGCCGGAAACCAAGGCAACCAAATTTTCAGCGCTCTCTTTGGTGTACTTTAGGAAATATTCTAATACGCCACTCAACTTGGGACACCCTGTATACATATATTGTTATAACTCAAAGGTTTTTAAATTATTATAATCTATTGCAAATTAGTTTATTTATTATCTAAATGAATAAATTTGGATATAATAATATTTTTAACCCCATTTTATAAAAATAATTTCCAATACAGTATATAATATTGATAAGAGTTTTAGGATAAGATTTGGGTCTCACATTCCACGAATACTTCTAGCCAATGCCTTATAAGGTGATTATTAATACAGAATGACTGAAAGTCAAACAACGTGGTTATTTAATAGAATGAAATGGACTTGTAGAAACTACGTATTAAATAACTACTGATACTGGCATTCATGTTACAAGTAATACGTTAAAAAAGTAATACGTCTAGACATATGATTTCTTCATTGCAATATCCACTTTATAGCTTTTTTTCTTGTTTTGTATTAGTAATCACCTTATAGGACATCGAAAGGAAGTATGAATAGCATATGAAAGTAACATCGTATTTTAACTTATCTCCAAATTTATTCATGTAGATGATAAAGAAACTAAATTGAAATTGACAGTAATTGTATAAAAGGTTTAGTTTTGACAAAAAATAAATAAATACTTTCCAAACTATTTATTTTAGTTACTTTGATTAACTATCAAGTTACTATCATCTAAATTTACTAACACTACTATACTGATATACTCAACGTTATGGAATCGTTTTTTGTTGTCTCGTCATTCGGAATTCCACCTAATCCGATGATTACAATGTATACCCATCTCATTTATACACACTTATCGGATCATTTTCGCATGGTTTTTACGATGATGCTGACGTATACCTCAGACTAAAGGATCACTGATTGCTCATCATGATTGTTAGATAAATTTCAGATATACGATTGCATGTAATATATTTAATGCGTAACTACTACAGACCACATTCGTTTCTATATCTATACGTATTGTACTTGTGAACACAATAGGAAGCGGAGCGTTTAACTTATTGGTTAACAACATTAACCGAAATTGATTCGACAACAATGCCGGCGTTGTCACGTTAAATTTATTATTAGTTATAAAATTGTGTAAGTGACCTCAGGACAGATCATGGACGGTGTTACGAATACTTTAAGTATACTTCTCCTATATATATTATGGAAAATTAACGTAGTGTACGATAGATATTTCGGCAATGAGACAAGGTAATTTTGTTTAAATTTTCTTCATTTTTTTGTTAAATTTAATAGCGCATAGAAATTCTAGAATACCTTCGAGGTAGTAGTAGTCTTCATCAATTTCTAACTACTATATAATTAATACTTCGTAAAAAGTTTGCTAACTAACTTACTGTAACTATACGGTAAAGGCGAAATATAATAAATATTTTAGGGTTAGATGACTAGTTATTAAAAATTTCATACATTTTTTACCGTATTAATTATCAACGTTATTTTTAAACTTACTAATTCTCCTAAACAAAATATTGATGGTTTCACCTTGTGACGACATAAATTTCCAGTTTTGGACAAAACAAAAATTATATGAGTTGCTCTCTTTTCAATTGATAATCTTTCAAGTGTGATGCATTGTATGTTCACGTTTTTTCGCAATAATATTTTTGATCAAAGTTCTAGTGTACTGAAACTTACCCTAGATTAGGGTTTTTATTAACAAAACTAGTATGTATGTATAGTAGTATGTATCTGATGATTTTATAAAATTAGGAAATATGAGTTAGTATAATTGTCTCTAATAATCAGGTAGAATTGCTTAGGAGATAGTTTCATGGCAGTAGTTAAAAATACAAAGACCATACTGTTTAAGTGAAAATTTTAGTGAAGGAAGTAATCACTCAAAGAGTATAAGTTACACTGTGGCAAAGAAGAGAATTGGGTACAGAGCTACCTCAAATAAACGAAAGTTGCTACACGAAGAAAGGAGGCAATACGGATGCTATTAAATTTAACAAATAATGATTTGTTGTTAGTAATTAAAGTATCTATTGTATGGTTCGATGGTATTAATAAATAGTATTTATGTAACTGATTATGCATTTCTTAATAAACTAGATATTTTATCTCAATCTTTTAATTAACAATTGCACTAGTTTGAAACTTTGTTTTCTTTGTAACTATTGATATCAATATCTAAATAAAATAAAAAATTTTATCTCATCAATTTTTATAATATCACTAACATCATCTGTGTGAATACGTTTCAAAACAGGAAAACTGCCAATGTTTTACAACAGTCTCCAATAGTGGTTCTAAAAGAACTTTTCTTAGTGTACGTCTAGCATAATATATAGATTCGCTACATTATTAAACTCTCTACTGTAATTGGGGTTCTTTATAATTTTCTCATTATAATTCCACTTCCAAATATAACCAAGATTTGACGTTCCTATACAATTGGGACTAGATATAGCAATACTATAACCTAAGTTATATATTTTAGTTGACAATATATATGATAATATATTTTATTATTTATATTTATTGTTACTTATTTGTCCGTGCTCAATATATGTTACCATTCATTATTTTAAACTTTCTTCAAAGATTTACTACAAGATACAAATTGAATTGAATTTATAAGGATAAATCTTAAATGATTCTGTAATTAATTTATTTATTAACATAATATCTTTTTTAAGCTCAAATGCATATACTTTTGACATAAAAGTTATTACAAATAGGTATGTCAAAATCACTCAATGATCAAACATCGGCACAGCCTCAACCACGAACTAGAAATATGATCCTTAATCTCAAGATTGAGCTGAAAATTATCACAAAATCGGGGATGACTGAAGGAGGTGACTTGAGACAGGGTTCTATTTTAACGAAGATAGATCTCCACCCCCTATAGATTGTAGATAAATAAAAACACTAGCGGGGTTCATTTTCATCAGCGGTGTACTGTACAAATGTACCTACTACTATAGAAACGTATATCTATGTAAGTACACTTGTACACGAATACTGTTTATATTTTCACCGGTAACATAATTATGTCTAATAATCAGTTATTAATCATAATCGATAGATATCTACTGTTTACGCACTTTTATCTTTTTCTATGTACCAATCTTTTTTAAAAAATAAAATTACTTTAGAAATGCGATGTACAATCATTGGCGAGTACATAATTAAATAAACTTGGACTCATTCAATTGGAGATTTGTTTTTCAAAAGTTACTAAATAATTGTTAGTGCTTGGCCATAAAATTATGGACGAATGAAAAATATGAACATGCCGATCACTAGAAATATTTCAAATATATTTCGTTGAATTTTTCACTACTCGCGCATCACTATTCTTGTTCCAATTGCTTGGCAACAAAAGAACATGCGTTTTGTACAAAGTTTCCGAATAGAAAGTTTGTGCAGTAAACGGTGTAGTAGTAACCAGTAAAACTAATGTTAAGAATTACAAATTCCTTGAACTCATAACAGAAAAAGTGGACAATGAAAAATAATTAAAATACTTCCACTTATTATTAACATTTTTAAGCTCATCTACAATTTATTATTTTTGCATGCACGGTAAATTAATAATTTGCATCTGAAAATTTGTATTCAGTTAATAAAGATTTTGCCTGAAAAAAAATTTCCATGAACATCATCTCCATCTTACAAAATTTGGGAAAGGCTTTAGTTACTAAATTCACATTCTTAGTTGTAATATTTTGCATTTGATCATTCATTAAGTATACATACTTGAACTTATTTTTATTACATTCATCTTTTGCCAGAAAAAAAAAATAGGCAAGTTACAACAGCAACTCTAATGCTTCCTGTCAGTAACTGAAATATAAGTATACATTGTTTCAGGTGTTTTGTCTCACTTACTGATAAAAATTCCCGATAACGTTAAATACTCCGATTATTATAAAATCTCTTGATTATGAGAGGATTATTACATTAATAAGCTCACAACCTGTTAAATATTGTTTTTATTAATTATAAATGATAAAAACAAACATTATGCTGAAGATATTAACTATGTAATGTTTATTAGAATGTATTAGAATATGTATCTGTTGAAAATGTAGATCAAATATTTTACCCGACAATTACGAAACATTGTTGTATTAGTATTTAGACGAGAAGCTACTTTACACATTCTTTATTCTGGTATGTCTAAGTAGACGATTAGTCTACGTCACAGGTTTATAAAAAAACAACATGATCAGTCATTCTTCTTGCAACTAATCTTTGATTACTTAATAATATTTTCAACCATATTTCAACGGAATTTATTAGTATACAGGATGGTGCAACCAAGATGGGATTGATATAATCATATTATGTAATTAAACGGTGAGGAATTTCGGAAAACCGTTTTGGAATTAGATTAAGGACTACGTTTTCGAAATATTTTCTTTATACAGAGTGATCGAAGCAGTCGGTAACGAACCAAACTTATGTTCTTTTAAATGAGACACTCAGTATTAAAATATCATTTGGTAACTGTTTGTACATATGACCAATTTGGTTTCATTATTTTAGGAATTTATTGTAATTAGTTATTATAATGTTTTAATCTGGTATCGCATTAGTAACAAATTGTTTCTTGTTTGCTTTCAGTTCCTCCAACAGTTTAACGTCAACACTCTCAATGATGCCAGTATTGAAAAAAATTAATTCACAACATCTTATTTTGGATTCACTGCCAGAACCTTCAACGCCATCATATCTTTTCGAGTCGTTAACACCTATAGAAGAAGAAATGTTGAAATTTTCCTGTAGCAAAGGATACAGCAACGAAAATACATTTTCCGAGAAATTAAGAGACTATGAAGATCATAATCATATACCTAGATCTATGTTTACAGCAATGTGGATTGATTCCTGTATCAAATGAGTTGTAACCAAAGTACCAGAGTTACTAATCCAATCGAGTTTTAATCTGTGATATGTATTTTATAATGAAACTGCTAGGAATATCTTCGAATGTAATATAAGTTGTAAAAGTATGACGAGGTGTAGAATTAGGAATAATCGACTAATTTTATTCGAATAACTCACATAGCTTCGATATAATTATTGTATTTTTAATTCAATATATCTTGTTAAAAACTATATTACAGTGTTTGATTGAAATTTTGAATTAGTTTTAAATATTCATACAGTGCAGCAACATATTTATTCTTCTTTTGTTGCAAGAAACGTTAGTAAAACGTGACTATAACCATAAACTTTTCTCGTTCGAATTTATTCATTATTATAAAATGACCATTCCCTGTTAACTGAAATGTAAGTTATGAAAAATGTTATCGATAACAACTTAACTATATCTGCATCCAAAATATGCATTTTCATAAATTAAGATTAGAAATGGTTCTGTGACTTATAGCATTGACAGAGCCAGAATTTTTTATATAAAAAAGTTATAACGATTTTTTTCTATACATATACAGATATATAAAACATGGTCTAAAATACATACATCAAATTTCTGCCGAAAAAAGTACATAAAATATAATAGATACATAGATATAATAGATTTGCTTATCTCATACTTTATCCTTCAAAATCTGGACAGTAGAAAATTATATCATAATCTTGTAATTTATCGATAAGAAATATTATTGTTTATAGATACTTTTGTCTAAAACCCATTTAATAATTACAATGATATGACTTTCACGGTATGAATGATTCAAACACGCATGAGAAAACATTATTTTTTATTTATTAGTATAAATTAACATGCTAATCTGTTTTTCATGAGATATTTACATTCTTAATAAAGAGAAATTATAAAATGACTAATGTGACACAACATTCTGCATAATTTTAAAATTGGTTCCAGTATCGATTAGGTATACGTAGAATGATACTCCCAGCTACCTAACAAGAAAACAAAATTATTATATTCCAGACTAATTTATTTTACAAGCAAACTGACGAAACTATCCCCCTCCGATATTAATAGAGATTGTAACATGTAGAACATCGAAAAATAAGGGACACTACGGCGAAGTTATCCTTCAACAACACATTTCTAGCCAAAGCAAAGAAAACATATATTTTATCCAAAAGGGCTTTCGATTATTTTATCAAAGAGCCAGCAAGTATCGGAATGGTACTCCTAGCTTTTTTATCTTCAAGCAATTTTAATTTTATGAAGGCTAGGGTCTGAAGATTAGGGACAGGTGCTAGTACCAAAACGTAGTTTTTATATTAAAAAATGTACAGTATGTACCTTATTTGATAACCACAATAAGGTTGATAGTCTTCAGAGTTATGATAATCAAAAAGTGTTTTATGCCGAAATATTTTTTATACCATCCACACCTTATTATGACTGGTCCTTCTTAAATTCTACAATGAGATAGCTGTCTTTTGGAGAAGGAGAAATGCATTGATGGCCCACAGATTGCCGGGCGTTCTTATAGATAATTGGCTTTGTACCAAGCATAGTGGATAAAATCTTAACATAGAAAAAAAATTGCAGATGTGTTAGCCTTGCAAACGGAAAATATTATTTCGTACATGCAGGCAAATAAAGCAATTGTATCTGATAACTAACAAATACATTGCTCCTAAAAACGAAATATGTCAATGCAGGAGTTGCATTGTAGTGATACGACATCTTGGATGTCTTTGTATCTTTATTCTGGCCAACAATCTAATAATAAAAGTGACTTTTAACCAACATTAGGTGGATATACTTTTTTAGTTCAATCTAGTACTAGCATATATACAACGTCCTGCAAACCATCTTGTATTGAATAGGTTTGGTATATGTAGTTTGTAAAATATTACCATGACTAAATTGACGTTTCCTATGTTATACAGACGGTGCCCATCTAGTGTGAGTAAGTGCAATATCTTGGTTGAAAAGAGCGATAATTCAATAAGAAGAGCGATATTTTATGCGTCCAGTTTTCTCAAGAACTACAAACCTAAAATAATGCCGATTATACAGAATGTCCCATTTCGCCTTTACCACTACGTGTACCATTAGTATTAGACCTGAATATGGAAAACCGTTTTCAGTTTTGTGAATGCCCACGAGAAAAGCAATGAAGAAGAAAAATGTTGTTGCCAATGTTTTATTCACAGCTGCATCGTCATCTTCGAATACACGAAGTCCTCCAAATGTTAATTATGGACACAGGTTTCATCATGATGATACTTGTTCATGAATTCGGTGTTTATTCTTCATTATAATTATTATTTCACTTAGACAACATTTAAATACCAGATATCCAAGCAAATTTCCAAAATAGGATTGTGTTATGCTGAAAAAAGAACATTTCAAACAATGTCTTTAATTTTTTTTGGTTTTTAAACTTTTAAGCAAGTAAATTGATAACTAAGGAGTTCTATACTGTCATACTGCGTTCTTTATCTAATGTGTTGAACTTAAGTATAGGAAACGCTGTAGCAAAATTGTAGAATAACATTTTCTGCGCACCCCTTACACTGTAGGTTAGTTTCTGATATGATGTTTTGAAAAATATCTCAAAGACCGTCAGTTTTTTTATATGAATACCATATATAAAGTGCCTTTTTTCATGTAGATTCAAAAAACTGATAAAAAATCAAGGTTTGCATTAAGAAAAACAAAGTTGCTGTCTATCTGGAGAAAACGGGACATGCTATATAATCAGCATTATTTTTAGGTTTTTAGATTGATAGATTGAGAAAACTGGACACATGAAATAAAAAAAGATTCACAATTATCGCTCTTATCAACCAAGATATAGAATTTTCGCGCACTAGGTGAGCATCTCGTTATAGTCTAAAGATATAAATGAGTATTATTATTCCCAGTTTTTTTGTGACTATAATACAAACATTTGGTGTATGGAATATTCTTTATTGCAAAAATGGTCACAATCAGGGCCACTTACCTCTTTTAAACATAAGTACTAGCAGTAGGGACAATAACTTATCAGTTGTAGATATGGTAGCCTCGAATGGTACAGCTATGTGTAATCGCTGCAAATAATTAAACTACTTCTTCTACCTTCCTAGATCTTTCTGGGGCTAGATTTAGAACCCATGAGTTAAATCCACTTTGGTCTGTGTTGTTGATATTTATATACTATTGTAACTTTCACATAGCAAATATGAAGATAAGAAAACTACATGAAAACAAAAGAATAAACAAGTTGAATTTACATAAACAAAATATACTTTTTTAAGTATTTGTGTCTCTTATAAATATTTGCTATTTTTTATCTTGGAATCTTATCAAAAGTATTTGTTTTGAAAAATACCTGGAAGATTTGTTTATTACAGTATTACTAAAATATTGTATAAATTGAATTTGATATAAATAGGCACAAAATAAAAACAAATAGCATTTGATTGACTATACAATGTTGATAAATCCACAACTGAGTGTCGACAATAGTAATTACAATACATACAATGTTTCTATTGATAGTAGCACTTTCCCCTGATCATTACACCAAAGTTGAAATAGGAATCCGAAATAGACGTTGAACTTGCATAATCTGCTAGCATAGACTATAAAAACTTAAGTAATTTACACAAATAACAGCAGGTCTCGAATTTCTAAATTTTTGTGAGTGAAAAGGGCCTATTGGTGTTGAAAATGACGCTTCTTTTTACTGAATGCATTTTCGTATGACCAAATATTCTTCTCCGTGTAAAAATTGCTTCATCGGTCGACAAACTTCTTCCTACAGGAGATGAATCACTTTTGAGCTGAGCCATATATCTATTATTGAAAAAAATTATGCCAAGGTATTACAAAAAAAAAATATTTTAACTTGAAATCCAATGAACCATAAAAAATAAAGTAACGCATATAAGAAACAAACAAAAAATGTTGATTTTATGTCAGTTCATAATACGGATACGATTAGGAAATTATATAATACACTGAACATTTTTCAGCATTCGCTTCAAATCTGTTTTTCTCTTAAGTAGTACAGCTCAGTGAAATACATATGGCACATAAAATCAATTAAGACCGGGATTTTTAAAATTGTGTCAATACAATAGGATGCAAATGCATACCAGATTAGGCAATAAATTTGCTGAGTAAAAATTTATAATTTCAGGATAAAGAAAAATTTATAGTAGGTACTATTGTAATGTGCATTATTAATTTTATTATATTCATAAAGATGACACTTTTCTAATGCCTAAATACTATATAATAAATTTTACTACAAATATCCGATCCTCAAATCAGAATTGAAAAAGATTTTTAAATACATCATATAGGTATGTAAAATATCCGTAAATGGAAAATATAGGTACCTATGTACACGGATTTCAGTATTTGAATATGTCCAATCAAACACTATGAAACTTTATCAAAAGGTGAGGCAATTATACGAAACCTGATAAAGTGTAAACACTATAACACGGTTGTTTATACTAAAGAATAAAAGATGGAGTACACATGCATACCCTAAAAGAAGATATCTACCTTAATATTTATTTTTCGACAGAGACCATTTTCAAAGCGTTTAACTGCACATATTACCTACACCTTGTCCTAAATTATCTCTCATTTAGTATAACACGTAATGCATTAAAGATTCGAATAAACTTGTCTACAGATATTTTACTTCCTTACTTTTATGTCGATAGATTTGTACTATCTATATAAAATTAGTTTATGTTCAAATCTATTAAATAAAATAAATTATCTAACAATTATGTAATAAAATTATTTTATTTTTATCTCAAAGATTTAGCTGTCTAAATCAGAAATTAAGTTTCTAGAATCATTACAGTTGCTGTTATCTTGCAGGCTTAGAGTAGATAATAACGTCATGTTATCCATTGTACTATAGTCTGGTTCGTTGCGTGTATTTTCTAAACCCGGGATTAGGGGTTGGTTCTCTGTCGTATCTTCAATTGAGCACTCAATGGACGGACTAGGTAGGTCCTCGATCAATGGTGCGATTTGATTTTCTCGCATTTCAATACCATTTTCAATTTCTTGTTCGTCTTCTTCTGTATCCTAAAATTGATATAACATAACAACAATTTTAAAGAATGCTTAATAAAAGCGTACCGCTGGTACTACAGGCGTTGTTGATTTGTACTGGAAAGCACTGTTTGATAAATCTACTTCTACGGGAAACAATGGAGGTCCAGCCAATAATTCCAAAGTTTTAGTATGTAGTTCCGCTAATCCTTTAATTAATTTTGCAAGATGGCCACCTAAGGATTGCACATGTTTGTTGTCTAAAAGTTCCATTTTAACAAGCACATCCGCCCGAAGTTTTGCAAAACGCTCTCGAGCTACTTGACGACATCGTAATATTAACCTGAAAAGCAAATATATAATACATTTAAGTTCAACTGCAATAGTTGCTTAAACTGGCAAAGAAAATCAGTCAGTAGACTATGTTGATCTGTGGGGCATAAGAGATGCTTTTTGTAATAACTAAATTATTGCTTTAGCAACATTGGAAAGAGAGGTGGCATTTTTACATAGAATATATAATATAAAATTATATTGCCATTCAAGAACAAACTGTTTAGAATTAAAGGAGATTGAAATGCCTCTTCTTTTACAATATTCTAAGAAAATACGAACAATTAGAAACGTTAGGAAATACAAAGTCTTAAATCAAGCGAGTGAAATTACGACGTAAAAATCAGAAATGAAGTTCAGTTCTTTAAGTGTGTTAGAATAAATTAAAATGTAATATTATATAATTGCTTATCTCAGGTTATGGCGCACAACACTAGAAAGCTCATTGAATGTTAGCTACATTTTACATATTATTATAGGTAAGTCAATTAGCAATAATAAATTACCTATACTCATAATTTCCAGTTTCAACACGATAAAGTGGCTCCTGTAATGCTGCATAACCACATTCCTCATCGTCCATTTCCTTTACCTTCAGACAATATGCAAGATATTCAAATTTAGCGTCAGCGTATTTCTTCACTGTCAACCTAGTATCAGGTATAGCTTTATATAAATAGGTACCCATATCAGCCAAAACCTGCAAAAATATAAATAAATTATTTTTGATAAAAACATTCGTATATAAATTGATAATAAGATAAGATGCTATGGCCATAATTTTAACTTAATTAAAATTTAAACATATGCATGCTATATATTATTGTGTTATGACATTCGTTAACCTTACCGGCTTGATTTTCTTAACAATATCACTTCCAATTTTTTCCATATTTCGATGTTGTTCCCCAAAAAGTCTGAATGCCTCGCTAGCTCTTGGTTGTGGTTCTCGGACTGCTAGCGCAGAAAAAACGTCGCCCATAGCTTTTACTGCTTGATGAAGATCAACATGAGCCTACAAACAGTTATACAGCAATAACATAATTATGAAATCTTATGCTATCTATCTTACTTGAAGTACACGTTTACAATGATCAACTAAACCTCGATACATAATTTCTGTGTCTTGAAGTTCTTGCAATTTTTTCACTAAAGTATCATTACATAAAATAGCTCGCGATAAGCCAAGAGCATCTGCAGTAGATGAACTCATATTTTCAACCAATCGATGCTTGACCTTTTTTAAAACTATGTCTAAACTCTTTCCTTGTCGTGGATCTGCATGTAACTTATTGTAATTAATAATAACTTCGTCCTGAGATGATTTAAAGTGTAAGTAAAAAATGTATAATTCAATAATAATGTATACTTTTGCAGCTTGAATCATCTTCGCCACCTCCACTTTTGTTTTGCCTTTAACGGGTTGGCCATTAACTGCAACCAACTCATCGCCAGACTGAAGAGTACCATCTTTACTAGCAGCTGTATTGTCAAAAATTTGAACGATGTACAAGCATGGGCATAAAGGTGCACCTCCACCAATACTAATTCCAATTAAATTATTTGCATCCTTCTTAATAGTAATACTACCAGATGTGACTGTCATGCCCCTATAAGAATATAATGTATAACTAGAAATTATATAATACAAAAATAATTTTCTTGGACAATATTATATCTTCGAAATAACTAATCTACTAAAAAATTGATTAGGTAGTAATATTTTTCTTAATCAAAAATTTATTTCAAGTTATGGTTACATAGGGCGCTACATGTTTTCTTTACATCTATTTGATGCACTTTATACATTAATACTATTATAAAAAAATATGGCTATAGGCTACAATTATGTATATAATAGCTAATATACTCTCGGAAAATGTATCAGGATATTTTGAAGATATTTTTTTATTAAAATATTTAGTTGTATTATTCCACTGTCCAAAAAATGCATGCTGGAACATTTATTCACGACGAAATGTTAAAAGTAACATTATCCTTTCACATTTGCTATCATATTTTTATAAAACTATCGACATGAAGGAATACCATTAAGAGTGCTCATTGTGTACAACTACTACAGAATTACAAAATTAATATAGCCAGTGTGTCTTCTGTTACTCGTACAGTACCTCATTCAAAAGCTTTGCCAGTACCAAGACCTATAGGTATTTCGAATGAAGATTACAGATGCAAAGGAAGACATTTTCGAGTTATTATTGATCCGTGATGATGACTATTTGTAAATCAGTCAGAATTAAATGACTTTATTCGAGATCTGAACTTGTCAAAAACTCTAGCAGAAATACTAGAATCTAGACTTCAAGGATGGAAGCTGTTACCTCCGGCCACACATATTTCTGTGTATCGTAAGCGCCAGCATGAGCTGTCACAGTATTTTTCAACCAAAGAAGGTCTTTCATTCTGCAATAATATCGATGATTTGATGCTGATATTAGATCATCAATACAACCCAGAAGAATGGCGTAGTTTTTTCGATGCTTCGAAATTGAGTTTAAAAGTTGTCCTTCTTGACATAGGAAACGTTTATCCATCCATTCCGGTTGGTTATGCAGTCCATATGAAGGAAACATATAAAAATATGACTCATCTTCTCGACAAAATTAATGACAAAGTGTACAAATGGCATATCAGCGTTGACCTCAAAGTTGTAGCAATTCTACTCGGTTTACAACTGGGGTACACAAAGCATTGCCGTTTCCTTTGTGAGTGAGATAGTCGATCGAGAAATTCCCACTACGTCCTTAAAGATTGGCCAGTTAAGGCTCAGTATATTCCTGGACAAAAGAATATACTTAATAAGGGAGTAGTGGAATCTGATAAAATATTTCTTCCACCATTGCACATCAAATTAAGATTGAAGATGAAGAATTTCGTCAAAGCAAGGATAAAGATGGTAGTGGATTCGAATACCTTCAACAAAAATTTCCCAATATTTCAAATGCAAAACTTAATGAGGGAATTTTTGCAGTACTCAAAATTAAACGTCTACAATAAGATTTGAATAGATTTTAAATAGCTTAATCCAAAACTTTCCAGGAAACACAAAACCTGACAATTACATAGCAATTATTAATGAACTTCTTAGAAGTTACCATGAACTGGGCTGTAATACAAGCCTTAAAATACATTTTTTACACTCGCACCTGGATTCCGGCGAGAGATTTTATTGAGACATTTCTGTTATCGAAAAATATTATCAAGGCAAGCGGAACAGTGAAATGTTGGCTGATTATGGTTGGAGTTTGATAGAAAGTACCGTAGAACAGTATAAAAGAAAAACATTTCAAGACAGAACGTTTGTACCAAAACCTGACGTGCCAAAATTAATTGGTTTTTATTGTTATAGTTACTAAAGAAAAATAAAAAAAAATCCTGTCATTGGCGGTTATAGGTTTTTTTTCGATGTATAGGTACAGTAGTACAATACGCAGTAGTGCAAAAATAAATAAGTTTGATATTTAATAAAAAGGACAATCTTACAAAAATATTCTTAGACATTTACCGGCAATATACTTAACAAGTACAATAGCGAAGCAAAAGTACACAACTGTAGAATATTTAATTAATAATTTTGAAGAATATACGTAAAATTAATACGTTCATGAATTACTCTAACTTGTAGTTAATTCTCGTCGCAATACCTACAAAACTAGCTTATTGGGCATTAGGTACATTAAGATCAGTCACACTACCAATCATTATCTCCGACTCTGAGAAATTTTATTTTGATATGTGTTAGGTTAAAATTACCTTAGTAATTAAAAAAACTATTCTGTTAAAAAAAAATATTTTTTCCACAGTCGGGAGTAGAAATCAGTTTCTATGACATCAAAATTAAAACAGAAGTAGTCGATTATTCCCAAAGGAGTATAATGCTCCAATGAGAGTTTACATTATGGAGAACGTTTGTGATTCATGTAGTTATGACAATAACTCAACGACTGCTAAATAAATGCTCAAATCCGAATACAATAATTCTGGTGCTACTTACTTCATAATGACAAAATATGTGTTTTTAAGTTAATGAGACCGTGGAAAAAATAGTATATACCATTTAGGAGAGATGCTATTTTGTCCTCGGTTCAAATTGCACCTCTGCCAAAATAACGTATTTCTCTCCCTTATAGTATAATATACTATTTTTAATTGGAATCCTCTAGCAGTATACTTAACATAAGTTTAGTTTTCCTAACCTTCTTTGCTAAAATATTTAATAAAAGTATTTTACTGCTGTTGTAACTAACTTAAGAATAAATCTAATACCTTACAAGCTTATTACAAACTATATCAAAGTACACAATAAAAAAAATACAGTGTGGTGGTTAAGTATGAAATAAATTTTATAAATAGAATTTTAAATAATGGACATTTTTTAATCGTAGACGCTACTTTGTTCGCTAATATTTGTTACATTTATGACGTCATTGACATATGACTACCTACATTTTACGTTCTTCTTATTTAACAGAGTATTCTATTCCCCATCGTATAATTACAAAAAAGTAATATGTTACATTAGAAAGTTTTTCTAAAAAACGATCTAACAATTTAGTTGGCTATAGTGTGTAGATGGTGGAAAAGAATCAACACTGATATTACCACAAAGATGACCTGAATGTCGTTTTAAAGAACAAAATATTTGAATTGAACTTCTTGTTTTTTTCTGATCAGCTTTGTTTCGTATGCGATGCATATTCGACAATTCCTCCACAAACTATAACAATTATCGAATAAATAATCTTATCCTCTATCAGGTAAAAGAAATGTCGCTGATGGAACAAATTCAAAAAATATTGTCGAGCAAAGTAGCATCTACTGTGCGTATTATATAAAAATTATGATACGTAAAGCATCTTTACAAAAAAATTTCTATTTTAAGAAATTTATTTCACATTTTGCGAAATTGTTAGATATTTGTGAATATTCAAAAATACATGCTTTGAATACTTACACGTGTAACAAAATCAATGGTTCTGAAATAGATATCTATGTATATTCCTAAAGTAGCATTGGACCCGATGTAGTATATAGAAAGCTCTACACCTTGATAAAAACGTTGGAGATATTGGTACTATGAAAAGAAGCGTTAAGAAAAGTTGTTTGTATATCAAATCAACTTCTAACCTTCAACCTTTCAAAGTTTTATTGGCGATTAGGATTCGGACTTCAGGAATAACAATTTATAAAGAAAACTACTACTACTATTATTAGGAAGATATTAATATTAAAACGTATTTTTAACGAAAATTGAAATTGAAATCTTTCTTGATTGGAAACAAAATTGCAATATTTCAAAAGTTACAGCTAACGTGTGGAAGTTTTTGCGCACAATGTATAAGAAATCAATTATTTTTTAGATTAAAAGCTGTAAATGCTATCTCTGAAATAATATCTATTATATCATACACTTGTATGCCAAACCCATTGATTTGTTGTTTGTAGATCAAGCAAAATATCTGCTAATGGTATCTGATGTAGCGGCTTAACTATTTTTGCAAGTGATGAATAGCTAATATAAAATATTTCATTACAATCTGTAAATTGTGTCTATTCTGCTAATTTGTCTCAAATATACTTGCGTGCAGTCAAACAACTACAGTAGTGTTGTGCTTAATTCCTCTGCGCTAACTTCAACTAGCAAATCCAACACTTACAATGTATTCTCTCTAGTAAATCTTTCGTACGGTGCTAAATCAAACATAAGCATATGGCAGTCTGACTTCAATAAATCATCCTCCTGGATTTCTTCTTTCGTTACGGTCAGTATTTCGCTGCTGGTGTCCGAATTATCCACTTCTGATATGTTTCTATCAAATGACCACGAACATAGCATCATATTGCAAGACGTCACAAGACTACATCTACTTACAGATCAACTAACGATGAACTGGCAGTCTCCATTTCGATATAACCACAAGTTTTTCAAAATTAAATATTTCAATAAAGAAAATTCACTATAAATTATAGGTATATAAACTTCACTCTACCATGTCACTATGACAAACAAATACATATGTCAAGTGCACCAGAACGACAAACGATGTCTTCTCCCAAAACTCGCCAAATATAATACCGATCTGACTACCCCTGCTTGGTTTAGCGGAAACGGCAAAGTAAAGAATATATTAAGGATTAAGGTAATAAGTAAGGGAATGTCGGAATGAGGTCAGACGGCATTATGATTCGGCAAATTGCGGGCAAGTTTATAGCTCATTCCAAAGAGTATGTGCCAACGCAGGAAAGAAAAATTATGCGCCAAAGCTTTGGAACTTCAGTCATTTCGTATGCCAGACTTGTAATTCATTATGAAGAATTAAATTCTCGCAGTTGAATATTCAAATCTAGATTTTAGAAATAGCATAACGGTAAAGAATCTATTCATTTGGTGAATTTTGATAACTGTGTTATAAAAATAGAAGCAACATATAATATACAGATATACAGTCTTCTGAATATATTTTCAACAGATGTCACTACATTCTATGATGAAAAGCATTTCAAAATAAAAACATAAAAAATGTATCTAATAAAACAACTAAAAGCATATTTAGAGTAAATAATTGTTTCCAAATAGCGCATCGCTACACAACTTCGATATATGAAAAACTTCATCGCAAGAAATAGTCAAGTAAAAAAAAAACAGAGCATTGACGAACAGTACCTATGTTTTCATTACAATTTGAATAAAAGTGTTAACAATGTTAAAAAGTCACACAGAGGTGATAGGTATACAGCGAAAAACTTAGCGACACTTACAATAAATGTGATTTGAAATTTGGAAAGAAATGTGAAATACGAGAAGATAAGAAGTAATATCGAAACTGTCAGTAATGGGGCTGGGCGAGGTATCGACAACATCGTCCAGTATTCGATATCAGTAATGGTATACGTGGTATATATATATGTATCGATACCTTGGATAATATTGGTATCGATACCTTGGAATCGATACCTGGGTATCGATACTTTGGAATCGATACCTAGGAATCAATACCTAGGTATCGATACCAATACAACGATATCTAGGTTTCGATACCAACGAACTACGGTAACAACTACGATATCGTAAAGAATCATTTTTAGACAAATATTTATCGAACTAGCTTTCATATATTGACTCAAATATTAATGAATGAGGGTACGTGTAATTATTCGCGTACAATAAGAATAATTGTTATAAAACAGCCAAAGCATCATAATATTGTACATTTGATACCGTAGATATGTTATTGAATATAATTATTGAAATCAACCTAAAAAAATTGATACCTACAAATCAGTTTTAGGCATCGATTCAAGGAATCAATTCGAGGTATCGATTCAAGGGATAGCTACCAAGGTATCGGTTCTCAGTACTCGGAATCGATACATCGGTTAGTATCGATACCTCGATTGGTATCGATACCAAAAATATCGGTATCGCCCAGCCCTAGTCAGTAACGAAACAATGCAGAATGAACTTGAAATAATAAAAAAATATAGTTATTCCAAAATATACTGAACAAAATGAAATAGTCAAATAAAACAAGAAATACTATGTTCAATAAAAGAGAAACATATTACTTATTGGTCTTTACAACAAAAGGCAGGTTTAAATTTCAATCAGTAAGAGCCTCTATCTCTTACACATACAGCTAAAATTTTTAATAAGAACCTATGCAGTATTCATTTTTATACTGAAGAAAAAATTCTACTTAGGTGTTTTCACTAGGAGAAAAATATTTTTTGTAGAACTTTATTGATAAATCAAAGAAACTCAACCTAAATGCCCACAATACCACGAAAATTTTCAAAAACCGTGATATTCAATTTGCTCCTTCTTCGCAATCGCATATTCTGGCTATTTATAATAAGCAGTAATATCTGAATGGGTGCGGGTAGAACAAGCTAAACAGAATCATTTGTAACGCAAGTTTTGTCTTACAAATAAAAAAAACAACGTTGTGTCACGAGTTGAAACGAATATAAATTAACGGAGCAAAACATATAAGCACTGCAGAGGAATATAATATCCTAATTCAGAAAGTACTTTTAAAATTAACAACATTGAATACTGTATGAATTTCCAAATAAATAATGTTGCATTGTTAATTGTATCTCAATAGCCCGTAGTAGCTCGCGCAAATTTAATTCAACCAACGCTTTTTTTAATATGTCTTTACAAAGCATTACTTGTAAACAGAATAAATAAAAGTACAAAATCTGCTAAACTCGTCGTTTCGCCACTAATGTACTGAAACAACAGGGTTGTCAGAATATCACTGTAATTTGACGTGTAAACCACGCTATAGATGAAAACCTTCTTACTGAAACCTTCTGTCAGAAGGTTTTCGTCTTTAATATAAGTGCTCCATACTTACAAATTACTTCGTATCTCCGATCTTTGTACATGTACATATATGCATACGTAAATGCTCTTTACCTAAACCGAATATGCATTAATAATTAATAATGCATTAGTCTGTATAAGAATAATGGTCCATATTGTACAAACATTAATTTGTTATAAAATATTGAGTCCTGAAGTTCCAAAACTTGTTAAAGTAAACAAAAAATATTAAAATAAGTTAGACATACACGAAACTAAACTAAAAATAAATAGGAAATAATTACAATCGATCTTCTCTCATCATGCTCCAGTGGGCTAAGTCGTACAAAGACGACCCGTAATAATAGGTGTACATAGCGAGAGAAAAGTCTTGAATTCCACAAAATTTAAACGTTTAAAATATACGGCATTCCAAATACGCTAGCGCGATATTACGACACTGAAACACAAAACAAAAACTGTGTAAGTGTAACTGATGCATTAAGAATTATATACCTTGTAACAGGAAGTTTATATCGGGCATCACTGATTATAAAACACCTAAATGTATTGTGCTGTACTTACATTATCGACAGGCACTAAGCGAATAAGCTGCATGTATACAGTTTGTTCTAGTTTAACAGATTTTTTAGTTTTGACTGTTAATATACCTACATATATTAAAAACAACAATTTAATTATATAATTCGTTTCACATATACTAATGCATGTTATGACAATGTCAAAATGTCAATTTAAAATGTAATTAAAAATTTCAGGACATAATGAAATAGAAAAGTGCTTAATTTTAATTAATATTTTTCAAAATAACATTAATCCATCGTTGATTCCTATTAACAAATTGCATACCGTAAAATATTTGTTCCACCAATGTTCTAGAGATAAACATATGCGCAAATACTCCTTTTCTTATTCAACTATTTCATTATTAAGTATTAGAAACATCCATTTATTACGCAACCAAAAATAATGTACTTAAGCTGTGCCAATTTATCAAAAGTATTGCAATTTTTTGAAAGTCAACTTTTTTTATAACATCAAATTTTTTATTTGACGTTTTCGCACAAATGTCATTGAGTTTTTCAATTACTATTTTTAATTATGTGAAGAAGGAGAAAAAGAACTTCTGGTAGTTCCATAACTACATTAGAACTAAAGCAAACTTATATATACTGCCAGGTCTACCAATTTTTATTAACTAATATTAAAGGAAATAGTTTTGCATCCAATAAAATAGTGAATAAGTAGTATGTTACAAAGTGAAAATGTGAGAAAATAAACTGATTTAAAGCCGGAAATGTACTCGAATATTCATTTGAAATATATAGTGTTAGAAACAACATTTTGTTAACGCAGTGCATAAAATCCAAATAAAAAAGAGTATAACGGAAGAAATTTATCGGTTACGTAGATCAGCTAATGCACTATTCGAATATGTATTAGTTTTAATATTTTGTTTTAAATGCAAGGTATATTAAAAGATTAGTCGACATAAACTTAATTAATTAGGTACTTGTTCTATCTTTATCCAAAAATAATAACTTTTAGATAGACTTTTACTGTCAAAAGCAGATCTTCAGTCCATAAAAACACTAAACCAAATTAACCAAACATTATACATATGATACACATTCAATATCTATGCGACACATTTTTTTTTAATTTCTATTCAATGAAAACTTGAAATAGGGATATATGTATATGTCTCAAATAACAAATTACTGCAAGCGTGAGAAGGATTACATACATATGTCAGAAGGTAATATTACTTCATCCTCCAAGTACTCGTACAGGTATAGCTTACCATACCTTAAATACCGTATATTCAAAGTAATGAATTTTGATCTATGTAAAGAAATTTTAATAGTTTTGAAAAATTATAAAATATGACAAATGTAATACGACCT
Organism: Holotrichia oblita; assembly: GCA_023690525.1. Taxonomy (NCBI): domain Eukaryota; kingdom Metazoa; phylum Arthropoda; class Insecta; order Coleoptera; family Scarabaeidae; genus Holotrichia; species Holotrichia oblita. Next base: position 87,518,127 of record CM043015.1, on the reverse strand, counting down.
CCACAATAATAAATGTAATGTTATACATATTGCTGACTCTCATCCAAATTTTATAGAGACTTATTTAATATTTTCAGTTAAATTACACGAACTGGTTGCAATATATTGTTGGATTATGTTTTAAATACTGGATTTCTAACTAACTGATGCATACCTCATTGTGTATCGAATTAGAATGAGGCAATCTTAGTAGTCAGAATATCTGCTTTAAACTATAAAGAGTTAACAAGAGTTAACTAACTAAAAATCCTATTTCGAATCCCAAGTAATCGTTTTTCAACCATTGAATTGCATAACCTCAACCGGATTTTGTGTGTTAATCCTACAATTCAAAGCGAAGGGCATTTCGTCTGGAAATATTCTCAAAAAAGCAAAATCTGTCTTCTTAAATTCAAATAGCAACAGCAGAATATGAGCACATAACTTTATGGATACAAGATTTTTCTAACTTTGGTGTATAACACTGCCCATCACTTAGATATTGCATTTCTATTACTGATTGGTGTCAATTTGGTTCGGACAATATTTCTTGAAGAAGTTTTCCAACTTGGATATTACTTGATCATCCTAATATTTCAGGCAATTACCAAAGCTGTTTTTGTTTTCGAAATTCAGTTCGAATCGTATATGGCTTTGATTTCATTTTAAAGTACATATTGCTGAAGGCAACAGATATCTAGAATAACATCCAATTAATTAAACAATTGAATTTAGCTTTCTTTATTAGTTTTATTTCTTAAAAATAGTAGTTTACTCTTTTAAAAATGTAATTGTATCATGAAGATTAATGAGATGTAATTTATAGAGCTAGAAAATTGATGAAAGCACTGCGTTTGCAATGTTAACAAAATTTTTGTGGAATTTGCTTACATTGTAGAATATATTAAGAAACAATTAATAAGGCATTATACCATACCATTCCATACAATAGTATGCTAATCGAAATTTTGTAACAAGCTAACTTTTGGGTTCCACATTAACGGTGGTGAAGAGAGCGAAAACAAGTTTGGCTACTCTGTCAAGACTTATTCCTAGTGTGCGAGGGATCCGGCAGTAAAACAAAGGAAGCTTTGTATGCCCTGGAAGCAAAAAATATAGAAATATCCTAGAACGGTTGCAGAGAAGGGCACTCTGAAAGGTGACAAATGACTGACGAACCATCTCTACCGCTTGAATGCGGACCATAACTGAAATACAGACCATAACTGGACTATCTCTAATTACGGTGCTGATTGAAGAACAACTTCAACTGTTTAACCTCCGGAAATCGTCTCCGGCCTTAGACAAAAGGAAAGTAAGAGGTTGCACATTAGCCAAGTAGCAGTAGACGTGGGATGTGGGAGCTAACACAGCAGCATGGACTAGGATCCATATCCCTGATCTAATAGGATGGATAGATTGTAAACACAGAAAGGCAGATTACCTGGAGTTTCTGGTGGGCCACGGACATTTTAGATCGTATAAAGATTCCAGACAACATGCGAAGACCTTTATATATTACAGACACGCCAGAACACGCAATACTAACATACAGGAGGTGGAAAGATGATAGAAATCATTTGGCATCCGAGGTGGAACAAGATCTGGTTACTACCAACGTAATAAATATTATATTGAGCTCTGAAGTAAACTGGAAAAGAGTAGTCAGATTCATTAAAAGAATTCTATCGGTCAGGGAACAAATACAAAAGGAATTAAAGCAAAAGGAAGGCGAACAAGGGACAGCATCAACATCAACTGAATCACGGGATGAATAAAAGTCAAACATAAAGAATAGTAGGAGGGCAAGACACTAATCGTGTTATCTGAAGTAACGGCATAATGGCAATTTCTGCATGAAAGTGAAGAAAGATCTTTTAGTGTGTAAACTGTACTTGCACATATCACAAAAGGTTTTTCACTTTACTAAAAAAAAATTACAAATTCGCGGTTGTCATCACATAACTTTACTTAGTTACTGTTTACAATTCCTATTTCTAACAACACAGTACGTTAGAAAAGTGAAAATTATATTTTTTATAGGTATATATTTATGTTCTGTGATTTCAGATTGTGACAAAAACTGTTACCTGTGCAGTACATAAAAATTTAGCCCTTAAGATTAATGTGTTAATATGTACTACACAATAGTCATTTGTAACAACCATTTAGTTGCAGTGATTGGTGTCTATGAAACATGCATGTTATGTATAATGTGAATTGTTCTTTAATTGTCGCCCGGTATAAAATTTCGGCTACTAACATATTAAAACCAAACTTGTTACTTTAATTGAGTAGGTAATTTGTTGCACAATTCAAGAATGTTTACATTTACTACGGTAGAACTACAATACTTTATAAATATTTTGTATTATTAATTAAGCAATTTATTTATTTAATATTTTAGGTTCTTACTATGTGCTTAATTTAATCTACTGAAACAAAATGTTTCTTTATGCAGCTTTTGTCAATTACCATCTAGTTTAGGTAATTTTTAAGATTTAATTTTGACTTTCAGGTCCGTCAGCTTTTCATCATAAATATTAAAAGCCCATATTAACAAGCTGAATAAGCAAATAATAAAAAGGTTACTTACTATTTTAAACACTTCCTTCCTGTTCTGATATCAAACTAAGCAATACTTACTGTTCAATATGTTAAAACGAATACGCAGCTCAAACGAAAACCACAAACAAAATAATGCTGGAATAATTCTTAGCCAATAAACGGTAGTGATAAATGATAACCGTAGAATTTATTAATTAAGAACATCTGGTTAAACAAAATTAACAAAAAAATAGCTTGGTGCTCGTGTAGCACAAAACAATGAAAGCGGAAAAATCAATAATTCGTCTGATATCATAAATAATCTCACGTACATTTTGTCCTCCTCCAGGAAATAGTCTTCATCGTAATCCAACATTTTATATTTACCGACCTTACAAGAGCACAGAATTTTTAAACAGTGTAGCAGATAGGTAATAATAATTTGAAAAAACACGAACAAATAGTAAAATTTAAGTTTTTCAGACCCTTCGAACTATTTGAATACCATCTTTAGTTGCATATACAAACTAAAAACTTCCAGGCGACAACGATAGATGGAGCGGCATATGAGCGGGTAATCATTATATTCTAATTTTATATGTGCAATCGATGTATACAGATGTGTGCAAAAAAAAATGGGACAACTCCTTGTAAGCATAAATTCCAAGTTTTTAGCCGTGTAAATGGATCTGCCGTGACATACAGCATTGTCAGATTTCCAACGTTTTACATGAATATGTCACATTACAAATTATCAAAAGATAGAGGACAGCAGGAAGACACTTAGGGAGGTTGCGGACAACTTTGAATTGCAAATTATCAGTCCTGTCGTATATAAATATGCCACAATAGATGAGTTTACTTAACCGTCCAATGGTAAATATAGTGCGTAAATTTTGTCTTGTAATTTAAATTAAATGCAAAATTGCTTGCGTACGCCACTTGTATGTGTAAGAAATTGACCAGTTTAGTAATTACATATAGACACAAACATCTTGCATGTGGTGTCTGTTATTATTAATGTATTTCTGGGAGCGTTCTACGAAGTTTGCTGATGCGCTTTCCAATCATTTGGATAACTTGTACGAGAATAGCTTCTTTCTGTTCTTCCGCGGTTTGTATTCGTATGTACACGTCTTGAAGTGACTCCAAAAGAAAGAAAAAGTATATGACCAAACCAGGAGCCGAGGAGGCATCATACCTGGAAATTAAACTGTGTGAGCTGTCGCTCTATCCTGCTGAAATCGCTCATATCAGATAAAGGCAGGATTTGTTCATAATTCAAGCAAAACGAGTTGTGTATCATCATAGGTCTAGCGCTCCGAGTTCACGATAGCAATAGGTCCATTATAGTTGTCAAAAATATATGGTAGATTACAACAGTTTGGTTATAGCGTACCTAATTTTCTCCAGAAATCCAGGTAGTTTTGATTATTAGTGATAAGAACTACCTTTTTGTAAATATCCAAGGCATACGTGATTTTTGAAAATTAAAAGTATGGTACAAATTACTTTCTACACAAGCAGGGTTGAACTCCAGAAGATGAAATTTCAACTAAAAAATTTACAGACTCTTATACCTATTCATGCGTCGATCCGAGGACACACTGTATATATAGGCTGTAACAATAGTGCGATATTCTTCCATATCTTCATTTTTATGCAAAATACAGCAAATATTTAATTACGAAAGTTGTTTAGTTTTACGAAATTTATAACGTAAAATTATTCCACGATATCCAGGGTGTTTAGTTCGCCCGTATCCATCAGTATCTTTACATTTTTAACTGGAACATCTATATAATCACATTTTTTAATTGCATAGGAGATTTTAAGGCAACTTTATACAGGATCACATTCAATTATTTTCGATAGTTTAAAAGATATTGACGTTTGTTTGAAAATTTTGACATTTTGCTCTCTTCAGAAAAAATGCCATTATATCGCTAACGGAAAAAATGTAACATTATGAAACTTAACATAACGTTAGAAGCATCTCCTATGATGACAATAAACAAATGTAGACTTAAATACGTTATACAGAGTGTTCTAGAAATCAGTGTCACTATATTTTTATGGGTTAGTTGTAAACGAAATTTAATTATCTATTAGTTTGAATGAAGCATGTATGTAGTTGAAATTAATGGTTTTAGAGATATTTCAAATTATTTCTCATTTCTATATGTTGCTATGTAGGCGTGTTCTTTAAACGAAAGTTTAGAAACCAAACATTAAATAAAAATTTTAAATTTGAACTTTTTTTACTATTTGTCTGCTGTGCTGACATTTTTGTAAATCTACGTGCGTTTTAAATTTGTACTTATATTTAAAATATAGAGGTACGTTAACATAATTGATATAAAGTGACATCCAGAACCTTTAGTCTTTGAAAAACTTCGGGATCGATTTGAAGCAACTGAACATGTAGAATACAAACGGGCCAAACCAGTTACAAATGAAAATAATCAATTTCCAGTACCATGTCAATCGAAGATCCCCATACTAGTACAAGAAAAATTGGATCACAATAATTAGGAATAAGCCGTATATCGACTTCACGGATTTTACATCAACACAAATTTCATGGCCACCATAATACATTATTTATAGAAATTGTCTGGGAATGATTTTGAAAGTCGTCTCAACTTTTACCGGTGGATGTTCAATAAAGAACGGAAAGAACCAGGTTTTCATAATTTTATTTTATTCACGGTCTAAGTGACTTTCCATAAAAGCGGTTACGTTAATAGACACAATTTTTTATATTACGACCGCGAAAATCTTCATTTTATAACAGTGGATTACCAACATCGTTGGTCTTTAAATGTATGGAAAGGAATAATGGGCAACCGATTACTTGGTCCATATTTCTTTAATGGTACAGTTAACGGGGAAAATTATCTAGCCTTCCTAAAACATGAATTAGGAGATTTTCTAGACATCCTTCCTCTTAATATGATAAGGAATTTGTGGTTGTAGCAAGATGGGGCACCGTGCCATTTCTCTAGGAGTGTCCGAAATCATCTAAATAATGCACTTCGTGATAAATGGATTGGCAGAGGAGGTCCAGTGTATTGGCCACCAAGGTGACATAACAACACACAGAAATGAGAAATAATTTGAAATATCTCTAAAACCGTTAATTTTAACTAGATACGTGGTTTATTCAAACTAATAGATAATTAAATTTAATAATAATAAATAATAAATAATAAAATAATTTAATATTTAAATAGATACAGAGAACTGTCAAGTTTAATTAATTTTTATATCTGTCAGATATGTAGACGCGACCATATTGAATATTGGAATGTCGCTTTCCTATTGGATATAAACGTATATCGTAATGAAAAATCTGTATTCCTATTGGATGTAAGTAAAAACTTGTATCATAATGAAAATCTATATCGTAATGAACATCATCAAAGTACAGGTTCAGCATATCTAATAATACAATTAAAGTATGGGAGTAGAAAACAACATGTAAGTATTTGACTCGAGAAGTACATAATCATAATTATACAGATATCAGAGTACATTTAATACCGTTAGAAGTATGTGTCAGGTGTATTCGACGATGGGCAATGGAAATCACAAGAGAAACTACGTATGCATTTACGTAAAACTTTTGAACTCATACATCGAATGTTTATAAAATTTTAATGACGTTGTTTTTATTCAAAGAAGCTAAGTTCGAGGTAACTTCGTCTGATACTACAGCGAAGGTCGTATCCACTACTAAAAGTTGATGAGTTCCAGTCTTACATTCGTGTCTATCTGCAGTTCGTGGGCAGTTCAGTTATATCGTAGTTCGTAATTTAATGATGGCCGGCAAAATATTTACAGTATTCTGTCTAATTTCTTTAATTAATAGTGTAGCATGGGGACAGACACAGTTTACTATTCCTGACCTAACATTGCATGCTTATTCACCACGAGGATTTCGAGCAGAAATGCCAGGTAATTCATTAAGATTAATCTTATTGTTTTCATAGTTATCGTGTCTGATATAATAACAAATAAATAAATTGTTATAAATATTTACACATGTATCAGGTAATTGTTTATATTTATATGTAATTATCTATTAAACAGAATTTTCTATAATTCTGTAAATACATGCATATTGAATTCCGTAAACATTTATGAAAGAAAAACTAAAAAATCTTCTTTCTGTCGGTATTTCCTGGAAGGAAGTTGTCGCGAATGTTATCTACATACATACATGTATATGTAAGTACAGCAATTCTGTACGTGTAAACCAATACCACGAGATAAACTATTTCGGTAAAACATATCGGATAAATAACTTTTGTAAAATTCTGTATCCTGTACAAATATAGACATTTTCATTTATTTCCAATTAGAACTTAATATTTTCTGTTATTATATGTATACATGGTGGTGTCCTTAAGTTCGTCGAGAAATATTAAGGCGCGATTCCTTGGGTAATCTCGGGAAAAAAAGTTCCTATAAACATATGTATGTCCTAAAGTGCTTCGTTGTAGAGATACAGGCTGATTTATTTCGCTTAAAAAAAATATTTCAAAAATTTAAGAAACGGTTACAATAAACCGTAACGAAACTGTTGAAAATGACCACCAACAGCTAATATGCAGGGTTCTATTCTCCTGTTCAATTGCATACTCACACGCTGAAGAAGTTCGGGAGTGTTTCGAATTGTTTCGCATCCCACAATTATGCGATTTTTAAAGTCATCGACATTTTGAATTGGCGTAGTATAAGCAAAGGATTTTAAATGTCCCCACAGAAAAAAGTTTAGAGGGTTCAAATCAGGACTTCCACTCCTCGACTTATTCATCTATTTGGATATGTCCTATTTAAAAATTGCCGAGGTTGTAAACTAAGGTGTGCTGGAGCGCCGTCGTGCACAAACTAAACTTAATTTCAGATCAAAAGTGGAATTTCTTCTAAAAGGTCAGGCAACTCGTTTTCAAGAAACAACCGATGAAGGAAGGAAAAAGGGACCAATTAAATAATACATATATTTAAGGAAAATTACTCTTACGGCATGCGGATTTTCATCTGACCATAAACGGTTGTTGTGGAAATTCATAATTCCATTTCTGGAGAAATTCGCCTCGTCAGTAAATAGAATGTAGGATAGAAATTGCGCATTTTCGGCAAATTTTGTCAGAACCAATCATACTCTGAATATGGAAAAGATATAACTGGTGATCGTGTAATATCCTTAACCCTCCGATCGGTGACCGATAAACTGATAACCGATAAACTGGGGTACAAGATCCGTAGTAGTAAATTTTTAACAATGGTAATACGTAAAGACATTTGCAATAAACATAAAATCGCAATAGAAGCATTATTAAAAGCTGGACCATTCTCTCATCGAGAAATGCGGTTCCCGTCATACCGTGAAAAGGATATCTAAATTAATGGAACAAAACATACCCTCCACGTCGACCGAACATACTCGTTGTCGAGGTGTTAGAAAAACTATACAACGCGAAGACCACATTATTATTGCGGAAAGTTCAGATAATCTACAGCAACCTTTTAGAGAAGTGCTATGCAGTCTACAGTAAGCCAACATAAATACATACCGGAAAGACCATTGAAGTCGCGGTTGTACGAGGAAAATGTTTATAATTGGCGCCCTGCAAAAAAACTAAAATTGACAGATAAAATGAAGATAGCGGGGTTTCAGTAGATGAGACAACATCGAGACATCGCTGTTAATGACTGAAAAAAGGTATGCATAATTGATTTCATTCGATTATATAATATATAATGGAAGACACATCTGTTAATGGTCGTATTTAGTGATGAGTCGCGGTAAGAAGTGGTATCAGTTTCATTAGACAGAGGCCGATGGAGCATTTTCACGAAAGAGCCGTTGTCAAAACTGACAAACACCTCTGTCAGCTGTCATGATTTGGTCTTACATATTAGGAGAAGGGCTTGAACATCTTTATTTTGTTACTGGAACGATGAACCATGTTCAATATAAAGAAGTGATGGAGTCAGTTTTCATTCCATATATTGCATTCCTTAGGTTATTTAGACGCCGCCTACACATCTATGCATGATGGGGCACCATGCCACATGAAGAAATCGATAAAACTTTATTTTCCGAAAGAAATTCGAAGGTTTTGCTGTAGTACGACGGCTTTTATACTAATGTGCTGAAACCTTTTCCACAAGGATATTTATGTATGATAAGCTGATTATTTAGAAATTATACCTTTTTAGTTGATACAAGATGATTTATTAATATAGTACGACAACTTAATATGAAATTTGTTAGGTAAAAACATTTGTGAGAAAACGCTTCGTTTTCGAGATACAGGATGTTGAAGTTTCTTCAAACATTCTTCTCCATTAATATACACGATGTTACAAAAAAATAGGTTAATCCATTAACCATTGTATGTATGTATTCTTTAAGCTAAAATATTGAGACTTTGCTTATATTACTTTCTATCTAACTGCTTTGTTTTCAATTGAGAAGGGGTCAAAGTTCACTTTTTAAAACATATATTTATTCATGTCTTCAGTGTCTGTTGAGATATATTTTTCAAATTTGGTGCAGGTTATCTTTTATCTAAGCACACTTTCTGTATAATTTTTAGCAAAATAACTCAAAGAAACAATAGAGAAAATAGGGGGCGCCGTACCTTTCGACTACTCTTTTTTTTCTGACGAACAGCTGTGGACTTGGCACCCATCTTTTTTAGTAAGCTGGTGACTTATCAAACTTTTTTGCAACTTATTAAATTTTAGTTTGAGGCTTCCTGCATCACGAGCTATTCTTACTTATTTTATTCTTATTTAATTTATTAATTTTGACGACCTGTATATTGAAAGAAAGCATTGAAATAGAAAGCGGCTTAAGAAAAGTCGTTATTTTAGCTCTAATAATGGCTAACGGAATGATCAGCTTTTTGTACAATTTTGCGATTTAATAATGATGACACCACAATTTGAATAATGTAACATGTCAACAACCGCATTGCAAAAATGCGTTAAAAAATCAAGTAATTTCGAAAAAAATATTATTACATTGTAACAGTTTGTAACTATACAGATTTTGTGGGTTTGTGCTGTAGTTATATATTTTATCATTGTATATTGTTGCAGATTATTTATAAAATAAATATACTATATTACGAGATAAAAAAGCGAACTGTGCAAAAACTGTACTGAGAATAAACAATTTACATTATTACATAAACACAAGCAACGTGATTCTATGTAAGTAATATATATATGTAAAGTCACTAATCTACGAAGATAACTTAATAGTTAGTTTTTGTAGCGAATAATTTAATTCCTAGATTCCATTAATTAGTATACTTATTTATTTGATTTATATAATACCGGCTTTAACTGTTGTTTTATTATGTCTAATTTTAAGTATTTAGGTATTACATATGTCAGAAAACTATATAATTACACATTGTTTTGATTTTTTTTATTGAATAACAGAATATTTTATATTTATTCCTTACAATCTCTGAAGGAGCTGCCTCGTAACATGAGTCGATATGAACTGATTTGTAGATATCTAAAGTTGACTTAATCTAGAGAGCTGCTGCACGTTACAAACCGCCAAAATGTAAAGCAAGCAAATAGCCGCGTCCACACCGGGCGCACGGCCTCGCGCGGCAGCCTCGATGTATGGCTCGCGAGCTGGGACTCGTGAGGCAGCCTCAGTAGTTTGCCCGGAAACACAGAGGCGAGCCTCGCGAAACAGGCCGAGCCGTCAGAAGTTCTCGAGCATCCAACATGGACAGTTATATAATTTCTGCTGCAGCTACTTTCATAGCAGCTTATTGTTTAAGAAAAAAGAAACAGTCACGATTTAAAAAAAGACCAAGGCGCTTTTGGGTTAAAAAATTGTATGAGCGTCGCAATCAATACGGCAATACATTACTAAAGGATTTGACATATGATAAAACTGTACATAATTTTACACGTATGTCGCTGCGTAACTGCTAACAAACAACACATCTGTAGAATTGCTTCGTGAACCGAAAAAGCACCGTCCACATCGAACGCACAGTGCACACCGAGGCATCTTTGAGCAAGTCCCGTTTACCGACAGCCGACGGCTCGGCCCCGAGGCACGCTCGGCCGAGGCAACGTGCGCCCGAGACAGCGCGAGCCACGTACACACCGACCGAGCATTTGGCTCGCGAGACTGCCGCGCGAGGCCGTGCGCCCGGTGTGGACGGGGCTAATGAGTATTGAACTCAGTCAGTCTGCTCACTAAAGCAGCTCAGCAAAAAGAATCGTCCTGATCATCTTTACTGCGTACATTTCAGAAACGCCTGAATCGTAATTAAATGTTGTCATCTAGTGTATATCAGAAACACATATGTTATCTCTTGAAATTATTTATTATGCAAGAAACAATTGGAAAAAAAAACGCATGCGGTTACGTGGAAGACATTGTACGAGGATGTATAATACATAAATATAATAATGCAAACATCAGCTAATGGCAGGAATAATTTTGTAACGTGACCTTGTCATAATGATATTCTCGCGATAATTACAGTTTGTTTTATTTGTTTATATTCATATTGTAACTAGTTACTAAATTGAGTTTTGGAGCATTCATTTGATGTTCTAATTAGAAAAATTAACGAAATAATTTGTTTTACCTTACAAAATTTATTTGAATAACATTTTTCTAAAACAATATTAAACTATTAAAATGTACTTCTAATACAATAAACATTATTAGTAGTTTCATCTCTGGTGTATAAAAAAGCGACTAAACTGTTATTTACAACTTTATGTAGTATTTTCTTGAGATCGTTAAACGCAGATATTTTATTTGAGTGAGAGTGTAGAAGAAGATACGTATAGTGATAACAACAATATCAAACATCGACGGTGAAAGGTCACTCTAGGTCCATCAGAACAGATGATAGTTAATGAAACATGTCCGTCTGTAACATGACGGATAACTGCGGACCAACGCAATTGAAATATGAAAACACTTAATCACCGCAGCTCGTATTTTTGACATTTGCACCGTTTAAGACAGTTAGTTAAACAAATCTAAAATAGTTGCATAGTATGTTTTATGTGGCCGTCATCCTGATCTGATCATATTTATCTTAGCCCTTTTCAACGCCTTTTGTTTAATTTTTTTAATGAAATTTTTTTAGATCATTTTGCATAAATTTCAATATCTGTCGTTAAATACTCAACATGTGCTATTCTCAATATACCTACTATATTATTCTCCATGACTGAAAAATAAATCTGAAATATCGTTTCCTTGCAGTAACGTGTATCATTTGCTATTTTACTTGACAGATATAATAATAATAATAATAGTACCTAACAGTAATTTTGGCACTAACATCAACTGACACTTATTCCATTCCAAAACCAATAATTTTGAATCGACAGAAAAACTTTTTTTACTTTCTTTATGTTTACTATTTGTATTCACATTGATAATTAGCCATTCCATCTCCAATTTATTTTAGAGGGTCTTACTACTCAGTAATTTCTAAAATAAAGTCAGTTCAAAACATACAGCTTGTCAATTTGACAGTGATGATCTCTATTTATAGTACAAATATAATATCAATTATTTTGCCTTGCACAGGTTACTAAGATTTTAAATGCATTAAAAGGGCGTATTTTTCATACTTTCTTTAGATAGAAACTAATATGTCTAATAATTCATGAGACAGAATTATCAAGTGTATTCAAAAATGCAAAAATATATAGGGTGTTCGATTAAAAAATGACTTTCAGCGATGTGAACTTACTTGCAATGAGCGTTAATTATGGACGGCCATATATACAAAGACATAATTTTGGGGCGTAAATTTTATGCGCCGAATTTCAGCCAGCAACATTTCAAATATGCAGCCTTCATCTACAATGGTTCCTGAAGTACACAGCTTTTAACATAACGTTGCAGTTGTTCCTATTTTTGAGAAAAATTGAATAACTCAAAAATAGCTGATTTTGGATATAAAGTATCTTAATAATTTTTAATGCAGAATTGCATGCGAAATCTAAAAAACTCGTAAAAGATATACTATGAGACCACATGACACTATCCCTAACTACAAGTTTGCAGAATTATAGGATTTCAAGAACATCGAGAAGTTCTAACGAACCAGTTCCGTGAATAACCTTGTATATAGTAGCTAGCCGAGATTACAAAGATTACAAATCTTCATTATTCCACTGACAGATAATGTCTATAGATACACTTCATTAGTACTTGCTTACCTAGAATACCTTTTTTCCTGGAGAATAAACTGACCGCGTCTATCTCGTCTAAAAAAAGCTTTTCAATTCAGTTTTTTTGAAATCAATATTTACGTTATCTGACAAATTTTAATAAATCTGACGTTTACTTAACAATCTTGGCATACTTATGTTACGAATCAGATGTTTAAACGTACTGGTAATAGTGTTGGTTTTGCTATTCTAATAAGATCCGCTATTATACCCGTCATCATCATTCTACTTCCTTTTTAATTCCATAATAATTTGGATTTACTTGTTAACTTTTTTCAATGTCATATTGTCATATGACGGTCATATGTTTATGTTTTTTACACAGCTCTAATATTATAAAATGATTTTATTAGTATTATCCAACCACTTTACTACTAATTCTCACCGTTGGACATACAAACTTTTGTCTTCAACTTCTTCATACTTCTGTATAAATATAAAATTAACCCGACATTGTATCACAATTCGTATTGTTGAACTTTGTCATATTTAAGCATTTAAAATCGTAACTTGAGTGTCTTCCTACATAATCTGAGATGCGTGGGCCTTGTATGAAAGTATGAATTTTTACTGTCTCTCTTTTATTACTTTGTGCCTTTTCTTATTTTTTATTGGTATAACTTTTCTATAATATTTCTTATCTTGTTAGAACTGTAAGAACAACACTTCGTATTATCTATTCGGGTATAGGTAGACACACCCATTAATGAATTAACTCGCAGCATGAAATAATAAAGTTAATACTTAGATATAATAGTTATTATGTTATTATTTTCTAAATACAATCATTTATAAATAAATATTTAAAATAACTAAAATGTAAAATTATTATACTTAAATGTAATTTACTTTAATTTAGATTAAAAAAACACATGTGTTAATGAATCAGTTTTATAAATAATACTGCCCAACTTTATCATTTTCATACAAAATAATAACTTTTTTCTGTTATCTTCAAAAATTCCCAGCATAAACGCCTTTTTGTTTTTGTTCATCATCGCATTACACTCTGACCCAGGTTATATAAATATTTCTTGAAAACCGAAGTGTTATCGTGAAGTAATAGCAGCGTTGTTTGCAATATTATACACACATATTTATGTATATTATAAAGAAGCGCAAAGCTGTAAATGGCAATGTAAGTATCAACGTGTGAATTGCCAACTGACACACAGTACATACTACATAACTATTTCTCTGTTATATAAAAATATGGGTTTAATACCAATAGATTTTTACCTAATATCATGAAGATTTACTTTGCTGTTTTAGTTATTGTATTTGCAGAAGCAATTCTTTAAACCCTTTTTTCCATTTAACTACAAACTGTAGGTACATTTTTTCTTTATGATTGGAATTTTGAAATTAAATTCGTAGACCTGATTTTTACACGCTTTTTGTCACATCTCAATGTTCGTCTAAACTATATAAATCTTTACTTACGAAGGTGGATCAATGTGTGCAAATGAACGATAGCTTTTTTGACCAAAGAAAGTTTCATTACTTAACATAATGTCTTTTACGCTCAGTCCACTTTGTCCAACGTTTCTACAACTTTTTAATCCCTTCCAATTAATAAGTGTTCGTGTGAGCAATGATCTCACCGTTGGAACCAAATCTTCAGATTTTTCAGATTTGGAAACTAATTTCTTGAGTCTAGTAGTTATTTTGGGGCTAGATCCGCAGGATGTGACGAATGAGAAAACAGTTCATAGCCCTATTCGTCAAATTTTGCCATAGCGACTACACATGTCCACACATACTCGTGCATTGGTTAATATAGTTAAATATAGTTGTTTTTTCTACAAATTGCCGTTGGACCGGTCCAATAAGTCACAGTAGTATTCGCCGTTAATGGTTTTTTCCATATGAAAGTTATGATCTTCACAAAACACTGTTGCCATAATTTATTGTCCGACAGACCGGCATCGGCATTCTACGATGCTGATTTGCATGAAGATACCCACTGTTTCGACTGTTCTCTGGTGCTTTGTGTTGGATCCATTTTTCGTGTATGGTTATGAAACGCCGCAAAAATTGGTCCGAATTACTGTTGAACAACGCCAAACATTCTTTCAAAATTGTTACATGATCGCATTTATAAAAAATGGTGAGCAAACACAGCACCCATCTTGTAGATACTTTTCTCAAACATAAGTAATCATTCAATATCGCAACACTCAACCATACAATATGGCTATAGCTTCAACAATCTCGCCAACTTTCAATCTCCGATCGGCGTGAACATCATATTGTTTTGACCGCAATTATGCTTTCAGAACATTCGGCGTCACTCCTGCTTCTGCGGTGTCCCTAGCATTTATAAAGTTTCTCCCCGGTTTTCTCCCGTAAAAAAATAATGCGTCATGAACATACGAAATTCAGTTTTTTCTCAAACTTTGGTAGTAGTCTAATGACAGATGGTAGTTAGAGTTTGACTTTTGTTGACTTTCAATTCAAACCACGAGAAATTCGAAAAGTTACGGACGCTATCATTTCACTTTACATAACTTCATTTGTCTTGTTTACACCGCTTCCTATGTCTAAATGACCACAAAACTGCAAAATAAATAATATCATGTAATAGAATGCTTTCATAGTAATGTTCAAATATACATACATATGCCATAATAATGGGTTGGTTTAGCTTATTTTCTACTAGTGCCATTAAGAGAATGAATATATAATCAATGCACAAGAATAAAAGTCATGATAATTGTATATTAGAAATTAAAACAGAAAATAATTAATTAATGATAGCAAAATCAACTCTATTCTTTTCAATAATCACAATTTATTAGTTCCCATCATTATGTCCAGCATAATAAGATGGCAAGCTTTAACTTTTTGGTTCACAAAGTTCTCAGTTTTTCCTTGGACGGAGAGAGATATGAGAATAATTTAGATCTAGCCAAGTGCAATGGTTTTCAGCCGAATCTAATCGATCAGTTTGTTAGGGCATTTAATTATAAGAAAAATTTAGAAGAATCCACGACTGTTCTTTCTCTGATATTCCCTCGTTTGAGAAAAATCTTCAGAGAAAAAAATTAAAAAAAATTAATTTCATCGGTAACTCAAAAGATAAGATGGATTGTAATCAAAACTATGTTCAATATATAAGGAGATCAGTTTCAATTACTGAATTAGATCTGTTCATAATTACTATAAATTATTATATGCTATTGAAAGTTTATAAATTTACAAAAAGAATAAACAGACGAGATTAATAAGTATAGCCCATTATTTATCCGTATGATTAATGAGACCACCACTACAATTTAGGTTTTAAATTATAGTCATGTTTAAAGACCGTAGTCGATTAAGATATAGGAAAATGCACTTGCATATTATCAGTCGATATTTTTTCATTATTATTCTTATTCTTTTCAGATATCGATGGCATAAAATTATTTACCTTTCATGGAAGAGTAAACGAACCTTTGCCCTCTGGAAAAGACGGTGACCTATCAGGAGATATTACTTCACCAACTAACGGTAACTGGGTATACGAAAATCCTGATTTAGCATTATCTGCTGGTGATAAAGTACACTATTGGGTTTACGTCCAACACAATAGCCTCGGTTATTCGAAGCACGACCTTGTTTTTGAAGTAACAGGTAACAACAAAAAATTAAAAAGTATAACTTTTACATCTCTTTATTCTACTTTAGAACTAGTTAGTAAAGAATGTCGTACTTCTGTGACCAGAGCAACAGGCACCAATACTAAAATTTGTGGCGGCAACATCATCTTTAGTGATGAATTCGATGGAGTCTGGATAGATACAAATAAGTGGATCCCACAGCAATATATTCCATCATATACGGATGACGACGTAAGTATAAAATGCCGTTTCATAAAAAAATTGGAACTGCAAAGAGTTATTATTTTGTATTACGTCATTAAATGTAGTTTGAAAATCTTTTTTGCCCATCGCAAATGTTTACTACCGGATAAAATTTATTACAAGTATTCTTAGTTATTTGTAATGATTGATTACTCGGTTAATCGATATTTAAAAATAATAGAGCAATGCAGGCAACGTTTTTTGTTTTATTTCTGGAACTGGTAACTGCATGACACTCTCATCTACACTAGTTACCTTCAACTTGCGGAAAGAAACTAACTTGGTGAGCTACTTTTACCAGTTAACAAGTAAGTATAACCAATCTAAACGCCCCTTGCGCTGTAAATGTATTCACCGTTAGCAACATCTGATGCTACTGTAGTTATTTTATTTAGAAACAAAACATAACGAGGTTCGTTTAAAATAACGTATTACGTGGCACCAAATCTGCACCCTACATTCTCTGTAATAGAATATGATTTTGTACTCTGCATCTATTAGCAAGTCTTCAATATATGTATACAGATCAAACAGCCTCCCTATAGTCGGGGCATCGTCTGTCGGAAGCATTCGGAAGTAGAGAAGTAGGGATGCATTAGTAGGCTTTACTCGACAGCGCACAGTTGTAGTCTGTTAGCGAGATAGAGTAATTCATGCTATCGTAAATATATGACTATTATTGTTACTATTACAGATGCTGATTGTTTTGTAATTCATGATGGACAGTTTTGCCCTTCAACTAAAGAAATATGTTATAAAACAACATCACTGTGGTTACTCGATAAGAGATATTGTACGCCTATTTCACCATGAGTTCCAACAAACTATTTGTTTTGAAACAGTTCGTCATATAATCAATAACTTTGAAATGTATGGCTGTTTAAATCTGTGTAAAACTTGTATTTACAGACGAATATTCGTTCGCTTTACATGGTCGACATAACCCAAGTGTTGCAAGGTATTGGTCACAAGAAAAGAGACCTTGTACTTATGATGCTCGAACACAATATTCTGCAAAATTAAATGTTTGGGCTGGCCTATTACATAACCACATAATTGGGCCATTTAATTTATTTACTTATGAACAGAAATTATTGTCTTCGTTACGTGTGTAATTGCTGCTCCTATTTGTGACGAGTTCATCATCTATATTTTTACCACAAACTTCTGTTTAGTTTAGAAAGTTTAATGAAATTTTGAGAATAAGTAAACAATTATTGTATTGTGCATATGTATTGAACAGAATACAACCGTACGGTCTCAAGTGAAGCGTGCATCTAACTATCTAGTAATACATCCCTACTTCTCTATTCCCGAATAGTTCCGATATACAATGCCCCGACTATAGGGTGGCTGTTTGATCTGTATATATATTTGTTGTCAAATATTCTGCAGAGGCTCTCTCTTTCATAAACACTTTAGGCGGACACTCTGTGTATACAAAGTGTTCAGTAGGTATCGTTTTATTAACTTGGTAACCCAAAATAGATTTAATTTCATAGATAAAAACCAAAAAAATTGTAGGTCTATTGTGTTCAGTTACAGAGTTATCTCCTTTTTCTTACAGCAATCCTAATGAATCACATGAGATAGGTATAAACATATCATCATATATCATAGCTGATCTCTCTCCCCTAAATTTCCATTTCTAAAATGCTAAAAGGCTCTCTGTGTTGCCCAAAGAGTATCCAGACATTACGTTCGTCGTTCGTAAACTGAAATTTCCTGTGAAATACCCGAGTATTATTTTTTTTAACCTGATCTAGACTGCGGTAAACAGAGTAATGTCTACAAGTTATAGTGTCAAAATGTTGTTTTTTATTATCAGGTAATATAAATAACATAGCAAACAGAAGATAGGAACTTTTAGAAAAATGTGAGTTTTTCAGGAAAGTTCAATTCGGGCAATTTTCTGCCTTATCTTGGCATATGTACGTTAACAGCATTTCATACATGCATATATTATTATTATATTCTTCTTTCCATGTTTATTTTATGTAATTTAAATAAGTACAAGTTAATTTACACACATCCACATCAATGCTGTGTCAGTGCCGTTTTAGTTCACTATCAATGTCATCCGTGGTCGACCATTTCAAACACATCCGTCAGTAATACGTGTAGTATTTTCAGTGAAATAGCAATATATCATTGTAAGTATTAATTTTTAAAACTAGTGTTCATATATTTTTATGCGACAGATCATAAAGCTCAGAAAAATTCTGTACCGACTCGATTAATTTTTCATCCACTCTAACACTTTTCCATAAGCAAAACATAATTATAAAACAACAAAAATATCATTACAGACGTATTTAAAACTCACGAAAAGAACACCGCCTCAGCACTGATAATTCAAAACGTTACTGTGCGGGACTTGTATGAACAAGTCTGTTTGAAACAAACTCAACTATATTTTATGTTTCACTGACACTGATACTGAACTGTGATGTATGTAAATTGGCGTCTAGAACTTAACTAACACTGACTGACATTGACATATCCTGTTTGGATGCTACATATTTATCTTTACTGGATTTTTTCCAATACCATTTCCCAAAATTAGTTAAGCACACATTTATTAATCAAATGCAAAAAGAATGAAATTTGTTAACTAGTGTAATTTTACTGGAGCAAATGTGTAAATATGAAATGAGAAATTTACAATGTCGAAGACGATTTAGAAAACTTTGTATTACATTACTTGGTATATAACTTTAATCTGGCGGAGTTCATGTAAAGCTTTCTGTTCCATCCCTATAATGTTCCTTCCAGAAGCTTCATTTTGCGCAATATTCGACGACAAAACAACAGTTCATATCTTATCTCTAGCTAATTGTAAGTTATCAGGAAAAATTTTAATAGCGTTTGCCGAAGATTAACAAATTAATTTTTTTGAGGAATCAATATGATCAATATGAAGAACAAAACTAGATACTCTTTTTGTATAATGATTTACGACAATTGATTTTCCAGTCAAACAATTATTCATAATAATTACTTAGTATCAATATATCGCCGATATATGTACTTCAACAAAATAAGAATAATAATAATAATATTGTGCTTAATGAACTCCAGTAGCCATATTTATACTCATAGATTTTCATATTATTTATTAAAGCAATATTCTAGACATTTTACCTATTTAAAGGTAAAAATGTTGATTACAAAATGAAATAACACTTTGTTAAACCAGTTTTTTATATAGTTGATCGCAGTTTCAACCTTGCAGTCAACTATAGCTTCGTTCGCGGAAACATTCTCGGGCACATCTCGGGCATACCCCGGGTACATCGTGGATGTGTCAAATGCGGATGTCTTCCCGTGAACATGCTTTGGACATATCCGCGATTTTCTTGTTTTGCTAACGACTATATTCTGCTGGACATAACCCTTGCGATCATTTCGATCTTCAAACGTACTGCGCATGTCACGGATATAATACTTAGGCTCAAGTAAATACAATATACTTTCAGTATATTTTCCTCAACTTTTAATTCTAACTAACACATTCTAAATACGTTATATAAATTACTCCATTCTCATCTGTTACTAGTATTTAAGCAGTATCTTTCATGTTTCAGCATTATGAATTTGTATCATATCAAACTGGTAATACCAATTTATTTACTAGAGGATCTAGTTTATATATAAAACCCACGGTAGCTACAAGCAAGGCCCAGGTACTTGGACGTTTAGATTTAACACAAGGGTATGTAACAACTAATTGTAAACTCGAATAATGTAAATGCGCCCTTAGCAGCGAAGTATTGTAAATTATCTCTAGAATTTATCTACATATTTATATTTTTTTAGAAATGGTATTTTCAACCATTTCAAATTAAATATATGTACATATATCATTATTTACAAGAATCAAAATTAAACGAGTTAATAGCCTCACTTGTTAGGTGGCTACCCAATGATGTGTGAGATCGCTGGGGTTCGGTGTTCAATTCTACGGGGGCACTGATTAACAGCGCTGCATTATAAATATCGAGATAGTGATGTAAGAAGCCCATTGCACACATTTACATACGCAGACAAACTGCACGGTGAAAGCTGCAGCGCAGCGGTAGCCAGACAAGAAATAAAGGTTAAGAAGCCGCTGCAACTAACACCCATAACCACCAAATAAAATATACAGTGTGCTTCACTTTTCATGGGGACACCTAAATAACTTTTTTATTTTTAAAGCAATATAAAATTTTTATCAGTTTTGTAGGCCACGACAATGCATCTTTTCATATGAATAGAGTTTTTATAAAGTCAAAATCTAGCCAACTGCGATTAAAATAAAAAGTAGCGTTTCAAGTCGGGTCATAGTAGCGATTAAGATAGAGCAAAAAAGTATTAAGAAAAGTTATTACAAATCACTCAAGAACTCCAAATACCAAATTTCTCTGAAAAATTTGTAATTTTACATTTTTCTCCATTTTTATGCCATCAGCAGATGATAATTTGTTATTGCAATAATAAGAGTGCCATGAAACAAGAAAACGATTCATTAGTTCAAACGTCAAACATCAAACGTCAATTCACTAAACAGTTTACTTCAGTTGCAACTATCGAACTTTGCTAAGCAATGGCCGATAGACATTTAAGTATTGCTGAAAAAGTAGAAATTATTCGAATTGTTGGTGACAATGTACGTTCTACCCGAGAGGCGGCTAGAGAGTTTAACGCGAGGCACCCTAAACGTCCACCCATCCGTCATCGAACTGTTGCATACTTGAATAATATTTTCAACACTACTGGAAATGTTACTAAACCACGTCCACGAGGATTGAACAATCGAGAACACCATTTAGATGCAGTAATATTAGCAGCGTATCGTAATAATCCTCACACGAGTTTACGAGATATGGCTAGAAATTTAAATATCTCTTACTCTAAAATTTGGAGATGTCTCCGTCGTCACAAATTGAAACCGTATAAGCCACAATATTTACACACTCTTGAAGATGGAGATCTCCATAGAAGAATGGAGTATTGTCTATGGGTTCAAGGTAATTATCTAAATGACAGAGAATTTTTGAAAAAAATTATGTTTAGTGATGAAGCTACATTTACTACTAACGGTGTAGTTTCGTCCCAGAACTGTAGATACTGGGCAACAGAAAACCCAAACTGGGTCATCAACTGTAAAAGACAATATTCACAGAAAATTAATGTGTGGTGCGGAATTTTAAATGCACGAATCATTGGCCCGTTTTTCTTTTTTGACACGCTAAATGCAGAAAGGTTTTTACATTTTTTTAAATACTGAATTAATGGATGTGCTTGATGATTTACCACTGGATGAGAGGCGAGATTTGTACTTCCAGCTAGATGGATCCCCGGTTCATAACGCAAGAATAGTGCGAGCATGGTTAGACGAGAACTTTCCGTTAAGATGGATAGGTCGTAATAGCCCGTTAATAGAGTGGGCTCCTAGATCGCCTGACATTACACCACTTGACTTTTTCCTTTGGGGAACTATTAAAAATGTTGTGTATGCATCAAGACCTCAAAACATACAGGAACTGTGTCAGAGAATCCGACAAGCCTGCCGAGAAATTTCCCCAGAAATACTACGACGAGTTGTACTGAATCACAAAAGACGATTGGAAAAATGTATCCGTCTTCAAGGTGATCTAGTTGAAAAAGATCTTATTTAAAATATTGTTCGTTAAATTGTTGCTATATTTTGTTCTTTAATACTGAATAAAATTTGCGAATCGTTTTCTTGTTTCATGGCACTCTTATTATTGCAATAACAAATTATCATCTGCTGATGGCATAAAAATGGAGAAAAATGTAAAATTACAAATTTTTCAGAGAAATTTGGTATTTGGAGTTCTTGAGTGATTTGTAATAACTTTTCTTAATACTTTTTTGCTCTATCTTAATCGCTACTATGACCCGACTTGAAACGCTACTTTTTATTTTAATCGTAGTTGGCTAGATTTTGACTTTATAAAAACTATTCATATGAAAAGATGCATTGTCGTGGCGTTGATTGCTTTCAAAATAAAAAAGTTATTTAGGTGTCCCCATGAAAAGTGAAACACACTGTATAGAAAAATGGAATTTTAAAAGTCTAGTAAAAGTTAAACAATGAAACTTTTATATAAACAACCCACAATACTTCTATGGTAAGGGAATGGATTAAGGCTTAAACTAAAAATCGCTTCCTTTTGAAATAAGATAAGAAATAGTATTTGGTTAGATAACAAAAAGGAAGAATCATCTTAAAATTTAGAGAATATACAGTTAATTAACATTAATATATGTATGTATGAACCAAAAACTAGCCACTGTGGCGATCAAGTACAAGGAAATTGTAATCACATTTAGAATCATAAACGCAATCATAATCGCAATTATAATCAATACTAGAACTGAACTGATACCGCCCACGTTATGGAATATACTCTACGATAACGCACTGCAACCGCAATTAACAAAACGCATTGGCGATAGTTTTTACAAATAACCTGGCACTCATTGTGGTTGCTAAAGTTGTGGTGGAGTTGGTATATAGAACTAATGAGTTCCTAAGGTTATCGATATATGGATGCGCAATCGACTAGAATTACCATCCCATATAAGAGGAATTGTTCTTAAAGAATCAAGGAGACGTTCAATTTGTATCAAAAGGAACTAGCATTATACCACAGAGATTGATCAAATATCTAGGAATTGTAGTAAACGAAAGAATGTCGTTTGAGCAATGCAGCGACCAAAGCCGAAATGAGAACAGTATAGTAGAGGCAAGAAGCAAATACTGTACAGTGTGATTTCTTTGGCATTTGTACGAGGCTCTGTTATGGTATTGTACAACGTAGAAAAAAATATCGCGACTTACTCTAAAAAGTACAAAGTGCTTCTACTCAAATCTGTATGTGCCTTTAGAACAATACCGGCAAAAGCATTACAGGTGGTAGCAACTATGATACTATTAAATCTTTTGGCGAAGGAGAGGCATATCATTAACAAACAATAGGTAGCAGAGACGATTGATTTAAAAAAGGACATAAGAGAATCTATCATAAATAAATCTCAAGAGAAATGAAACAACACTACTAAAGTAGAGTAATGGACGAAAAAGTTTATCACAATCGTAATCACAATTGTAATCGCAGTCATAATCATAGTCATAATCACAATCATAGTCGCATCATAATCAAAAACTGAAGAGAATGAGTGGAAACTATGAGTGATACATTTATTTTTAATAAGGGGTCAACATATACAGTGCGATCTATAAATTAAGTGAGCACCATTGGTAGCTTCTTTATTTTGAAGTAATGTCATCGATCAAATTAGCAAACTAATAGCATGTTTTCCACTAATTACAATAGTGAAATTTAAAAAAATCATTGAACATTGAACATTTTGAGATAATTGTTAAAGTATTTTTTTAATGGAACAAAATTCTGCAACAATAAATTTTGCACTAGTATCAATAAGTAAGTAAGTAATTTAGGTTGGTATGGAAAGAAACTCTATTCTGTAAGAACAAAACAATATTACGAACCTCGATATTTCTTGAAACTATACCGACTGTGCATAAATACTGAAAATGTGTTTGCTAAGAAATGAATGGAGAAGAATTATGTAATTAGAGAGGCAATAGAAACAACTTGTTATTGGTTGTATCGAAGCGTATCTAGTATCTATTCGAGGGAATACGATAATGTCAAAACTAAAAAAATGTAGTGTAGGAAGAGCTACATAAAAGAAATGACAGGCTCCTATTAAAAAGTATTCCAAATATACTGAGATGAACGGATATAACATCGGTATCACCAAACGCCACAACTTTGATTGATTAATCGGGACACGTGGTTCGAGAACGCGTGAGTTCTCATCATCAACTGAATACTGACTGATACTGAGATGAGCAAAAAAATGTATTGAGGAGTGAGGAGGGCTTTTCGAACATCTTCTGAAGTAGAATTAGCGGCTTTAAAACAAATATATTTTTACTTTGTTTTACAATTTTATTTAAAAAAACTACCGTTTCTTTCCATGGCAATTTAAATTAGTTTTGCAGTACTCTAGGTCATTACAACTCCGTTATTTTTGGCCTAATGAAAAGTTAAACATCATAAACTTTGGTAATAAATTAATTTGCGCGACTGATGACATGTTGTCATGTGACTTGAAGTTACATTGTATGTATATGTTACAGCTGTACTAGAACTAATATGGATTCGTGCTTTTATAAGCAGGTGGGAGCTTTTATCTTACCACCAGTAACTTCTTCGAAAGTCATCTCCAAACTATCTTTTAAATACGGTAAAATCGAAGTTAAAGCTAAACTTCCTATCGGAGATTGGATATATCCACGTAAGTTTTGAATAACGTTTTCAATTATAATCAAATGTGATGATTAAATGTTATTTTATGATTTACAGAAATAGAGTTAATTCCCGCAAATAAAGTTCCCGAATATCCTAAAATCTTAATAGCGTATTCCAGAGGTAATCTAAACTTAACTTTGAATAACAATGAAGACCTAGGAAGTACGTTATTGTTTGGTGGTCCAGTTAGTGATAGACTAGAACCTCAGAGAAGTACAAATTTAAAAAGTCGCAGGTTGATGCTGCCTTTCGGAAGGGAAATTCGAACTTACGGCCTAACATGGTCTCCACGTAAGTAAAAAAATGTATACAAAGCAAGAAACATGATAGTTAAATTGCTGCAATATTTACGTATTGTTATATATTTCAGAGAGAATTGATCTGTCAATTGACAACGTTGTGTATGGCAGTATATCAGCCAATGAATACACAGAAGCTAATTCAAACGTATGTGACGCAATTTACAATTACCTACAAAAAAAAGTACTAATGCTTTTTCTTCAGTATCAGATTGTTCTGGGCGTAGCGGCAGGTGGAAATTATGATTTCCCTGACAACACTAAGTCGGGTAGTTCTATAAAACCATGGAAAAACTTTGACATCAAACCAATGAATAATTTCTTCGAAAGGCGTGGTACTTGGGAGGGTACTTGGTTTGGTGATGATGTTGCACTGCAGATTGATTCAGTCAAAGTGTGGGCGTTGTGATTGAGTAAAAGTTAAAGCCTATGTGCCATTCATCGTTTTATACTTGTCTTATTTAATCGAATAAATATTTATCAGCCAAATTAATATCTGTTTTTTTTTTAGTTCTTCTTCTATAACCTTCCTTGTGTAAGTCAAATTAAAAATTAATTCACATTATAATGCATTCGACTATTAAGCATATTTTACATGCAAAAAACGGAACCGAAAATTTACTTTACTGTATATGTGTAGCGTGATAAACATATTCTGGATTTACCAGAAATACCCACCAGTTTCACTATTAATTTTAACAGTATTTTTAAAAGAAAAATATATTTAATTAATTGGGGTTGGAATTATATATACATTCACTATTAATGTTTTATTTTATGGTACTTCATTGTTTTTAATATTGACAAGATTTGTTCATACTTTTTAAATTGATTTTATTTTTTACATAAAATCTTGTAATTACATATATTTTGTAATACTTCAATAGTTATAAAAGCAACTTTCTGTACATAATTCATAGTATCAATTCTACCACTTTTATTATATGTATTTGCCTCACATCAATAGATATTTAGTTCTTTTCTGATTAAGTCAATTTTAAGGTATATTTATGTATTCCTCCTATAATATTATTCTTAAACGTAACTACCAGTTTAAATTGGCATTATATTAATTAAATGCCTTTGTCCTTTAGTAGACTAACTACTGTTTTTAATGTAATTCTCAGTTTTGTTCAACTGTTTTAAATGCAAACCTATTCAAACTGTCTTTCTATTCTTCCCATTTGGAGAAGGTTACTTTTTTACTCTATTAAAATAAACAGTACCTAGTATTTGTCCAGCAATAATAAACCTTCCTTTCTAGTAACAGCAAAAGAACGTCAGTTTTCTTTATTTTCTTTGCAAATATCTAAGAGATCAGTTCTGTTAACATTGGTAACAAGCAAGTCTTGCTAAACGCACACAGCTGCGTAACATCTTCAGTCAATTATAGACTACATTTAAGTGAAATTGGGTTTTATTTTTATATTCAACTATACGTGTAGTTTAGATTAATATCTGATATTAGGAAGCAGCATCGAATATATCTCATAAGCTAACAGATGTAGGTTGGCTTAACATAACTCGTAAGCGATTTCATATTTTCTGTTTCATCCATAAATTTTAAATACTGGCAGATGTCCTTATTTACTAAGCAGAATTAAAGTACGATTTGTAGTAGTTAGCTTTGCAACTCTACCAAGTAGGTATGTACATATATGGAACAAATCAGTTCTCTACCACCAGTTTGATACCTACTTAATACAATTTACAAAATAAACTTGTGCATTTTCTCTAACAACCTTATAATCAATCAAGAATTAACTTTGGATTTTTTCATAACCAAAGGTCGTAGAACAATTAACAATTGATACCTATTTTCTTTCTGCACAGTTGTTCTCAATATATCTGAAGTAGAACTAGCGGCTCTAAAAACTAAGAAAACATGCAATTATTTAACTTTTTACACCAACAATTTTGGTCTTATTGACTCAACTCACCGCAAAATAAAAATCACATAAGGTAACTTAGATTATGTACAGAATGTGTCCGCTCAAAAACCCCAGCCATACAATAAATATCATCCAGTTCGAGAACCATCACTTTATAAATAAAATTAAGAGAGTCAAAGTAATACTGACCAGCTTTGAAAGTACTGATAACTCAACTGATTTTGATTTCGTTGCATTGATATCATGCGGGCGCTATTTTATTATTCAATTTGAATTAAATGAGCCTATGCAGGGATCTATCTTGATTTTCATAGATTCAAATCCCGTATCAAGGATTTGAGTCTATCAAAATCACAAGCAGAACTCTTAGGTAACTATTACAGGATTGAATCTCTTAGAAAAAGAAACACGAATTAATATTTATCGCAACAGACATGAAAATGTTGTTGATTTCTATTGTATAGCCGACAATTTGGTCTACTGCAATGATATTTATAAACTTTTCGTTATAAGTATTAACCCACCGCAATCAAAGGCGAAAGCAAGTTATCAACGTATTAATAAATGAATAATAAATTGAAGTCAGCTGTATTGTGTGCTGGATATACATATGGTGGACAATCATGTTCGTAATTATCTGAGCTACAGATGGGCTGATGACGCCACACATAAGGCAATCTTCTTTCTGAAGGTGGAAGCTACTGTGAAAAGTGAAATTAGTGCAATTATAAAGATAACACGTTAATGACATTAGAAATTAACTGAAAATTATCTGAAGTTATGGACTAAACTAAATTAACAGGGATATTCGTAGAAAGCGAAACAATATCAATAGAAGCCAGAACATAACCAAATGGCAACTAAAACTTCTTCAGTTTTTTTAATAATGCAAAATTAATTTTTTAAAGTCCAGAAAAATCTTCGATGCGAAACTTGTTTTACTCGATGATATTTATGGTGTTCGTAAGATATTTAGCTTATTGCTCAAACTTAATTTGCGAAGACATTTTAATACAATCCATGGACAAATCGCAGCTTTCGATTCTATGCGATTATCTGATCCAGATTTTTTTATTCCAAAGACTATCGATTTGCTTATCAGATAGTCTTTGCTGCAACACATTGGTACTAAAACCAAAATAAATTGGTCTAGGACACCATAAACCTATATCACACGTGGAAAAAAACACCTTCTGGAATATTTATTACCACAACCAATTATAAAAACTCTGAAAAAGGCAATCATTGTGACCTACATTTTTCAAACCCTTATCCTCGAAATGATTCGGTTGCTATTACATTAAAATCAATATTTCACAATCTCTACGCCAATTTCACGCATGAATAGCAAAGCAATTGTTAAAGCTTTATACAGCAATTCAAATAACGAAAGAGACATTTCTCTATGTCCAAATTCAACAAACAAAACAAAACATT
This sequence comes from Holotrichia oblita, assembly GCA_023690525.1. Taxonomy (NCBI): domain Eukaryota; kingdom Metazoa; phylum Arthropoda; class Insecta; order Coleoptera; family Scarabaeidae; genus Holotrichia; species Holotrichia oblita. The sequence goes on along the minus strand of CM043015.1, from coordinate 87,489,511 downwards.
AGGAATTTTATATTCTGATTACAGAATTGATGACAGGAAAAACATACTAAAACGACTTACATTAGCAACCATTTTGATAATTTTTGACTCATTACAACTTCGTCATCCCCAGTAAAACAAAGATGCTATGAGAATGAAAAGCAATAGCGGCCCCTAGACGATCAATAATACTGTCACTATTGGAAAATAATGTCAGTATTATTGACTGTTTAATGGTGATAATGACGTATTGATGGCGAGTATTGAATAGTGACTAACTATTCCATCATTCCTAACTACAGTACTGGTAGAAGTGGGGATACTGTCAATATTATTGAACGTGTTGAGGGCTCGTGTTTTGTAAAAAATTAACTGTTGTGTGGGATACTTGTTGAAACTCCATATTAAACACGTAATAAAAAGGTTTCAAAATTTATTAGTAATCACTACAATATTGTTTCGCCACACAGTGGCTTCATCAGGTGGATGAATAATACTAAGACTAAGTATTTGGTGCCTACTTAAATATGTACAACTATATGTTTAAAGATAAGAGTGGAGAACAGGTTACGTCTTTTTTGGTCATTAAGGATTAAATTCAATTTATTATATCTATGTATTTCCATTGATTCTAGAAGGTCTAGTTTTCTACTTTTGGTTTGAATACCTATGTAAAACTTCAAAGTTATTATTGAATGTATGATTTTCTGATAAACAATGGTTTGCGAAAGTTGAATCTTCTTTTTTATTGATATAACTTTTTCTATGCTCGGAAATTCTAGTGGCAAAAGTTCTTCCGGTTTGGCCTATATAGACTTTATTGCACTCACAAGTTAGCTTGTAGACTCCCGAGTTCAAAGTTCTGCCTGTCCTGTCCTTGTTATTTTTAATGTATTTAGCAATGGTGTTGTCTGTAACATTGCATTTAGAACAGACAACACCACAGATAGGTTTTTGAAACACCCAAATCTTGCAGCTAAAATGCCAAATGCATTTTCTACAATGCACCGAGCTGCAGATAAGCAAATATTGAATACTTGATGCTCGTTGCTGCAGTTCTTTCGAGAATAAGGTTTCATCAAATTAGTATGCAAATGCTTCGTCACCTACAAAGACAAATGGAAATAATTCATCAGAATTTGTTAACCGAATAAGAGAAGGAATATCTAGCTTATTTTGTTGGAAAAGAGCCCAAAATTCCGTATAGAATAATACTCCGCCATCTGATATTTTTCCATTTGCTCCTACGTCAACCATTATGAATTACCGATTTGCGTTGACCAAAGCCATTAACACAATACTATAATATCCTTTATAATTGAAGTAGAGAGATGTTGAGTTGTCGAGTTTTCGTATAGCGATAAGTTTGCCATCCAACGCTCCTAGACACGTAGGAAAATTACACTTCTGATGAAAGTCTCTTGCTATATCTTTCCATTCTTCACAATTCGATGGAATCTAGAAATGAATATAATTATTAATTTCAGGGAGAAAATACTTCAACAAATTTAAGTACAACAGAAGATCCTAAAACAACAGAAGATCCTGAAACAAGAGAAAAAGCTTCGATCAACTCTCTGAGCCGTAGCTGCCCTAAACGAACACAAAAACGTAAAGGGGATGATACACTGTCAAAGCAAAACCAATTACTCAGTATCGCCTGCGAATATTTATCCAAGAGCGATGGTGAATCAGACATTGCTAAAGTTTGGGCGGCAAAGATCAAGTCATTACCACCAGATCAACAGCTATTCGCAGAGAAAGCAATTAATGATGTTTTGTTTGAAGCGCAATTAAGAAAACTAAATAGATATTCCGTACGAATAAATTAAGATGCACAGTCATTGTACGCTTTATATTCCCGATCGACAACTCAATCTAAACCGTATTCATACGCCAATTCACCTGCAGGTGAAAGCATAAATGCACCTGTGGAAGTTCAAAGTCTGCTCTCCTGTTCCTTCCTGCAGTCAAGTATTTCGCCGACGTAGAGCAGCCAAGAAAATCAAGAAAATATTTCTACTTTCTAGTCTTTCTGACTTTAGTACATATACCAACTATTAAGGATTCTGATTTATTTTAGTAAATGCTACTAGTGTTACTATTATAGAAAATAAATTGAGTTAAATATGTATTATAGAATATTTTTTCATTAATAAACATAAAAGCAGGTTTCCAATATAATTAATTAATCTAATTTTTGATAACAAAAGAAAACGGATTCGCGCTAGATTAATACTAAACAGTTTTCTGCGGACATATTGTCTCTAGGAACAACAATTAAACAGTTATTAATGTTCATCATTTGTCGGTATGGTCCATTATGCTTGCATAAGTGCAATATGGGATTTGTTAACTTTAAACCTAGTATCAATGCTATTTAGATGATACAAATCAAGAAACAAGTTGACATGATGCGTGAGCTAACAAAATTTCATAATGACAAAAGTTAACTATCACAAATCGTAATTCTGCTTAGTAAATAACGAGATCTGCCACTATTTAAAATTTATGGATGAAACAGAATAATTGAATATAACTGAAGATGTTACGCAGCTGTGTGTGTTTGGCAAGACTTGGAAAAACTTGTTAGCAATGTTAACAGAACTGATCTCTTAGATATTTACAAAATATAAAGAAAACTTTGACCTTCTTTTGCTGTTACTAGAAAGGAGGGTTTGTTATTACGGGGCAAATACTACTACTTGTTTATTTTAATAGAGTAAAAAAGTAACCTACTCGAAATGGGGAAATCAGAAATGATGTGAGTTGAATAATAAAAAAATTTGAATCAGTTCACATTTAAAAAAGTTGAACTGAACAAATCTGAGAATTATCTAGACTAAAAATAATATTTGGTGTACTAAAGGCCTTAAATTAATACAACGCTAATTTAAACTGGTACGTCCATTTAAGAAGGTTATAATAGGATGAATCTTTAGCGTGACTGAAGATGTTACGCAGTAAATAACAAAATATCCATACAATTAAAGAGTGGGTACATTTAAGGGAAGTTGGGTTTTATTTTTCAATATTCAACTGTAGATTAGATACTTCACTAGCTCATCAATCTATATAAACTACACGTTTTGAACAACTTGAATTCGCAGAATATCCACCTGGCTCAAGAAACCACCATACATCATATTACAAAATTTACAAATTACTAAAGTTCAATAGCGATGATACCAAAGAATCCCATACTTAACAGTTTCGGTATCGATGGCGATAGATTATTTCAAGTTGCAATAACCTCACTTACTGCATATCATCAGCATACATGTGAAACATGGAATATTAAATGTGCAGTAGCAAACATCAACGAATCCTAAATAGATGTTGTGAAACACCCGCTGCAATTAGTCCTACTTTAGATCCATTGTTACCAACAAACACATTCTATCGCCTACCACATAAATAGTTCCTGAAAAACTGCACAGCTATGTGTCTGAGACCAATATAGTGAATAGTAGGGAGCAGCATGTTATGATCAAGTTCAAATGTTTTTGAAAAGTCAAGCAACACTAATATAGTTATATCACCCATAATAGAAGCTAGAGCCGAAGTACAAGTAAAGCCAGATCAAAAACCCGATTGATAATAAGACAATATGTGAAACGCCGATAAGTGATTACACCAAACTCTCTTTTTACACGGTCTTTTTTTACACAATTTTGAAAAAAAAACAGTTCACCAACAAGAATAAACATTTCTTTTACACGATTTATTTGTTCTTGCACGAATCGCAACAAAAATAGATTATTTAATTCTAATTTACACTGTATCTTAAACAAACTTATGTATACAGCAACAAAATACATACTATTGGGGAATACCATGATCAGAAATCTGTCCACTTATGTCCACAAATATGCAGTGAGATGGTCTAATATGGGAAATACCCGACATTTTTTTTATCTTGTTGTACATCAACTTGAAGACATTTCCTTATTCAGTATTTAACAAAAAATGAATTGTTTTTGTTTTATTAATATGTAATGTTGACTTTGTTATTACTTTTTTTGCACGGTTTTTTGAAAACATATGTTCATCTTACACGAATTTTTAAAGTTGTGGAACAGATCCCCAAATTTACCATATGCCGCATATATTTTTTACACGATTTTTTTGCACGATTTTCGCAGGAACGCATCTACCGTGTAAAAAAAGAGTTGGGTGTATATAGTTGCCGGCTAACAATCTTTTCCAGTACTCTCAATAAAACCGGCAAATTAATGATGTGATGAAGGTGCACAACTCTCCACTCACCAAGAAATAGATCATTCTAAATAAAATATTAGTAATCGAGGCATGAACATCAATATAATTAAGCATATTTTAGGAACACATTACAAATAAGATTTGAAAATGTTAAATGCACTGTTTCAAAAGGCGCCTTGCCACTCGCTTCTTATTTCCTGCTGTTGCACTACAAGAAACTAAATGTAGTATAAAAGTTTATTTCAAAACATACGTCATATTTTCCATGAGTAAAGGCATTAACATTTGTTGACCAATATTACCAATGATAATTGACTGACAAATAGTCCAAGAAGTAGATATTTACTACGTTTGCATTTATACATACGAAATATTTATAAAATTCAATATGTAGTTCTATTTACAATATCGTTGTGAATTTTAAATCACTGATAATTTTTTAAAAATATTCATACTTATACGGAGGCCAACGGCAGCATTATTACGTTCAATTTTAAATTGTAAATTTTCTACATCATTGAAAGCTTAGTAGCAAGAGTAAAAGTAAAGTTAAATGCCGCTAACAGCTAACTTATAATATAGAAATACTCAAGAATCACTATTAAGAATTCATCTCACGATTACTGACAAACAGAATCACTCTAAGATTCTTTTATTATTAGACATTCACAAGTATTACTCCCAATCCGATTCAGTAGACTCGTTGATGTGCGGACAGTCTTTGCATAAATTCGACTTGGCTCTACGAGACTGGTTTCCGTATCTAACATATATTTTGTGAGCAATTGACCGTACTGATAAATTTAGGCAGGGGTCAATCATTCGTTTCTTTTTGGAGTTGTACCGTAACATTAGTTTCACAGTGATTAAATAAAACATGTGGAATAAGGTGTTTATTATAATTTTGGTATGTCATCGAATACATGGACAACTAGATTTATTTGGATTAGCAAAAGGTAAGTACCAAACGCAATGACAGTTAAATAATTTACATCCTAGATGATCGACTAATTTAAAATTTTAAGACTTATTTACTGTATTTAAAGCTGTAATTGCGAATTTATAATAAGTTTACATCGGCATTCCCTCAGAACATCTCAGTATGTTTTTTGTTTATAGTTGAATTTACATAAATATTTTGTATACTAAAACTTGAATGAATCAACACAAATAATGTCCGCGTCCTAAAGGATGCTCATTATAACTCAAGCATAGCAACTATGTAGGTTCACATTAGAGGTGCTTAATGTCTCTCAGTTAACAACTCTTGTACCGTTGTCGATTGACATAGTAATTTGTAAATGCAGTGTTCATAATTTCGTTTTCTATATCTCTGTTATATACCACCATACTTACCGATTATCATATTAGACACCTTCTTCGAAACACTTCAGATTTATATAATAAAACAAACCTATCTTAATCATTGGTGATTTTAATTTTCCTCAATATTATGAATATATTACTTCCAATAGGACAAGTATCAAAACTTCTACTTTCCTTGAATTCTGTGATTTTTTTGCAAATGAAGCAACACAATGTTGTTGTAAATTCTGACAATCGCCTTCTTGATATAGTGTTATCGAACTTAAATCACAATATCAACGTTATTAACGGGTCGATGGCCGCAGTGGTTAGGCGGCTGACTATTGTTGTGAGAGGACGATAGGCGTCGGGGTTCAATTCTCTGGAGGGACGGTGACATTTTTTCAGAGAGTTTAATCCCGGATCGACTTGCCATTCGCTGTTGGGAGCAAAGTGATTAACAGCGCGGCATCATAAAAAGCGATATGATGCTGTCACAAAGCCATTTAAACACAATTTACATACACCAAGCTACACCGCTAGAGTTGCAGTGATAGCCAGACAAGCGATACAGTACCACATTAAAAAAAAATCGTGAGCAGCATCCTGAAGACACATATCATCTTACCCTGTCAGTTACTCTAGAATTTCAATCAACATTAAGCCCAACTCACCACCAATTATCAATATAACTTCAGAGGGGCGAATTATGAAAGTTTGTATGGCGATCTGCTGCAAATTGATTGGTCCTTTCTAGACGGTGTTAATGATATTAATGTTGCTCTGGATTGTTTTTATAATGTTATCTATGATATCTTTGATTCTACTGCTGCGAAAATCTCGAAAAGCAGCTGAAATTTTTCTACCTGGTTCAACACTGACATTAAATCTAACCTTAAACCAAAAAATTACTATAGACGCAAATGGAAATCGACAAACAATCCATTTTTCTATGAAGAATTTAGAAGACTGACTTTAGAGTACTGACAAAATCGCAAATATCAACTGCCTATACTGCATACATGGTAAATATGGAAACCTGCATCACAACCGCTCCTAAAGGAATATGGTGCTTTCTACGCTCTCGTAGAGGATCCTCACGTGTTCCTGGAAAACTATTGTATGAAAATACTTGTCTTAATAATCCGCAAGATATCGATGCCTTTGCCATTATATTTTCAGCAATGTTCTCAACCACCATTTACTCTCTATCAAATTACAGAAGACACTATTTCTAGTATTATGGGTACGTTTCCTGATAAGCTTACCTCTGGTAACGACAACATCTCCAGCTTCCTAATCAGAGATACTAAATTTGTTTTCTCAACTTCACTTACCAAAATTATAAACATAGCAATACATCAGCAAACATCTTCCTTTCCTGATAAATGGAAATGTGGCCGAATTGTTCCCGTATTCACGAAAGGTCATAGCAGACAATTTTCAAACTATAGACCGATTTCCCTTTCATCAAATTTTGCAAAAATTTTTGAGCAAGTTCTATTTGACTCCATCTACTCCAATACCCATTCTTACATCACACAAGAGCAACATGGATTCATAAAGGGTCGATCTACTACCACAAATTTAGCCTGCTTTAAACCATACACGAGTGAGGTGCTGGACACTAGGGGTCAAGTAGAGGTTGTGTATTTGGATTACTCACATGCCTATGATAGTATTCACCATCGGTTGCTATTACGAAAACTTGATATCTTTGGCATATCTCCGAGTTTGTATAAATTGATAGAATCTTATTTATGCAATCGATACAATTATGTATTTTACAATGGATTTCGATCATACAATTTCGCTGTGAGTTCTAGTGTTCCTCAAGGTTCCAATTTAGGGCCTTTGTTGTTTGCATTATATATGAATGATCTTTTCCCATTGTTAAAATGCCAATTAAGATGACCTTAAACTATTTTATGAGACTACTAAGCCCGGTGATGCCATTAGCTTATGTCGACACTCTTGTGGAGTGGTCTCAGAACAACGAATTAACTTTAAACACAGATAAATCTGTTGTGGTGTCATTCTCTCGAAAGATTGCATCGATTCTGTCACATTATTTGATAAATGATCAGCAGCTAAAAAAGAACTGACTCAATAAAGAACCTGGGAGTGACGTTTGATTCGGAGTTATCCTTTAATAAGCATATTGAAGGCATCTGTCTTTCGGCTTCGAAAACTTTGGACTTTCTCATTCGTGCCTCAAAATGTTTTCATACCATAACCTTACTAAAATAGTTGTATCGCACGCTTATAGTTCCAAAACTTGAATACGTCTCCATTATTTGATTTTATTTTTTATATTCAACAAGTATGTTAGATACTTCACTAGCACATCAATTTATATATATGTTACGCTTATTGTCAATTTGTGTTGTGTTTATCAAAAATTGGCTACGCTTAGATTATTACCAATGTCAAACTTACAACATATATGATTTAAATTAAGCTTTCAATTCATGAAATATTTCCACTTGTAGGTCAATAAAACAACAATTAATTAAATAAATTGGTATTTAATCAATTATTGTTTTATTGTCCTACAAGTGGAAATATTTCAGGAATTGAAAGATAAGTACATAACGGTCAGAAAATAGATATATTAATTTAAATTAAACTGATTTATTTCATGTATGTAGTTAAGCCCATTATATACTTAAGAAAGTCTTCATCGTTATTATTATGGCAATATTCGGTTGTATCAAAAGTTTTCGCCAGTCTTAAGATATTATACATGCAACATACCTACACCATCTTTCAAATACTTTTTTAAATTTGAACGGAGATGTAGATTGCTCCAATTATACATTCGAGCTACTTTTCAGCAATGCAGGACATTGGCTCTAACTTAAGACTACATACATTGTATGTATTCAATTATCAAATCTAAGTACCTACATGAACAAAAAATCATGTGAATTTTTGGTACAACGTATTAACTACAAAAATGTTAAAAATACAGTGGACCATTCCATTGGTGAAGCCTTTAATAGAAATGAATGGCAAAATTAAGTTCTACAATCGCTATTGATGTAACTACAACTATTCTTACATCTATACTTATATTTCCTCAAGAGCATAATTCTACAAAGAACCTTTTAAGCCTGCTTTCTTTCTATTTTCTTTCTCCTGCATGAAATACAGTACCTAACATATGTTTCCTCAGTTTTATCAAATGTCGACTGCTACAAGATACAGTTCAATTTCATTGTATTGCCGCCTAACCACTGCGGCTATCGACCCGGTTACTCTGAATATTGTGTGTTGAAATGATCATATCAATAATTAATATAGACAAATTTAGACAATAGGAATCATTTTGTGTAGTTACTAGAAATATTATAGATAAATAGAAATTAAATACTAGACAGAAGACTGTAATTGATACTGGATTCCTTCGTCGTGCTCAATATCCAAAACTTTCTAGTTTCTAATGAAAAATTTCATATTGAGCAAGTAGATTTCCATTAACGACTATTCAACCACGAATTGTATAATGTATAAATCCTTTTCGGACAAATCACACTTAGCCACTCTTATGTTTAGCAACAAGTTCTGAAACTATTACAATTAAGAATAAATTTATGTTATTTATGCTCTTTTGCTTAGTAATCGTAGTTTCATATATTAAATACGATGGATTCGAAAGAACAGGACATTTTTCTGATACTCCTCTTTCTATACAATTGACTTTTGTTATTCGCGGAAAAAAGATAAACTTCTATTTTTAAGCACTGCACTTCTGTATTTTTATAGTTGAAGATAAACAAGAGCAGCGCTCTTTAACATTGTGACATTATGATCTTTGATAACACTGTACGCTTTTTAAGATTACAAAAATAAGAATTGATTCATATCAATAAATTATTGGTGTAAGGTAACCCGGAAAGTATTTAAATTTAATAAACCGTAATATAAAGTATATTAATAGGTTTTGTTGTTAGTTTGTTATTTGGAATCGCGTTAAAGTTCAGGTTTTCTCGGAACAAAGTTACTAATAATAATTTGCTAATAATTAAATGTTACTTTACGTGACTGTTTTTACGTCTTTACTGACAAGAAAACAAATAAGCTATGACTACATCAATTCATTTGTATGATAGATTGTACCCATAGTTTAAAACAAGGATCTTTGTATTTATACATAATTTCGAATGAAATATCTATTTTTAGAATTGTCAAATGCTTTCATTGAAAAGAAATACATACATATGTGCTGTCATGTTTATATTCAATATATATCCTAAGAAATATTTACGCTTGACAATAATCCCATGATAGTAGCACTGAGGGGTGTAATTATACACTATTTTCTTTAAAATGACGTTTATAAGCAGGATGCAGAATTTGCTCCAAATATCAATGATTCATGAATAAAAAAAAAGAAATAAATATAACCTTTAGTAATATATTTTTTTATCTGGAAAATATCAATTATAATAAATGCATCAACATTCCAACAAAAATTCTTTTAACTTAATGTTCAAATAATCTAGTCTAAGAGTCATGTCGGTCGAGATGAAAACGTGCACGAAAAGTCTCACCTGAAAAAGGTAGTATTAGCAACGACAAATAGATAGTGCAATCATCAGAAGGCGCTCTGGAAGACGTGGGCGTGTGGGCACGGTAAAAACTGTCAATTTTCATTTCTAAATAACCGTCAAGAATACTACTAAGAAAATTTGTCAGAAGTGCACACGAATTTTACAAGCTGTTTTTTCTAAGCATTTTCAACGTAAACGCAAATTGTCAGAAGTGCACCTTAACATGTTGTATTTGCAAAATTTTCCGCATTTTCATCAGCTTCTGACAGTCCTTTCTCTTCCACCTACCCTTATGACAATTGTTTTCCTATTTTCTATCATTATTTACTATTTGTACAAACAAGTTCCATCCATGCACCTTTTCCGTTTTTTAGAAATGAAAATTGACACTTTTCATCGTCCCCACACGCCCACGTCTTCCAGAGTGCCTTCTGACGATTGTACTATCTATTTGTTGTTGCTAATACTACCTTTTTCAGGTGAGACTTTCCGTGCACCGTCTCATATCGACCGACATGTAGCCAGCGTTCGTGCTAATCTAACTTATCAACTACAAATTGATTCTAGTCCCTCAACAGCTAACTATAATGTTATCACTATTATCTGAATAATATTTTACTTTGCCGCATCTATAATGCAACAACTATTCAACTAGAAAAGAAAATATCATACACGATCTTCGAAATAGACATTAATTTACTCTTATAAGCATGTACATCTCGGCAAAATTACGTCGTCTGATACTGTTTTAAATTTCTAAATAAAAACAGTTTGAACAATGGTAAATAATGTTAATAAGTGTTTTCTTTCTTAAAAAAAAGAAATTCCCAAAAACAGAATTAAGCTTTTAAAGAATAACGTCATATTAGCTGGATTAAGATTTCGACCAGCGATGGGTCGAATTCGTATGATTCGTACAATTTATACGACTCTCATGTGTGATTCGTACGGTACGAATCTTCGCTATTTAACGGATTCGTATAATCCTGTACGAATAATTGACTTTATACGAATCCGTATCATTTTGGAGTCGCACCGCCTCTTGATACGAATCGGAATCCGAGTCAAGTAGTATACTGGTAGCAATAAATCGTGGTCGTATGATTCGTACCATTTTACGAATCTGTAGAATTATACGTAACTTATATGAATCATTTACCTCATACTAATTCGTATATCTTAGAGTTAGTCAATTGATACGGAACTAATGCCCGGTTTTTCAATTGGCGCTTAATTGTTTTTGTTAACTGGGTGGTATTAAGCTTAACTTCAAGTTAAATGGCTAGCTTAGATTATATGTACTTTGACCTGCAGTTGGTTTAAACTGTGAGATCGATAAACACTTTAGCCAGCAGTTTGGGTTTACCTGTCAGTTAAAATTTGTTAACCAGCGATTGAAAAACCGGGCCTAAATCGAAGGCAAACAGTATATTTATTTCATACTGGTAAATTGTAGGTATGTTACAAACAGTCGTATACGTATGACTCAAATAGTTTCTCTAATCAGTAGCATGAATATGAATCGTTACTATTTATACTACAGCGGTGTATTATGATTTCATAAACATATTCAATCGCTAGTTTTTCTATTTATAGTTAGTAGTTCGTGTCCCTAAAAGTGCCAATACGAAATAATTCTTATCATATTTATAGCAAGGTAGACTATTTTCATGAATATATCTGTGTATTTAGGTTTGTTTATTTTACTGATATATAAATCTTAATTAATACTATTTCGCAAGATCATTAAAATAAAGTCTAAGCTCGAATCTCTAATACGACGAGTCATAAATGAATCGGGCTGAATTTGTTACGATATTTCGGTACGAATCATACGAATCGTTTATATTAATTAGTATACGGATCACCAGAACGATTCGAATCTTGTCTTTGGTACGGAGAGTCATGAATATGAGTCGATACGAATCCTTTCGGTACGAATCATATTATACGGATCTTTTATTTTAGGAGTCATTTGGATTCGAATCGCCAAAAAGATTCGAATTGCCCATCGCTACATCATACACATGTATTCTCTATCTAATTTAGGTAAATTCTTCGACGGTATAGTATCATTTATCGGTTAATAGGCCTTCTAAATTTCATGTATTAGAATTATCTCAGATTTATACCCTCAATAATTCTTTTGGCTCGTTTTTGTAAAATGAAAATTCTTTTCTGCTTTATGAAACCCCGTTGCACAATGCCGCATTTCTAAATCAGGTAAATTTATCCACAAACGTTGTCGATATTCTTATCATTTCAAAGCATCATCTGTCTATAATCCCAATAAGTTAGTGAACCTTAATTAAGAAATTATAAAATTTATCATATTAATGAAATAATAATCTTTATTGCAGTAAGGAAAAATTGGTTTAAAGTCGGGATGTTATTTATTTGAATCACCAAAAAAAGGACAAATTGTTTTTCACATCACGTAAATCCGATGTAATCCAACTTCCAATGTTTTCATTTTTAGCTGTTTCTGTGTGAAAAAGAAATATCAAAATAAAATGATGAAGAATTACTTAACGTATTAAGGGTAAAATTTGGACAGGACTCCTTGAAAACCGCCTCTCATACGCTTTAAATTTATTCGAGCTTAGTTCGTTTTGTTTTAGTATGCACAAAAAAATTACATGGCTTTGCTTCTATAGCCCAGATAGCCGCTGGTATTACTTGCTTTTTCTTTTTTTTTAAGGCGGGGATGGACATATGGACATTGCAGTGCAATAGTTTGGGACTAAACGCGGACCAAACGCGGCGTGCAGGAGTGGTATACCTGCTAGAACCACCTATAATTTCTCCTAGCGCTTCCATGAACCCATTGCATCTGACATCTAGCTCACAGGAGCGCCGAGTACCTAGTTTCCCTTTTATAGTTCTTACCTGCTCTTAGTCTCTTACTCTTCTATTTTCAGTTTGCTTGGTACTCATAATTCCCTTGATCATACTGTGCATGTTCTGCTGTGTAGATACCGCTACAGTAGGTGCATTTGTCATCTGCTTCTTTCCCAGTACGTTTGCCGTATTCTCTGAACTGCCCGTGGCCCGTAAGTAGCTATGTAAGGTAATGAAAAATATTTTTATGGTTAAAGGTGAGCTATTTTTCGATGTTAGGTATTAAAGTTTTGGTCCATTGTGCTTTGAACGTGTTGTTATCCCACCCCTCCTCCCACCATTTCAGCATCAGCCGTCTAATTTCCTGTTGTTTACGTCCGTTATACTTCATCTTTCGTTCCTGCGCCATGAGGTCTATTGGCATAACTTCTGCTATAACTTGAAGTGCCACCGCAGAGACCGTCCTGTATGCTGACGAACCCTCAACAGCACTGTTCGTTGTGTTCTTTCTAGGCGGTTGTAGTTTCTCTTCACCATCAACGCATCTGCCCATAGATATTAGTTGCTTAAGAACTTGTATGACAAAATAGTTTGACTGACGAAATAATGTTAATTAATAAAAAGATAAATAAGAAATTATGTCGACTTCTGTAGTTTGTTTATCCAACATCATCTCTCTTTTTCGGTAGACAAAAAAATACACAAAATAATGAACAAATTGATTCATAATTAAGTATTTCTATTATAGCAAGGTACATTTTGGTCTAGGTCCCTCAAATATCCTCTACTCGAAATTATCATAAAATACATAAACAATAAGTTGTATGTGTCCCATATCATCATATTGAGGAAAGAATTGACACACATCGTCATTCGATCGCTTTAATTAATGCTTGCAATAGATTAAGTTTTAATAATAAAATATTATTCTCTATATTAACCTCTTTTGCATAGCTCTTAGAAGTGAGTTATTCAAAAATTCATACTTCGAAACACCAGAATCTTCAGAATAGAAAATAGCAATAAATAGTGAAAGAAGAAATTAGCAGTTATGGAAGTTCTTGTACCTATGACGGAAAATATTAATAATAATGTAATATGTATACCAAATGTATTTTTTACTCATATCTTCTCTCACTCCTAATCACTGACGCTTAACAAACATATTAGTCAACACACTCAATTATGATGTCAAACCGAAAAATCTATATTCTGCATTACGGAGTAGTAAAAAGAAAAGATTTCATATTTCGCATCAAGATTATATGCGGTTATTCTAGAACCTATTTAGAGAATTCAGTGAATTTTGTCCATATCCACAGCAAATTGAGGAATTGTTTTCAATATGATAATAACAAGCGTAACCACATATTCATTCATTTATTAGATAAGTTATTTCTGATGTATGAAAACTTTATGACGTAAAGCCCGATATTAACGAGATTAATTTCATAGCCGGAAGAAATATATACAAACATTTAATTTGCTACATATGTATATATTTATTCTCAAATTATGAGCATTCTTCCAGGAACATCATCATGTTCAGATATCTTTGATGATAACTTTTTCATTTCATTGAAAAGTTTTTTAGATTTACAATAGAACCAGATTTTAATATGTAATAACCACACTAGAAGCTAAAAAACATAAAACAAAAGTACAAAATTTTGAATAAAACCATACATGTTTTTGCAACATAAATAACTTATTTCTTAGAGATAAATTTTAATCATTAAAATTACATATATATGTATGTAGTAAAGACTCACATGATAATTTCCGTTCTCAAATTTATTGCAGTGGAAGTTCCTCTAACTGATCAGCTAGTAAATGTTATGAAACCAAAAAAGGAGTGCCAACCCTCACAAACAGTATACACCAATGGTCAACACCCATGCAAGAATACGTTAATATTTGAGGATAATTTCGAACGTCCTTTCATAAATAAAACGAAATGGGTAGTAGAACAATATACTCCAATTACTCATGGTCCACCAGTAAGTATTTACTATGGATTACCAGTTAATTGTAACCTTTTATATGTTTCAGGATTACGAATTCGTTTCATATGAAATAAATGATAACACATTATTCATCAAAGACAATAAATTAATAATAAATCCAGTTCCAGCTACCAGTTTAGATCAAGTTTTTGGTACATTAGACCTTCGTGAAGGGTAAGGGTTTTGCATTTTGCAAGTCATAGGTAACAGCACTGTTGCACTTGTTTTTGTTAGATGCACTAGTTTCGTTGAAGATCAGTGTTTTTATCAACAAGTTTCAGCATATATTTTACCACCAGTGAAATCTGCAAGAATATCCTCCAAATTTTCTTTCACATACGGAAAAATCGAAATAAAAGCAAAACTTCCAATTGGGGATTGGATATACCCACGTAAGGCATTAGCGTTTGAAAATATGGAATTGTTCTTGATAAAACACAAACTCTGTTATTAGAAATTCAACTATTACCTAGGGCAAAATCAAACGCAGGTGCAAAAATGTGGATAGCTTATTCTCGAGGTAATAGTTATTATATAGGTCCAGATGGAGATGTTGGTAACACGGTTCTCTTCGGAGGATTAGTATTAGGGTTTCAAGAACCCGAAAGAAGTCGCTTAGCTAGTAAAAAGAAAGCAGCTGTGCCGTATGGTGACGATTTCAATCTCTATACCCTAATTTGGGAACCTGGTTAGTATTGCTATTACATCATAATTCATTATTGATCCATGCGTGTCCAGCGTGTCTGCGCTCAGTAGAAAATTCCTCTAGACGTTCTGTCATTTTGATTTTAATGAACGTAAAAAATGTAGTTATGATTTTTTTGACATGTAGAATGTAAACGTTAACACCTAACCCGACCGAAAAATGTACAATTAAAATCATTTTCGTTACTGCAATCGAGTTAAAATTTAAGTACATATAACAATCGTATCATACTCAACCTCACCCAAAAACACGATTGAAGGCAAAGATTACAGAGTTTCCAGTTATTTCACTAATTTACATCGTAATGCAGAACGTTCGTCTTAATATTCCTTGATCTGCTTATTTTACCAATATTCATATGTCTCTGTGCATGATTAGGATTGAATTATAATTCACGTTGGCAGCTTTCCTTTCTCATTTCTTACCGCTCTATTTTTGTATTTTGCACATTTATGCTATGGTCTCACTTGCTTTTAATTGGTAGTTAAAGCAAATCTAACCATAACTAATTCCTGTCTATATTTTAGATAAAATAACAGTTCTTTTTAATAATCAAACATATGGTTCCTATGATATTAATTCATCAGATAATCGTTTCGATCACTTTGGTAATGAGGTGAGTTTATGGTGTTTTGTTAAATACGTTAAGTGACTTTACATTAATTTTATTGTTCATTTCTTGCAGTTCTTCCTATCTATTGGTCTTGGTGTTGGAGGAATCAATGATTTTCCCGATAACTACACAACTAATAATCCTAAACCATGGACAAATACGCACACTAAACAACTAAAGACTTTCTTTGATGGTAGAGATACGTGGTCTTCGACTTGGAGAAAAACCAATGTTCAATTGCAAATAGATTCTGTGAAAATATGGTCGTTATGAATGCCTTAGGACAAAATTTAAATCTTCTTAAAGATGTATGGCTCTATCTACCTACAAAATAAGTTTCAATAAGTTTATGATTAATATAAATACGACAATATGACAAAAAAAATAAAATTTTTGAATGTAAAAACATATTTTTGCTTTATTTTTTTTAATCTGCTCTTATTTTAAATATTTCCATGCAATCAGCAAAGACCACCTTTGTGGTAAAACATACGCAAAAACAAATTATCTTGCATCAACTATCTATTATTCCATCTGTTGTACTGAGCTTTTGTATAACTTCTATATTTTGTTCATTCCAATGTTAGTAAGTAAAGCAAATGGTAAATTACAACCATTAATAAATAAAATAAAAATAATATACAGGTGCCCACCTAGTACGCGGAAATCCAATATCTTAGTTGATAAGAGAGATAATTGAATCTTTTTTCTATTTCATGTTTCTAGTTTTCTCAAGATCTACAAAAAAAAAACCCAAAAAATTAAAAAGACAAAGAAATTGTTCGAAATATTCACTGTTCAGGAAATAATCCAACAAGTTTATTTATAAGAAGTTTTATTATTATTAGATTATGTGTAATACTCGTGTCTCTATCTTTTTTGTAGTAGTTCTTTTATTGCAGTAGGCTTGTTCCTACAAGTTAAAACATCTTGGGATTATTATTTGTTGTAAAATCCTATTGAAAGCGAATATTTGTATAGGCGATTCAGGTAACTATTATAAGCATAATTACTGACACTTTACAGCTGCCTGTACCACCAATTATTATCAGACCTTGATATGGAAAACTGTTTTCAGTTTTGTGAATATCCACGGAAAAAACAATCAAGAAGAAAAATGTTGCCAATGTTTTATTCACGGCTGACTAGTGATTTTTGTAATACACAAAGTCCCAACTAACGTCACTATCACAATAATGCAAATGAAAACCACGGGTTATTACGGGCGGTAGATAATCAACAGTGTTTTAAAATGAATACCTATGAGATTTGGAATATTTGGACAATATACTGTTAGGGTACATTTTTTCAAACGCAATTTAACTAAAGATATGTATTTGAATTTTTGGCAAAATTAGTTACATATACAACTAATAAATACTCCCCCAGATGTTAATGATCGACACTGGTTTCAGCATGATGATGCTGTTTTACATTTCACATTATTGGCAATCTGAATTTTTATTCTTCATAATTAATATTATTTCAGGTTAGACAATATTGAAATGACAGATATCTAAGCAGATGGTACCGCAATATCACAAATTTGAAGAAATATGATATGAAATTTCCAAAATAGGGTTATGTTATGCTGAGAGAAGAACGCTGGACATTTCAAACAATCTCTTTATATTTTTTTTGGTTTTATTAAGTTTATAACAATTACATGAATCGCCTACACAAATATTGGCGTTCAATACGATTTCACAACAAATAATAATGCAAAGGTGTTTCAGTTTTTGTAGAAACAAGGCTAATACAATAAAAGAATTACTGCAAAATAGATGGAGATATTATACATATCAACCTAATAATAATAAAACTTGTTATAAACTTTTGGATTATTTTCTAAACAGTCAACATTTCAAACAATTTCTTTATTTGTCTTTTTTGAGTTCTTTGTTTTTTTAATGGAATAAATTTGAAGTGATGCAGAAATTTTCACTTTTACTATGATACTGCGTTTGTTATCTAAAGTGTTGAACTTAGGTAGGTACAGGGAATGCTATAGCAAACTTGTAGAATATTTAATTCCTCTTACTGATCAATAATATATAGCTCCATTTGAATTAACGGAAATATTTCAGTTTTCTGCGTATCCCTTATACTGTAAGTCACTTTCTAACATGGTGTTTTGAACAGTTGAGCCTAACAGTTGATCAAAAAATATTTTTTCTGTTAATTCTGCTAATAACTAAAAAATTAGCAATATATTTAATTTACGAAAATTTACTAGAAAAAAAAGTAAGCCAAAGTTTTTCATATGAATACCATGCATAAGCTCGCTTTTATTTTTCATGTAGATTCAAAATAAACGATACATATAGGTTTGTATTTAAAAAAACATAGTTGCTTTCTGTACAGAGGAAATGGAACACTCGTATAATCGGCATTATTTTAGGTTTGTAGATCTTGAGAAAAATAAACACATGAAATAAAAAAGATTCAATTATCTCTCCAAGATATTGGACTTCCGCGTGCTAGGTGGGCATCCTGTATAATATAAATTTTTACTTAAGTAAAAAAAAGTGAATATAAGCATTATCGTCTCATTTTTATTATATATTGTGCACTTTTAAAATACTTTCTATTATCATTACGAATTGAGCATATTATGTTTGCAGTATCACATTACAAATTGTTAAAATTCTTTATAAATCAGTGCACATCCTTAGCATGCCAATCTGTACCAATTCTAGCGCGAATGATTTTTGACATAATTTAGCACTACAACAGAACTGCTGTAGTATACTGAATATGACAGCTTCCGCAACATAGTAAGGCGGCTATTTGTAAATAAACTAAGATTTAAGTAAATAATCGTTACTATATTGTGTACCATCTTTGGCAATTTAAATACGATTTTTTTATCGGGGAATGTTGATTTTGTAAATAAAGGCTTTGCTTTAAAGTGAATTTAGTTACTCTAAAGAAGTTCATCAAAGCAGTACTCTCTTTTAGAGAAATTAAATTTTCTTCAAAGTATGGCCTTTATTTAGTAAATGGAAATTCCTCGCTGAAAAAATCGCATTTAATTTGCCAAAGATGGTACATTGTATCTCATATACCATAGGCACACCATAAAAACAAATACAGTGGCATTGCTTGATATCAATAAAAATTACGTTAAAAGGTCTTTTCAATAAACTAATAATATATGAGCTATTCCACTAAAAAAATTGATTCTTTTAATTCTGTAGCATGTGATACCAAACTTTTTAGTATATCATTTTTAATTATTTTGTTTTTAGTTGTGTCACTGTTGTGTGGAATACGCTATTGAAGTGATTGCATCGGTAAAAAATGTAAAATCTTATTTAGTCTAAACTACACGCGTAGATCACAGTACGTAGCATCAAAGTAACCTGCATTAGCAGGCGCATCAAGCCAGAAAAAACCATACAGGGTATAACAACAAAAAGATTATTCTGGCATTTATTGCCCCACATCACATTTGCAAATGATACTCGAATAGGAACATAATCTTTTGTCCACGCATCCTCTATATATGTACCATCCGGACATCTTAATGCAAACGCTTAGAAAGGAAAGTAAACCTTACATGCACCCTGATGGCAATATCTTAATAGAAAACGGAAAAGTAGATTTTCTTACCTGAGTCGCTGTATGTAATATTTGATGTGAAAGTCTCCGTTTAGTATAAAATGTATAAAGGAATGAATCCTTTTTTTCATTTATGATATGTAATCCGAGCTTTGAAACATTTTGATTTAAAAGCAATTAGTTAATAAGAAAATAATTACTTTAATAATATACGAGGCGTGTTTTTAAAGTAAGTACCGTTTCGAAATTCCGCTGCTGCAGCGCAGCGATCGGCAGTTTGCGCATACGCATTGTGATCCTTCATCTGTTGACAAGCCACAGACCCCCTATGGTAACAATCGACCGCGTTTACACTGTTTTGTGCGTATTTCAAATACCTCAGCGAATTGAGAATCCCGCCTACTGTGAAGTACGCGCTGTTATCGGCTTTCTTAGTGCTAAAAGTGTGCAAGCAGCTGAAAATCATTGTTAGAGCTGTGAGGTGTATGGAGAAAACATTATTAGCGATAGAATGGTAAGGAAGTGGTTTAGAGCTTTTAAAGATGGCCGCAATAATGTCATGACGGGGAAGGGACTGGCCGACCTTCTGTAATTACTGATGAAACGGATGGTGTTAGAGATACTTCAAAACCTGTGCGTCCAAAGATTACTAATGATCAGAAAATCAATATTTTGTTATGTATTAAAGAGAATCCTCATAATATATCTCGACTAAAGTCTATTTTTAAAGTCGAGAGACGAATTTATGGACAGACCGCTTTGACAGTGAATTCTCATTGATTGAAAGCAAGACCAAATTACACTGTATGGATCTTGCTCAGATTCTGTCACCTGACACTGTTTATGGTTAAGTCTTGTTGCTGTTTCTATTATTTCTCCGTTATCTCATTATATAGATTGTATTTGCTAACGAAGCAAATGAATTTTAAAAAGATGTATCTTTCGGGTATTGCCGTGGTTGTTGTAACAAACTTGACTTGTCAAGTTATGAAACAGTAGCCGTGAAAGCCTACATTCGATTAAATGAACTTTAAGTAAGAATTATTTATTATATAGACATACATCCCAACAAACAAAATTCAAATTTCGCGCAATTATTTTTAGTAACTTCAACGCTGAAACATGAAATGACCTATAAATTTGTTTCAGATTAATAGTTCTTTTTATACGATTATGTTGTAGTTACTAGAAATAATTGCGCGAAATTTGAATTTTGTTTGCTGGGATGTATCTATATAATTGTGCTATGTCCTCTAGATACTTAAAAAGGAGCAGAAACGGTATTTTGACCGGAAGACATGACGTAAGATGGAGGCGACAATATCTCAGAGATATTTCACAATATAGAGCTCAGGGCAGATCAATTTTCTGTTTGGATGAAACTTGGGTGAATGAGGGTCATACAGCGTAGAAAGTGTGGACTGACACAAGTACTCGCAGTCGTAGACAAGCCTTTAACGAAGAACTTACAACTGGATTAAAAAATCCAGCTGGAAAAGGACGTCGTCTTATTTTGTTACACATTGGAAGTTGTGATGGCTTTGTAAAAGATGGCTTATTATTGTTTGAAGGAAAGAAAACCACTGATTATCATGATGAAATGAATGTACTGTTTTTCAAGAATGGTTCTCTCGAATATTAAACCATTTACCTCACAATGCTGTTATAGTTACAGATAATGCATCATATCATAGTCGAAAAATTGAACAGTCACCATCATCGTAATGGAGAAAAGTGGATATTCAAAATTGATTAACAAGCAAGGAAATACAGTATGATGAGGATATGGTCAGAGCTGAATTGTTAAGCTTGGTTAAAGTTCATAAGAATAATTATAATTCCTATGTAATCGATGAACTGACAAAATCACAAAATAAAACTGTGTTACGATTACCTCCTTACCACTGCGAACTGAATCCCATCGAGCTTGTTTGGGCCCAAATAAAAAATGAAGTGGCTGCGAAAAACAAAACATTTAAATTATCTGAAGTGAGACAATTATTACTTGACGCCTTGGGAAATGTAACTGCTACTACTTGGCAAAAATACATAAACCATGTTATAAAAGAAGAGTCTCGTATGAAAGATCTTGATATAGTCATTGACGATGTAATAGAACCATTCGATATTAGAGTTGGAGAGGATAGTGACAGTGAAGATTTTGATTTTACTCGGATATCATCATCATAATGTAGAGATATCTTATTTCTAATAGTTATGAGCAGCTCATAAGTTTATGATAAATATTTTTACTACATTTGCATTTCTGTAAATAAATATTTGAATGTAATTTTTGCAGAACCTGTAAGTGTACAATAAATGTATTATGGTTGCATATTTTGTAATAAATAAATGTTATGTATCTTATCTATAGTCCGTTTACACTTTCTAATATTTAAATTCTTTCCTCTTCATAATTCTGATGGTGAGTCTATAAATTGAATATCAGAAAATAAACTTCAGTCCAACCAGAGGTCCATACTCAATATACATATATGAATGTATGTACATATGTACGTATCACAAATGCAAATATTATTTGAATTTTGCCGTGTACAATTTGTTTTCAAGATTTTCGAGCATGTGATTTGGGCCTGGGGTATGTTCAGAAATTCGTCACTCAACTTTAAAAATAGACTATAGTTATATTAAAAAATGATATAAGCCACACGACAATACTGCGTATCATGAAGAAGGAAAAATATCGTTCTTGTAAAATTCAACTCTTGCAAGAACTTAGCGAAGATGACCACGATCGGAGACTAGTTTTGTGAAACAATGATGAATTTATGCCAAGCAAATCGACGTTTGCACTGGCAAATTCTCTTTTCAGATGAAGCCACTGTTGGTCTCAATTGCACAGTCAACCGTCAAAATTACAGATATTGAAGTCGAGTAAATCCTCATTGAAAGTTTGAGGCACACACTCAACACCCACAAAAATTAAATGTATGTGCTGGAATAGTTGACAATAGAATCATAGGACCTTTCTCCTTTGAAGGAACCTTAACAGGCGATATATACATATTTACCGTTTCTGCAAAATTACTTATTTCCAGCGCTTGCAACAATTTTTCAAAATAATAATGATCCTGATGTTCCAGATAATACTATTTGGTTTCAGCAAGACTACACACCCCCGCATTATACGCGGCCTGTTAGATTTTTTTAGACAACTATTTTCCTATGAGGCAACGACCAATAGAACAACCAGTGAAATCCCTAGATCTTACACCGCTTTTATGAGGTTATTTAAAGTCTAATGTGTAACTAAATAGACCGCAAAATTTAGGTGAACTGGTAAATCGCATTAGAGATGAAATGTGCAAAATTAGTCCGGAAACGATTCAAAATGCACAGGAAGAATTTCTAAACAGGCTTACATATTGTCAAGAAGTCGGTGGATGGCAGTTTCAACATTTAATTTCATAATTTTATTTATTTGAAAACGCAGTTCCTTTTTTGTTTTTAATAATAAAATTTACATTTTCTAATGTTCAATTATCACTTTATCAAAAATTTTCTATTGTAATGTTACACGTTGTTGTTCTATTGTAATGTTACGTTTAGATCACCGATTTGAGAATAAAACAATTTCTCAAAATCAAGAAAATAAATTGGGCGTTGCAATTTAACAAAACGTCAATACTAAAAAAACAAAAAGACGATTGAAAATCAGCGATTATGCTAAAGCCTGTATTTTTATCAATTAAAATCGACCTATTCGAGGATGTTTAATAAACAATGTTTATTTCGTTTTTACTATACGTCTATACTTTAGGCGTACACTAACTAAATAACGTGCCCTGGAATAATGGAATGTTAAGAGGTGTTAAGGGTAAAAAAAAGAACTTTAATGAAGTCCTTCTAAAGAACTTTTTACCTAGCGTAAACTTAAAAAAATCTTAGATTCATACGTAACTGTAGCAAACCATAAAAAACTATATATTAACTGCTGAATAAGAATTATTATACCCATTTTAGAAGTTTATTTTTTCTAATCTTTACCTTTAACTTGCTTTGAATATATGGCCCAAAAGAAAATCACGAAATTACTATTCCATAATGAATGGCTATGGAAAATCACATCTACTAAAAACAACAGGATTACTTCTTCCCAAATTATATGTCTATAAAAACGAGATTTTAAACGAAATATGATATAATAATATAAAAATAACAACAGATTTATTCTCAATATGACATCAACTCAAAATATGTACACATTTAAAGATAAACTGAAAGTATAAAGTGTAATATAATTCAAGTTGATAAAAACTTCATCTTCTATCACTACTTATACAGGGTGTCCAGCCTAAGATGCAACGGTCCATAGCCGACTTATTATTAATTTTTTGAGAAAATGTTTTAAATAAATGTTGCCTTGAAGCAAATTCTACACATTTTAAAATTAGTATTAGTAATGGCGGACTTCCGGTTCTACTGTAAGTAGATACTAACTTTATTATTTTAAATGGAACACCCCGTATATTATTGCACTTTTTGATTCCTTATTAAATATAAAAGGCACTTTGTTAAGCTTACATTGTGCCTAAGTTGTACCGTTTCCGAATTACGTGACGTTTTTCGAAAAAAATGACATCTGCGTCTTTGGTGTTTGGAAATATCTCCGTAACTGCGAAAGTTAGAATCGTGCAGTTTTCAGTTTTCGCTTAATCATGAAAGAGGGCACATCTTTCACTAGAAAATTGTTGCATTTATGTTACAGGGTGATTAAATAGGGATCTGTAATTTCTCAACTTTAAAATCATGAATAACTTGATTTTTTTAAATAGAATGGTATAGCAATTTTTACATAAATGGATGTAAAATTTGATTGTCTTTTGTTTTTATACGGATGATGAAAAACTGAAAAATCGGAAATATCTCCAACCGTTGGAAATAGATAAAATAATAAATTTAATAAGGAATAAAAAAGTGCAATAATATATAGGGTGTTCCATTTAAAATAATAAAGTTAGTATCTACTTACGGTAGAACCGGAAGTCCGCCATTACTTATATTAATTTTAAAATGTGTACAATTTGATTCGAGGTAACGTTTATTTGAAACATTTTCTCAAAAAATTAATAATAAGTCGGCTATGGACCGTTGCATCTTAGGCTGGACACCCGGTATAAAAAATCAATAGAAAATAAAACACATAGGAATAGTACAATTGGAAAAGTCAATAATATAACAGAGGATGTTGAAAACTAGCAAGTGGATAAAACGAACAATAAAAATAGTCTGTTCATATGCTATACTTTATTTTCATTATTAATACAATTAACAATTATCTTTTTGAAAAGGTAAGCTAACATCTTACTAACAAAAGAAATGATTTATAAAAAATACTAGCTAAAAATGAGGCTTTTTCGTTAAGTAAGACTATGTAAGAATTCGGCAAGAAATACAAAAATGTGAAGATTACCTTTTTTAAAAATATTTTGTCAAATATTAGCTACGTAGATAAAGAGCTTCCCACACATCCGGTCGTTATCGTTTTCGTCAACGCGAATTATTATCATATAAAATTTGATTACGATTAGGTGTACAAGAAGCACATTTAATGGTCAAAATAACGGGTTTATGTACGCTTACAATGATTCACTGAACACGATAGTCTTCAATTTACATAAATATGTGTATTGTAGAGGTCGCACATCTCAGACTAAGCATGCATGCTATATAAAATTTAGTAAAACTACGAACGTCACT
This sequence comes from Holotrichia oblita, assembly GCA_023690525.1. NCBI lineage: Eukaryota > Metazoa > Arthropoda > Insecta > Coleoptera > Scarabaeidae > Holotrichia > Holotrichia oblita. The sequence continues at coordinate 87,463,999 of CM043015.1, read as the reverse complement.
GGAAATTTGAGGTCTGAAATGATAATTCTTGTGGTAGTATGTTTGTAAAGCGATTCAGTATACTTTACTAGTTTAGTCTGTCTCATAACATGGCGGTGGATGTGTGCGTACTCCTGTATATAATATTATTTGGAAATTTTTGTTTTGGACAAGACTTTGAAATACCTGAAGCTACTGTAAACTTATTGTATCCTGTAGGATTTACGGTATCCATTCCAGGTAAGCGCTCGAGGCTAATATATCCTGTATTATACTTGAAATAATAGTACTATAGATATGTACGTTATAAACAGAAAGTCATATCATTTATAAATACCATTACATTATTCATCTACATTTGTACATTATTGTTGAAATATATAAATAAATGAATAAGAAATTAAATATAACAATAATTTAAAAGATTATACGACATTACTTCAGAAACAGGTTCTCAGGTACTTTCCGTTTATAACAGGCTAAAAAATGCCTGCAAACAGTGATTCACCGGTTTTCATATATGTTCAAGATTTTACTTAATGGTATTACTCGGTTAATCTATATACATGCAAAATGCGTAAATGATTAGTGCAATTCTAATAATTGTATATACAATTATACAGTAGTCAACATGTTAGGAGATATTATCGCGTACTTCATAGAATAACCATATTGTTAATTTGACTTTAATAATAGTGTTGGTGTTTTGAATACTAATGAGTAACAGATTTATTACGCTAAAGTAACCTCCATATGTCATAATCAAATTGAAGAGGAATCACTAATACATAACATTCTCTGTCTATTTTATTATAAAACAATCAAGGCAATAATATATATAATCCTGATGGTAATTAATATACGTAGTACAAAGTGACATCTTCTCTTTTTAACGCTATTTTAGCTTAAGCATACATTAGGATCTAAACATTTTACTCTCAATATCACTAAGATTTCGTACTCATCGTGAACACTTTACCGATCTTCTCAATTAACTTGCTTCTGTGTGACAAACTTTTTCAGTCATATGTTGAGTAAGTGGAGGACAGAGAGAAGTGGACAATCTTAGACCCACAATTCTCCGGATTTATTGTGTTTAGTACATGAACAGTTGTGTGCGGTTGTTTATTGACTTACAGACAAATACGTGTACACTATGAAAAAGTTTATATGACAATTCTCTAACTTAAAATATAATTATACAGAGGTGATATATTTGTGACAACACTTTATTAGGTTGGAATACACCAATATCATTTGGTCTCTTTATACAAACACATATTTTCATCGCAACCAATGTGATTCCCAGAACTAACTGCAGAAACGTATACAATGCGTCGCGGGTGTAACCTAATCCATCCTTATTTTTTTTGTAGATATTAACTTGTTGAGTTAATTTTTTTATTATTTCTTTTGAGAATTTGGGAATTGCTGACGTTTTTGTTAAGTAAAGTTATCGCACTGATGCCGCTACTGCACAAACCAACTGAACAACGTTCAGGTGCGTCCTAGCGGCTTTCAAAGCTCGTTCAGCTCAGCTCGTAATTTTTCGTATATAGTCTTAGCAAACTTTTGTCATTTGACGAGCGAAGCGTTTCCATACCAACAACAACATAACCCATGAAATTGAAACCAAAATTTCTTTTTGAAGTAGTCACGAAATAATCATGAATCCACAACGAAGGAACGTGTAGTGCTATATTGTTCCCTGAACTAAGTTAATTAATTTTCAATTCCATCAATTTTAGCGAAATCAAAACAGTGACATAGTCACGATCTTTGACATTTGCGATTTCGCTTAGCTCGTTCGGCTACAAAAGTTGGATTTTATACTTTTGTAGCCGCGCTACGCTACGCTGAACAGGGGATTATTTGACGCACTGTGATAGGTTTCTCGTTCATTTCGTAGTCGAGCTAAGCTAATCGAGCTGTTCGAAAATGTTCACTAAGACGCAGCTTGAGTGATATAAAACGTCTTTGTATAATAACGAAGCGTCCACATTAAATGAAAACGTTGTTCATGAAAATGTATTTCTTTTATATGAAAGCACTTTCCCAGTCTGTTAGCGAAATGTTTAGTTTTTGAGTTTTATTTGAACACGTAAATGAAATATACCTTTCTTTAAGTTCTGTACTTATTTTCTTTTTTAATAAAATCAAATCATTAGATAAAATTGTTTCCATTAAAATTACACTTGAAGGTATTCCATCTACTGTTTCATACTATGATGCACAAATTGATTATTATTAAAAATAAACGCAATTGCTTTTCATAGAAAAGTCATTTCTTTCTTTGTTATTTTAGTTTTATCTGGCAGTAAATATTTGTTAACAATATAGAAACGGATAAACAAATTATAGAAGATATTGTGCACGTATTATATACTTATGATTCCAATTTAAAGAAATTTTGGATTCGTACCTATTAAAATGACAGTGAAGTGTGTATAAGGAAAAACCATCAATAACTGTTGAAACTTTACAAACTAAACGAGTACTTTAATACAAAAACAAATTTATTTTAATAGCAGAATCATTTTTAATTAAATTGTTTAATCAAGTTAAAGAGGAATTACTAATACATAACGCTATTTTAGCTTAAGCATACACTAGGATTTAAATGTTTTACTCCCAATATCACTAAGATTTCATACTCATCGACATCATTTTACCGATCTTCTCAATTAACTTGCTTCTGTGTGACAAACTTTTTTGCTGATATGAAAAATTGAAACTTTACAAACTAAACGAGTACTTTAATATAAAAACAAATTTATTTTAATAGCAGAATCATTGTTAACCCGGTTTCGTTGTTGATTTTGGAGTAAACTACGTTAAATTAAATTACAAAACATCACATTTTTTTTTTTTTTTTTTTTTTTTTTTAATGTGTGGTGGGTGCTTAGTTGCAGTGACTCCGTAAGCTGTATTACTTTTCTGGCTATCACTGCAACTCTTGCGGTGTAGTTTTTAGTGTGTGTAGGTTGTGTTTCTGTATTGACAGAAGTATTAAGACTGATGCATGAGTGATAAATCAGGTCGATCCAACGTCTTATTAGCGTAATTTAATCTATTTTATTAATGACGACGAAATATAGTAATTAAACAGTCTCTGTCTAAATGATGTTTCTAGGCAAATAATTTGGTTATATTTTTCAAGTTTCATTTCCGGGCCAATCATCTTACGAGCGCCCAAAATAAATTGGATATATTTAATTATATCACAATATAGCGCAGTCCATGAAAGTTTAGTAACTGTTTAAGAACATTCAGATAGTTTAAATATGCCTAAATTTCCGTTATAAACATCTTTTCACAGTTATCGTACCATATTCCTTCGCTGCCAATTATAATTTTTAAATATAAAATTAAAAACAATAACAAGCACTGCTTGTAATTAAAAAAAATTAAACTTATCGTTCAGTAACGATAATTCTAATGTATAGGATGAGTACTTATTATGTTTTTCAAGTCCACAAAATAAAGAAGATTATAAATAAAAACAAATATTATGTATCTTTAAATTATTGACTTACTAGATTAGACTTATTGTTTGTTCTCTTTTAGCAACGGCGTCAGTACGGTGGCTTCACTTAACAAAAACATCAGTAACTACAAAAATGTTAATTATATAATGGTTAAATATCACACCCAACAAGTATAAATTTACAATAACTGCGAGTGAAATTACTTAAACAGCTGCAGTATTTTGTACAGTTGGAGAAAAAAGAGGCTTCTTACTCAAATCCTACTGGAACTTTATTGCCTAGTATGTATACAAAGAATGTCTGCGCCACATACAGTCCATGTAGGTACATTAAAATAAGAAAGTACTCGTGCATTTTGAGTAATGGCAGTCCTTCTTATACTATTACTATACGTCTCTACAGCTATATCTTTGACATCTGTCCATTGCGGCGAAAATATCTGTCTATCAAAAGAATAGACTCGGCATTTTCACGATATGATCCCATACTCGCAAAATGGTTTTTATATTTCGTGAAAGGATCTGTCGGTACGCTACCATACTTCATAATTACTATGAAAGGTTATGTTTTTCCAACCGGTATGTGTCCAAGTTTTCCACAACACTCCAACGAGTGACTATTACAGTGCAGTTTATGTGGTTTCAAATCATTACTTTATTTTGTCTATGTATAATGTATTTTTCCCAACAACAATTAATATAAGCAATATTTTATTTTTTAAATACAGCGTTTGCTAGTACTTATGTCTGGAATCGAACCATAAAACTTCTTTTGCAAAGCGACCGAATACGAAATACGAGTGAAACGTAGATGGAATGGCTTATATGTAACATACATATATGGCCTTTCCATCTGTTGCTTTGTTTCAAGTATTTTACAATAATAACCTAATTATTCGAGGAAAATAAACTATTTACTTGCCCATATATAAACAACCAATTGCTTAAGTGAAATCATATTTCCTAATCTTTAACCATTTATTTTGTTTTCCGTGTATATTGCACGTACTGAAGATAACGATAAAAAAAATCCAATAATTCAATTTTTCTCTGATTTTTTGTTAATTTGTGTGTTGTTGCATTAATTTATTTTTTCTGCGTCATTTTGTAATTTAAACATGACAAATGTCACAAAGGACATACACTACTTCTTTACAATTATATTTTAATCCTAAGAATTGCCATAAATCCTTTTTATGTTGTTAAAACAGGTCGATGGCCGCAGTGGTTAGGCGGCTGACTATCGTTGTGAGAGGACGATAGGTGCCGGGGTTCAATTCTCTGGAGGGACGGTGACATTTTTTCAGAGAGTTTAATCCCGAATCGACTTGCCATTCGCTGTTGGGAGCAAAGTGATTAACAGCGCGGCATCATAAAAGGCGATATGATGCTGTCACAAAGCCATTTGAACACAACTTACACACACCAAACTACACCGCAAGAGTTGCAGTGATAGCCAGACAAGTAATACAGCTTACGGAGTCACTGCAACTAAGCACCCACCACACATTAAAAACAAAAAAAAACAGTCGAGTTCAAGAGTTTTTATATAGACTTTCGACGTATACCAATAAGTAAGACGATAAACAACCGCACACAAGAATAGCTGTTCATATAGAGTAGCAGCAAAGTATGGACGAAATTATTTGTCTTGAATTTATCCAAGAAATTGAATACTTTCCTCTATACTGGCAATACTGCTAACAATTTCTTAATCCACTACTTTACACGGTCCTCGCTGTTGAATGAAAAAATGCATCATCTAAATTTTCGCTAGGTATCTTTAGTTGTATTTTCTAAATTCTATTCATCCACTTCAAGTAATTTGTCTTTCTCTAATTTTCTCATATAATTTTTATTACTTGTAACGTTAACCATAACAATTTTATTAATTTATTATACTTCTTACGCTTTATATTATTTGACAGTTTATTTGTTCTATAAAGCAGCGTTATTTCGTTATCACCGTTTAAAGCTTTCAGCTTATCTTCTACTATTGTTTACAGATGTTGCATTATTATACATCGTCAAGTTTTTTTAATGTTTGTTTCTTAATTATTTCTGCATACTCGGTAATATTGGCATTTGTTTCCTATTACACCTCTCTCCCAGCAATCAGTTTTCCTTTTTATTCTTGATATTCAGCTATATAGCCTCTATTATTTTCATAACGTTTAGTGTAATTCTGTTCGTAAAACCCGTTTAGTAGTTTCTAACCATCAGAAATCATATACCAACTGAACTACTCTATTATAATATGCTTCTTATTTATTCCTACTTGATACTTCTTGATGTTCTGCTGTTGTTCATATGTATTTAGCGCGCCCCTTCTTTTTTTGCTTTTCAGTCATTTTACAAATTTTAGCACTTGATTCTGTTTTCATATTCTGCTCTATATACTCTATTTCAAATGTTTACTAGTATCATCTATACTTTAATACAGTTAAATATACTTTTTGTATTGTGAGCATATTTCAAAACAAATTACATTTTTTTATTAAATTTTTATTTATTTATCTAAAGCGTTGTGCAATTTTCGCCAAACCAACAGAGCAGCTTTGTAAACTGTGCTATAAATCGATTTTTGGCGAGCGAACTGTTTGGTAAAGCAACGATCGGTTCTATTTTGACGGTCTCAAACACCGAACTGTTCACTCATTTATGACGTCATAGACGCAAACCGCTCGGTGATATGTTTGGTGTTTATGGTTTGTTTACGTTTCATTTGCGCCATTATTCATAACCTACTTTATCCTTTTGTGTTTACTTTTTTATTTAATATAAAATGGAAGGTATGAACACGAAATACACAGTAAATCATAGACATTATAGAAATTTGTCTAACATTCAATATCATTTTGTGTCATATTATATGTTTGTTGAATTATTCCACAAAACATAAGGTTTGTTCGTTGTACCTACACTTACTACAATATTGTACACAAGCCTAAACTCTACGATTGTTATAGTGTAGTACAGAAAATTGTAGTGTACAATATTGTAGTTAGTGTAGGTGCAACGAACAAACTTATAATAACTTAAAAATTCATCATTAAAAAAGTTGTTTAAAACGTAGTCCTATGCATTCATTGTAAGAACTAGCTAGCCAAATAAACGCACGCCACATCGGATACCTGTTAACACCAAAGTAAACTTTAGGTTAGAATGGGTGATGTTTACACAACAAACGTCATCATACCGAACACTGCGTTTTGGCGTTCTCTCGTGTGTATGACGCCACGAGCGAACATACGATCAACTGTGCTTATAAACAGTTCGCTCGCCAAAAATCGATTATAGATATGTTAGAATACAATTAATTGTCTGTTTCAAATTTCTTACCAACTTATAGTTCGGCCTTAATCTTGGAAAAAAGAAATTATAACTTATAAAAGGTTAAAGATTTCGATAATATAACATATTGCATAGACTGAAAGAGACTATAGCCAATTTGATAAACAATCAGTGGATACTGCAAATACCACATATAATCTGTACAGTATTGTACATAGATATGTGGCTATGAGTAATTGTTAGTTAATAGTTAACAAATTTACGATAAATTAAATGCAAATATCTATAGATATCAAGGAAACTTAAATAATACCGACTAAAGATCTGAGAAAATATATATTATAATTTATATAATCCTTCCTAAAACTAAATATTTTCATATAACCTTGACTTTTGTTCAAATAACAAATGAAATAAAATCGAAAAAGGAAATGTGGAAATACCCTGGTAATAAATACTACTTATTCAATGTAATAGTATAGTAAGAAACACGGGATCCGAAATTTTAAAAGGATGAGATCATCGGGGAAATAAGATGTGTCAACATAGATAATTATAAGCTATTTTATTAGGAAATTAAATATTTATAGAGTTTTTCAAAAATACCAAATATCATCAATAAACAAGCAAATATTGTAAACAATCGATGCTTACAATTTTCGGATTTTTCCGTCGAGAATTGATTTATGTGTACATACCACAAACCTGAAACTATAGAGTGAAGAATATTAAAAGGGGTACAACCGTTGAACCGAGGTTTTTTTGTAAGAAATTTACATTGGCATAGCGATTAGCCTTTAAAACACAAACTGCGCCTGCGTTCACGTGTTAGTGATACTTCAGTGAACTTTTTCTTTCTAAAAGTTGTTATTAAAATACATTTAAAGAAAGGCAAATATGTTATTGTAAAAGGGAAAAAAAACATGCTCCTTGGATTGAGAGAGTGACATTAACAGTTGTCTTTAACTTGAAAATACTTGACAAAAAGTTATTATAGTATTCTCAACTGTGGAGAAAAATTTCCTAAGAAACTTTTGTTTTGTTTCCCAAAATGAGTATTAAAAATAAATTGCCGTCTCCATGCTTTTCACGAACCCTGTATAATATAAATCTTTCTTCAAAGAAAAGCAATACCCAATAGAAATATGTATGTACAACATACGTACGTCTCATAAATAATGTTTTTATTATTGCAATATTAGCATAAAACAATGCACACACACATACATTTGTGTATGTATACTGTACTAACCGCAGGGCTATGATTGGTAGTAGTTAATCACAGACAAAGTACTGCAAAATTAACATATTTCATACGTCTCTAATTGGTAGAACTTTAAACTTTAACTGTTGGGATGTTTTATGGAAAGGGTTAATATCTTGTTAAAGCTGAATTCGCGAAGAAGGGAAAATGTCACGTGATATAATTTTTTTCGGGAACAATACAAAATGTTAAACCTTTTTATTAGTAGATTATTAAATTTTCTAGAAAAACATCTTCGACTTAATTGCTACAGTTTTCAAGTTGTACCAATTAGAAAGGTGTGACAAAGGTTAATTATCTCCATGATTAAACAAAATACGGCCTACGATCTATACTGTAGTTAGTTTATGTGGACAGCAGCATAATCATGTACATACATAGCGTTAGTTGGCGACCTGAAATGTTGACGAGATGGCATACGAAGGTTGAAGTGGATTCATTGGTCGGCAAGGGCAACCTTTTTTATAACCACTGTCAAAATTTCAGACGTCTACTATCAATAGTTGTTGTTTAAGAGTGTGTTTTGTGTAGCAAGTCAGGCGATTTCGCAAAAATGGATGGAAGTTGAATTTCATGCGGTGATAAAACACTTCTGGATGGCTTGGAAAACGGCCGCAGAAATTCGAAATATCTTGCTAGAGGTTTGTTCACTCCATCATTTTAGCCCATCAGCTTCAAACGCGGCAACACAAGCACAAGTGACGAACCACGCAGTGGACGCCCAAAAACCGCTACCAACGATGAAATGGTCGACAAAATTCATGATGTGTTAGCCAGACAACAGGCATCTCAGAGGAACGCGTTAGCTATATTCTATACGAAATTTTGGCCATGAAAAAGCTTTCGGCGCGATGAGTACCGCGTTTGCTCATACCGAAGCAAAAACGAAATCTGGTGACCGTTTCGGAGGAGTGTCCGGCCAGGATCCAGCGCAATCCAGGGGATTTCTTCATGCGTTTCGTAACCCTGAATGAGACTTGGATCCGCCACTACATACTGGAGACCAAGCACAGACCGTTCCATCGGCCGGAACGGTCATGGTGACCATTTTTTGGGATGTCTAAGCTGTGATCCTCATCGACTATCTACAGAAGAGAAGGACGATCATGTGGCAATATTGCAGTGATCTATTGACCCAATTCGATGCAGTATTGAAGGAGAAACGGCCTCATTTTCAGCGGAAAAAAGTGCTTTTCCACGACAATACACCGGTTCATTCATCCCGCATCGTCGTGTCCACATTGAGTGAGTTGTGCTACGAATTAGTCTATCATCCTCCATAACTGATATCCTCTATGATTGACATCCTCTGGACCTAGCCTCAGCGACTTTTTCCTATTCTCAGGCCTGAAAAAATCCCTGGCAGAAAAGAGATTTGCCTCAAATGAGGAAGTCATCGCCGCTACAGATTATTGTTTTTCAGACCTCGAAACATACTACTTTTCCGACGGCTTGAAGAGGCTGGAGAACCATTTGAAAAAGTTTATTGATCTTCGAGGAGACTAAATCGAAAAATAAAAATAAAAACCACACCAATACCATGTTTTTCTTGTCGATTCCGGAAACATTTCGGGTCGCTCTCGTTGTACATACATATGTTTATCTAAAACCACTCGGCTTTGATACGCCATACAAACAACTAATATGTTTCACTATAACGTTACCTGAAAAATAGAAAAGAACATCTGATAGTTGACCATAAAGTGTTTAAAATCACTGAGTAGGTGCTAGAAATGAATCGGAACCGTTAGAACAACAAATTGAATTTCTTTTTAGGAAAGACGTTTTGAAAACAGTTAAAGTCAAAATGTATATATATGATAATCAAAACAGGTGATTGACACAGCACTGCGGATTGGTTAAGGACGAAAACCGAAGTAAATTTAGACAAATTGACAAAATCATACACATCACTTCGTTTATAGAATAAATGTAAAAGAAACATACAAATGAAAATAATTTTAATATTGACAATTAAAGAACGCAGAGACTTAACATGTATTACGTTGCACGCCAAGTGAAATTTATAAAATTTAAATTAATTGATTTAAGCAAAATAAATTTTTATTGGTAAATTTTAATTTCAACTTTGTAGTTTCTATTAGCATTTGATAGAGTTACTGTCACCAACATGTTCTTTTGCAATGGTGTAAGGTTACATTCGGGGAAATCTTTTCATATTATATGATATTCTCCTGCTTATCGCAAGCTGTACATAACAGAGCTCGTTGGCACTATACGTTCAACATACCTATATGCTACATACATTAATAATTAAATTGCTAAAATATACATAACGCCAACTAGAATACGCTTTTCACAAAAAAAAAACGATTTTGGTTATAACTTCCAGGATTTTGTTGTAATACGTCACTATTTCCAAATCTCGATCAGGATTTCTGTATATCGAAAATAGAAAGTATTATTTTTATAAACGACCGAAAGTTACACAACGTTAAAGCATCGTGCTATTCGCTTTATTACATTACAATACTAAAAGGTGATAACATTTTTTTTTTGATTTATATGAACTAACATGATATTTCTAGATAGGAGTGGTATAAAATTGCTTGCGTTTCACGGCAAAGTGAACAAAGAATTTACTAGTCATCAAGATGGAGGACACTATTCACGAGACATAACACATGTGAAAAATGGCAGATGGACTTACACTGACAAAACAACTCGATTTAAAAAAGGAGATGTAATAAATTACTGGCTTTATGTTGATTACAACAATGGAAGAAACCAAATAGGCTATATGACTGAATTCAAAAAATTTGTAGTAACAGGTATGTTTTATTATTTTTTATTATGTGTGGTGTGTGCTTAGTTGACTTCGTAAGCTGTATCGTTTGTATGACCATCACCGCCTTTTATAATGCACTGCTAATCATTTTGGTCCCAACAGCGAATGGTAGGTCGATCGAATTTCAATTCTCCGAGAAAATTGTCACCGTCTTTCTTTCAAACAGAGCATCCTCTATATGTTTCGAAAGACATTTAAATGAAAGATTCAACGTTACTAAACACGACGTGTTTAAATTCCAAAGATCTGTAGCGAGTTATTTGCAAAATTGATTGTTCAAACTTAATTAAAAAATCGTTGCGATACAACACAATTTTATTCAAATTTCAAGTTACCCAAAATTATTGCCAACTTCTTTATTTTAAAGAACTGGCATATTTTTTGAGAGATAATAACATAATTATTCATTATTTATGTAATTTCATGAAATCATAGTTATATACTCTATTTCTGTAGTTAATTGCAAAACATAATGCATTTTTATAAATAAATACGAAAAAAAGAAAATAACATGCGATTTTAAAACCCCAATCTGTCATTGAAATTGATTATCTCTCCCAATTATGAGCAAGCGTGGACAAACAGTAATGCAACATCAGGTAAAATATTACGACAAGTCTTCCAGTAATTAATACAAATAATTGGTTATATTTTTTGGTATCCAAAAATTTGAAAATATGCATAGTGCTCAATGTATGATAAAGAAAGAGAGAAAACATTTTTGGTAGCACTGTAAATTGCATTCTGGACAGAATCAAGACATTAATAATTAATATTACATTATTGTCTAGCAAGAATTTTCTTTTATCTATTCTATTGTTATTCAAATGTAAAGAACACTAGATTACACCAAAAAAAGCAATGAAATGATATTGCTTTTTTTTTGTCAATTCGGAAGAATTTATAGCTACATATATCTATTGTTAAACGAATAAGGGCAATGTGAAATTATTTGATTTCCGATTCAATCATCTTTTCAAAAATGTCAAAATATATCAACCGTTCTATTCAAAATAGTAAAGTTCGTCGTCACTTCCGAAACAACGGCATATGCAACTACAAGGTTATTAGCATCAAAATGTAGACTTAGACACATGTTGCCTTTAACACTGGTTCAAAATTAAAACGGTGCTCGTATACAGTATTCTGAAATACTCATTTCGCAATTTAATATTGTTTTTACCATTTTCTGTCAGGTTTCTGTCCAGGGCCAATACCCGTTTCTCAGGAATTTTATTAATACCGGCAGTCATGCAAGTCCCCGACTTCTAAACGATATAACTGACAAAAACTGGTATTTCTTCTTTTATGTTTTCGTCATATAATAAGCAATACAAAAAAGTATCGAAAATTAAATGATTTTCGCATGTAAATAAAGGTGAAAAGTGTACGTAAAAACCAATATTTTTTATAAACATCGTTCCGAGCAAAAAATAAAGATAGCTTATCATTAGGTATTCACATCTGTGTTCATATAAACTTCTTGAAATTTATCTCTGAAAATAAATGTCTTTATGTAGATATCTAACTCTATATAAAAAAGGTATTTACAAATATACAGATAGTTTATTTAGTACGAGTCATCGGAATAATTTTGAAGCAGTTAGTTTTATGAGAAAAAAGTGTAAATGATGAAATTGTGGTAGTTCTAGAAAATCACCTGAAGGTCAGGAGAAGATTAAGTTTTTTTAAGTGGATATTTTTATCACGAATTCTTAAAAAGCATTCACTCCTATGAAAGATCTGTCACGCACTATGGTTGAAATAGTGAACAAAAGTTGGTTGTTATTAGAAAAGACTACATAAACACACTACAATACGAAATACTATCGACGAACGTCTTGTGGATTAAGTGCCACTTTCGATAGTATACAAACCTATTTAGGTGTTTACAGCGGCAATACCTTCGACACACGGGCCATGGTAATTAGATAAATTGGCAATTTACAAAAGAAGGTGACACAGAATGTGTGATTCACGCTTGTACAAAATCGTTGATTGTAGGCTTGCGAGCCAAATAATTGTTGTTTGTAGTTATGCTGGAGTAGTGACCAACGTGAATAGAAATACAAGAATAAAGTGGTCGCTCGAAACTGATTTATTTTACTTATAAGTTGTATTCTTAATGGTAGATGTATACCTACAATTTTCCAAAATGTCTACATTTTTAATTTTCTATTTCTCCTAATCCTCAACAAGGACAAAGTATTAACAGACCTCCTTCAGACTCTATTGTGCTTCGTAACTGCTATATGTACAGTCAGCTGCGAAGTCAGCTGTTTTTGAGTTACCCATTGTTTTTCAAAAATAGGGCCAACTGCAACGTTATGTTGAAAATTCTGTATTTCTAAAATCATTGTTGAAGTAAAATTTCTATTTAGTTTCGAAGATTGAAGCCAGGGGGCGATATAGTATCAACATTTTAAATGGACTGGGGGGTTGAGTGATACCTCATTTTACAGGGCTTACTGAGTATGGCATCATACCAAAATCTCATAACACTTTATCCACTCATATGAACATAGTAATATAACGAAATTTTATTTTATTATACATTTTATGTTTTGTGTTTTTGTGCAGTCAACTCCTTAACATAAATTCAAATAATCGTAGGTGGCTATGAAATCTAAAACGTGTGTTTCTTATTAGGTCTATACTTACCTTATAAATGCCATTTTATTGGCACAATTTTAATGCATGAAAGAAAGTTAACATTTATTATTGTTGATTATGGCACTAAAATTGTTTCAATAAAATTCTATTATGACATTTACAAGGTAATAGTGTAGGCCTAATAAGTGACACACGTTTTAGAATTCATAGGTACCCAAGATTTTTATATTTATGTCAAGGAATTGACTGCACAAAACATAAAATGTAGGAGTATAATAAATTAGAACTTTGTTATATTACTATGTTCATATGAGTGGATAAAATATTATGAGATTTTGATATGATACCATACTCAGTAAGTCCTGTAAAATGAGACCCCGCATTCCATTTAAAATTTTGATACTATATCGTCCCCTGTCGTCAATCTTTGAAACTAAATAGAAATTTTACTTCAAGAATGTAAACTGGAACCTCTCTATCAAAAGTTAGCAAGGCGGTAAGGCACTTTAAAACCGCCCTCTGTATAAAGTTTAATGTCTTTTTGCTCCAAACTCTAAACTTTTAAGAATTTATGTCCATTTAAAAAAATTAACTTGACCTTCTTCTGACCTTCAATTGTTTTCCTAGAACTACAACAATGTTATCCTTGCATAAACCTCTTCTTTTCTAAAAAACTTTCGCTTGATACTATTTTTCATAAAACTAACTCCTTCGAAATAATTCGGATAACTGGACATAATTGGACCAGCTGTTTATATGCGTGTATCCATCTAGTACGTCATCGAAAAAAAAAACTGAATACTTGTTACAAAAGCAGGGAGCCTTCATAAAATAGAAAACCGATTCCTTATCATATTTTCTTATATTATTCCTTGTAGCATATATGAAAGGAATACTGTTCGGTTGTAGCTTAATCGATCAAACATCAATTTTCCAGGACATTTAAATAAATTTTTCCAGGACCCTACTAATGCTAGTTGTAGTTTCAGAATACTTACTATCTTTTTTTTGTATACCCACCCTTTCCTTACACCTGTGTTTGTATGTACTACGTACTGTTTCTTTAAATCATGCCTTTAATTGTACATTTCTCACGTTAGTCCACCTCTTTCCATATACACAAACAATTAGAGAACCATAAGACAGCCACACACAAAAAACTTATCTGGAGGTCAGACCATATTTACCATGTTTTTGGGGCACTGAACCTGAATCCAGTGTCCAAAAAACTCTATCATGTTAGAGTTTCGCCATAAACTAAAAAATTAACCTAATTGACAAAAGAAGTTATTACCGTCAATTTGTATTATCCCAATATGTCACAAGGACTGTTGATTTCTTGAATCCATTTCATTAAATATAACTTCATAGCCTCATAACTAAACAACCTTGTGATCCTTTGTGTTTGTGGGATAGTAGAGATAGAGAAAATGATTATAGAACGACAAAACAACATCCAGTAAGATTATCGCTAACTCCAAATTCCAATAACTTCATCAATGAACCTCTTGTGAATCCATCGAAGATTCTCATTCCTCCGTTGCATAGAAAGACTGGCTTCTTGAAACAATTCATTAAAGCACTTGATAAATCAGCATATTTTCAATATCTCCAATCCAAAATTCCGTCATTCTCTGGAGTCAAGTTAAAAGAAGGAGTATTAGATGGACCGTAAATTCGGACTATCTTCAACGTTACAAATTTCATCGGTAAAATGAATCAACTTAAGAAAACAGCCTGCTTTAGTTTTAATACATATGTGTATAAACTTTTTAGGTAGTAAAAAAAGTCCAAAGTATAAAAAGATTGTTGCCAAAATAGTTGAAGGTTTAGGAAAGCTAGGATGCCTAATGAAATTGAAATTACATTTTTTCTTGCACATCTAGACCAATTTCCAGAAAATCTTGATTATTTTAATAAAGAGGAGGACGAACGCTTTTACTAAGATATAAAAGTCATAGAAACTCGTTACCAAGAAAAATGGGACGAACGAGGATAGAAAGCGCAAAGAAAATAATTCTATGGTAATCGTAGTTGTCGATTAAATGGTCCAATAATGCCTATCTAAGATATTCAATCATTTTGTATTAACAATTCTGTTGCTCCTGTTGAATTATGTATACTTATTGGGTAGTAAAATAATATTTGTCAGCATCGTTTCAGTTTGAATGAATAAGGAGAAGATACTAACAAGCAATTTCTACGTACTGCCTTCATGTCATATAACACATGAAAGCAGTAGGTATGAATTGCTTCCTATTATCTTCGCCTTGTTCAAAATTACTTGTATTTAGTACAATTCCTATCCCATACATTTACAACTTTTATTCAATACGAGCAATTTAATTGTTAAACGAAAACTGCATTTAAAGTAATTCAAACGAAACATCCTATAACGTCAAAATTTTAGCTGTAGTTTTCCATGAAACTAAGGCGACTGCTCTGCTTTTAAGCAATATTTACTCTACTTTTAAGAAAAAAACAGGTACATATGCTACAGATTTGAATAATAACAATTTATGGAAATTATTTACTGAATTAGTGTCTTAATTATTTTAATTAGGGATATCGGGAAATTCAGTTTGAACTACAAAACAAGTATCACAATATTATACTGTACAAGATCAATTTCAGAATGCCCTCGACAAATAATGAATGAAAAAGGGGAATGTACTGCAACAGATCCTTATCATTATGAAGTACCCGACGCGTCTATAGAAATTTTAACGCCAAGAGGTTTCACAGTTTCCATACCAGGTACATATCCTATTTCATTTTTACTACTGTAATAATAACATAAAATTTGCAGATCAAAAAGGTATCAAATTATTCGCATTTCATGGAAAGATAAACGAACCTTTTGATGGCAGAGAAGCCGGGTATTTTGCCAGAGACATAACAAAGGCTCGCGAAGGAAGATGGACCTTCACAGACCGCAGTACTCTACTTAATCCAGAAGATATTATTTACTATTGGTTGTATGTTGACTATGAAGATCCATCAGGCCGTAAATTAGGTTATCTAAAGGAGGATCAAGAATATACAGTAGGAGGTAAAACTAAGTGAAAAGAAACCTAATATGATCTCAAACTCATTACTTTTATAGGTGAAAGCTCTTGTATGAAATCTCTAACTACATGGAACGGTGGAGTGGCGTGCAGTGCACAGTTACTTTTTGATGAACAATTTCACAGATTAGATACTGCCAATTGGACGAAAGACATACGATATGCAGATGATCCGGTTAGTTACTCCAGATTTTCAATGATTTTTAAAACTTTCAAAAAGATTACATTTCTATTCATTTCATCGTAGGATTTCGAGTTCGTTATATACGACAAATATGAAAATAATTTGAATGTAAAGGAAGGCCAATTGCACATAAGACCGACTCTGGTTGATGAAAGATATGGAACGGACTTTATTTATTCAAAAGAAGAGTACGATGTAGGTTCCAGGTGAGTTCACATATAGTACTGTTGGAGAAAATACAAAGAGGTAAAAGTGCTACATTACATTAAGATTCATCATTCGTCTCTAACACCTAATCAAAAATATACGAAAATAAAAGTTTTTAATGAAAATCATTTATAAATTTAATTTATTTTTCTATATTTAGTTTTCTAAATTATGGTTTTAAATTTTAAATGAACATGTAATATAAATACATAAATTATTAATTTTGTAAATATGTATGTATATATCAATTAACAAAATTTGCTATAAAATCTAATCTTCCCTGCCTAAGCAACTTCACTTAATTATGGCTACTTTATAGTTAAACATAGACATTGTACATATTTGATTCGATAATCGGATATACAAATATCTAAAATTCCATCTATTTACAATATCACGACCGGTATTGAATATTACTTATTATATTAAATAATATTGCACCATCTTTCTCTTTTCATTTGTTTGTTAATTTTTGTATGTAAATAAAAAGAACGATATTATAGTTGAAGATATTTTCCCATTATTTTCTTTTTGAAATCAATTTAAACTTGATTTCTAATTGAATGATATCGAAGGTCTTTACAGTTTGAGTTTGCATTACGAGCGTTTCCGGGTTTTGATCGCGTCATAGCAGTGTAATCTGTGACTGTTATTTTTTAATATAGAACAAGAACACCTCAAGGTGGTAGTACTATATAATAAAACCTTATATATTTTTTTGCTTCAAAAATATTCTCTTCTTGTTTCTCTCCTACTCTTTGTTCTTTCTCCTGTCTTCCTTCCTCCTTTTCCGCGCTCTCTTTCTCTTCCATACTTTCTTTCTTCTTCCTGATTTCTTTATTTTCTTACACAATCGCAACTGCTTTCTTTATAATTGTTCTTCCAACTTTTTTTAATATTATTTCTTCCAAACAACTGTCATTTCTTTTCTATCATATCCACACATCGAAACAGTAGGTACATGGAGTGAGAGGGGTGTGATACGAATATGCAACCAGCTGCGTTTTTAATGTGTTTAGTTTATTGTCTAGTTAAAGTTCTTATTAACATTAATTTCCCTATAATTTTTAGCGAAAATGTTGAGATTAGATAAAATAATTTCAATTTCTACATTTTTATAAATATTTATATATTTGTAATTTTAGAGGTATCCATGAACATGATACCCGGGCTTAAGTCTCAACCCAATATAAAAATAAACGTCTGTTACTTACTAAAAACATACATAATTAAAAAATTACGTTGATTTCACTATACACAGATGAGTTCTTAATTTTTAGATGAGGATCGCGAAGAGAAGATAACATAAATACAGTTTCGATCAAATGGGAAAAGAAGTGACTTTTAATGAATTTGATTCGATAGAAATGTGTGAACAGCGTAACAGTTGCTTATGTAATTTTCGTCGGTCAATTATTTGTTAATGTTATCGTCATAATTTCTAAACATTTTACCATGTCATATATAGAGGGAATTTCCCGACATTTCCATGCAATTTTTAGTATAGATACGACCTAATTTAATACTTAGGTCGTATCTATACATCATTCTTCTCTACAAGTTATTCTTTACTGTAGAACAGTTTGATTATTTGGGTTGCCTAGTCTAAATAACTCCTCTTACCTCGTGTATGACGCAACAGAGAAGAATATTCCATCGAAGCGATGTATCTGACCAAAGGTTAAAGCTTAAAGATTCACATCGAGTCCTCAAAAAATCACAATGGCTTTCTAATCATGCTTTTTGAGAAAACTTAGAGGCCCAAACCAAAGCCAAAAGTCACATATTGGTTACATGAAACAGAAAAACGTCTCATGATTATTTATGCTACTCTAGTAAGCCAAGTCAATGAAAAGACATGCGCACCTGCCAAACTACCTCAATGAAACTGCTGCTAGGGTTAACATTACTACATGTGTAAGTCAAAAGAACTGCTGTTCTTAGAGTACCCCGATAAAGAGTATGTGCCTTTTTAAAGTGGATCAGTTAACTATACACCTAAAGATCCTAGCTGCCTCCGAAACGAGGTTAAGTCGTTAGACGAGCCAACAAACAGTATCTCTGTCAATATGAATCATGAACGACCATTCAGAGTACAAATTCCAAGCCGTGAGGAATGGATCTCTAGTGTAGCAAAATTCGAAAATGGATCACTCAGACGGATCCAAGATCGATAAAGTTGTGGAAGTTCACGGTCTGAACAGTAAACTTTCAATACGGTTACTGTTATCCCCAGGTCTCTCCAGAAATTAGAGGTTATAGTTCTCTGTGCCCGACAATGCCTGAACAACGACATGAAAAAAGCAGCCATCTATGTGTGTACCAAGAGCCAGGTCACTCTAAAAGCATTGATTTAACACAGCTTTGAGCGTAAACTCATCTCGCATGTCAATTCTTGGCCTGACAGGGTTATATGTCAATGTTGAATGGAATGTGTATAGAGTCGTTTTTTTCGTTTGTCCCACACATTCCTAAGGGTGCGCACTCAGTATTCTATTGCCCTACCCCGAGAACAAACATACTGCTAAAATCACCCATTTACAGGATATGCCACTATTACAATCAAACATCCGACAATTCAATAGATATAAATTTTTCCTCATTGCCACAACTACTAAGTGCATGTCACTATTTTTAATTTTTATATGAATTTTACATATATATTACCACGTTTAAGCGCGCCATTATTTTCGACTTTTTAAGTCTCTTTCTTTCATTTAAATAGGCGTGAAGCTATTTTTGTTTCTCTTTTACTTTAAGGATAATTTTATTTCTTTTTTAGGTGATACGTATTTAATTTTTCTATGTTATTTTTCTTTTTTGTATTTACTTGTCCTTTTATTAGATTTGTAGATCTGTTGGACAATATATATATATTTATTATTATTATTATTAAATATGTGTGTAGACAACCTAAAATCCATTTTGATATCTATTGTCTCAGGGAATAAAGCAATGGTTTTTTATGACGTTCTGCCCAAAATGAAATCGATGAAATGACGGCAACCCGATAAAGCCCGTTTCAGAAAGGCGAAAGTCGTTCAATTGCGCCAATATTGGCATTTTGTGGCATTTTGCTCATGATCTTTAAACGATGCAACTGTCAAATTGTAATTTTTCCTTGTAACACTTGCGCGAATTAGAATATTTCTGGGACATGAAAAATTACAAAAACAATTGCTTCAAACAGTTGCTTGTGTTAGAACATTATAAAAGCTCTCAAATTATAATAACGGTTGTTTTTACAATTGTCAACTTTAATGGTAGTTTTATATATTAAAGAAGCGGTGTTAAAAAAGATTACTAGTTCAACCCTTAATTTGGAATTAAAAAAAAACAAGATTATGCCATGATACCAGTTAAGGATCAGATGTTTTATTAGCATCTAAGTAACTACTTAAGAAATAAATTTTATATATATATCAAAAGTATATAAGAGTATCTATTCAAATCCGGAATAAGATGCAGGGTATGCCATTGTATTTTCTTCGACTGATGCTCTTTGTTTTTCCGATAATCCAGATAATCCAGTTAGTATTTTTAAGAAAATCGCTACAACAAGTTATTTTTTTCAATTTGTTTCAGTTGCACAGCTGATATACCAAATGATTGCAAACGTGCATCTATCGGAGGATATACGTTACCACCAATCTTCTCTGGCAGAATTGTCTCCAAAAATTTCTTTAAATATGGCCGCGTTGAAGTTAGAGCTAAACTACCCAAAGGAGATTGGATATATCCACGTAAGTACCATTTACTTTTAATGAGTATCCTCAACATATTTATAATTTTGATAGAAATACTACTGTCGCCAAAACAATACGAATATGGCAAAAATAGCTACGATTCTGGTGAAATTAGGATAGCTTTTGTCGGCGGAAATGCCCATTTAACTAATGAACTGCAAGGTAGAATTATGCTAGGAACGTCGACTTCCGCAAGAAACTATGGTATCACAAAAACAACTAGCAACGATTGGTGTGACGACTATCATTTGTTTTCTGTAATATGGAATCCTGGTAATTTTTTTTTTTATTTTCATATTCTACAAAAATAAAAAAAACGAATATTTTTTATTTCAAATTTGTAGAATTTATAACTTTTTTCGTCGATGATAGAGAATATGGAAAAATAATGCCTCCACGAAATGGATTCTCTAGTATAGTAGCAAGCGATAAACCTGAAGCAGCAAATCACTGGAGGCAAGGCACAATCTTGGCTCCATTCGATAAAGATGTACGTACCTCGTCAAACCAAATTTGTTTATTGCAAATACAGACATGTATATGTATATAATATATATACATACCTTGTTTCAGATGGTAATTAAAATAGGTGTAGGTGTAGGAGGGCATACATTTCCTGATTCCACGCCAAATAAACCATACACAAACGATGAACAAAAACCTCAACTAAAATTCTACAAAGCAAAAGATTCTTGGTTATCAACGTGGACTAGGGACAGCGAATTAATCGTTGACTATATCAAAGTGTACGCTCTGTGATACTTGCTAATTTATATTATTTTCATTTGTAATATTTACGTAAAAATCGCGTGCTCGAGCATCGGCACACACGTCGAGCACACACTTAAGCATAAACTATAAATCTTGAGCCCTCTATCATATTTCATTTTAAATTAATTAATTAATAAAGTTCATCCTTAAGACAATAAATTTTCTAGTTATAAAAAGCTTTAGAATTTGCTTTATTTCATATATGACGATAATAATTCTAAATTAAAAAGAATAAGTACCTAGATTCTAATCTTTTACGAAAAACTATTTGTTTTTGAAAAATTTTTTGTAGAATTGATATTATGTTGTAACTTACATTTTAATTTAGTTAAATGCCAGCTTGATTATTATTTTCTCATAAGATAAATAAAGTTTTAAAATACGTAAGCCACCTCGTTCACCCGATTACTGGATAACATCTATTGACATAAACTTGTGGGGATGGTGTAATTAAGATGGGTAGAAGTTACGCTGAGTAATTTTCCCACAACTTAAAAAAAATCTTTACCTGCAATATATAAAACCACTGACTGGCTTGATTTTTTTAAATAAAAAATTTCTTAAAAGAAAAAAATCAATGAAAACTGAATAGGCTGTATGCAAACAGCGATTAATGAGAAAGTCATGTCTCAATATATAGAACCTATTCTAGTCCTGTTCTAACATCTCCGTTTAAACTTCAACAGAGACATAAAATCAAATAAATAGTAGAATATTTACAATCTTGAAGACTTTAGATTAACTTTATATTGGAACCATTTTATTCTTATTCAATAAT
Source organism: Holotrichia oblita (assembly GCA_023690525.1). Taxonomy (NCBI): domain Eukaryota; kingdom Metazoa; phylum Arthropoda; class Insecta; order Coleoptera; family Scarabaeidae; genus Holotrichia; species Holotrichia oblita. The sequence goes on along the minus strand of CM043015.1, from coordinate 87,441,799 downwards.
ATTAACATACACAATCCACTATAACTCACCGATACCATAAAGGAATTAATTTACAAAAGGCAGCATTTTGTCAAATATGAAAGATCCAAGTGTCTGGAGGGCTATATAAAAAGCTAAAAAATTATACAACTATGACTCAAAAGTTATATAACATAAGGAACCTTAAAGCTTATAAGTAAAGAAAGTTCTAGATTGTTATAGAAAAATATCAAAATAGGAAAATTGACAATATATTGCACAGTATTTAACATAACCTAACCAAATTCATAATTTAGAAAAAAAAAACGATTCTTTTATCATTATTCGAAAGCAATAGCCCCATACAGTGCAGTGTAATCACTTATGGTCAATTTATCTCCACAATATTCTTGTAAAAAGTCTTCGAAAATGAATACATACGCTTCTATCTCGAAACCCATACTATCTTGCTAACCAATCAGTGTAAAATTCGCAACTGTTATAGTACAGGGTAAGTATTATCTTAATTATAGCTTTAAATTGTAACCATATTTCTATTATATTTTAACCTTACTAGGTTATTTCTAACTGATTTTAAACAATTTTTATTCTGAATTAGCAATCAAAAAAAGCTGAATCGCATGCGAATTCATTTTATGTTGTATTTAACTGCTGTTTGTATTCGGATACCAGCAGCCGTCTAAAAGTAGGTACATACGTAGTACATATTTATTAAGAATATAATTAGGACTAAGGAAAAATTATAGATAACTGTATTGACAAGTTAAAAATACTTTGGGTAAGTAAATGAAGGACATATTAGAGTGTGAAAAAAGGAAAATGATAGAAAAAAATTTAGGTCCGAAATTGGATTGACAGACGTTCGTCTTTGGGAGCTTTTTCACTCTTTTGCAGGAACTAAAAGGTGAAGATATTGCTTCTTCTAGGAACTATTTTAGAATGGAAGTAAATGAATTTGAAGAATTACTTTCAAAAGTTTTAAATCATATTCAGCGCCAGAACACTTACATGAGAGACGCAATTCCTACAATGAGCAACCGCAAAGTTACCTTGCGATTTCTTGCAGCGGGAGATTCTTTTGGATCTTTAGAATTTTTGTATAGGATCCCACGTTTAACGATATGTCAGTTTTTCCCAGAAGTTTGCAAGGCAATCGAGGATGTTCTCAAAAACTTTATTCAAGTTTTTACACAACATTTATACTTATTATGCATTTACTTTAATAAAAAATTATAAACTATTTTTATGGAAATGTTTTATTTATTTACATTTAATTTTCATTAAATACATTTATTACTTAGTATATTCACCTATATCATAATTGTCCTCAGAAGAAATTGACCTGAAAGCTTCTGTTAACATATTTTGTTCTTTATTCACATTATTCACTTGTCTATAATTTTAGGCAACTGAAGGATTATTATAAGAGAAAGAAGTTAGGCTGGTGAAGGGAATGAGCTTAAATTGCCTGTGCTCTAAATAAAATACAGAATAATATGTATGTAGAATTGAAAACAAAAATCGACCTGCCAAATATACATTTTCAAAATATTCTGTGGTTTGAGAAATAACGAATATATTCCATACTTTATATACACACTGTAGAATAATAAAGCCTTAAAAAACACATGAGCATAAATGGGCACATTATTAACTTATTTATATATATAATAAATACCTATATAACAAAATAAATATATAAATTCTTCGGCGCTGCACACCTCCATATTTAAATCTCGCCACTCGGGCAATGCTAATCTTCTCAACCTTAGTATGTAATACACTATGATTTATCCCAACTTTACTGTATTATATTCTATATAATATACTATAGCGGGTTTATTTAAATAAACTATTTAAACGATATACGAACAATAATTCTTCTGTAAAATTGTCTCTCTGTCTTAAGATTGTACGACAAGCGGGGAGTGGTCCAAAATTCTCTGCATATACTCCATATAAAAGGTGTCCCAACAGGAACTTGGGGATTTAAATTTCACATTATTTCCAAATAAGGTAACTTAGCAACCTGATATTTGGTATAAGTCATCCATAAACTTGTAAAAGTCATCATGCAACGTTTCACGACTGAAGAACGTATCCAAATTGTTCAAATTTATTATGAAAATGGTCGTTCCATTACGAACACAATTCGTCGACTACGCGTTGTTTTTCATCAGAATCATATTTCCAGCAATACGGCAATTAGAAATTTAATGGCAAAATTTGAGCGAACTGGTTCTGTTCTCGATGTAAAGACACCACTACGTCCTTATAACGTTCGGTCAGTTGAAAATATCGCTAGGGTGAATGAAAGTGTTACCGCAAGTCCAAAAACTTCAATTCGTCATCGGTCACAGCAATTGGCCATCTCAAGATCATCTCTGCAACGAATTTTAACAAAAGACCTTCGGCTACACGCATACAAGATCCAGTTAACACAAGAATTGAAGCCCAAGGACCATCACCGGAAGATACTTTCGTACTGGACCGAGGTTTTCGTGACGTCAAACCTGATTTAGAAGATAAAGGGTTTCGAGTGCTAATACCAGCTTTGAAAGGTAAGCGAAAACAATTAACAACTGCGGAATCAATTGAATCTCGGTTTGTAACAAAAATTCGTTGGACTGTTGAATCAGTTAAAACAAAAATTCCAGCTTCTCGACAAACAATTAGATAATAAAATTCCAAAAATTGGTATTTATTTCAAAATAGCATCTTTTCTTCATAATCACTTTGGAAAACGACTTACATCTGATCTTAGTTACTCCGACGAGATAGTAAATCAAATGAAGAGTCAGATAGATGTTGAGAATACGTTAGCTACAGAAGTTGAAGCTAACGGTTGGCAGCGCAAGAAACTTTCGTTTGAAAACTTTACCTCTGACGACTTGAGCGATTTTCCCGAAATGACAGACAAGGAGCTGAACATTTTATTCACTGGTTCATATCAATATAAGTAAGCGATATCATATTTAGCTGAAATGATGGCTGACTCGGATTCAATATTGAATATTGAAGTTTCAAATACAACCTCGTCACATTAACTGCAAGATATATAGATGTTTTATTGGGTATGTGCCGTACGGTGGTGGGTATTCTGCTGTTCGGTGATATGTGTGTGAGTGTTCTAACGGACAAAGAACTGTTGGGTGCTGTTGTAGCAATTATTTACTATTTGTCATTTGCAAGATACCTGTCAAATATCCCAAAACCTGCTCAACTATTGAGTGAATTATTTGGTAACGATAAAGAAACCATTGTAATTGCGGATGATAGCGACAAAGATTAATTAGTACGTATGTATGACGTTCTTTTATTGGTTGAAAATAATAACTTTTCTTGCAACAATTTGTGGATTTATCAATAAATAAATAAAAAATTATTGTACGAATTCGTTAGATAAATGTTGCCGCGACACTGTTAACTGAATTTTTTTGTTTACTATGGCGTACCACTTAGATCGTCCAGAAAAAAAATTGAGGTAGTAGAGAAATAGTAAGAGAAGATTTATAAAAATGTTGGTGATTGTGCCAAAACGACTACTTTGTCAAGAAGAAATTCAAAAAACAAAAACTTGAAAAAAAAGTTGATCACGTGACGGACGGAAACCGAAATATTTTTTTTCTTATAGAGTCTAAAAAAGTGCATATTTTAATTTTTTATTCGTTCCGATCGGACAACCCAATCGTGAAATAAAAATTTTCAAAAAAATTTTGGTTATTATTTTTTTACTTAGAGGCCGTTCAATATACAGAGCTGAAAATTTGGCTGTAGGCGACTTTTAGGGGGTCAAATATATGTCTTAATTTTCAGCCAAAAATCGCCGGGGGCCGGCAACCCATACTTATCCGGCTACGGTCTTTTGCTGCAAAATTTCTTAAGAGATGCAAAAATTGTTATAAAAATTACTGTAGCAACTATCATAATGCCAAGGTTATGATTTCGTATTTTAAGAATGTAAGAAAAACTAGTACAAAGAAAAAACTTTAAGGTCAGGTTCGATGCAAATCTTAATCTCAAGAATTTTTCTCGTGCTCTTTCTTACGTTTTCTAATTTAGAAATATAGCAGCATTTCGGGGGCAATGTGATAGTTGTTACAGCAATTTCCTTTTATTACTTATTTTTGTAATTAAAAGAAATTTACATCGGAATTCTAAAAACATGTACCATTGTCACGTATGGAGAGAATTTATCCTCTCTCCTCACTTGTCACGCATATTTTATCTTTTCCGTTTAATTTTTGTTTAGTCTATTGTATTAACCACTAATACACTTATGACGGACACATTAGTATAAAGGATGCGTTTCCTTCCTTTCTCCAACTATTTTTTCTATGTAAAAAAAACAATAAAAAAGAAGGAAAGTGTTTCTGTTAAACTATCTCAAATGCAATAATGCACTCCTCCCAGAGAAGGAAATCAATTGTGACCCTTGTCAGAAGTATATCCACTCTACCTGCAGCGATCTGTCTCACATGGAAATTCATTAATTGAATGTTAAGGAAAGCAAACTTATTGACTAGTAAACTCTTGTTCTGACTTTAAATTATAATTACGTACACTGAAAATGTAAGCAAGTTATTTCCATTAAATAATCCGATGTTGTACACTCAATTGATGTCGCAAACATCATATTTGTAAAGAGCAACGATATAATAAAAAATACAGTAGAAATAAAAACAACGAAGTGGACAAACATAATAATCTGTTGATTAATTATTTAATAATAATAATAATAATAATAATAATAATAATAATATTTATTAATGTCCAACAGGTGCAAACCCAATAGAGAACACAAAATTGATAAGCATTGCATAATTTACAAGTTGAAGTAAATAACACTAAATAGTACAAATAATAATTAAAAAGTAATTAACATAAGCAAGAAACTGATTTAACAAAACATATTGTTAATAGTATTTCCCAGTTTCGTCATCACTGCAGTAGGCGAACGTTTCATCATATTTGTCCTGGCTGGAGGTGGCTTGAAAGTGCAGTCGGTGCCATATTCTCCAGAAAATAAGGGCAATCAATCTTATTACCAACCAAGTTTAGTAAATTTGCGACAGATTGCGTCACGACGTTCAGACAAGGACTTCATCTCATGACGTTCCAGCAGTTCTACTTGAGGTATGCCAACCTCAGGATAAGTTCCATCAAGCTTGTAAGACAAGAATTTCAGAAATTTGCGGTGAATTCTATCTAGCTGCAAACAATCACATGCGTAAAAGTGATACCAAACAAGTGGTGCATACTCCAGTTTACTAAGGACATAAGCGCTGTATAAAGTTTTTAGGAGTTCGATGTCGGTGAAGTAACGTGAAGCGCGTATCAGGAAACCAAGAGAACTAAATGCATTTTTGCACATAGATAAAATTTGCGGTTTGAAGGTAAAGCCGGTATCAAAGAAGACACCCAAATCCTTAAATTCTGTTTTCCTTTCCAGAGAAGTACTATTAACTCTATAATCCACAGTAATTGGGGAGCTGATACGTGTATATGATACAACACAACATTTTTTAACGTTAAGATTTAGACGGTTTGATGTACACCAGGTAGCAAGTTTTTCCAAATTCTCTTGCAACAGGATGGCGTCGTTGTTGGATGTGAGTTGTCCATATAATTTAATGTCGTCCGCATAGGCCAGAACAGGGCAGGTGAAACATGTCAGGAGATCATTTATGAAAAGGTTGAACAAGAGGGGACCTAAATTTGAACCCTGTGGCACCCCTTTGTGTAGGATATATTCAGTAGATACAAATCCGTTGTATGAGACGTAACATTCGCGTTGGCTTAAGTAAGAATCTATTAGGCTAACAGCTGATGGGACAAAACCAAACGCTTCTAGTTTCGAAAGAAGGAGCGGGTGTTCTATTGTATCGAAGGCTTTTGACAAATCGGTGTAAATAACATCTATTTGGCCGCGTCCGTCTAGTACTTCACAAACAAACTGTGTAAAACACGTCAAATTGGTAGCCGTTGAGCGACCTGTAATGAAGCTATGCTGATTAGGAGATAGGTAAGAGCGAGTACTGTTATTAATAGAAGAATAAAGAATTTTTTCGTAAACCTTCGCAAAGTTTGATAAAACTGATATTGGTCGGTAATTGCAAAGCAAAGTATTGTCGCCCGACTTGTGTATTGGACAGATCTTTGTCTTTCTCCAGAGATAGGGGAAACTTTCAGATGTTATGGACAAGTTTATAAGGATTGTCAGAGGATATGCTACAACATATCTGCAGTCCTTAATGAAGAAGCTAGGTATCCAATCATAACCTGACGTGAGTTTGTTGGGAAATGACATTGTTTTAATTACTTCATCTTCAGTTGTCAGTGAAAACATATAAGGAAGAGTATTGGTTGGTTTGTCAGTACAAGTAATAGTAAAGACCTCATGGGTCCCCATGAAGAGATTTGCGAAAGCATTTACAATCTCAGTAGGATCTGTGTATTCATGTCGATCATCGTTGTGTAATCTTCCAGGAATCCTAGTAGATTTTGTAATGGAGCCCATAAATTTCCAGAGGTTGGAGGGAGTGTTTTGAATGCTGCGTTCCATATTAGTAACATAAGTATTGTAACTTTCTCTTATTTGTTTTTTAGTGAGACTGCGAATGAGTTTAAATCCATTAAAGTAGGATATGTTTTTAGATCTGACCCACATTTTGTGATAGTAAGTTTTGAGTTTTAAATTACGCTTAATTAAGTTGTTAAACCACGGAGGAAACTTTCGATTAACTGGATATCTCTGAGGAACATAAACATCCAGGATCGAGTAAAGAACATGATAGAAGTTTTGAAGCGCGATGTTAACGTCGTTATGATTTCCTAAAAAGACCAGTCGCAACGCTGCAATGCTGTATAAAGAGGAACATAATGTGCTCGCCTGAAATCGTACGGAAAACTATCAGCATTAGGAAAATTGGGTTGCTGCGTGATATTATTGTAAAAAAATGGGTGGTACATGTCTTCTGGAGCTAGAGGAAAGTCACAGTGAGTAATATCAAACGAACAGTTAATGTTTGAGAACAATAAGTCAAGAGGTCTGTTGTTAATGTTGTATATGTAATTGTGTTCTTTAATGTTAAGGGTATCTATGAAATTATTCAAAATCTTTGATTTGTTACAAAGCATGTTTGATTTATTGAACAATTGCGGAAGATTGAAGTTACCAATCAAGATTAGTTCCTCACCCACCACATGTATTTCCAAAGCGCTTTTAAGAGATTAAGCATTGATTTTCACCGATTTGTTTCGATAATGTTTATGAGCTTATTAACGTTTACTGCAATTATTTTAAATATTTTCTACTTTAATACGTCTGTAAGATTACGGCGTACTTACATTAAACACTTGTTTGTATATCTGTATGTTTTTTTGTCGCTAAAGTATACAGGGTGTAAGTGGTTTGAGTACCATAGTTATAATGTAGTGTAGACTGGATGAAACTGAACAGAATACCTTAATAAATTTTTAGCCTGTCACCTACGGTTTCCAAGATAAGTAAATACTTAGTCACCAGAAGTTGGCAACGCCACGCTTAAAAAAGTTAAATGTCCGTAGACGGAGGACTTGCCGCGATTACAATAATTAACAGCATATAGTGATATTACCGTGTAGTATAGCGCTCCATCGTGCTAACACCAACACTTACACACACCTCCACAGTACTAATGTTTCGAAGTGTTTTGTCAAATAATTCACTAAAATATTGTTTGATGACCTAGAGCATTTGTATTCATTCATTCAAGAATCATCGACTTAATTGTACGAGGAATAAACCTTAAAAGTGCGACGTCTGCAATTTTCTTATCGACGCCGCAGCCTTCAGCTGCTGTGAAACACATCTGTTTGTATAAAGTTATGGTATGCCATGTTTCAACGTTGCCAAAGCTATAGACATTTTACATGTACAGTAAAACTTCAATCAACCGTCACTCCATCGTCACCTTCTGTTAACTGTCACTATACTTGCTGCCGTGCGAATTAATTTTTAGGAAACTTGTTTCTAGGGCGCAGGCGCCGTTTTGATTAAACACGCATTTATGCAAATGTAATTCGTTAATACATATATACAGCGGCTATTAGTAAAACAATTTTTTAAGGTGATGTATCTTAACAAGAGATGCTCTAATGAAGTTTCTTTATATGAAAGACCCTATCTCTTTTTCGATGAGGAATCACCCCCTGAAATGTTTTACACTTATTTTGTTACACCCTGTATATGTAATGTTATTTAAGAAATATGTACATTACATTAAAATACGTATACGTACATATATTTAAGTAAAAATATTATATGTAGTTGTGTTTGAAAGAAAGAAATATAAGTACATAAAATTTTGTTTCTATTATCCGTCTTTTTCTCATATCCGTCACCCTCTAGTCCCTACCACTGATGGTTGATCGAAGTTTTACTGTAGTTCGATTTCTATTTTTTTTTTAACCTTACCTTCGATTATAGAACAAACTTCTATACTTTTTTCTTTGTATTTTCGTGATGAATTCATTGTGAAATTCATACTTTAAAACTGCCTAAGATAGCGCGATTTTAAAGTTGGAACTTTGCTTGTGTTTTTCTGGAAAACTATTTATTTTAACGCCTACTTCATAATCAACTTTTTAATCCTATTTGTTTGCTCTATATGCTGGAAAATTATGGCAGTCAAACTCCTTACACCCTGTATACATACTTACACCAGGTAGGATGTTTATCAGAACAAACAAAATATTTAGTATACATACATTATAAAAACGAGTCGGCATAGGTCTAGTTTACCATATAATAAATTTTGCTATTCCACAGATTCGCTACGTCCGCATTTCCAAATTTCATATATGCCATTATTTTGTACCGCAAAAAGAAAATAGTAATAGTAGTACGCAGTAAGAATAGTGTACTCCTACACTAGCATGTCCATTATGTCATCGGGACATCTCTTGTTTTTATATATTATATATTGTTTAGTTATTGTTACTTTTTCAATTTTTTTTTCGTAAATGTCATCCCTTAAAACAAACTTACGTTAGCTTTTGTTGCAGTATATCAGTTTTCATCCAATTTCAGCATCTATACTCATAATTTGATATCCATTATGTCATCGGGACATCTCTTGTTTATATACATATATTGTTTAGTTATTGTTACTTTTTCAATTTTTTTCGTAAATGTCATCCACTTAAAACAAACTTAAGTTAGCTTTTGTTGCAATATCAGTTTTCATCCAATTTCAGCATCTATACTCATAATTTGATACACATCAAACCCAAAATTAGATGGTTTTTCTAATTTTTGACAGAGACTGTCTAAGTATATAACATATTACTATTTTGGAACTGTGCGATAGGGAATGACATATTATGTCAAATAGAAGCAAAAATATACAAGTAGCTGTTTAGAAACAATGTGAATTACGTCACAAATTCAACTAATATTGGAATGCCATTTCAAAATCTCCCAGACCTGGATTTGGGCTGTGAACTTCCTTGACGTTTTAGGTTACAATGTTTCTTCATCGTTGAATTTCAAATTTACTATTTTTAGAAAAATTAATTTATTATTTTATTTAAAATTTTGTAACTGTGCGATAGTGAATGACATATTATGTCAAATAGAAGCAAAAATATACAAGTAGCTGTTTAGAAACAATGTGAATTACGTCACAAATTCAACTAATATTGGAATGCCATTTCAAAATCTCCCAGACCTGGATTTGGGCTGTGAACTTCCTTAACGTTTTAGGTTACAATGTTTCTTCATCGTTGAATTTCAAATTTACTATTTTTAGAAAAAATAATTTATTATTTTATTTAAAATTTGATTTATTTATTATATTATTTATATATTACAAACTTCGAACAAATTCTTGTATTATCATTTGAATTTAACATTCCGTTTCTTTAAGAAAGATGAAAAAAATCATTTTTAGATGATTCATGGGGATTTTTAAAGATATTCGAAAAAAAAACATCCTATTTGTCAATAATAAGTAAATAAAGGTGTTAATATATCGTTACGCTTCATGTACTACCACATTACAGGTATCAAGAAAACCTTGCGCTATTGCTTGCTGTCTCGCTCTTTGCCAAGGTTTTGATCGCAGAGAATTGACTCCACAGCAAGTGTGCACATTTCTAAAGATCGTCTTTCTATTAGATTGATATTTGTAGATTTCGGTAAAAGTGATTCGAATTCCTTAAGAATATTTGTGTATTGTTTGTTTTGCGTAAGGTAGTGATTAAGAATTATCATTGACAAAGTTGTTCAACTGGTTTTTATAGATATAAAATGTGGTATAATATTCTTTAAATGCACGTTTTAGTTAAAATACATCTTATATAGATTTTAAATCATGTTGAAATACGTGCTTTGTGTTGCTCTCTTAATTCAAATAAGTATTCAACAAGAATATAATATACCACATGCAACCGTCGAAATTTTACATCCTAAAGGATTCACTATTTCCATCCCTGGTAAGATACATTTTCATTAATTTTAAAATTAGTGTAACTTCAAATATAAATGTGTCAGGAAGGGAAATTGCAATAAACTAATCATGCTCTTCATTTGAGAAAAGATAATTTGATAATGAGTGTATATAAAAAGCCGATCTAAACCAAAAAAATAAAACGAATAAGAAAATGGCCTTGGTTCTAAAGAACTTTGTCGGTGTTTGTTATTAGGATTTGTTAGTTTTTTTTTAGTTTTTCAAACGGCTACCATAATTAAACGACTCCTGCAATATTAGAAACTTACAAAATTACCGATAAACCATGTCAGATAACATAAGTATGGAAACAATGTTATCTTAAGATTCCTATCATAATCAGCATAATTTCGTTTTCAAAAGGCAATACCAAAAATATCTTACAAAAATTATTATTCTAAGAACTTTAGTTATGGTACAAATGTAAGTCAAGGTAAAAAATATATAGCTGGTGGTGAAGTCGACATTAATGAACCTTAAATTTACGGCTGTGAAAAACAACATTCAAATTAAAATCTCATACGACTAAATCTTTGATTACATTCTTATGCAAATGTTTTTGTTGTACTCAAGCAAAATCGTTGATATTAAGCAGAAGCAAATTAGTGTAAAACTAGTTCTTACCAATTTTATCACTAATGATGTTTTTATTATTTACTACTCTATGTCGTATTTTCTACTTTATTTATTATATATTCCACTTGTTGATTAAATTGTTGATAAAATTAAAAATAAAATATTTAAAAATGTAATGTCTTCTATTACAATACATTTTAAACGTAATACGTTTATAACGTAACGTTTATATTAAAAAGGTGACAATTATAGAACGGATCAGACTTAAATTTTCATGAAACTTGTCCGCCAATTGACTATGTAAAATTACAGTCCCGTCGCACCTTCCAAACCAAGTAACTATTAATAAGTAATGAATAATAATCATAATATTGTACATTTGATACCATAGATACGTACGTTATTGAATATAATTATTGAAATCAACCTAAAAGAATCTATACCTACAAATCAGTTTTACGTATCGATACCAAGGTATCTATTCAAGGAATCAATTCGAGGTATCGATTCAAGGAATCAATTTGAGATATCGATTCAAGGTATCAGTTTCCAAGTATCGATACCTGTCAATACTTAACCGATTCCAGTACTCGGAATCGATATGGCAATTTTAATTTTGTTGCCAACTTATATTTTTTAATACGTTAACCCGTTTTTAAAACACTGAGAAATATATTACATGTATGAACTACGACCATATATTTATGATAAAAGTACGAATATGTTAACATAAGATCGGCATGTGAATACATACTACATTTTTGCACCAAGGCAGTTACAAATTACCTGGGCGAGGCGAATGCAATTCTGTATAAGATATTTTACCTAAACTTTGACAATACTTCTAAATGTTCAAATGTTATTCACACATTCTCACAAAATTAAAAAAGTATGTATTCCCTCATAAAATTTTGAAAAAAAATATGAATACAAATTCCTAAACTATAAAAGCAGTAACAAGATGAAAAAAACAATTTGAAAATTTTATTTTTGTTCAATCGAAGTTGATCATAAGTAATTAATGCTACTAATAATGGCAATAACTTTAATCGTATAGATCATAAAGGTGTCAAACGAGTTATATTCCACTGTAAGGTAAATGAAGAATTCGATGGTTTAGAAGACGGATATTTTGTCGATACTATTACCAATCCTGAAAACGGCAGGTGGACATTCCGGGAGTTTTCACATCGGTTTCAAGTAGGCGATACTATTCACTATTGGTTGCAAGTTAATTATTTTGATGGAACAAAAACCACGAAATATAGGAAAGAAAACCAGATATATGTTGTAAACAGTAAATATGCATTTACAAAAAATATGCATATATACTAAATATACTACAATGCTTTATTTATAGACATACCCAAAAACAATGCCAATAAAGGCCAAGGTAATAAAGGCCAAGGCAATAAAGGCCAAGGCAACAAAGGAAATCACGGTAACCACGGAAACAATGGTAATCATGGAAATCAGGGCCACGGAAATCAACCCGATGAAGAAATCGAAGAACCAGTTTATACTATAAAGCCCACTACTTTACCCACTCCTGCAACACCAGCTTGCAATTTCTCACCTACACTAGTAAATGGCCGCAGTACATGCTCAGGTCGATTAATATTTGAAGAAAATTTCGCGGATGTGATCACAAGTAGGTGGCAGACTGAGGTCAAATTTGCAGATGAGCCGGTCAGTATACAGCAGCCCAAAAGAAACAAATTCGTTAGTTTCTACCTTTGGTAACGCAAAATTTGTACAATTTTCAGGATTACGAGTTCGTTATTTACGGACTTGGTGGTACTACGTATAATCAGAATGGGCAGTTGCATGTAAAACCAATATTTGCGGAGGAAAATTTTGGACTTGGATTTGTGAATAATCCAGAAGGACTAGATTTAGGAGTAAAGTAAGTATATCAAATTGTTCAGAATAATCAACTCAGCGTGGATCGGTTATTTTGTGACCGATGCGGCTGCACTGCATTCATAATCTATATTATTTGTATGTAAAATGTTTCACGGTTTTATTATCGCGTTACATTGCAGTAAGATCTTATACCAGTTCTGTTATCGATCCTTAATAACATCTTTCTTGCTATAAATCGAGAAAAAGTTTGATATAAGTTACAAGTTTAAACTTGTATCTTACAGCAACAAAAATATATAAACATATATACAGGGTGGGGCACCACATTCGCCTCGGTTGATTTACAAAAAAACGGTAACAGATTTAAAATCGTTTTGTTGTAGCTTGTGTAAGTAGAGTGACTCGTAATAAACAGATAAAACATCGGTATCATCAAAGTTGTGGCGTTTGGTGTTACCGATGTTTTATCTCCTTGTGTAAGTACATTGGGAGCACGTTCTAAAATTATTTTGAGCAGGTACTTATTCTAAATATTGATCTACATTTTCAAAAATTGTCAAATATCTCAGAAACTGTTGAACCTATGTATAGGAAATATAACACTAACTTGCCTTTCTTACGCGTCATCGAAATATGCAATAATATACACGGAGTTCCATTTAAATTTTTATAACTTTGATGTGTAACTTTCTTTTTGGACACGCTGTATATTTCAAAATAATTTTAGAACGTGCTCCCAATAGAATTAGACATGCTCCAACAAAAAGATTTAAAAAATGTGTTACCGTTTTTTGTATATCAACCAAGGCGAATGTGGTGTCCCACCCTGTATATACAGGGTGTTTCTGAATTGATACGAAAGATTTCAAATGGTGATTCTTTAGCAAAAATTAAGGGGAGTCTTTCATATAACTTTTCGTTCAACACCCTTTTCCTTCCAAGTTACAGCCCTTTAAAATTAGGTAAAAAAAATTGTTTTTATTTAATATATCCTCTTTGGAAAAAATTTAGAAGAATGAAATTTGGCAGATAACTGATGCTAATAAAATGGCAGTTTTTGAGTATTTTTGTTACCCTAAAATGTAATCACAAGGGGCTGAAAAAAACAACCCCTATAATATTTTGCATCTGAACTTTTTAATGCGCCTATATTTTCCTATTTAAAAAATTGATTTAAAAAGACTCAATCTGCAACTTTTTTATGTTTTGACTTTTTATCATAAAATTGTTAGTTTGCTCACAAAAAAATAAAATACTGCTCAGACTCTTTTCCCATAAATTCACAAAGTGGTTATTATTTATTAAAAAAAAAACTCAAGTAAGCTGCTGTCAAATGAAGTCATATGACAAATAGTTTTATTGTTTCATTCTTCTAAATTTTTCCAAAGTGGATAAATGAAATAAAAACAAATTTTTTTACTTAATTTTAAAGGGCTGTAACTTGGAAGGAAAAGGGTGTTGAACGAAAAGTTATATGAAAGACTCTCCTTAATTTTTGCTAAAGAATCACCCTTTGAAATCTTTCGTATCAATTCAGAAACACCCTGTATAATAATAATATTCCGACATAGTTTATTATATCATATCGCAATTAGGTGAGAAAACGTAATTCACATAAAATAACTTCAAATCTTTATGGCCAGCTTTATCCTACATAGAAATTTTCAATCATATTCTACCTATCATCGACCTCAACTAGAAGTATATTTTTGGTTAAAAAGAAGTGTAAAAATTTATATTTAAAAGATTATTGTTACACAAAACCAGTATATGCTCAATTATGAATTTGATGTTTATTTTATACAAAGACATACTACGCATAGGTACTACAAAAATATGTATTTTTTAGACATTACATAGCATGCACATACCATAGCCTGTTACATACAAATGGTTTGTATGTACAGGGTAGCCAGATAAGAATGCAAAGTGTTGTATCTCTGAAATTATTCGTCGTAGAGACTTGCGGTAAAAAAAATTATTACTAAAGTTATTAAAAGATATATGCTTTTTAAAGCTAAGCTTGAGTAATTTTTGTTTAACACTTTTTGACGTATCTATTAAAATAAAGTGGTGGGGCGAACATTTTTTCAAATAACCAGCTCTGTAACTCCTAAACAACGGAACTGATGTTAACAAACTTCGTCTCACTGGAAAAAGCATTTATTGTTCCATCTAACTTATTTTACCTGTGATATGTCTATTTCTTAGTAATGCCGCTAGAGCGCGTGTTTTTATATAATAACAGAAAATTGCAAAATTCTCTAAAAAATTAAATGCAATATTACTTTTTTTCATAGAAATGTAGTGATACCTAAATAGGCTAGTGAAAACCGTATTTCGATATCTTATTCGTAGCCTGAAATATCGCAGAAAGATTTAGTTATCATATAATTTTAAACAGACGTTATTACACCGGTATTTATTGTTATTTATTTGTCTTTTTTCAAGATTCTCTGATAAAATTTCATAATTTAATAATTTTTAAGTAATAAAAGTATTCTTAGTTCAAAAAATGAAAAAAAAAACGTATAGGGGCATAATAAGAAAGTAGGACTGATTTTGAAATAGTGTGCCTTCTTAAATGCCCGAAATGTCTTCCATTACACTCAATACATTGTTGGAGCGGCTCATGCGTAGACATTACAGCAGCTTCAATTTCTGCTCTAGACAGCCTACGAATGGTCTCTTGAATTCGTATTTTCATGTCGTCTCTCGTTGTTGGTGGAATTTGGTAAACAATATCTTTCAACCGCACCCAGAGATAGAAGTCCAAACAGGTGAAGTCTGGAGATTGGGGAGGCCAAGGAAATAGACTTCTTCGCCCAATCCACCTCTGGTGATATCTTAGATTGAAATGTTCTCGCACATTTCTTTAGAAATGTGCTGGACAACCATCTCGTTGCAAAAACATATTTTGCCGTAATTGCAAGAGCATATTTTCTAATAAAATAGGCAATTGGTTTACCAGAAAATCAACGGCACCATTTAGTGGTTGATTAAATAAATATGGAAATATAATAGCTCCACCCAGGATGCCACACCATACATCGACACTCCAATGGCTTTGATATTGGACATCGCGTAACCAGTGAGGATTGTTGTCAGACCAATAATCCATATTATGCAAATTAACGTTTCCATCACTTCTAAAAAGCATTTTAATACTTTTAAACCTTACTTTTGTATGCAAACAACATAAATTACACTGCCTCTATAAGTATTATTTGTTGACAAGTTGATTTTAGATATTTATTAAGTAAATACCGGTGTAATAGCGTCTGTTTAAAATTATATGATAACTAAATCTTCTTTCTGCGATATTTCAGGCTACGAATAAGATATCGAGATACGGTTTTCACTAGCCTATTTAGGTATCACTTCGCAACATTTTTATGAAAAAAGTCATATTATTGTATACAATTTTTTAGAGAATTTTGCAATTTTCTGTTACTATATCAAAAAACTCGCAGTAACGGCATCACTAAGAAATAGAAATATTACCGGTAAGATTGGTTAGATGGAACAATAAACGCTTTTTCCAATGAGACCAAGTTTGCTAAAATCAGTTCAGTCGCTTAGGAGTTACAGATGTTTATTTAAAAAATAAATGAATTACCCCTCTCTCCTCCTCCCTCTACTTTATTTTAATAGATAATCAAAAAGTGCTAAACAAAAATTACTCAAGTAGCCTTAAAAGCATACAACATTTACTAGGTGGATTCAGTGAAAAATGTGAAAGAAGAAAAAGTGAAGAATTAGCAATAGTATGCACAATGAGCAGCAAAGCATTGAATTTGAGTAGTTTTTTTGATCTCAAGTTTCCTAATACACATACAAATGTTTTCATGATCAGAAAGACATGCAAATATAATTAATAAACACATTTGTCGTTTTTTGATTGTATCGCAAGAATAACATGTAAGAAACATTGCTATCTAGAACTGAATTAGTCTAGAAAGGTTTATGCAATATTATTCGAACTGTTTTTAAATCATCCTATAAGTGAAACAAAAAATTTTGACGTGAAACCTATAAAATTTATTTCACCTTGTATATTGACAAAAGATAACTTCCCTCATCTTTTCTTTTATTTGAATTGTTTATTGCTTCAAGTTTTCTCTCAATGCTCTGCATTGTCTAAATCTTCGAGTTTTTGAATTATCAACAAGTGTGTGACGTTAGTGGTCAATGTATAGGTGCAAATTGTAATAGCGAAATTAAAATTGTGCATCACAAAATAGCTTGAGAAAGCATGTTTTTTACCTAGAAATTATTAATGTAATTCTATACATCGATAAGTTATTTATTAAAATGATTTGGATCTTTGTCTTGCACATCTTACGCCACAAAAATCATCCTTTCTAGAAATTCATTTAAAAGATGACACATATATAATATCGGATTTGAGAAGAGATCTTACCTTAGACATTATATTAAGAAATTGTTAATTCCAGAACTTTAACAGAAATAGGTTTGTAATTGTATGCTAATACTGCTATAATTGGTTATAACAGTGTATTCACGGAGTTTTCAAGAAGAGATACTTTTTATTACTTTTATTTTTTTATTACTTTTGTAAACAATGTATTATAAAATGATTTTTGTCGAAAAACCCAGAAAACAAAACTTAAAAATTAGATTTAAAAATTTAAACTGTAAAACTGAATAAAAAACTGCAGTAATATAAAAACATAGATCCTTCCAATACAAAACTGTTTCCATAAAGTGCGACAAATTTTGCAATATACATTCATGATATAAAAGGCGCTTTGCCTTTATCCACCCTGTTGAAAGTTTCGAAAATAGGCAGCAAAACAAACAAACAGAAAGTTACTACACTTCT
This sequence comes from Holotrichia oblita, assembly GCA_023690525.1. Taxonomy (NCBI): domain Eukaryota; kingdom Metazoa; phylum Arthropoda; class Insecta; order Coleoptera; family Scarabaeidae; genus Holotrichia; species Holotrichia oblita. The sequence continues at coordinate 87,424,039 of CM043015.1, read as the reverse complement.
AAAAATATTATGATGATAGTAAAAACGGGTAAGAAAATGTCCTATTTAAAAATAAACTTTGTACGAAACGTATTACCGTTGATAAAGAACTTTATATATTTCTAATATGCAATGGATTCCTTTCTCCAAATATTAGCCACAGCTATTTATAACAATACAATAAATACAGACGAAATTGTTTTCGATCGAAGGCAGACTGCATATTTCATTACAAAAAGTTCCTTGAACTAGTAGTAAATGGTTCACAATGGGTACAAAATTTGAAATCTACTTTTAAAACATATATCTAGTTTATCAACTTATTCACTCAAACTCTCCTACACTGTTTCCTTAAGTAGTAAATATTTCAATATAAAACATGACTTTTCATTTCCGAACAGAGATCGTATTTCATATAATTATTTTTACGCAGTTGCACAAGTACAGAACCACATGAGTGCGTACAAAAGCCAGTAGCCTATTTTATCTTACCACCTGTTCTATCTGGTCGTATAAACACCAAACCGTCGTTCTCCTTCTTATATGGAAGAGTCGATATTAGAGCTAAACTCCCGGAAGGTGACTGGATATATCCCGGTAAATACAAAACTAACTTTACCTATTTCTCTCCGACCACATCAGAGAATAAAAAAGTAAATTTTAGAACTATTTTTAACACCGAAAAAATTCGAATATGGAAGTCTCGAGTACTCGTCTGGGGAAATTCGAATAGCTTTCGTCCCAGGAAATGCAAACTTGGACAAGGAATTACAGGCTGGTATAATGTTAGGCAGCAGTGATGAGGCACGAGAATTTGGACTGCGTAAAGTCAAAAATGAAATTAGTTGGAATAAAGATTTTCACATTTTTTCAGTCATATGGAAGCCAGGTACGAGATTTTGATCATTTACTGACAAGTGAGAGATATTAAATCTAGAAACATATTTTAGACAGTATACAATTCTTAGCTGATGGAAAACCTTATGCAAATATCTATCCGCCGCCGGGTGGTTTTGCAAATATAGGTGCTAAATACAATCCTGATGCAGCTACTAAATGGAAAACTGGTGATGTAATAGCACCATTTGATAAAGAAGTAAGATCCATGTAATAATGTATACCTAATTGATTATATCAATATTTCACTTATTTTATACAAATAAATCTTTTAATTTTAGATGGTTATAACTGTTGGAGTTGGAGTAGGTGGTCACTCGTTTCTAGATTCCACACCTGGAAAACCATATACAAATGTTGAACCAAAAGCCCAAATCAAATTTTATAAAGCTAAAGATACATGGTTACCTACGTGGTCGCAAAATAGTGAGCTGATTGTGGACTATATCAAGGTTTATGCTATTTAAAGTAATTGTGATAAATTGTCAGAGAAACCAATAAACAACTACTATAATGTCAGTAGTGTATTCATTAAAAATAAACCGGCTTTATAGTATAATTTTTATTACGAGATAAATGTATCAAACAATATACAGAAAAATCTGAATGAAAATGCATCAAACGTTACGTCAACATCGGCGGAGGATCACTTCTCTTTGTAACTTTGGCGCGTTTCTTCGCATAGACTTGCATTTTACTTTCGATATTTTGTCAAAAACGTTTGCGGTTGCCAATCTCTATTTAATACACAATTTTATAAGCTTTCACTATGCCGATTTACACTCCCACATTAGATTAATCAACAATGGCACTCATGGAAATGTCAGATAAGCACTACATCTTAATGTTGATAGTCATCCCAACAGACAACCTTCCTCGGTTCGTGTTTTTATAAGATAGCGAAAAAGATTATTTGAAACCGGTTCATTTCTGAAACAGTTCAATGATTTCAAGTGTCCATGCGTAGGAGGCAACTTTACTACAAGTAACCGAGATAAGAATTACGAGTAGTATTTGTCTTGCGTATCTGCTTGCAAGTTCTTTTTAAGATTAGATTAATTGAAAAACATATGTATATGGCCCCTTTTATATTGTTTCGTGTAGTCATGCAAACATTATGAGTTTGAATGAATAAATAAGATCTTGTATTTTCACAAGATTTATCATACTCTGACGTAATAGCTCATCACTAATAAAACAATCATTCAACCATGTCAGCGTTTTTATATATAGGAATTATTTTCACGTGTTTCAGGTCGTTTGGAAAGACACCCTCTAACATCTCTGAATTGGTTATATTTAGCATTGACTTAGTTATAAATGTTTCAGTATTTTTAAATTAGCTAGCACCGTATTCATTCCAAAACAGAACGTTAAGACTCACACATATATATCACATTTCACTGTCTGTTACAGATGTTAGATATAAACTTTTGGAGTTACTGATGATTAACTGCTCAGCAGCTTTTGGTATATTTGTAGTACTTATCGAGTGTTGTAAATCTCTGCTTTTCATTGCGGCTTAGAGAATGAAAATCATCCTTAAAGTTTCGTCATAGACACAATAAGTGTCACATCTATTTTCCCATGTTTACTCGGAAACTAGCGATAAGAGATTACAGTAAAATTCAGTGAAATGAAAGCCATATTGTGCTTAAAATTCTATTATTAGAACATCTCCAGCACGAATTATTCTAATTATTATAAACAAAAAGAAAATATAAAAATGTTATTTCTATTAGCAAATAGTGCGTTAAATTGCTATTTATCTGTATTTTTTATTTTGACATCGTCTTCGACTTAAATATATGATTTAACGAACCCATAATTAATATTGAATTAAACTCCTAATTATAACAAACTATATCTTTCACGCAATTTTAATAGCTTTGGCATTTGTGACAATTATAAGAATTTATTTCGCGTACAACAGACAAAGTATAGTAAACCGTGTTAAAATCTCACGAATCTCGTGAAACACCCTCAGAGTTGATTGTAAACCAAAGATTGCAATTTTATAGTGTTATTGCGGTAAAATAAATCAGTATAAATACTCACATGCTTAAGTTTATCAGAAAACGTTTCTGCAAATATTTTCCATCCACGGAAGCGATAAGTCAATGAAATTATATGCCATTTATTTTACTGAAATTCTATACTTTTGAGTTTATTACGGGTTTTGGTCAGGTTTGGGAGAAAGGTACAGACACATCTACCAGGTGATTCAATTTGGTATTCGCCCACCTGTAACTTTTTTACCTTTACAAAAAAGTATAACAAACCATATATATTCGTAAATCCGATGGCAAAACCTATTGGATGGGATTAACAATTTATCTTTGCAATGACATCTGTCAAAAAAGTGACTATCAACTTTTTTTTTCAAATGACACCCTGTATATTCTTTTGCACCATTTAATTGGTAGGAAAGTTACTACATTTCTAAAAATATTATGGTGATGGTAAAGCGGCTAAGAAAATGTCCTATTTAAAAATAAACTTTGTACGAAACGTATTACCGTTGATAAATAACTTTATATATTTCAAATATGCAATGGATTCCTTTCTCCAAATGTTAGCCACAGCTATTTATAACATTACAATAAATACAGGCAAAATTGTTTTCGATCGAAGGCAGACTGCATATTTCATTACAAAAAGTTTCTTGAACTAGTAGTAAATGGTTCACAAGGGGTACAAAATTTGAAATCTACTTTCATATTATTTATATTATATACCATTTATTTTACTGAAATTCTATACCTTTGAGTTTATTACGGGTTTTGGTTAGGTTTGCAACAAAAAAAGTACAGACACATCTACCAGGTAATTCAATTTGGTATTCGCCCACCTGTAACTTTTTTACCTTTAGAAAAAAGTATAACAAACCATATATATTCGTAAATCCGATGGCAAAACCTATTGGATGGGATTAACAATTTATCTTTGCAATGACATCTGTCAAAAAAGTGACTATCAACTTTTTTTTTCAAATGACACCCTGTATATTCTTTTCTGAAACTTCCGCACCATTTAATTGGTAGGAAAGTTACTACATTTCTAAAAATATTATGGTGATGGTAAAGCGGCTAAGAAAATGTCCTATTTAAAAATAAACTTTGTACGAAACGTATTACCGTTGATAAATAACTTTATATATTTCAAATATGCAATGGATTCCTTTCTCCAAATGTTAGCCACAGCTATTTATAACATTACAATAAATACAGGCAAAATTGTTTTCGATCGAAGGCAGACTGCATATTTCATTACAAAAAGTTTCTTGAACTAGTAGTAAATGGTTCACAAGGGGTACAAAATTTGAAATCTACTTTCATATTATTTATATTATATACCATTTATTTTACTGAAATTCTATACCTTTGAGTTTATTACGGGTTTTGGTTAGGTTTGGGGGAAAAGTACAGACACATCTACCAGGTAATTCAATTTGGTATTCGCCCACCTGTAACTTTTTTACCTTTAGAAAAAAGTATAACAAACCATATATATTCGTAAATCCGATGGCAAAGCCTATTGGATGGGACCAACAATATATCTTTGCAATGATATCTATCAAAAAAGTGACTATCAACTTTTTTTTCAAATGACACCTGTGTATTCTTTTGCACCATTTAATAGGATTTTTTTTTCTAATTCCAAATATGTATCACTATGATAAAATAATAAAAGTTTATTCAGATGCGTAACAAGTAGATGACGATGAAAAGAATTGTTAGGAAAATTTATTTAATAATTTTAGCAAAAAAACACTTCATCAAATGCTCGCCTTAAATGTGCACCGTTCATCTCAAGACACATTTCTGCCCTATGTAATACCTCCTGAGTACAGACAAGCAAAAGAACTTCTTGAGTCAACTGACGACATTCATCCCAGCAAACAAAAAGTCGTCATCAGGACGTCAAATTTCGTATTTTGAAGACCAAAAGACGTCCTGAAGAAGAATGTATGACGTACTTATGTCACATCCTCACGACGTCATTGTATGACGTCTGTGAGGACGTATATACACGTCTTTGAGGACGTCTATACACTTCTTTAAGGATGTCTAAACACGTCTCCAAAGACGTCTGTATACGTCTCCAAGGGCGTCTATGCACGTATTCGAAGACGTGTGTATTATGTTTACTTATCTTTTATTTCTGCCTTTACTTCCGCACTACGATTTCCAATCCATCTTCTAGTATAAACTTCATTTAAATAATTGCTGCAAATAATTTGTCAGGTGGCAATGATCTCTCTGGATACCGTTGTTGATACGTTCGTCTAGCGACCTTGATATTTTTTGTCATTCTCCATAGATTAAAATCATATCTAACTTCTCTTGGTTTGAATACACAGCCATTTTTTAAAGAAATTACAACTAAGTGACGCGCCGTGATATTTGTTGTTGACAGTTAAAAGTGAATTGAAATTATTTTCATGGGTACATATCTTTTTTCCTAGAACTTACTATATCTCCACGATCTTTAGTGATTATTTCTGTTACTCTATCCAAAAGTAAAGAGTGTGATACATATTCGGAATTAGAAATAAAATACCTATTAAGTAGTGTAAAAAAATATACAGAGCGTCTTTTGAACAAAAAAAAATTGACACTTTGTCACTTTTTTGACAGATGTCATCGTAAAGATAAATTGATCATCCTATCCGATAGGTTTTGTCATCGGATTTACGAATATACATATATGGTTTGTTATACTTTTTTCCCAAAGATAAGAGTTACAGGTGGGAGAATACCAAACTGAATCACCTGGTATATGCACTTAATCGTTATTTACATACAAAATTCGGAATTACAATTGTTCCAGTATAATCGTGAATTTAAAGCATGGGCAAGCATAATGCAGCGAAGGCTTTGGCGTGATTTTGTTTTAGGTTGGTAATCTATCGTAGGTTGAAACAATTGCTCAATTCTTCTAGAAATTGAAGAGATTAGAAAAACTCCGACGAACGACGAACGAATTGCAATTTTATAAAACGCGTTCTATCTAAAAGAGTATGCCTAATTAAGAAACATAGGCAGTTGTAAATGCAACTGCAAGTCTTGTCGTTCACCTCGTGAAGTACATATTATACATTTCTCTATCACTAAATGTCACATAAAATTGTTATCCATTTATAAGATGTGTATTTTTTTTTAAATTACTACAGTTAGGTTGTACGTAAATCAGTTTATCCGGGACATGCAGCTGACACACTAACATATAAATCAAGAGTTAATGTCTTGTCAACTCTCCTCAAAGCAGGCAGTTCAATCTTCTTTTGTTGTTGTATTTTTATTAGAGGTGGGGTGGAGAAAAATTATATACAGAAATATATGTATATAATTTTAGAATATTATACATATAAAAACAATGTTAAGCAATTGAAAGTAGCATCAACGATAGATGAAAACTAATATATAGTCAATGGAATTAAATTAAACAACAAAACCATGTATATATATTTATTTATAAATCTTATATTTCAATAATATTTAGTATTTACAAAATACACAGAATTCTGTTATGTGAAGTATATAACTGCATCACACAATTATAACCTTCATGTTATGAATTAACATTCACCGATAATGGAGGAAAAAAATAAAATTGTGGCATGAGAAACTCAACTAATAAGTGTTACTCTCTTTTAGCGGAGCCAGTATCTGCATATGAATACCCGTACAAAAATAGCAAATCTTTATACCTGAATAAATACAGCAAATTAATATAAGCTTAGTATTGTTATTTATATAATTGGAATTAGGTTAAAGCATACAGTAATTATTTAACGATAGATAACGGAATATATGTACCAAGTGCTTGGTGTGAATAATAGATTTTAAATAAAATACAATCTAACGAATTTCGAATCCTACAGTTTTTTTATCAAATATAGATTCAAATAAGAATATTGGAGCCACTTTCTAATAGTAGGAGTAACATTTAGAAAGTTCAAAAATGAATACGATTTTTCACATTAATCACACGATTCATTTCGGTTCTTATAGCACGGAAACAATCATAAAGTACATCAAAGTCAAACACTCAGTATATATTTCATGGATTTTAACTGGTGACATAAATTCACTTGCTTTCCATTATTTTTAAACAAGCATCTAAATGCTTAGTTAACGTAAAATTACATTTAACAACTATGCCATGTATTAGGACATAATGCATCAATGATATGAATATTCTGCAACTACATGATACTAAGTGAGTGGGAAGGTATAAACAGATGCTTTTCACAATTCATATTCCTTGTTTGAGTGAAAAGTATCTGAATATTTAAGTTCTCAATAATAACTATATAACTGAAAGTTAAGGTTTGTTGAAGAGTTTACTTGAAATTTACAAAAATATTTCAAAATATATTATCTTAGTATAACTTTTGTGCTTCATTTTCCCTACAAAAGACACGAATGAAATTGCTGAATATCTTCTCAATATCTTAAACCAATACAATGTAAATTATATAAATCAATAAGATAAACAGAAGAAAAACATGTAGGTACTTATCATTTCTTTTTGAATTGCCATTTGAAAAGTTAAACTCCCGATGTTTGTTTAAAATACAGCCAGAAATTCAACTTTTAAAACTAGAATTCCAATATAGTAATCAGTAATAATTATTATGGTATAGTTTCAATAGAAATAATAGACAAGGATATTTCATTCATCAAGATTATTAACAACATAACTAATCTAAAAAGCAACATGTTTGTTAAAATTAGTATATTAAAAAGATATATTAAACGGAGAGTAGTGTGGTTATTGAAAATTCTATGCATATATACTGTACGGTACAATATATGCTAGATGATTGTAAGAGGGAGTACCATTGCATGTTTTCAATCGTTCGATTACAGTAAAAGAATATTCGTTCAACTACCGTACCATGAAGTAACGCAGATATTAGCGTGCCCTGCGATTTTACACTTGAAGAAAATTGTAACTTCAATATTGCATTCAACCTTCTGTTATTAATTTTTTCAATAGGAAGACGTTTACTAGATGATTAGATAAGAAGCTGTTTTAAATCTGCATTTTTTTCTATATTTATACACGATTCTAAATTTTAGCTAACAAAACACTATTAATATCAATATCAATCTTGTATGTGTTCGACACACATTTCAAATTTTCATTAAAGTACACGTAAATACGTTATTAACACGTTGAGTTTTCTCTTTTGATTATTGTGAACCAAAATTTTAGAGTATTCCTCAAAATCGCTGTGATTCTGAAATTTACTTACTTAATTGTTTATACTTGATATTGATATCAACTTCCATTTTTAATTTAGTGTTATTACAATATTTCTAAACCTTTACGTTCAAGAGATATCGCTCTTGCTATATTAACTAAATAATATTCTTTGCTATCCAAATAAGTGCCACTACTAATAGTTTACCTTCATTTTGGTTTATTGTAATAATTAGGGCCGAGTTTGATGTAATCCGCACGTTGAGCAATCACACACTGTTTTGTAGTCAAGGATATTTTAGTCCGCCAATTTTATTTCTTATTAGTGTTTATTTATTTTTCGAATTGTATCGTTCCTTAACAGTTTCTCCCCATTCATTTTCTAATCGTAATTTGGCATTTTACCAATAAAGAACATTTGAGAAATATTGTAGTTAACAATAACGTTAGAACTATATTACTACACGGTTTTCACAGTTTTCACAGATAATGGTTGTGAGAATAAAAATTTGATTTTTAAGATGCAATGACAACCGTATATTAGTAATTATACATACACATGAGACCAACTTTCGCTAGCGGTATATCAATAATCAACAAGGCGTACCTTTTTCGATTAAATGCAAGAACATTCTCATACGAGTGTCGAAGAAGGTACAACTTAAAACTAAAATTTTCGCATGAAACCTCAATAGTCAATAATCTGCTTATAATAATATTAAGTATGTACCCTAGCGTTTGATTATATTATATGTTGAAAGTATAAACGACAATATTTCTTTTATATGACGTTGCGCATGTAAATAATCACACAAAAGGATTAAATAGTAGGTAAAGAAAAACGGATTAAAAGTACTGAATAAATTCTCTGTAACTCAGAAATCTCGAATACAAAGCTTGAGTAAAACTGTTTTATATTTAATAAGAACAAAGCATACATATATATGTATATTGATTTTCTCCTCCTTTCTATTTATGGTGAGAGCATCTGTAGTGGTTTTCTAAGCTGTATCGCTTGTCAAGACCATCGTTACAAATGCTCCGTGGCGTTATTACTGCATTACCTCGCCATGTATAATATAGCCCTGATAATTGTATCGCAACAACAAATAGTACCTCGAGACTGCACCGGTTCGCCAGGGACGACTATCACAACTCGTCCCCGACTGTGCTCAGACACTCGCCTGGTGATCCCTCTTTATGGTTTCAACTACCAACACGTTTACTGTTATGATGTTATAAAACGTCATTTTTTAAATATGTCCGAATATATGCATTCCTCTGGCGAAAATGTAGTATTACATTACCACGATTTTTGGCGATTTATAAGCTATTGTCAATGTCTACAAAAATGTATATTTTCTATTGACTTTATATTATGAACAGGCCATGTGTGATAAGAGAATTGAAATCAAGATAACTGTAGAAAGAGATAGAGATTGTAAGGGCAAAACAAGCATGTGTGTAGAAATAGATTCAACCGTTGAATAAGTTGTCAAATGGCAGTAGTAGACTTTAACCCTTACATTTTCCATCATTATCATTAACACATTAATTAGTTTTAACCTATCTTTTCTGTGTGGCTTTTATATTCATGTACTAAACCTACGCTAAACTAAAGGCGAATTCACACTTATGCAATTTCTCGCAGCAATTCTTATTTGGATAAAAATCGCATGCAATTTAGCATTCAGACTATGCAATTCCTTCGTGCAATTTGTCGCGGGGAGAAAATTGCATGGATTAGAACTTGCTCTATTTTATATAAAAGTTGCATGCGATTTTTTTTTTGTATTATATCATGTAGGTTGGCACTGTATACGAAACGTCAACATTGACTGTTAGAATTGTATGTGCATTATGCATAATGTGAATCGATCATGAAATTTGTGAAAATCCCAGCGTCTCTGCGAATTCCTAAATCAGAATTGCATTGCGAAAAATTGTATAGATGTGAATCTCACTTAAGTCCATAAGATTATAAAGTCAATTATAAATTCAAATATTGTTCAATAATCACACCAATTTTAGCGAAATTCATGTAGGTACGTGAGAACTTAGCTTGAAACATATAGTAAGGTGCTATAGATGTCATAAATTAGTAGAAATAACTCTGCCACGCAGTACATCGTGGCAGAGTTTCTACTCATTCATTCAAGAAATTAGATTCTATAGAATTCATTGCTTCGACTTATTAGGTTTATCTTATGAATTATTCCGTTTTTATACCTCAGTGTTTAAGTATCTATTTCATATTTTTAACAAATGTAAAAATGTAAAATTGTCGCTGGGGGGCAGAAAGGGGGTGTCAAGTAAATATACCTGCAAAGTATTAAAACAGTTTATTAAACAAATGTTCATCTTACAAAATAAAACTTTGCATCTATTTTCTCAATTTGAATATAAAATCAATGTTTATGTTTATACTATTAATTAAGAAGATAAAAAATATTTGTGTAAAAAGCCATAATTAGAAAACGGGTAAAATTAAGTAACTTTAGTAAAAGTGCAATCTATGAAATCATAAAGAGAACAAATAGCGATATTGGAATGGATCACAGATCAGTATCCGCTGTTTCCGTTAAATACGTGGAGATAATTTGCTTACTTCGACTCTCTTAGGAAGACAAAATCTTCGTTTAGGCTATCGGAAATTCCATATTTTGATGAAAAAAAAAAATTTGGTTACAAGACCAGCGGATGAACATAATTCTATAGTCTGCAGCGACAACGAATTTTTCATCTATCGAAAATATATGGGACCCATTAAAAATTGAAATGGAACGAATAGTACCTCAAAATAAAAATAAATTAATTATGCCAGTTCCACATGCATGGGACACCTTTACATACAAGTTTTGACGGCGTCATAGTAGTGTAATGTAGTTAGTGGTTTCTTCAGAATCAAAAGGTGGGTAGTAGAGGATATCATAAAATCACGGAACTCGACGTGTTAATATTCGGGTATGCATTTAATCAAACATGCCGCGATGCATTCAGATTTAATAATATATTAACAGTGCATACAAGTTTATACATATGAATGTGTGAATTTTGTCATAAAAAAACCGTCTACTTTTCCAAAACGCCAGAAATACTAATGAATACGATACAAGATTAAGAAATGTAAATTATTCTTTTCTCATTCATAGGCTTACTCTTACTGAGAGAGGAATATACTATTCATGTCTACAAATTTATAATAAGCTACCTATCTTTATTAAATCAGCACAGACTTTAATACTATTACAAAGTAGATTGAAATCTTTTTTAACTGGTCTTGAACCATATTCTCTCAAAGACTACTCCATAAATAAATCTGTATAGGTATATATGTACTTTATAGTCCTAAATATTGTATTATGTATTGCTTGTGACTGTCTTTTTCATGTATACACTTGTATTATATGAAATAAACTATTATTATTATTATTATTAACCACTATTGGCCAACACCTTCTGGTGAGTAAGGGATGTCTGGTGCTTCTAAAGAAGAAGATTTTGTATTTCTTGTGGTTTATCTTACTTTGTTTTTCATATAGTTTGTTTATATTGTACAGTACAACCTCGATAATCCGAACCCCCGGTAATCAGAACTTCCAGTAATCCGAACAACTATTTCGTTTCTATAATCCTAACAAAAACCTCTTCAAATTCGCTACTCCGAACATCGACATGAAGTGTTTTTTTTCGACTAATAGCTGATACTAAAAAATTGGAGAGAGCAAAACAATGAATGTATTTTTTTTTTGGTTTTTAAGTAATTTCAAATTCACGTCACTATATACAACCAACATATCGATTTTTAATACATTACTTCATACACAAGAATTTTTTTTTCTTCTCATATAAATAACAACAATTCACGGGTGTGCTCTTCCACCATACACTTTGATATTCATTCCCACTGCAATTTCTAAATAGGAAACATTTTATTTTAATATTTTAACATTTCAATTTTATTGTTATTTTGTAGAATAAATATTACTTTTGAGCTTATTTGTTGTTTTTTTCAATAGTTTTCTTTAATCCGAACAAAAGCCTAATCCGAACAGTGTCGTGCTGAATTAGTTCGGATTATCGAGGTTGTACTGTATATATATTGCACTACTATGACGTCAAAACCCGGAAGCCCTAATGATATAAACTGGGATCGTGGAAGCCTTCGACATCATTTACGCCTGTGTTGTTAATAATTAAACAGTACATTAAATTAGTTATAAAGCCACAATTAAAAAATCAATCTCTCACGCACAAACAAGAATTTAACGTAACATCAAAATATTAGTATCATGAACCAAAATCGATACATATTGGTGGTTTTGTAAAAAGAAACTGATTGATTTTATTCTAATTTTATATCCAACAATATATCCATTTATATGTGCTAGTTATCCATCGGCAACTATATTACTAAAATGATTAAATATAAATGCATATACCTTTTTGCAAGTACTATTGCAATATATTTCACAGTACATCTTACATGTTTGCCTTCTGCTTCGTAAAAAGAAATTGACTTTTACCATTACTTCGTTATCGTATTGGTCTAATATGTATTGAATATATGAAAAACCAAAAATTTTACGTTACTTCGTAAATATTCACAAATTATTATCTGATCACTTACATGTAAAAGCGAATTCATTTAACATTACGAATCTTTCAATATATTTATATATATATATTACATATTTACTAGACATTTAATCGAGATCTTGCTGTTATCTTACAGCTTACATTATCTATCAAAATGTCTAATCTTGTCAAACTGCTTTGGGTATTCATTTTTCTGTCACCACTCTTTACGTTATAAAATCATAATAATACAAATTTCTAGATTCTCCGTATACATATATCTGTATGTATATCGCAAACTAACATATTTTATGAACAAAAAATAAACTGAAACAAGTACTGTATTACTTAAAATATAAATGTATATATTTAAAAAAAGAAATACAATATTTATCCACAACAATTATGACTGGAAGTCATAAACAATTATTACAAAAATATATAATTCACAGGCATGTTTTTTCAAAATACATTTTATTCTGCCTTATAAAAAGAAGAAATAGCAATACAATCGGATGTATTATAACTTGTCTTTTTTGCTGTAAATTAAAATACATTTTGTGTAAATATAACAAAATAGTTGTAAAGCAAATTATAATATTCTATATGAAATATCGTATAAATACAATAATAATAAACAATTTTGATTTTACTCATTGTATAGATGTCCTTTCCTTTCAAATAAATCAAATTCATAACATGATCGTGCTGTCAATTCTAAATAATGTACACATAAAGAAAATGGAGCTTGTAGTTACAGCAGCACATATATTATCATCATTATAATACAATAAAAATAGAAAAATATCGCATAGGGACAGAAGGGAATTGCCAGTTTTATACATAAAATAAAAATGTCACAAAAAAAAATTAATGATTAAATTCATCAATCTCAGCAATTTAATTGCAGTAATACTATATATGTATTTACAAATGCTTAATAATGTAACCTTTAAAAAAAATTAAAAATATTAATTGCAGCATTTGCTTCACATTTTCCAAAATCTGCTTAGGAAGATGTTATTGACGATTATACGAATAGAAATATTAAAACTTTACCAAACTTTGAAATGATCTTCATTGTGTAAATTTCTAGTTTTCAACCAAGATTAGAACATTTTGTTCAACAACATTAAAATTTTATTATAATTAAACTACAATAATAATATTTTATGATTCTATCTTGTGTTGTACATTTTTCTTTATGGATTAAAATTGGTTGGTAAACTCTTAATATGTTACGTTCGTCAATACACTTATGTGAAGATACCAATTATTTATTTAGTGCGTGGCTAACATAACACAAAAAACTCAACAAAAGGCAACCCCCATCTGACTCTTGTAACTCTTGGCATTCAACGTATATCACAACTATGCACAAACATTAGTGTCGCTAGTTGATTTTTTTCTTTACTCCTATAACTAAACTGATTTTCTTAATTCTCTTATATATTTGTTTTTTTCTAAATTTTTGTAAAAAAAATATGTATATGTAAGTATAACCTACATATAAATATTCGCTTGTTAAATCTTTACCTTTACACTTTGCTTTTAGTTTAATTCCACTGTCATAACTATACCTAATAATTCATAAATAACCTTCTGGAATAATCCTAAACCTGAAAGGTAACACGTATTTTAAATTTCTAGAATAATTTAAGCGTACTAAAGCAGAAATATTTTATGAATTAAAATCTTCAATTTATTTGGTTTTATTTAGAGACTAAACTAATTTATTAAAATATACTTTCTTATAGACCATACAAATATATCATTAAAGTCTTCTAAAAAATATTTTATAATATGCAACCTAACTACAGCTAGTTAATCGTTTCTAGCTACTGAATATTCAGCATTATACAAGTTGAAAGATCCTAATTTCTGGAAGGTAAAGATTAAAAAGTCGAATAGTCATTAAACATCGTGATTACGCTTTCGAAAAAAGAAAAGAATATTGTACATATGAAAAATCGCATTAGTTAATTCTATATTTTACTTACGTTATTATTATCATCGTATAGAAAAGAAACAAAAAAGTTTCGAATCAAAATGTAGTAGAAATGAGCGAAAAACAAAATGGTTATTGTAATTGAGTGTTTTCACTGACATTTGTGTGACTGGTCCTGTCGCAATGTATATTACTTTTTTTAATATATAAATATTGACTGACATTTCTGTTTGCCTTTAGAGAATTACACACTTGCGTTTTGGTTTCACCTGCATTACAGGACAAAGAACTGCCCTTATGGCCTCGTCGAATACTGTTTTCAAACCTTTCTGCGTCAACGCTGAACATTCCAGGTATTTTACGGCGCTTATCTCCTTTGCCATTGCCAAGCCCTAAGGAAAATAAAAAGTTTAATACAGAATATTCTATTTATTATTTATCTCAATGCAATCATTGATAATTAAATTTAATTTAAATGTTGTTGATTTTCCCAGAATATTGTAGTGGCCAAATTACTCAGTGCATATATCAGTAAACCGATTTAGGAATAATTATAATAACGAAACCAAGAGCTGCAAATGAATATCTAAACGAGAATGATACAGATATACATACAAGGTCTAAAATGATAATTTTCTACGTTTGATTTTTTTTTAATTATGTGTGATGGGTGCTTAGTTGCAGTGACTCCGTAAGCTGTATCGGTTGTCTGGCTATCATGCTACTCTCGCAAATTGTGTTCTAATGGCTTTGTGACAGCATCATACCACCTTTTATAATGCCTCGCTGTTAATCACTTTGCCCCCAACAGCGAATGATAAGTCGATCCGTATTTTCAACATTTCGAAAAAATGTCTCTCCAGAGAATTGAAACCTCGATCCGTATTTTCAACACTTCGAAAAAATGTCTCTCCAGAGAATTAAAACCCGGCCTCTATCGTCTCGCCACAATGATAGTCAGCCGCCTAACCACTGCGGCTATCGACCCGTTTTTAATAATACTTGTAATAGACAGTTTTTGACCTGATGACTAGTTAATTCATTTAAATTGAGACGCAAATATCAAATTTTGAGTTGAACTAAAAATAGAATTTTCGTAACGCAACGGCCTGATACGGTAAAATTTTAAACATTTTAAATAAAATAAATAAATTTTAAATCTATATAACTATATATATAACTATAGCTTAGTTTAGATTTATTTTTTTATTTATTTATTGCAACCAAACACCCACATCAAAATGGTTTGGAAGTCGCAGAATGAAAATCGATAATTCGAAGAAGAGTTTTTTTGTTGAAGATAAAATTTGCAATACCAGATTGTTTTTGTTGACTTTAAAAAAAGTTCGAGGTGTATTTGTTCAATTTAAACATTTTATTTCAATACTTGAGTATTTTAATTTATCATATTTCAAGCATCATCATTGCGAAAACCTCTGATTTTAAAGATATGGTATGTTATACAAAAAGTATTCAGAATTTACCGTACAATTCAAAAATGACACAATATACAGGGTGTTCTATTAAAAAACAGCGATGGCTGCATGTTCTTCTTTAGACACTCTGTATACAATTTTCTTATGTCAAAAAATTCGTCCGTCGTATTTGAGGTTGTGCCGATGCTTGAACACGCGATTTTGACATATTAGTAATGACATTTACGTCAAAATCGCGTGTTCAAGCATCAACGCAGCCTCAAGCACGAACTATAAATAAGACCCTAAAAATACTAACCGACGTGTCTAAGCGTTTTTCTGCAACATAATTACCTGAATTTTAAGCGAATTTGTTCCTTTTATCATGAGTGCACTGTATAAACTCAACTCATTATCTTTCAATTCCTTCAATGAATACGCCAACGCTCTAATCACTGTATAATCCATCAAAATGTTTAATAGTAATGTAAACATAAAACATGGATCCAATTATTATAATTGCACAGAGTTGTATGAGATAGAAAAACCATAGAGTAGTTTTAAAGTAACTTCATGACAGATTTGGAAATATTTGGAAAATTTATACCGCAATATGTCGAGTAATGCCACCAAATTATACGCTATCTCCTATAATATTAATAACTTCCTAGTATAAATATGATATATTGCAGTATGTAAATAAATAATATCTGTATAATAAATGTACTGGGTTCGTATGTTACAGATATCAATTAACAAGAATTATAATTATCTTAAAATTTGATTGAAAATTTAATCAACCATCTGTTAGAATTATTAGCTCCCATTATTCGAAAAGTAAATTAATTTTCCATTATTAAAACGTTTATACTTAAGTACCTTTTCGCCATCGTCTGTCCGACATCCTGCAATATTACTGATAGTTCAATAGATGCTCTAGAAAAATTGCGTATCGGGAAGTACCATATGGAGTCAACACTTATTAGAATAGTTTACTCATAAGTTAAAAAACGGAAATGAACTTTATCTCTATGGTGACTTCGATTTTCCATTGTTGATAGTCAGTATTTTACGTAAATCAATTAGTTTCGTAAGGTTTCTTTAGTAACATATGATTCATTAAAATTATTGTCGTTCAATAAATGTATAAATAGAAACGTTAAAGACGATAAATATGTAGACATTTTGATAGTATGAGCAGTTGGTGTGTGTTCAAAATATACATAAAAATTAGGATTGGATACATGACGGTACACCAATTAGATTCCGTAGTGATATATGTATCTCTCATATTTAATATTAACTAGATAACTTATTCGAAACTGAAATCTAATATGATGCAATTACAAGAAAAAATAGCAGTATCTACGTACAAAAACGTACGATCAAAGATACAAAACACACGATCGTCTATAAATTTAGACACATAGTTAAAACACAGTAAAATTGACAATAGAACAAATAACTTGGAAACAAAATCTCATCAATATTATGATGCATTTTGTGCGTATGTTTTTTTTTATTGAATAGTTAAAAAATGTCTACTACACCAAATGAAAGAAACAACAGAACAATTCTACAGTCCTAAATATAACAATTGATAGACTAAATTACATTGGCACTTTACGAAACACAACAGAAATAAATTAAAAGAGTCTTCTGAAAACAACAAACTCAAAAATTCATCAGCATTGGACAATGAACTAGTAGAAACGTGTACTATGATCATACTATGATCAAATGAATTGAAATTTAGGAGCAAGCGCACTTTTATCTAACATATTGAAAAAGGATTATTTAAATCCATGCGTGATTAACACCATCAAACGCAAAAGTTTCAGCAAATTTTGCGACAATTTTGTTAACCGTTGACCGCGAAATCAGTGCGCGGTTTGGATTTTCTGCATTGAGAAACTGACAGGCTTCTTCATGGCTACGTATTTTATCAACACAACCAACAATAATGAGAATTTGAATCCGCTCTTTTTTGCTCAAATTTGCAAATCGATTTTGCAAAATTGTGAACACCCTGTATAAAGCGAGCAGTAGCAGAATTTATTTCACATAGTAACGACAGTCCATACTAGTAAAAAATATTCTACTCTGTTGGTTTCGAATTTTTTGTTTTTCCCTATGCAGAATAGCCTACTGAAATGTATCAATTTATCAAGTAAAATCATTGTTTACACAGAAACTATCAACTTCAGACCTATACAACATTATATCGTTGTAACCAGTTTTCAAGCGCGGATCATTTTCTCTATTAATATACAGGGCGTTCCATTTAAAAAAATGTAACTTTAGTCAGGCATTGCCATCTGGAACACCCTGTATAAAACAAAATATTTTTAAAACGTGCACTTGATGGTGCGGAAGAATATCCGACGACTAAATATTTGACAAACTTTCAAATAAGCGTGTAATCTTCCGTCCCCGCTTCGTTGCCGGACCCTGTATATTTGTACTTTTATACGAAAACTGGTGCAAAATTTACACAATATTTGTGCATATGTGATCCTTAAAACTCGATAACGCGTCAAATTAAACGTTAGTCAGGGGACGTCCTGTGTTGTACACTTTTATTTTGTATACCATTAAAAAATCTACTATGAACTATTAATTATTATTCATAACAGTTTAGGATAAAACAAATTTCAATTCAATAATATGAGCACAATAATACTACTAAACTTTCTTATACAGTTTCCTATATAATTAAATCATTTTTTAATGTGATCATGTATAAGTGTACGTAATACGGACATACATATGTATAGTATTATATACATATACGAACAAATGGTGTTAAATGTTTATGTATGTACGTTAAAGGAGCACAACTTAACCGTAGTCGACCAATTTCCAAGAGAAACACTCGATAATGGTAACTAAAAATAAATTAGAAAATTTGACGGAAAAAATCTTTAACGGAGATGAGTTAACAAAGGAACAAAGAGAAGCTTGGAGAAAAACGAAGGATAGAGGAGGAATGAAATAAAGTCGAGATAGGGTTCACAAAACTGGCAGTGAATGGTGAGGTATGGAAATATAATAAAGAGACAAAACAAATTTAAAGCTACAGCTTGCTTTAACATACAATAAAACCTGCAGTCTAAAAAACCGCAAAAAATAAAGCGAAACAGTAATTAAAAAAAAACGACTTTAACAAAGAAAAGATCATGTTGAAAGAAAAAACGAATATAATATAAAGCTACATCAATGATTTCACAATCCAAATTGGAAAATGGAAGAAGTATACTGAATCAGTTGCAAGACGGAAATATATGTACCTACATATAAATAAAGGGTTGATAATACACCAACAAAAGAAAAAAGACGCAGTTTCAATGATAATTGTGCTACTGACAGTCAGAAAAAGAAACACTAAAAACAACTTTTGACCAACATACCAAGAGTTAGTGGATAATCAAATTATTGTAATGTGGGATTTTAATTGAAGAGTTGCTACTTGTAGGAAAAAGTATCCTCAGTCACACCACGTGAAGAAAGGATTATTAATTTTTGTAAGAATAATAACATAATTATCAATTAAAAATTAATTATTGATATAATTTTGGTACAAAGCGAACACAGGACAGAAGTACGTACTGCAAGAGTAGTGGAGAGAAGGAAGTAAAAGGGTACGCACTATTAGGCATAGATCATTTGTAGCATAGGTCATGTAAACGTCGTTAGTGCGTCAAAACGAAGCGGTGTAGGTACTGTACCTGCAGTTGCAAAAAAAGTATCCTGCCAATGCGCTATTGCTACTAAATTATCTTTTGTGACATAACCTATAATGATTGGCTAAAAAACACATTTTGTGAACCATATAGAGTAGACGAAAGTGAACGTAGTAGTAGTTACCTCTTAGTATCTATTCTTGCCATATATTTTTTTTGTTTTTCAGAATAGTTAGACACTATACAAGAAAAATCGATAGAGCTTCTATTCATGCTTTGAAAAATATTCAGTCTAAAAAGTAAATTTTTCACGAAACTACTAAAACGTATAAAATCTACTCTCCATTAGGAATTTTCTCGCTGTCAGGAAACTGTCGTAAATATTAGATGTTTTAAACCTACTTACTTTCAGTCAAACTCAAGAAAAAGCATATAATAGCGCGATTTTCAAAAATTTGCTTATGAATATGCAGAAACAAAATTCTCAATAAATTTAATAAAATCAAGAGGGTGGCGTAGAAACAACGAGCCGCGTTGGTGGTTGATCAATTCGTACACCAGAGCTTACAAGTTCACCTCGTATTGCAGGATTTTTCACGTTTTTTTAACTCATTTACAAGAATTAAAGGGCAGTTTGATGTTAATAAAATATACAATAAATTAAACGGGAGTTACTGTTGTCCAATGCCCGAAGGATATGATAGCTACTAAAGGAAACAAACAAGTAGGTAGCTGTTGGTGAATAGACAAAAAACACTGACATTTAAAAAGTTATTGAACATTTTTAATTGTTTAAAATACTTGTGATAAATATTCAGCAATTTGGATATACTTTTCTGTCTATACACGGCAGGTTTTGCCGATTATCCTAGCACATTCACCGAAGATAATTATTTTAGAAAATAAAATTTCTATAATTTTAAACGTATTGTGTAATAGAATAGAAGAGCCGATACTTGTTTGTAAAATTTATAATACTGTATTTGATACAATAATATATCTCATTTAAAATATTAATATATTTTGACACCCAAAACTGAACTGATGAGAGGTATTAATCCTGCTGATAATATTCTTACAAAATTTCAAAATATTCCTGATAATTTTGATGCACGTTTAGGCCAAGAAATTAATGCGATTCTTGCTCGTAATCCTAATTTGAATAAATTAAAGGCCTTTGTAATTAAGATATGAGTGTGAGAATATAATTAATCCTAACTATAAGAATAATATTTATTATATCGTATTTTTTCTTTTATAGTTACAGATAATAAGTGAGTACGCAATTTTTCAAAAAAAAAAAATTAGAATGCGTGTGATATATGTAATTTCCTTTAGTATCCACTTCACGAATACAATTACTAGTATACTTAAAATTACCCCCAATAATAAATAATGACTTCGATGTCCACTACTTTACCCTCATTAAACACGTAATAAAACTCCGGTATTACAATAGGTGAGTATTGAACCAAGCCACAAAAGATCAAGTGGCCATCGATTCCGCTTAGGCTAGCGAATTCGTTGTTACAACATTACATTACGGATTTTCAAGTAGGCTTGACGCGTTTTAAGGGTTCTTATAAATTGTACCTTTAGTAAGTAGGCATAAAATACAAATGGAAAATAGATAAAAATAAAGGGTAGTACATACTTGTGGATACGTTATTGGTGCTAGCTTTTTATCCTTTAGTTTTTCTATAGTAGTCCTATCATCGCGAAGATCTAGTTTTGTGCCGACCAATATGATAGGTGTGCTTGGACAGTGATGCCTAACTTCTGGATACCACTAGAACGAAAAAGACACCCACACATGAGTACAAACGTCAAATATAATCATAATAAGGATATTTCGAAAATCTACTTCAGAATATATTTTGTCATTCATGTCAAATTTCAGCCGGGAAAAAGAAGACTGAATTAATGTATTCATCATGAAAATATGTTTTATGAAACTTAATCTCCAAAACGCTTAAAACCTACACCTTACCTTTGCTCGTACATTCTCGAATGAGGCAGGATTAACAAGTGAGAAGCATATTAGGAAGACATCAGTTTGTGGATAAGACAAAGGTCGTAGCCTGTCGTAGTCTTCTTGTCCAGCTGTATCCCATAGACCCAAATTTATTGGTTTCCCATCCACCATTACATTCGCCGAATAATTATCGAAAACTGTCGGAATATATTCGCCGGGAAAGGCGTTTGTGGTATAACTGATAAGGAGACATGTTTTACCGACGGCACTGTAAAAGAAGGGTTATAATTATTTACGTGTAAAAGCGTTATAGTTATAAGTTTGTGACAAAAAAAAACTCCAAACGGTTCTGGTTATTTTCGTAACTTTTGACGTAACCAGTATATACATAGATTTAATATAAAAAGATACATTTTATTGTAATAAATTACCTAAAATACAAAATAAGGGTGGTTTTTATTACATACAGTGTAATATGCAATTAGATGTATCACTACGTGAGTTATGGTAACTTTACTGTACAAAACTACCCATTACTATAATTTCCAAAAATCAAATGTACTTTATAAAGCTTTTATATTAAAATTAAAGAAGTAAAAGCAATTAATTAAATTCCAAATTTAAAATATAAAAAAATCCAAATAGTGTGTTAAAAACGTGTTGTATATCCAAGTTATTTTGAAAATGTCAGCAATGAAATGCCAATTGTCGAATATAATTGCGACATAATTATAAAACAAAAAATCATTTTCATCATTCAACTACAAAAGAAATAATAAGGGGCTCAGTTTTGTGAAACAACAGCAAATGTACTGAACATCGAACCCTACGATAAGTGAGAAAATAATCCCATGTTATTTTTCATTATTGCAATTTGGCCCAAAATATATTGTGCTAACTCTACAAAGAGTTGTTTAAGAACTTCTTTTGAGCTCAGATGTAAAGCTCCTTTGTTGCATTCTGTTTAAAAAGGTGTTTCATGTTCCAAAGCACTCTTCACTGCAACCTAGTGAACATTGTGATTATCTAATTTCATTAGAATCCTCCCAAACCAATATTCTTAACAAACACTTGAACCGACCTAGATATCTAAGCTTTATTATTCTTGCGCACTACAATTAGATGTTCTAGAATCATAACCTGTTGCGGGGCTATTACTTCGCAATCTCTTAGCCATGTTCCGGCGTTCTGAATTCACAAAATCGAAATGTTTTAATTAACTTTGCCCATATTTCAAAGATAATACCTAAGAAGTGATCAGTCAGGAAGACCCATAAGTACCCTTTGCTCTAGTTAATTAATGAAAGGCGTTAGAATGGTATATAAGTACAGTTTGCTCTGGTAAAGTAATAGTGACATCAGAAAATGTTAACCATATAAGTAATTCATTGGAATAAAATCAGGCTGACCAGATCTATCTGTCTATCCGTATGCCCATTTAACTAAATCAATTCTAAATAGTTTACTATCCTACAATATTGATTTTGATTCACTTTAAATCCATTGTTTTATTTTGATAAAAAATTATGTAAACTTGAGCCAAGCGATTTCTCAACTTTCACAGCTTGGTAGTGACTTATTGCTTAATCAATAACATATGCCTTTATCAATTTAAATTGAACGAATTACATTTCACTTCCTGTTAATAAAATGTTTGAAAGTATTCAAAAACATTTCTCCAGTGTCTAAATCGCTTAAGATTTAACCAAACATGTAAACAATTAGTTCGTTAAAAGGATCCATAAAATGTTCAAGGCTTTAATAAAACCCTATCTAATTCTTTATCTGAAAAAAACAACTTAGCTTCAGGCCAAGAAATGAGTATCAGTTGAGGAACAATTTGTATAGTTAAAGGGAAGTAACGACTGCTACAATCAGCTCCAGCCCCCAATGAATTATTTCATATCGCCCCTTAATTCTCTAACATTGTAAAAGTCATTACTACCCTTCAAATATACTAACAATAAGTATTGATTTTTGCTACTAATGGTGTCAATAGAATAATTTGTAATAGAATGATTTGTTGCATATTACGTGTACAATCATGCGCTAGATCTTGTGGCAGAAATTCACAATCGTAATACGTTGTTGTACTAATGTTTTGAATAAATAAGACTGATCAGAAAGAAGCTGTAGATAGGCGAGTTGAATCAGATCAACAAACTATTGAAGTATTGTCTTCAATAGTTCAACATATTTCAAATTAATGGAAACAAAGAGAAAGATTCTTCCGTGGTTTTAAGATAGTACTGCAAATATTGTATAATGTACATAGTCTCAGAGCTATGCGTTCTAGAAGACTCAAAAATGTATCATATCATAGAAAAGTTGTGAGTGTTTTACAAAAAGGTGAGCCAATCGTCACAAATTCGGTCCGTGCATATTATAATTTGATCGTCCTATTTTTAAGTCAGCTACTTGTATTTCATATAAAGAGAGAGAACATACTATCTACAATATAAACCGATTATATTACTATTTTTACTCTCTCTGCCCAAATTACACAAAAAATGTACACATTTTGGATAGATATAGAACTTTTAAGACTCGACCTGATAAGATTAAATACCAATTCCGACATTGTATAAACTCTATTTAGCAAATATTATATTGTACTGATATCAAGCAAGATTACACCACCACATTCGCATATCTTAAGTAATCACTTTCTACTACTCAGAGGAGAGCCCTTTCAATTCAAAAAATCAATTATCCCACATCGGATACAGAAATGTTATGATTCTCTGAAAAAAATAATTTAATTAAATATACTTCTATAAATTATCTTCTATAATATACGCTCTCTTTTTTCTTTTATATTCGCATACTATTATATTTTTATATTCGCATAATTACTAAAGGAAATAGCAAGTAGAATAAATACAGACGTATATCTATTAAAAGTATTAAATGGCAGTGGACTGACCAACGAAAATTTACGCTAAGCATAGAGAAACCTGAACAAACTGGGCTAAAATAAAATGAAATTAGAAGGGTAGTTACAAGCAAAACAGAGAACAATAGTAAATAATTAGTCGGAGTTTAATAGACATAAAAGAACAAAGAGGCACGGTGAAACGCTTATCCGCCGTCGCAAACCATAAAAGAGCATTTGTTCCATTTGTGTGCTAAATCGTATATTCTAACAAGATACAATAACACCCACATTTAGAGGACAAAATATGTACGTACAGGGATCTAGAAATTACGCATATTGTAACACATACTTATTTATCTCTAATTCAAACTGAAATAAATAATAGAAACAGATAAATAAATACCGCCACTTATACTTATTACATAGCACTCGTAGATGCAGATAGTTGCGTGCCATTCATACTTCTTAAAATGTTTTCTTCAAAGCACTAAAGTTATTCAAAAAAGGTAAGACACGAATAATTGTCAGCACGTCATGTAAACAGCAAATAACATTAATATTCAAATTTCAACCTTTCCTTGGCGCCTACAACGAACCAAAGACAATTGACAACTTATTGTTGTGCATGTTATTGACTGTTACCAAATGTGAATGCTAAAAGAAAAATACTGGAAATATCTTTAGCATTTTATTCTAAAATAATATCTATAAAACACAACACCATATGAAACTAAAAAGTAATAGTGCTTTCGCAACTTGAAAGTATACAAATAATAACATGTTTTTCCAATGTTAAAAACTGTTGCAGCTATATTTTTTTAATGAAACTAATCCTGTGATATTCACACAAAAACAGTTAAAGGTAGTCTAATTCTTTGCATCTTCACTGGCATAAAATACTACATAACTACAGGTTAGCATTACACTTCTTCATTCTACCGACTTGGTTTTGTTTTCGTAAGATTCTGCATTAATATTATGACTTCAAGAGTTGAACCTATCGGGGTATTGAATTCATATCCGCACTGCAGCCATTATACTCATTAGTTATTACAACTCCTCAAAAAGTCAATCTTCCATCGAACAGTTCACAATATAAACAAGTAATTATTAATTCTCCTGACAATGATAACACGTGAAATCGGACGCAATCCTCGTCTTATATATACATATGCTTCTTTAGCTAGCAGTGTCTACTAAGAAATAGTACTAAAAATATAAGATTCTTTGTCGTGTTGCTAAATGGTCCCTCCATGAATTTTCTTGATAATCGAATAGTGTAACTTTCCTTCTTTACATATTAGTTTTTTTTCTCAAGGAACTATTGTATTACTACTTGCTAGTTGAGCCTATTGGTTAAATTTTCTTCCTACTGAGAGACGAGTAATATCAACAAATATAACTACTGCACTGTCTTTCAGAATTGGTAGGTTGCTAGTGTAAAATAGATAAAGAATACCTGCTTTGTTTTTTATCGTTTCCGTCTCACGCATTTTAACGCTCTACATATATACTAAACAAATACAGTGGAACCTGGGTTCACAAACACAATCTGTTCCTGGCTTCTAGTCGTGAAACAAATTGGTCGTGAACTGAGACCAATTTCTTCCGATTTAATTAAGGTAAATGCAATAAATCTGTTCTAAACTCTGACACCGTTTTTAAGTGGTTTTTGTTTAAAATGCACGTAAATTACATCTAACATTAATTATACAAAAATTGATAATTAATTTAAAAATACCTATTTACAAAATAATTAAATTAAAAAAGTAACTAATAAAATAAAAATTATTTAATACATGAATACATTTTTGTACTCTTTAAATTGTCATCTAATACGACAAATATTACATGAGACAATATGGAAATCAAAACTGAACTGGCCAGCAGCCTTGGTCATGAAAAAAATTATTGTATGCCAAGTTAAACTTGCGTCCAAAAAGATTATAAACCTCGTTATAAACCAATTTATGCTTGTATTTTATACATAGCCACAGCTGCATTGTGGATGGATTCAAATATGCAAATACGTGTGGCAACAAAATACATGATTGGAAGATCATCTCTTCAATTTTAGATGCTCTTTTTAGGTCCGCGAAGTTGGCACCACAAAGTGGTAAAAAATCGACAAAAATGCTAGAAAGGATTGACCATTTATTGACCACTATTGACCATCAGCGATTTCGATTGACCACCTTTTGTTTAGGCTACAGCGGCTATACCCATAATTTGGGATCTAATGGCGAAAATGCTAAACTTAGATATTGACATTTTGTTCATCGCATGTTTGACCACCCTTCACATTTCCAATTCATTCATTTCAATTTTTTCCATTTTTTTACTAGAAATACTAAAATTTTGTTGCCAACGTTTGGATTGACCAACGTTTGACCATGATTGACCATCAAATAATTTTTTTAAAACTTAACAATATTCGAAAAAAATGAAAAAAAAGTTCATATCTCCAATGCAATGACATCAAGCCCAGATTTTGAGAGGTGGTCAAACGCTGAAAATAATAGAACTTATTATCTCGTGTCTTTAAATCACAGAAAACTGAAAATTATCGTTTGACCTCCTTCCGGTTAAATTTTATCCGATCTTATAGTTATACATATAGGTAACAGTTTCAAAGTTTATCACATTTTTCACAAATTTTGAGAGGTGGTCAAACGCTGAAAATAATAGAACTTATTGTCTCGTGTCTGAAAATTATCGTTTGACCACCCTCCGGTTAAATTTTATCCAGATCGGAGGCAACAGATGTCTGGGATATACACTGTATCAAATAAGTCTCCATACACTCGATAAGATTTTTAAGTAACGTATTTAACTTAGTTAATATCATGTCTATCGGGAAAGAAATATTACAGAAGGTATTTAGGAAGTCCATAGACACATGAATTGAACGAAAACAACATTTTATTCTACTAATTACAAATAAAAAAAAGTACAAGATAAAGAAATATAAATTCAAACACAAAAAAGTTTCCATACAGACAGTTTGTAATTAATGTATAAAGTGAACGAGTTTTTCTAGTAGCTTATGTGACCACCCTTGGCTTGTAACACTTCCAGCAGACGTTTTTTCATTCCATTCACCAGTTTTTTTGTAACTTCCGGTTCGATTGAATTCCATTCTGTTAAAATTGCTTCCTTTAACTGTTCTTTATTTTTAATCTTGTCTGTCCGAACTCTTCTCCCTATTTCATCCCATAAATGTTCAATAGGGTTCATGTCTGGGGACTGCGGAGGTGTCTGCAATTGTTTTTTTACCTTAAACATTAACCACTCTTTGACACGCTTTGCCGTGTGCTTGGGATCCTGATCCTGTTGAAAGATAAATGACCTCCCTAATCCCAATTTTTCAGAACTAGCGTGTAAATTTTCTTGTAAAATGTTTAAATACATTTGTTGGTCCATTATCCCCTCAATGAAAACTAAATTTCCAACACCTGCTGCGCTCATACACCCCCAAACCAGAACGTTACCGCCACCATGTTTCACTGTCGCGCACAGATTTTTCACTCGGAGGTGTTCATTTTTCTTTCGCCAAACCATCGTTCTCCCATCCGATCCAAAAACGTTGAATTTAGACTCATCACTAAATATTACCGACTCCCAGAATGACACAGGTTTATTGACATGCATTTTTGCAAAATCAAAACGAAGCGTCCTATTCTTTTTACTAATAAACGGTTTTCCGAGGAACTCGCCCGTGAAAACCTGCGTTTCGCATAACATTTCTTACCGTTTCAGGTACTACTTGTAGGCCGTAATCATCTTCTAACATTTTTGTTAGAACAGGTGCACTAGTTTTTGGATTTTCATTGATAGTTTTTAAAACAGCGCGTTTATGAATGGCTTGTACTTTTCTAGGCCTACCCGAACGTGGTCTATTTTCGCAAGTTTCCAACTCTTTGTGTCTATTTAGTATATATTGTACTGTGGAATGTGATTTATTAATGCTTTTAGCTATTTTTCTTAAAGCCTGTCCCTGTTGTCTCAAACTAATAATTAATTTTCGAATTGATTGTGGTACCTCCATCTTAATACAATAACAATCGCACCACACGTTGTGTTATCAAAATTTAAACTGAATAATACTTTCCAAATGTTATGAAGTTCCTTTTGAGTGAAATAGGTAAATCCCCGAATTATAGTCAGAAAACCACCTGCTTATTCGGGATGTATGGAAACTTTTTTGTGTTTGAATTTATATTTCTTTATCTTGTACTTTTTTTTATTAGTAATTAGTAGAATAAAATGTTGTTTTCGTTCAATTCATGTGTCTATGGACTTCCTAAATACCTTCTGTAATATTTTTTTTCCGATAGACATGACATTAACTAAGTTAAATACGTTAATTGAAAATCTTATCGAGTGTATGGAGACTTATTTGATACAGTGTACATAACGATATGAGTAAGGAATTATCAAAAGTTCAGAATATAAAAAAAGGAAATAAAGGCTAGTTGTATAATATATGCGCAATTATCATAATAGAAAAACTAGTACACCAAAATGATGTTAAGAGAAAATTATTTATAAAAATATTGCATACTACATAAATTGTAAAACATTGTATTCAAATAACTTATGTATTCATGTAGTCTGATATTTTCACAGTTTTATAAATAAAAACAATACTAACAGAAAATCCAAAATGTGTTTTTTTTTCAGTGTGGTAGAGTATACATACATTACCGCAATGACTTACTTAATATCTTACTTTTTTTCTTTTTTTTGTGTGGTGGGTGCTTAGTTGCAGTGACTCCGTAAGCTGTATCGTTTGTCTGGCTATCACTGCAACTCTCGCGGTGTAGTTTGTGTGTGTAAGTTGTATTCAATGGCTTTGTCACAGCACCATATCGCCTATTATAATGCCGCGCTGTTAATCACTTTGCTCCCAACAGCAAGTCGATCCGGGATTAAACTCTCTGAAAAAATGTCAACGTCCCTCCAGAGAATTGAACCCCGGCACCTATCGTCCTCCCACAACGATAGTCAGCCGCCTAACCACTGGCCATCGACCCGTTAATAATAATAATAATAATAATATTTCTTTATTATTACCATAAATAAAAATACAAATGACCAAATGACCAAAATGACCCAATGACCTTCATCGCAATGCTGCTTGCTGCACTGCAAATTTCCTAATTAGGTAAGTCTCAAGCAAATGAAATAAAGGCATATAGGTTAGGTATTAAAAAACTGTAAAAAGTATAATATAAATTTAACAATAAGCAACCGTAAATTGTTAAACAAATGCAAAGGTTAAACTAAATCCTTCAAATTTACATGTCATTTGCAACTTTTTCAAATATCAAGTCAAAATTAGTGTAGCCATCGTCAAAAACACTAGACTTTTACGTTTGCGAATAAAACGTCCATTGCCCTACAGCTTCTAGAACATCTAAATCATACGGTTACGAAATATGTATAGTGTCTTTCAAAGTCTTTCAAAAATAATTGAAGTTCCAATTACGATAACATATACCTATATAAATTGTTAAACATTTGCCACCAAAATTTGATGTACGAAGAATTTTGAGTTATGGGAATCGAACTAGACTGTATCTTGTAACAAATGTAACACTCGTCTTGTGACAAAACTTTGTAATATGTAACTTCAAGATCGGATAAAAATTCAACCGGTGGGTGGTATTAGAAAAAATGAAATAAACAAGTTCATATCTCCAATGAAATGACATCAAACCCAGATAATGTTATAACCTCTTGTGTCGCATTTTTCACACATTTTCAGAGGTGGTCAAACGCTGAAAACAGAACTTATTGTCTAGTGTCTCTAGACCACAGAAAACTGAAAATTATCGTTTGGCCCCCCTCCGGTAAAATTTTATCCGAGCTTAAAGTTACATGTAACAGTTTCGAAGTTTATCGCATTTTTCACAAATTTTAAGAAGTGGTCAAACGCTGAAATTAATAGAACTTATTATATGGTGTCTGTAGACCACACAAAACTGAAAATTATCGTTTGACCTATTGTTAAGTTAAAAAAAAATTATTTGGTGGTCAATCATGGTCAAACGTTGGTCAATCCTATACTGCAACAAAATTTTAGTGTTTGTAGTTTAAAAAAATCGAAAAAATTTCTTTTTTGAAAATGTGAAGGGTGGTCAAACATGGTCAAACGATGGTCAATCGTATGCGATGAACAAAATGTCTATATTGGCTAAGTTTAGCACTTTCGCCATTAGACCCCAAAATATGGGTATAGCGGCTGTAGCCTAAACAAAAGGTGGTCAATCGAAATCGCTGATGGTCAATAGTGGTCAATAAATGGTCAATCCTTCCTAGCATTTTTGTCGATTTTTTACCACTTTGTGGTGCCATCTTCGCGGACCTGCTCTTTTTACGAGCGCAGGTTTTAATTTATTATGCAAATGCTGAATTGTAAAGTATTTCACATCAATTTTCATGTGAAATACGTTATCGTTGTAACGGCCGTTACCTTCCTAGGCCAATTAGGGATAAGATGAAATCTAAAAAAACTAATTTTGTGAAGAAAGAATCGTTCTGTCCCAAATTAATATCTCATTATTTCCACAATTGCATGCAATGAAAACAATATCTAAGATAAAAATGTTTTCACTTAACATGCTAGTAGTTATCTCTACTAGATTATATTTCATTATCATACCATATAACAATTTTATCAATTAACTTTTCATTACACGAGATTTTTTATGCGTTCTTAGAATATATATGTACATAAATAGTAAAAGGTAAAGGACGGCATATGTCACACCCAGAACTACCTCATATCAGCTAACTATATTAAACTAATTACGCAGTAAACTAAATAGTACTTTTATTAACTTTTATTGTAATAAATTTATTCGTATTATTAATAGGATATAAATAAAAAAGCATGTATTATGCTGGAAATACCAATAAAATTATCAAATTTATCTTTCAAACTATACATATTTTAGTGCATGTCAACGTTTATTTTGCAATACAGAACGTGAAAGTAACTTCCTTGATATCACTAACTGTACTTTACAATAAGCGATTTCTAAGTAATGGGTTGATAAGCTTTAAATACTTCATATACGTAAATGAAACTCTATAGAAGGTATTTTATTCGACCTATATGATTCACAAATCTTGTCAAACAGAATTTTTAACATGTAGAAGTTTGTGTAGAAATGGCGATCTACAAACTCAATCCTCATCTAGCATCGCGTTATATGGGACACGCAGTGCCAGACAAATTTACACAAGTAGTAGAAGTACATATTTTCAATTAAAAGCTCAATTAAAAGACTTTCCTCCTACATCTTTAAACGTGTAGGCAGTATGTCCCTGGATAGGTGAAACGACTCTTGTAAAAGTTAAGAAATTTTCGATTTAAATTTTAGGGTTCATCCCTGCGAAGTTAAACACTAATTTTTAACAAATTTTCAATGTGACGAAAAAATCAAAATTTATTTTAATCATAAGAGTAGTAGAGGCGCATCACAACTAGTCAGTTTTGGAAACAGCTCAGAAACTTCTATCACTCCCTGAATCGCTGCTGAAAGATTTCTTCATAGTCAAGGCTGGCTGAGTTTTGGAAATTGTTTTTCTTATACTGTCTATAAATCATTTTAATCGGTCAGTATGAACTCTACCGTTGAAGTGATCTAAACGCCAGCAGTACGATGACTTTCAAACTTAACGTTTCCAAATTATCACACTTGCTATCTTCATTACAAATGTCCTGCCAAATTAAATTCATAACTATTATATCGTCACCATTACGAATAGTATCTGTTTTTGTATTATTTTAATCTTCTCCGCTTTCTTCGACTTCTATGTCACTTTTGTCGTACTTAATTGTAACCATTTTTTGATCTTTTGTCTTGCCTTGGAAATATAAAAGTTTCCTTAATATCTTTGATGATATCGTTTATTGTCTTAATTTTCGCAATTCAGTTGAGCATATCCTAGATAGATGCCATGGACATCACAGCTCGAAATACAGATTCATATGCTGGGCTACCACAAAAGCCAATGTTAAACATTTCTGGTTTTAACTGAATGGTTTTCAGCTCTAGTATCAATTTAATAGCAGGTCCGGGAGGTTGGAACTTTGAAACTTTTTTATGTAACTTTAATAAAATTTAACCGGAGGGTGGTCAAACAATAAGTTTCAGTTTTCTGTGGTCTAGAGACACGAGTCCTATTATTTTCAGCGTTTGATCACCTCTCAAAATTTGTGAAAAATGCGATGCAAGAGGTTGTGACATTTTCTGAGTTTGATGTAATTTCATTGGATATGAACTTGTTTTTTTCGTTTTTTTTTTGGCTATTGTTAAGTTTTCAAAAATATTATTTGGTGGTCAATCATGATCAAACGTTGGTCAATCCTGAAACGAGATTTTAGTGTTTATAGTAACGAAAAATTCGATTTTTTTTAACTTTTGAAAATGTGAAAGGTGCTCAAACATGGTCAATTGTATCCGATGAACAAAATGTCTATATTGGTTAATTTTAGCATTTTCGCCATTAGACCCTAAAATATGGGAATAGCGGCTGTAGCCTAAACAAAATGTGGTCAATCGAAATCGCTGATGATCAATAGTGGTCAATAAATGGTCAATCCTTTCTAGCATTTTTGTCGATTTTTGACCACTTTGTGGTGCCAACTTCGCGGACATAAAAATAGCAATTACTAGCCGAGAAACTTGCTGCTGTTTAATATCACTGTTTATCTTAAACCCAAATACCCTACATTCTAGTCAAAAATATAACACACCAGATGCAATACAGTTTAGTATGCAACTCGTTACTGGAATCCAAAAAGAGTAAATATTATTAAGTTGAATGTTTAAAGCAATTTTGGTAAGTAGGTACATCAGTTTTAGATTTCTCAGTCTTTTTATATTTCAGTCACTTATTTCTCAGCTAATTCATTACTTTTACTTACTATTTCACTCGCCTTTTTAGCGATATAAAAGTGATGTGTAATTAAAGTTTAGTCGTCCGTCTTCCTAGCTCATTTCTCTTTTTCAGGTCTTTGATGTTTCTAAGCCCTAATAGACGATTTTCCACAACAATTTTTTTTGGTGTACTCGTATTGATACAATAATTATCTTCAATGGGATGGGTGTGGCCACATCAATCTGCATCTCAAAGGACGGCAGAAACCGTACCGAAGGTACTGTCTAACGCGGAGTGTTCCACGCCTAAATAAAGATTCTGTCTTCTGTGAATACTCTTTTGATGAAATTTGAGGTCAAATAGTCAAATAATTACATCAAGCATTTATAAAACCATAATGACAGACAGATAAAAATGTAAGCACCAGTCAAAACACACGTACAGGAAAACCGACGAGTATGCGTAAGCAATTTTATGCATCACGACGTTGAGCTGTCTATCAGCTTCTTCCAGTAATTTTCTTCCCGCTTCTTCTAACACCCTTTTTAATTAATACCTACTGTTAGGTACCTTTTACTAATGATTATTCATTTTACTCGAAATTCTTCAGATTGACTATGGATATAACACATAAAATATTAACTAAAATCAACATTGAAAATATAAGACGAGTAATTCTTAACAAAAAAATCGGTTGTAAAATCGGTTCAAAAGACAAATAAACCTTAAAATTAAAAAAAAAACAATTCCCGATAATGGGGAAACATATGCGAAAATCGATAAATAAAATTCAACAGACCAGGTTAGTACAACCTAATCTTTATGTGATTCCCTAAAGCTGTAAGTAGTAAAACTCAATCAAAAAAAGGTTGATGGAGGATGAACAAAATCGAGCACTATTTCAGCACAAGTCGCTGATTATACCGTCAGAGTGCTTCAACTGGTTCCTATTTGTTTGACCTGTTGCATTTTTCAAACTTATTATTATTATTATTTATATCCAAAATTCAATAAACATTTGAAAGAGTAAACATTTTCGGCAAACGACAAAGTAGCAAATGCCGTTGAAGAGTGGTTTGTCGACCAAGGCAAAAAATTGTTTAGAAGCATTAGAATTACTATTGATCAACGTTCTACTAAGGCCATATCTTAAGGAGATTATGTTGAATAAGAAATATTCTGTTTCGAAATATGGTGTCGTTTTATATAGTAATAGGTACTTCTTAAAACATAAATTAACATTACAGATTATTGACAAGGTACATAAAAGTAAACATCTTTGTAGAAAAAATACATCAATATTGTTACCCACAGCTAAAAATTTAGTTTGGTGTGCATGTTTAATACATATTTCGTAATGTGGCCTTGTCGTCATTAGTTTAATGTAATAATGTGGCACCTTTGAAACAAAATTGGGACGATTTATTATTTACAATTATAGATCCTAGTATGAATTGAAGTATTGATCTAATTGTTATGACAAATTATTAATAACCAAGGATCAACATTTTTCAGGATAACTCAGCTATATAAGTATCTCTTCATATTTCACACAAATTTTATTTGGCCTATCTATAGATTTCATAAAGGAATCTAAAATATCTATCTTGTATAGTCCCCCAGTTTTAAAACAATCTGAGCATACTTACGTTATGCATGCCTTTATCAAAATGTTAACAATTTTGTAGTGTTTGAAATACAAGTAAAAGTAGAGCAACAAAGAAAATTTACTACACATTGTTTGCTTTATTTTATATTCTAGGAATAATTTAATTAATTTAAAGAGATTATGTATTTATCCTGTAGGTAATGAATGAATCACACTTGTTGCACGTCATTAGCATATTATGTTACTAGGAAAAATCAGAATACAAGTTGACGCGGCTTATTGAAACTTGTTGAAAATGTTGATTGTTACTAGGAAGTTATATAGAGGTCAATAAACAAGAAGCAGTTACATAAATTGGATACTCGCACTCTTGGTAGTAGTGAATGAGCACTAAAATTTAGATATAAGAATCTATTATTAGAGGTATGTGATTAAAGCCTCTTCAAACTATCTCAAGACTACTTGATACCGTAAACAATCTAGAAACCTAACGCAAGTTAACATATGTCAAACCTGTCAAATTTTGATTTAGATCAGTTATTTTTGGGTAATGTTGCATAAAATGTAAAAGCAGAAGAACAAGTCTCTTAAATTATCCATTCCACAATTTAGGTACTACAATTTTTTTTCTATCAAACAATTTCCAGCAACAACCCTTGTATATGATGTATGTGAATGCATGTATCTTAAACTAATATGAAATGAAGAAAGAACAAATGAGGGTTTGTGTTGAGGGTCCTACTTGTTATAATGGAACCCTGTATATTTTCCTAGCAATATAAGACAATACATTAATTCGTTTAAATATTTCGAACTGCAAGGTTAAAAGTCTCTGTACCAGTAAGAGACGCTGCCATCACAATCAAACGTCCTATAATTTGTATATTTAATGACGCAACAGCACCGATATGTAATATAATGATGATTCACTTCATTTACTATTTGATAACGTTTAAATCTAGAGAAAATAAACCCAATAAGCTTCTTTCCGCTTTCCCCCTCTGAACATATGCAATAACCTATTTCAATATAATTGGCCAATTGTTCAAAATAGAGATTTATTTGAATACTAAGTAATCATCTATATAATAAAATCATTATTTATACTAGTTAATTCAACTTATATTTAATATGATTCATAAAACAAATTAATAAACGTTATCCATAAATTGAACAAATTTTTATACGTTTTGAGAAATATTTTAGACAGAAAATTAAATTCATTTTTGAATTAGTAAAGTATGTATATATATCATTTCCACGAAAAACACTTGAACGTACCTATCTCTTATAGGCTATGATATAAAACCTTTCGGCAAAATTGTTATCAAGAAATACTGAAATTGGTACAAATTTACTCACCCGTCCCCTACAACAACACATTTAATAGCTTGCATTATTCAGCGGTATGTCTTGCAAAAATTATTAACACTAACGAAATGGTTGTAAAAAACAATAAACCTTTAGCACTAAATACACACTGGGTGTGTGTGTCAGACTGACAAGTACAAGGCCACGAAACACTAAAATTTATCACTATAAAGCCACTCCAACAATAACATTTCAACTAAATCACGACCGTTGCAGATGTAACTTTCTGTCTGCACTACAAATGATGACGGACACAATAAAAAGTCCAAATATTTTAACCACACGTAGTGCAGCTAAAATAACCACTTTGGATAATTACCTGCGGTTGGCAGACCTGTGGTTTGATTGAATAATTCTATTACCAACCGTTTCTCAATCTAAACGTAAATTCCACTTGGATTTAGTTCGGAAATGAATTATCTTGGGGAATGTAATAAAAATTTATCTAAATTTGATAAGTGCAGGATAACTCTCATCGGCTAATCAACTTTTATCACGCCTTATCGCTTTTGTGAGATGAAAACATCATAGAAGAGTCAAATGTCATTATATTATTGTGATTTATATTTATATTTTTAAAATTAAACTAATATTTTAATAGGCTTTGTGTTCGCCTTTGAATTTATAGATTAATAAATTTATAAACATGTAGTAAAATTTACACTTAAACAAAAGCTCAAATACATTATTAAGTTCTACCTGTGAACATGTTATGTATTGAATATTCTGTATAATACATATTTGTAGAAATTAAAATTTATCTTATTATAACAGAAACTACAGAAAAATCAAAATTTTATAATAAACTTTTAATAATATACTCCTACTGACAAGAAAATATGTTGTATAAGTAATAGTTATGATAACAAGAATATTGTTGCTATACAGCATTTTATAAGATATATTAGACGAGAGTTTTTGTAAATTTAGGCTATGTAGGGCTTGTCTTTTACGTTCGAAAACAGCAGTGTATCAAACGTCACTGATATATTGTATTGCGAACTGATGAACCATAAAATACTACTAAATATTTGTATCGAGTTTTTTTCCCTCCCTGATATCGATTGGGATATCGAACGCAAACAGCAAATTTTAGCAGAAACAAAGCTAATTCCGTATGAATAACGTAAGTACGCTAAACCAGCAATTCAAGCCCAGACAGCACTGTATATTCAGAGAATATTCTGTCAATATCCAAAAAAGAAAATATATATTCGGAATATATGTAGTATATTCTAGGGATATTATTAAGCATCGGGAATATTACTGTAATATGCTTTTAATAACATACATAGGATATTTTATAAAAATATTCTATGAATATACACATAGAATATTATGTTGGATCATATCTTGGGAATATTCTTATAATATTCTTGTTTCTTAAAAGATTTCTAAGATTTTCTCTAATAAATTAGGTATCATATAATTTGTACACGTAGTGGTTTCCATGTGCGTTTAGTACATTATACAGTTTGTACTGAAACAGTCGCTAGGACAGTTTACATATCCTCAATTTTACGGATTGTTTTGCAATTGTTTCATATTTACATTTTATTAAATTTTACTATTTTACATATAAAAAACTATTTTAACTATTCTATTTTCTTATCATCATCAGACAGCTATCATCTACTTATATTATATTGGCCATGAACTTGTCACGATTGCTAATTACATATGGTAAAAAATACAATAACTATAAAAAACAAATTTACCAAACTGTGAAGCATGTGTTCATGGTGTGTTTCACACTAGATTCTTTGATTATCTACATATTTGAATAAATAAATATTTATCCTAATATTGTCTATTACCAATATACTAATCTTTATTGTTTGTAATAAATTATTACATACAGATATCTTTTTTGTGTTTTTAAATTCGAATCTACCGCGCAACATCCTACGACCTGCCAGCTGCCGAGACATATACGAACTATAAACAAAAGTAGAACACAAGGATGTGACGTGACAAGGAGTACAAGTGAAGTGATAAGTTATCCAGTTATAAGTTAATCTCTGTTATTATCAAGGTTAGTAATATCTATAGATATGTATAAGTTAAGCAGTAATATGTATACATATAATAAAATGAAACGGCGAAGAGATAGCACTTGGTATAGACACTTTAACAAAGAAATGAGCAATGCTCTCAATAGCCATCATCGCCATATGCAAAATGACGCTAATAACATGCCAGAAAATAATTCAGTTAATTTAAATAACGTTGACGAAAGTGTTTTTGTTGTGAGCGGTAATGATGGCGACGGCGATAACAAAAGCAATAATAATATTTCATTGTCAATTTGTTAAAGAAGTTATTGACTTGACAAATAATAGAATAGTTCTGTTTGGAAAGCTATATCCATAAAGTATTAATCTTTTTGTTTGATGCTGTTGCAAAAGCATCAGTTTTATATACTAAAGGACATTCAGGTGTCATTCTTGCACAAAATGTAACCAAGAAGGAGAGTACATTCAAGATAGGGTGTGCTTTCCAGATTTAAATTTTATTAAACACACTCATATAGGCTTTGTTGAACAGCTCGACCCAAATCATAATGGCAATACATATGTGTTACATATACATACATTTGTGAATTTCGTTTCAACTCAATATCGCTCAGTAGCCGAAAATGTCTAGTTTTGTATATATACCTATAATTATATTTGTGTATTCCAAATATAAAATTTTTGCAGATTACAAAAATAATAGAGACAACATTCTTACAGGGAAGGTCATCCAGGCGGAGCTGGGAAGAATAACGATGATTGTTTTAATAAATAAAAATTGTGTAGGACCTATATTTTTATTGTAAAATATTTAAAAATAAATTTTTATATAGTTTTTTCGCATTGCATAAAAACCTGACACAGTTTACAATTTCATATTGTCCCGTAAATAATTAATTAAACATGAAAATACTCTGGATTAATCGAAAAAAATTAACGAAAAAGAAATAGATTTTGTCTCAAAAATTGACTTTATAAGACGAAGCATATTCTGACAAAAATTTGCTCTCCAAGATATTGGATACTACCAGATCAGAGCTTTTCTGATTGATGGAATTTAGTAGAAAATATTGTACTTTAGGTATAATGAAATCAATGTTCTGATCTATAGTATATAATCCTCCTAAATATCATCAAACGGAAACTTCTTAAAGATATTGAAAGTAAATAAATCTCCTTTGTAGAATACCCACAATATAACATGCACGTAAAACTTTGCATGTTTTTTACCTGCAGTGGACACTAGTTGGTTCAGACTATTATATGTTAGAATACATGTATTACGTCGATAGAGTGAGATGGTAAAAGCTAATCGTTTTTTCTAAGGTGTTTTGCATCGGCATTCAATGTAAACTCAACCGAGAATACCAAGGTAATTCATAGACGCAGTCAACCTACATGGTGTTTATCGCCTCACTTTCTTCACATATACCTACCGATGGTGGTATTCAGTTAGCACATCAGTAAGTCACCAGTACGTACCAATGAGTGAAATACAGCACTGAATGCCTAACCTACCCCGTGGAACAATGCCTACAGTATGGGCAAGTATGGGTATTCAGTACGCTACTTCACTAATCGGTAGGTACCTACCAGTGATTTACCAATGTACTAACTGAACACGACCAATGTAATACGCTCATACCCAGTTTCTGAAATTTAAACAGCAGTTATCTGTTTGGTATCTGGCAATTTAACAAGGACTGTCTTTGCTAAATCGCCAGGTACCAAACAGATATCTGCTGTTTAACGTTTCAGAAATCGGGCATCAGTCTAACAAATACAATATTTTGAGCCCAGCTATGGGATATTCTGCGTGTATGGATATTTTCAGAATAATCAGCGAATATTTATAGAATATTAAGAATATTCTAGTTTTATTCCTTAGTGGATATTCTTAACTATATTTTTTTATATATTTCACGTATATTCTAAGAATATATGCAATATTCCAGGAATATTCCAAAGAATATATTCCACGCTCTTTTCAAATGAATATTCTATGTATAATCTAAAGACATACTAGGCCTTTTCCTTTGCTTTTTAGTGTAGTGCAATTTACACTACAATTTTTACAGTGCTGTAACGAAGGCGACAATACAAAGGAACGAATTGAGTGTAGATGGATTTATAACATAACCTCAACAATCAACTTATCATAACCTGACTTGAGAAGAAACGAGTAGCACTTTTACTAATCCTTTATATAATGCTATAATAGCTATTATGTACAAGCATACTTACAAATTTAGTTAAGATAAACTCTTTTCGCAGTCTCTTTGCATATATTTATAAAAACAACTGTCAATTCCCGTTATTATAAATTATGCGTTAAAGCATGAAAATTTCAATATGGATTAATTAGAAAATATTTTTCACTAATTTATTTACAAATCACACTTAATTACCTTATTCAATGGAATTTTTTAAAAGAAAATTGCTTGTGAACCGTCAAAAATTCCAATAATATTGCCGGCTATATGCCAGCTGTAATTCAACTAAAACACAACAATTTTTTTACTTTATAGTCAATACATAACCTCTTTTTGTCTTCTCTTTACATGCGTTTTATAGATATTTAACGTTTTTTGATCAATATATACTGCACAAATTCCAATAAATAACATTCGTAGTATAAAGTAAACGGCATGAATAAAAGTACCATCATTAATCACTTTGACATATGCTTGACATTTAAAATAGTGTAATTTACACCAGCTATTACCCTGGTGCAGATAAACAGTCCTAGTGCAGCACTGGTTTTGTTTACACCGTGCAAAGGAACGAGAATATGGCGTAAAGTGTAGTTCAGTGCTGCACCGTGCTACACTATTTTAGCAAAGGAAAAGGGCTACTGAATATTTCAAAAATATTCTTACGAGTATATTCTATGATTATCTACGATATTCCCATAACGACAGTTCACAGAATATTCCTAAAAGGATGTATATATATACGACATTTTCTAGGAATAATCAATATTCAAAAATGTATCTTCATTGAATTTTCCTGGGATATCTATTGCTGTCTGGGAGTATAATATAAAAATAAGGAACAACATAAACAATTTCATGACAAATATTCATTGCCAAAATTACCTCAATTAACACATTTTAACTTATATCTGAATTTTTATAGAAAGTCTAAACTAAACAGTAAATGCGATTTTACCAGTTATAGTCGTTGACAAAAATATGTGTTCCTGCATGGTTGCCGTATCACGGATGCAGAGACAAGTTTCCAGCCATTTTCCTATTTATATTTAAACAAAAACACCCGGAACAAATTATAAATACCTATTTTATTATGATTGCCGAAGTGCCGTTGAAGTATAATGTGCGCGTCCTTACTTGGATTCAAAAAAAAAATCATTTTGATGATCAACAAACTGTTGCCAAATTATAGGAAATTTGCTGGAACATCTGACCAACATTTTTAATCTTTTTAGTTTAAAATTGTTGAAACGAATTTTTATTATTGCGCATATACCACTCACAAAATTGAAAGTGTGGGAGTTCTATACATATTTTAGGAGATATTTTAATATTGCTGCCCATATACCTATGTACATACATGTATTCCAAAGATGATTGATCATCGCTTAAAGGATGACGATGGTTAATACTACTTTGTTGCAACCAATTTTGAACTACACAACTTAAGTAGATGAACAGAACAATTGTCGTGTTAACATATAAAATTGTTTAAACCCAACAAGGACACCAACGATTCTTTTACATTTATTAAACGTTACCGTAGTAAAAGTAGCATTTATCATTGAAAACGATAACTTTGTTGTGGATTGAATCGTATTTCAACGTATTATACATATTTTAACAGTTAGAAAATATTTTTATAAAATAACGAAATTAGCAAATAGTATAAAATATAATGTGTTATTTAAACCTTTCTTTCATGTATAACTGTAAATACTATATTGAATATGTAAACGTTTGATTAATGTCTAACACAATTTAAAATATAATTACTAGTTTATAGAATAGTCAATAGCATTTAGGATGCATTTTTAATGCAAGTATATTTGTGGATAATCTATTTAATTAAAAATA
Organism: Holotrichia oblita; assembly: GCA_023690525.1. Taxonomy (NCBI): domain Eukaryota; kingdom Metazoa; phylum Arthropoda; class Insecta; order Coleoptera; family Scarabaeidae; genus Holotrichia; species Holotrichia oblita. Next base: position 87,381,511 of record CM043015.1, on the reverse strand, counting down.
TGTGTAAATTTAACGAATATTGTAAAGGGAAGAATTTAATAATGTTTGCATCTGCACATTTCATCAATAAGAATTAAGACAATTTTGGGTGGCAGTAGTTTTGGTTCCGTTATACAGTTTAGTTAAAGTTTATTGTTGGCGAATAGGTGAATACATTTAAGGGCAAACATATAAAATACAATAGCTGGCCGTCCAGTAATTTGGTAGAAAAATCATCCATATTTTATGTGTATAGTAGAATACAGCATAAATGTTTATGTTTCGTATACAGAACATTTAGAGTGACTTAGGCCAGCTAGACAAGAGATAGATCCAGAGTGGGGCGGTTGTAAAACATATACGGCATAGCACGCTTGCCAATACAAAGCTAGTTGCTAGATCTATCTCTTTTCTAGCTGGCCTTAGTCGCTCTAAATGTTTCTGTATACAGTAACTGTCAGTTTATTTGATCTCGACATTAAATCACGCATCCAACAAATAAAGATACAAACGACCACATTCACAACATAAATATTTCTGTACGGTAATAATTAGCAGAATTAGAAGCACTAAAATGTACTTACATGTTCAAAAGTAACTTTTGTGTGAAAGTTGAATTAGATGTATATTATTTAAAAAAATGTATCATACAAATTATAAAATTTCATTTATTTTGCAAGTTTCAAAGTTATTAATTTTGTAAGACAAGCAGATCTTCCAATTCCTTTATCGATACATGCGTATTAGCCAATTATGGAAGGATTGAAAAACCTATTCTTCTGAAAACACCATTGAATTCTAGAACTCACCATCCCTATCATCATACTCAAGTTTTCAGATCGTAATGATTGTATTCGTCTTTCATAATTTGTCGAATTGCTGACACTGCAGTTTCAATACAATTTTCTGGTAAGTAGTAGTAATTCTGTGTGTAGTAATTCTATGTTATTTACATGAACCATGTAGGACGTACTAGCATTAAATTCTTCAGAAAAAAATTTCAGTTTCCAACATACTAATAATTTTAGCATTTATCTAACTATAAGGACGCGGCAGTTTAATTGTATATTATCTACGTTGTTATTATAGCATCAATCGCAACTATATAAAAGTGTATTATAACAATAAAAAACTGTTATCGCTCAAATTTGATATCCTCGGCAGTACAACGCATCACAAGTTTTGTTGTTTGTTTCGAGTTTTCTTGAAACATACCTTCAGAAACCAAGAAATAATTAAAAAAATATGTACAGGTATATATGAAATTTCACTAAATATCATCGGTAACATTTTGGAAATGGTAAAACATTATGAATAAAACATTTCATATAATTTTTTTCTAAGAGAATCTTATTGGAAAATTAGGCGTGTAAAGTACTTTTTTTTAGTATTGCTAATATTACCACAACCAAATATACGCTGCGTAGCTGGATAACTAATAACTATACTGTAAAAATCTGAGCGCAAGAAATGTTCTAATATACCTTTACGTTCAAATATTTCAATATTGAAATATTTCAATATACGAGGTGTACATAAACATACGATTTTTTATTGCTCCCGAAGACTTCTCAAATTTATACATCTTGCATTCTCTCTATTAAATTAAATTTTGTCCCACACTGGATTTTAAGAAATTATAATAATACGAAACCGTAAAATTAATTTATTAGTTACAAATTATCAATTCACAATATATTATAGAAAATAAATCTTTAACTAGATTTTTCTTCCAATTTACTTGTAGTGTCTCCCTCCAAGAAATTATTCCATTTATTTAACCTTTGAGAAATTTCAGAATCCGTTTCTGCAATTTTATATTTAGTTTTACCGTCCCATATTTCCGCAGTAAGTTTTCTTTTTCCAAACCACCTCCCGTTCAGAAGGGTTACAACAGCATCCGCTTCTTCTGGTTGTTTCATATTTACTTGTATAATACCTTCTGGATGCCTATCGTAAATAATTACTTTTCGTACTTCACCGCATTTGGAGGATTCCTCTCTTAAATCTTGCTGATACTCAAGAATTAAACCGACTTCATCATCAAATACTTTCGGGTCGAAAACATTTTTAACAATAACGACTTTTTCGTGTTTCGCACGCTCACCTCTCATCTTCTCTGGCCTCCAATCAAACAGTTTCTCCTGCATTCGCTTTAATTTTTCTTTTTCTTTACGTTTCTTCGTTTTTGGTTTCAATTTAGGGTCGTATTCACCGCGCATTTGGAATTTCGCTCTTTCTACTTTAATTTTTTTACCTACAACAATATTAATTGAATTAATTGAAGGAATATCAAAGTAATTTCTAAAAATCAATAATACTAACATATTAAGAGCAATGACAATAAATTTTTCAGTCCATAAATTGAAGGTATATAATCTTTAAAGAGATATAATAAGTTCTTTTACAGTATTTCTGGGCATCACAATATCTTGATAAAAGTTTTTTTTATGTTGATAACAGTCAAACTTAATCTAACTTAACTATATGATTAAACAGGAAGAGAATATCCTAGCACACTGCTACACATTTCCTGTTTGATAACCACGATTGGCTTAAAGATAAATTATAGCTCTATCTATTATTTAGAGAGAAACCATTGCGTTCCTTTTAGAGTTACATTTTTTTAAAATTCTCAATAGTTTTGAGGCTACGGCATTATATTTGCATTATTGTAATCAATTCAAAGTTGATTAATATTTTTCCGTTGGATTGTTATACAACGGAAAAAATATTAAGCAACGTACATAGTATATGTTATCAATATGCTGTATTAATTTGATAAAAACAAATTACAAACCGAATTTCACTGCAAGTTATTCTTCAAAATATGTATTTTTCAAATAAAAATGCTTTAATCCAAAATTTTGAGATTTAAAAGTTCTTTTCTTTTAGATGCAGCAGATTACAAATTTGCAAACATTATTGATTACAAAGCTGTGACAATTAATTTGCGCAACGTCATCTATTTCTCCTTTTGTTTCTATTTTTATTGCATGTCCCAAATTTCAAGCATACTTATAAATAAAGTAAAATTTCATTACACTGAGTTTTGATTTAATTTAGTATTTCAAAAATCACATAGGCTGTGTTTTTTTTTTGTTAAAAGAGAGAGGTTTTGAAAAATCTTTCACAATTAAAATAATTTGAAAATTAAATACTAAAAAGATACAGTCTCCATTCTACTCCAATTCACTTTACAATTTCTTTTTTGAAATCGTAGCAATAATTTAGTGATGATCACTATTATGAAAAATGTACACAGTCGCTGATTTTTATGATAATATTTTGTTAAACCAGTAATTGGATACAATTAAATATTGAACTACTACTTGTACTACTTTAATTGGATTGCAAAAGGAACCTAGAAATAAGATTCGGCAAACATTATATTTTCTTGAAAAATAAACAGATAGAAAAATCCGCGATTGCCAGACATAAATATGTAGATATGGGCCATAAAAATTAGAACGCTATACTATTAAAACATAGTTCTAGTTATAATTTAGATATGTTGGAAGTAATACACATGAAAAGCTACAGAAATATATTAAAGAATAACGTTCTGTCACCTCTTCACCAACATAATACTCTGTGAGTGTCATTTAGGATATATTACGAATCATTATGTGTTGGAAGTTATACATTATCCACACCGTCATATACAGGGATCATTCACGGAACTGGTTCATTAGAACTTGTTGATGTTCTTGAAATTCAACATTTCTGAAAACTTGTAGTTATAACTGATATCATCTGGACTCGTCAGTAAAATTATTTGCGCCATTGTACCACTTCCAGTTTACCGGAAGTTGACGCCAACTTTCTTAATTTAAATAGCATGGAAAACTTACTAAGACACCCTATGTCAAAAATCAGGCGTTTTTGAGTTATTCAATTTTTTTTATCAATTGCAACGTTATGTTCAAAACATTTTGAAGCTAGCTAAAGACCTCATATTTGGCATGTTGTTAGCCGAAATAGCATACATCAAATTTACGTCGTAAAATTTATCATGATTTATACAGGGTCATCCAAAATTAACGTTCAATTCAACCAACATTACGTCACTTTTTTAATGGAACATTCTATATATTATTGCATTTTTGAATACACTTAATAATTCTCTATCATTGATTATTAGACACACATTAGCTTCTATTTTTAGGGTTTTCGAGTTATTAGAAATTTCCTGAAGTCCGATAAATACGCCTTTTTAATGCATTTAAAATCTCAGTAATCCTTCAACATTCCTTCAATGTCAAAATAATTGATATTGTATTTGAACTATAAATACACTTAATTGATATCTGTCAAGCAAAATGGCAACTGAAATACATTACCGAAAAGAAACGATATTTTATTTTCCATTCATGCCTGCTGTAGTAGAATTGTGAGTAGTACATGTCGAGTATATGACGACAGATATTCACATTTATACAAAATGACCTAAAAACAGGCCCGCGGTCGGGGGAGAGGGCAGAGGAGGCAAAATCCCCGGGACCCGGGCTTCCGGGCAACAAGAGTGTTGTTCTAAATAAAAAAATTGTTCACAATCTGTTAGTGTTATTATGAACATTACTTAGGTCTTAACAATTATTAAATAAGTTTGTTTTATTTTATGCAAAATAATAAACTCTTGTTATTATAAAGCACATATGCAGTAGTAAGTTTTGTTTTCATAAAACCTTAATCCATATATTAATACTATTGACAAAAATAAAACACATCAAATATTGAAGGGGAGTGGCTCCGCTGTATTATTTTGCCCCGGGCCCTGGCTGTGCTGACGGCGGCCCTGCCTAAAAAATATCAATACAGGAAGCCCAAAAAGAATTATAACCAAAAAACCTTTGGAAACGAATAAGTTAAGTCTGTTTTACATGTCATCGTGATCTGATCATATTGAATTTTGTCTTTTGCAACGCTATTTTGTTTAATTTTCTTGTTTGAGTTTTTGTACATGTACTGTTCATAATTCTATTAAATTCTCCATGAATGGAAAAAATCTAAAATGTCGTTTCTTCTCTGTAATATATGTACCCGTATTTCATTTGTTATTTTGCTAAACATATATAATATAGTACAAATGCAATATCAATTATTGTGACATTCAAGTATTACTAAGATTTCAAATGCATTAAAAGCTTTTTTTTTCTGACTTTCAGAAGTGAGAAGTCGAGTTATAAGTAACTCGGAATCCGTAAAAAATCCAAGCTAATACGTCTAATAAAGAATGATAGAGAATTCTTAAGTGTATTCAAAAATGCAATAATATATAGTGCTCCATTCAAAAAAGGTGACTTTCATCGATGTGAACTTGGTTGAAATGAACGTTAATTTTGGACGACTCTGTACAAATTATGATAAATTTTAGGACATAAACCTCATGTATGCTATTTCGGCTAATAACATGCCAAGTATGAGGTCTTTAACTACAATGCCTTCAGAAATACAGAATTTTGAACATAAGTTGCAATTGGCCCTATATTTGTAAAAATGCATTACTCAAAAACGGCTGATTTTTGACATAGGGTGTGGTTAAGTATATTTCTGATTTTTTTTTGTAAATAACTTACTGAAGATGTTATCCAGTAAGTAACGAAATGGCTATGCAATTAAAGTAGTACATTTAAGTGAAGTTGGGTTTTAATTTTTAAATGTTCAATTGTATTTTATATACTAATGTGGTGACTTCAACTCAATGTTCGAATTACTTTCTGTGGAGATGCCACTAGTTCAGATTAGAATTAGAAAATTTCACACACTTGGTAACATGTGTGATAAAAAATAAATTCAAAAACCGGTAGCCGACTATTGCCAAAAACCAATTGCAAGTCCAAACGCTTTAGTTATTCTAAACATGTGCATGAAATAATAATTTTCCATTGTATTGAAAGGTATTTTCCTCGTTCCTTTAAGTTATTTAGCTCATTTTCTTTGTTACTTTTACTTTTTATTTGTAAATGATGTAACAAAAACAAATAATCATTTGGGAGAACTTTCCTTGTTTAAAATATTGTGAATAATAAATAAATTGTGAGAATGATGTTAAAATTAAAAAGAAACAAGTAATAATCTATTGGAGTAACTATGTGGTTTACCTTTAAACATAGAATCATTCAATAATTTCAATGCAAGATCTACTGATTCTACTCTAATATAAGTGCATAGAGCATCTCCTTTCAAATAATTAGTTCCTGGTTCTTTATAGAGTTTGATTTTCATATTTTGTGTAACAGGATCTCGCATTACAAGTCCACATTTTTGCATTACTTCCACAAATTCTTCTTCAGTAGTATCAGTTGGCAGATTACTAACATATACCTTTGTGTTACATTCCTCATCCAATTCAAACCAAGTTGGTTCATTTGGTTTCCTTTTGATACCTAAAATAATTAATTGTTTATTTACTCACTACGTAACAGTTTATTATACGATTATAATAAAACTAGGGCAAAACTATGACAATAATCTTAGAATTGCTTAATAGTAAATAAATGTTCCATTATTAGATACATAAAATTTATTATAGCAGAACAACCGGCCTCAAATGTAAGATTGTAACAATATTTTGCTTTACAAATTCTAAGCTTAATCAGCTTTATAATTGTGCAAAAACGAATTAAATTATTATCTTTGTCCTTTATCATTACATCCTCTGGCTTTTTGACTTAACATATTTTAAGTCCTAATGACTGATAGTTCTAAGATTTTTATAAGAATTTTAAATAGATCATAGTAAATGATATGTTTCTCATATTCAGTAAATATAAAATCATACAATACACGTATAATTAAAAATTGTAAATAACTTAAAACTGCATTTGATATCTGTGTACATGTATACAGAGTGGCCATTCGAAAACGAAACGGCATTGATTTTGGGCATTTAATGTCATATAACACCCAGAGTCATCAACTTTGTTTTTGAGGGGGACATTTATTAGGCGTACAAGCAAACCCTCATCTGCAATCCCCTGGGCAGGGTGGAACTGACTCCAAAAATCTTAAATGGAATGGGGGGTTGAGTTGTACCACGATTGAAAGGTCTTTCGATTCTCTTTACAGTGATACCTAGTTTATGGTATTAAATTTCATTATGATGCTCAAAAATTAACTTTTATTTCTGTTATTAGGAAAAGCGATTTACAGTATCAAAGAGATAACAAACTTAGGTGTATTAGTCAAGTAGATGTTGAAAGTGCTGTCCACCAACTTCCACGAAGTAGTACAGGTTGTCTTCAAAACGGTTTCTCACATATTGAAGCATATCTGGTGTTATGAGACATGGCATGACATTCATTTGTAATTCGCTCCCGTAAATCTTGTAAAGAAGTTGGTGGAGTGGCGTAAATCTTAGTTTTTAAATCTCCCCACAAAAAAAGTCTAATAGTGCCAAATCTGGCGACCTTGGTGGCCACTCAATAGAACCTCGCCTACCAATCTACCTTTCCGGAAATTCTCGGTTTAAATAGTCCCGTACAGGGCGTGCATTATGAGGCGGAGCGCCATCCTGTTGAAACATAAAACGATTTTCCAAATAGCGTTCATCGTTTTCCACTATTTCAGTTAAGGCAGGATTGATTGCAGTTTCTAATAGTTCTAAGTACCTTTCTCGAGTTAATGTACCAGGTAGAAAAAAGGGACCAACTACGTGGTCACCGAAGATGCCAGCCCAAACATTCAACTTTTCTGGATGCTGCGTGCGCGTCTCATGAACAGTTTTTGGATTTGTATCCGCCCAGTAAGTAAAGAAAAGCAGATGCTCTTGGAGTAATCGTATTTTGTAGGGATGGAATTTCTGGTTTTTCAAAATTCTTTGTATGCTAGTTCGATTAACCACTGAGTCAGCAGCAGGTTTTCTCGTACTCAGTGTTGCTTCTTGAATAACATGACCTAGAACACCATTTTTTAGTTTTGCATTTGTTTCTTTATTTAAAACACTTAGATCAACGAAATATTCCAGTTTTTTACAAAATGCAAAAGGGACAAATACTTTACTCTGAAAATAAACAGTGTTTATCTTAATAAAAAACCTGGATCGTGTCATGTTGAGTTGGAAGTCTACGCTTTAAGTTTTTATCTTAATTTAGCACTTTCAACATCTACTTGACTAATACATGTAAGTTTGTTATTTCTTTGATACTGTAAATTGCTTCTTCTAATTTTTTTTTTAATGTGGTGGGTGCTTAGTTGCAGTGACTCCGTAAGCTGTATCGCTTGTCTGGCTATCAAGCAACTCTCGCGGTGTAGTTTTGTGTGTGTATTTTGTGTTAAATTGGCTTTGTGACAGCATCATATCGCCTTTTATGATGCCGCGCTGTTAATCACTTTGCTCTCAACAGTGAATGGCAAGTTGATCCGAGATTAAACTCTCTGAAAAAATGTCACCGTCCCTCCAGAAAATTGAACCCCCGCGCCTATCGATCTCTCACAACGATAGTCGGCCGCCTAACCACTGCGGCCATCGATCCGTTAATAACAGAAATAAAAGTTAATTTTTGAGCATCATAATGAAATGTAATGCCATAAACTAGGTATCATTCTAAAGAGAATCGAAAGACCTTTCAATCGCGGTAGAACTCAACCCCCCTTTCCAGTTAAGATTTTTGGGGTCAATTCCACTCTGCCCAAGGGATTGCAAATGAGGGTTTGCTTGTACACCTAATAAATGTCCCCCTCAAAAACAAACTTGACATGTCTCAGCATTTTATTTTTATATGACACTAAATATCCAAAATCAATGCCGTTTCGTTTTTCAATGGCCATCCTGTATATCCATCTGAATACATGAAAATTGCTAATACATTTTATGAATGTACACATCTTTTACAGAAGCTTTAAGTTACCTTTAGGTTCGATTTTCTTTTCAACCTTAACATCCTTTATTGGTTGAACTTGTACTGTAGTAGTTGTATTGTCTACAAAACCATAACTCATTTGATATTTAGCCATAAAATCATCATTGATCTTTGGAAACCAGGCATTTTTCTCTTTATCCCAAAAAAACTTTACTCCATCAGCATCTGTATATGTATGGGTATCATCTTCAAACCCATATTCAACATTAACTTTTGCAATCCACTTTTCTTCTGCTTTATCCCATTGATATTGATAACCTGTAGTTTGATCAGTATATATTGCTACATCCCCTTCATAGTGAACATTTTTTGGATCATATTCACTTATTGCAGTATCCTTTTTACTATCGGAATTACTTATGTCCTCGTACTTAGTACTTTGGACGGCCTCCTTTGCGGTACATGGATTAATCACATTAACCACTTGAACTGTGTTTGTATTTAGATTTTGAGATATATTACTTGGTTTAATTATCTCAGAAAGTTCTTCATTGTGAGTAGCTTTGAAACGTTCCGTTTTATTTCCCTCTATATGGTTAGATTCATCAGCAATACTATCTTTCTCTTTTAAATTGCTGTAATCGATTGATCGTTGATTATCTTCTTCTTCTATTTTTTCCATACCTTTAATACACAAGCTACCGTTAGAGTAACACTATATTTTAGTATAGTTAATAATAAGGATAAATTTCTAGTAATATATAATCAGACAAACTTGTATTTTTCAGATTTCCTAGTTTTGACAATTCTAGGATTGCACGGACTAGGGAATTAAGAAGTGTTTTGATGGCAGCGCTGCATTGAATTATATGCTACATGGTTAGGTGTATTTGGCAAATAGCGAATACTACCCTTAGAATTAGATGGCGCTGTAGACAACATTATAGCTTGCTGTGATTAGCATTATTATCTATTTAATATTATATGCTCGTTTCAATCTGCTCACATAAATCGCAGAGTATCTTATATCTATTCATTATTTATTTCTGTTATAAAATTATTACTTCAATGAGGAATGAAGTAAAATAATTATCTAATAATTATATATCGCGCCCTCTATTATAGGAGATCATTACCTGTAATGAAATATACATATCTCCCCCTTTTTGTGTTTGTGGTGATTTATTTATTGTATGTGTATGGTATGTATTCGTGCATACGATTTTCACATTACTATTTTTCGTGAATGCCAACCTTAATTTGGTAGTATCACGGGGAGTATTTTAAAAATATAATAAATATAAATTATTGTCATTAGGAACTTGTGGTTAACCAAGAAGTTAGTTGGGTTATTTAGAATAATAAAATTAATTAGAGTTTTACCTAACAGTAAAAAATATACTTTGTATAATGTAGGTTTCTTGTAGGTAACCTCAATTATTACGTTGTCAATTACAAGTTCAGAAATACCATAATGCCCTACAAATATATAGGACGTACACACAGTTTTAAAGGAAAAACGTTGTGGGAAATTGTAGGCAATTTGAAAAACTTTGGCGTTGGTCGTTTAGTTGTAAGAAATACTGTTGTAGAAAGGTATCCCGAACCTTCTTATTATCGAATATTAAAAGTTGAAACGTTACCTCAGCCAAAAGAAGAATCGTTAGATGTACATATATTTATCTTACATTAGTTAGAATATTATTAATTAATTAATCATACCATTTTTAGAATTTACGAAAAGTCAAAGTACTTCTAGAGAAAACCTTTAGAGGTGTAACTAATCCAAAACCTGTGTGTATAGAATCTGCAAGTTATAAAACCGATTATCGTTTAATACCAAAAGATGAGGAACAAAGATATTGTCAGTACAAAGCCCCAGTTACTAATGAAAAAATTTTTCCAAGTACAATGGAACTTCCACCTTTAATGAAAGAAGTACTTATACGAGAAATGAAAATTAAAGGTGAGCCAGTTGTTGAACCAGTGATGGACATAGTATACAATGATAAAAAACGTAGAATAGCAAAAGAAGGTGAAAAACCAACTATAGAAATTAAAATTGGTTTAGGTAAACCTGCAGCTTTAAGTTTGTATAAAGGAATAAAATTAGAATAAAATAAATTTTTAAATTGTTCATATTGCTTTATTTAAAATTTTATTTTATAGTGATATTACTTCTATAATTAACAATTTGTAACTACTATTGTTCATTATTAGTGCATATTTGTTCTTTTTTATGACATTCACATTCTATTGGGTTTAGATCTCTTAACTCTTTCTCTGCAGTGTTATCCTCTTGTAAAGCCTAGATGGTTCATAAAACTTTGTAGAATGTATAGTTTATATTAATTTATATGTTTCATACCTTCCAAAATTGACGAATCTCTTGAACATCTTCTCTTTTCCGCACCCAGTACCCTCTCATATATGATTGAATCTTTAATGCAGCATATTCTCTGCTCCAAATCCAAGAAAATGGGAAGTAAGGTCTTTTGCTATGAATAATTATAGATAGCATAATTAATGTCTGATCTTATGTAATACTGTGCAGTACATTAAAGCAGAACAAATTTTTATGTTTGCCCTTATATTATAATGAAAATTGTTTAAAATTTTCTTTTTTTAATCTACACATGATTTGCCTAACAAAAAAGTATATTATTCCTACATATTTCTATTTATATTTTTAAATTGAGAGAATTTAAATCGTTAATTCAATCTTTATAGAATTTCACATACAGGTGTCCCAGCTGACGTGGTGTCTTTGATAATTCGTTTATTTTACAGTATAGAGAAAAGCGTTCTAAATAAAAGTTGTCCCTATTTAACCGACGCATAGCTAGAAATTATTGTCAAATATACAAAGTGTCCCAATTATAGAAAAAGCGTATGTAACTTTATTATTTTAAATGGATCACCTATATGTTATATCTTTTTTAGATTCTAGATCTAGAGATTTAGACCTTCCCAGACCTATATGCTTTTGTTTTCAAGGAAATAAATATTTTATCAAAAATTTTGCCATTGCAACGCTCTCGCTAACGAGCTGTGGCATCAAAACTAAAAAGTAGAAAATTGTGGTTTGCGCAAATTGATACATCTTGAATTGGTTTACTATTTCCCTTATTAACATGTACGGAACCTTTTGTTGACATACAGTTACTGGCTCCAACATTTGGAAACATTTAAATGCCAATAACTGTTTTTTAAATGGCGCACCCTATATCGGTTTACAGGGTTGGATGTAAAATTAAATTCTCTCTTTTGATATTAGAAAGTATCCATTTATCTTCAACCGTTTTAGAGAAAAATGTATATTTCTTTTGTTACTATCGAAAAAGACCACTTCAATTTGCACGAAGTAGGCTATGTAACAATAATATTATAGCAGATATTTTTAATAACCATTTGTACGATTTATAATTGTACACAACTAATAAGCTCAATTTAGAGTTATTGTAAACAATTTTAACAGAACATGACCTTTCCATAAATAACAGCATAAAAACGCAACAAAGAGTTTTTAAAAAACCATGAGGAAATGCGTGAAATAGGAAATCCACATTATAAATGTAGTGTTATTAAATTCATTAATTTATTTTTCGGAATGTCTTCCGTTTTGATCAAAACAATTACGAACACGTTTTTAAAATTATTGTTCAATATTTCCCAGCATGATTGGGCTGATTTTTTGAAATGCCAAGATAATTCTCAACTGAATTTTGTCACAACCCAGCAAACAAAATTCAAATTTCGCGCAATTATTTTTAGTAACTACAACATAATCGTATAAAAAGAACTATTAATCTGAAACAAATTTATAGGTCATTTCATGTTTCAGCGTTGAAGTTACTAAAAATAACAAAGTAGAAAGTATTTTTTATAAAAGGATTGTGAACAAATGTTATCATCCTTAGAAATTGCTTTATAATACAAATTTAAATTAAGCTTATTACTTGTGAATAATTATAAATGGTACAAATGGTTATTAAGTATAATATCTGCCATAATATTATTGTTACGTAGTCTACTTTGTGCAAAAGTAGTTTCTTCGACAGTAGCAGTAGAAATATACATTTTACTCTAATAGTTAAAAAATTATTTTTTATCTCTCACAGAATTCCTAGAACCCCTGAAAACATACGAAAATGGGTTATCTTGTACGGGCGTTGTACTGGGTTTGCCAATAAGGACGATATGATTTTAAAATGAAATAAAATAGAAATGATTTCAGACTTTCACACTTTTTATATTATGTTATAAGCGATAACGTTTATGTTTTGAATAGCACTTCGTTTAAATGTCCAGCTCGGCTTCGTGTACACGAGTGAATTCGATGAATCCGATTTTCGACGACTTTGTGCAATAAATCGGGCGTAATCTCACGAATGCAGCGTTCAATGTTCAATCTCAAAGCATCAAGTGTTTGTGGTCTGTTTGCATAAATCTTAGATTTTAAATAACCCCACAAAAAGTAATCTAAAGGAGACAAATCACAGCTTCTTGGAGGCCAGGGAACAGTTGCATTCCTTGAAATTATCCTTTCTCTGAACTTTTCTTGCAGTATAGCGATAGTTTCATGAGCAGTGTGACATACAGCGGTGTCTTGCTGGAACCACATAAAAACCACACAAAAATTGTAAAAAAACTTGAGCTGTTAAACTTTTTTTGGACAAAACTATGAATCCCACATTTTGATCAAACTTATGAACATCGTACATGTAAACGTGTAATCTTTTATCTTATAGAGGAAAAAAGACTAGAGACCAGCTAAGTACACTTAACAACTCAAATTATGGTTTACTTCATCTATATTTTTTCCACATAAATTCAAAGGTCAGCGTGTAATGTGCTATGGTACACCTAAACTATCTAAACTTTGAACTATATTTTAATTGATCTGAATGGCGTATATTGCAATCTAGTACGTGCATGCTACAGAACGCTGTTTACATATTTTTTTGGAAACTTTGTTTTTTTATCGAAAATATTAAATGGAAACAGGCATTTTGACTACGGATTAGAAAAGTAAGCCAAATTACGAACAAATCAATATCTTTTACCTATCTAAAGTTATCTTGCAAAACATGTAGATGGTAACTATTTGTTTATAAATTATTTTGCTTTCCCTAAACGAAATTGAGTAAATTTGGTCTTGTTAGAAAGAATTTTTCTTACCCTACAGTTTGTGATTCAAACTGTTTAATATTATTGTTTCCGTCACCATTAGAGGATGTTAAGGAAATTTAAATAGATATAATTTTAGATGTTTTTCGAAAGATCCGAGTGTGGAATGTTATGTTTATACTTACACTATAAAATAGTGAATTGGAAGCTTAAGATCTTAGTGAAAACAATATAATTCAAATAAACATTGTAGCAAAACAACAAAAAAGCAAACAGCATCATAAAGTTAAGTTCTTGTATTTGCCCCGCAAATAAAAATTTAAACAAGTCCAATCTGAGGATTTGGGTGACCACAGAAATAGGCTGTCATGTTCTATCCACCTATCAAAAATATCTATAATTTGGGAAAATATTGCTCTAACGATATTTCTGATATATTTTATATGTATCTTGGAGTAAATTAGTATTAGAGATGAAAACATACCTCTGTTTTAACACTTCTTTGGCCCAATCCATGTCGAAAACACTAACCCATGACTCTTGACGTTTCGGATGTTTCGGATTTAAATTCCATAGTTGTTCAGCTATAAAATCCATAGGATTGAAGGGACTCTTGTGATACTATATGGATAATAGTTTTGGTGAAACTATCATTAATAAAATAATCTAAGACTAGATCATAATCGTACAGACATGTATTTGTTCATTCTATTTTAGGTTTAGGATATAATAAGGAAAATAGTTAAAGTATGACCTTTACTACCATGATTACCACTCTTGCTCACCTTTAAACTATCTGTTTCTATTGCTTTGAAAAGAGTTTTGTCTAAAATATCCAGAAGGATACTAAAAACTTTTTCATTTAAATAGACTATAGCTGGATCTAGAAATAAGATATCGTTAATAACACATTAATTTTCAATTAATTTATATAAATACAAATTGTTCAAACTACATTTTGTGCACTCTGTCAAATAATCATTTTTACTTAATAAGTAAATAATTCTCAAGTACGTATTGGGTCGTTAAAATAAATGTGTTTGTGAGAATTTAATTTCTACAGTGTACTTGATTAAGTTCCCAACAAAAATTCTATCAGTAGGCTAATGTTAATTAAATACCGTAAATGTTACTGAATATATCTGCCCAGTATGTGATTTGGATGGTACATCTACGTACATAGGTCTTGCTCATTACCTATGCCCATATGAAATAGCAATAAGTTTTTCATAGGTTTGTCACTTTTACCTATTGTTTTGCGTTTTTAGAATCTTCATCTTTACTGCGTATAGTCTTTAAAATTCTCGTCGGGCTAGAAAATTTACTTTGGTCGGTATTATCGTTCTTGCAAAAAGTATTCTTTGGTGTAGCCCATTATTTGTTTGCAGCTCTAATGTTACAACTTGGTTTTCTGGAACATTGTCCTGTACAGTCACTGGTACAGTAGTTTTACTGCGCACGCTGGCAACTACCTATTATTGATCAAATCATACATCTGGCAATATCATTGCGAAGATTGAAATGTCCTCACCATGTCCGCACAATGAGTGTCCAGCAATATCTGTCAAGGTTGATCATTGACGATTCAATAAAAACAATGTTGGTGAGACATTTCATAAATGCGACAGTTACTTGTGCTTTTGGGGTAACAGCAACGATTACTTCTGTGCATTAACCGTTTTTGATTTTCCATTTCCTTGCTAAAGACAGCGGTTTCTCAAATGGTCAATGTTGCCACAATCTCAGCAACATTTTGAAGAATTTATCAACAGCCACAGTATGTGAAAGCGATATATTTTTATATCATTGTAGTAAACTATGGAATAAAATATACAACATTATACGAAGGATGTCCGGTTCCAAAGGTACATACGTTTGCGCGGCACACCGCCTACGTCGCTTAGATCAGATTGAAACTTGCACGGATTTTAGATGCGCAAATGTACTGCATAGGTGGCTATTGTCATTGCCTTAGGTTCAGTACAATGTGTGGAGGGGCAACCGCACAATGTCAGTTCCGATCGAAACATACTCCAAGTTTGAAGTGCGAGTGGTCATTTGTTTTTGCATGCAAATAATGAAACACTTAGCGAAATTCATAAAAAAAATACTGAAGACTTACGGAGAAGGCGTTATGAGTCGAAAACAAGTTAGTGTTTGATGTAAACAGTTTAAGAGTCGACGCGCAGCTCTGAACGATGATTCCGATGAGAATCAATTAAGGGTCGCTAATTCGAGAAGATCGTCGGTTGAAAATAGGGAAATTACTCTATTGACCGGCATTTCTAAATGCTCTGTTCATGAAATCGTATCTGAATTAGGTTATCGAAAACTGTCCGCGTGATGGGTACCAAAGCCGTTGACAGACCACTACAAAATGCAACAAATGGCGGCGGCACTGGGACTTTTAACGCGCTATCGTCAGGAAAGCGAATTTGTAGCGTCTATAGTTACAGGAGACAAAGCGTGGGTGCACCATCATACCCCCGAATAAAAAAAAGACTCGATAACGTGGAAACATCCGGGTTCACCAACACGGAAAAAATTCAAAGTTCAAAAGTCTGCAAAAAAGACAATGGCAACTATGTTCTGGGATATGCAAGGCATTTTGTTCATAGAGTTTTTACCATCGAAAACGACAATCAACAGCGATATTTATTGTCAAACTCTCGAAAAATTACGCCAAGCTATTTGACAGAAACGAAGAGGAAGGTTGACGAAAGGAATCAGGTTGCTGCATGACAATGCAAGGCCGCACACCTCAAATCAGACGAAGGCCTGGCTTCAGAATCACAGTTGGGAAGTTATTGTCCATCTGCCCCATAGTCCAGACCTGGCTCCTTCTGATTTTCGTTTGTTTAGGCCATTGAAAACCGTTCTAGGACAACTTGACGCGGCCGACTTGGCGCGAGACAACTTGGCGACGAGACAAGTTGGGGCTGGGAGAACTCGGCGCCACTTCGAAATGTGTAGACGATTTAATACAAACCGCTTTATTATTATTTGGTAATTACATTTAACATTTACATTTAACACTAACACTAACCGTCTATTACGTGCTCGCTTTGCAGTGATTTTTTTGTTCACAACGCCAAAATTCAGTTTGTCTGTCTCGGATAATTTGTCGAAAACATATATACAGAGTGTTCCAATGAAAACGATCCACCTTAAATAACTCGAAAATATCAAGAAATACGAAAAAAACGCCGAGACACGTCAATTTGTGTTTGAAGGGGGAAACTTTTTCATGAATACCGCAAAATCGTGTTTTGCCCCCTACGCCTCCCAGTATCGAACATTAAAATTTCAAATGGCACTGTCATAGTATTACATTTTTCGATTCTACATACTATTTGCAACAACTTTCATATAGGACAGCCTGTACCTATCCCTAACACTTCAGAAGATATCGACTAAAATTTCAAGGGCTATTTGCTATTTTATCCGCCAAAAATCTAAGTTGTATAAAGAAAAATGACAAAAAAACTACATGTTGAATTTTTTTATAAGTACCGGGATCAAATAATGTATAATATATACAGAGAGCAAAAAATATACAGGGAAAAACAATACAATTTGCCTAAGGGTTTGGTGGTAAATCCTTGCTTCCCAATGATTAATTCACAGATAAAAATAACCTATCACTTTTTAGAATATTTTGAAAGAGCATAAAAATAGAAGCTAACAGCGATAACTACTAGTAATAGTAGGAAATGTAAAGATGGCCATTTTCCAAATTACAAAAATAGATGTGTAGGCTACCACTTACAAGCAGGAAGTCTCGTTTGAAATGTTGAGTGTTACTTTATATTTTATGGGATTGCTTTATTCTGTAGCGTCCCTAAAAGTTTTAGCAATAAATGAAATATAAATTTAATTACTGTAATATTTATATCACCTTAATTTAGAATTACAAATAATAAAACTGAAGAATTACTTACTGCAAGCGCAATCGTCACTGGATTGTTTCGATTTTTTATAGTTTTCTATTTGTTGTATAGTATCATCAAGATCGCGGTCTATTTCTTCAAAGATTGATTGTTTACCTTCAGTAACATCACATATTGTGGTTTTTACTTCATTAGCTTCATAGTCTTCGTCTGCTTCACGATGTAATTCCATGACGTTTGGGACAATTTTATCGTAAATATTTCTATGACGACGAAAAAAAATGCATTTAGATTTTGTTAATACGTTTTTATTTCGCTTCTCTCGATTTTATAGTTTTTTTTTTCGAAATTTTATATTTAAATATACACTATATTAAATAATAAATAAAACTAATTTAAATTAAAGCAAAAATATAAATAAAAATATGGAGCTAGTAGGTTTAAATAATAAAGAAACGACAGAGTTTCTATCACTGGAGGATTTGTCCTAAATGCACATTTACGATTACAGGTCTTTAAAACCTTTGTGTGACATGTTTAATCCAATCCAAGTAATGTGACACTTTTACATAAACACCAGGCACACCAATTTGTCCGCATCCAATACCCCAACTAACAACACCCACGAGTTTCCAGGATCCTCCTCTTTCACAGACCATAGGCCCACCTCCATCTCCCTTGCAAGCATCTTTTCCTTCTTCTCCACCGGCGCAAACAAATCCAGGATGCAATTTGAATTCATAACCTAACCGTGTTTGTTGCATTTGCCTCTGGCATTGAGCATGACTAACAATTGGTACGTCGACTTCCTTCAGGATGTTTTGATATTTACCATAATCGCCAAAAGCATCTTTTCCCCAACCTGTAGTCCAGCATCTAGCACCAGTGTAATCGTCATATTGCGATGGTAAACAAGCTGGACTAATATGGGGATGTTTGTTAAAGTCTACTGGTTTATCCATTCTTAAGATCGCGATATCATTATACAGTGTTCCCGCGTAAAATTCCGGATGCACCATAACATTTGAAATGTCTCTTTCGATGTATGGATAGAATTCTACGTCGTGATTTACATCCCATTCGCCAAGACGAACTCTGAGATCATAGGGTGTATAACTGTAAACAAAACGATATGTATTAGAATACCAGCGACGGTATATTAATTGATGAACTCTTGAATCTTGTATTACATTAATGATCACAAAATAAAGAAATATACATTTTTTTTAAACTAGCTTAGCTTAACTATGCGTAACTAGCTTAACTAAGCTTATCAGTTTAGTTAAAGTAGGTAGTTCAGCTATAATTCTTCATTAGGAAGTAGACTATATTTGCTACCACCATTTTCAGATAAACAACACCTATTTAAACAATACTTCAATAGGACTGGCAAAGCTTAACAAGAAGAATAAAACTTGATTTCAATTTAAGTTCACGAGTTAAAAACTTATTGTCTCAGTTACTTACGTCTTTACGCAATGAGCTGCAGTTATAATATGCAATGGATCTATAACTGTTCCTCCACATACATAAACACTTTCTTTAGGATCCTTTTTCAATATTGCCACTTGCCAAGGATATTCACCAAACTCACTATCTCCATCTACATATACCGGATTCTTAATTCTTCCGTTTATACCTTGGGTATTTCTAGTACCACATTGTTGGTTACCACCTAGATTAGGAATAGTGGGACGGAGAGGCCTCCTGCAGCAAACGTGTCTTGGACCACAGGTTTGTGGGCGACCGAAGTTTCCTCCGTAATTCGATTGTCTCTGAATAAATAAAGACAAGATATAAGTAAACGTATTTTAGCATAACGTATTTATTGATTTTTAAGAGACCAGGATCATATTAAGTCTCACCTTTTCGATTTTAGTTTCTTTATAGTCTTTATCAACATCTCTTCGCCTACGTTTATTTGGGAATTTAATCGGATTACTGGATAACCTAAAGTTTTTACCACTGCGGGCTCCAAAGTTGTCTACTAAATTTCCGTAAGAATCTTTCAAATAACCTTGCTGTGATTGGTCAAAATCACTATTGCCATAAGAAGTTAAACCCGAATTGTATTGATTTTGATATTGTTTAAAAAGGCTACCCTCCGTGTTATTATCAAGAGATCTTCCATAGAAACCGTCATCATATCCAGGGAAGTCGAATGTATTATCATCATATGAATGGTGGTCATGTGGTTTATGATGATAGTGTTCTTCCTCGTGATAATGACCAGGCGGCAAATGTTCTATATATGGTGGAGGTTTATCAAAAATTGGACCTGGTGGTCCGTAGTGATACGGAGGCTTGTGTGTATAATGGGGTTTATAATGGTGGTAATGTTGATGTGTATTATGGAAGAGATCTTTTTTAAAATCAAGGAAGTTCTGTACTTTGTGCACGAGAAAATTGTTCGGTGTGAAATGGAGGTTGACAAACGGTTTGAATATTTTTTCACCGTAATCGTTTTTGGAAACTTGCAAGGCTAGTAGCGGATTCACCGATACTAATCCCAAATTAATCCCATTGGCCTGGCCGGGATCAGCAAAATTGGGTGTGTTAATTGGGTTTGGATACGGATAACCTCCCCCAATTTGATTGGGTAAACCGAATGAAATTCCAAATGTTGGTTTTATGTTCTTTGAAGCGCCAGTTAATTGCCTCTGAAAAATGATTCCAATTGCTATTGTTGTAAAGTTATTCATAAATGTTATGATGAGACACGCTGAACAGATTTGATTTCTCGTTAAATTTGAATGATTGTGCTACCAGAAAAAAAGATATAAGGAATATAATCTAGAATTTGACCTGAAATTTTATCATTTTGAAGAAAAATTTAAAGAATATCTTTTTGAAAGATAAGTAAATACCCACTAACTGTTGTCGTGTTGTATTATTTTAATATTAGTTAAAATATGTTGCAAAATCGAAACGACTTCCTTCATTTTTTTTAAACTAGGTAATCTTCAGTACTTTCAGCTAGAAATAAGAATGGTGCCAATATCTTACGATGTTACACTTTTGACAATACATATACAAATTCTAATAGCACTATCATTAATTGTGGAAAAAATAATTCTGGTTTGTACTATTCCCGAAAGAAGAGAAAGTCGTATTCCATTTCAGCATAGTTAACTAGATGGGGTATTAGTCAATTCATTAAAAGGGATTTGAAATACTATACATATTATATTCCATATTAGCCACAAACATGGTACCAACAATAGCTCCCGCTTTAGTATTTTAGCATCATTGTTAATTACTATTAAGTAAAAGTATAAATTAATTTTGTGATCGTGTTTTCCTTAAGCGAAGATGTTGAAGACGTAAACACACTAAATTCGAAATTATTTAACAATGTAAATAAATATGTTAATACAATTAGTACATTTACAAAAATATTTACCCCTTCAGCCTGAGAATCATTGGTAGTAGATTTATTATCATCTGTTGCTTCTCTTTTACTTCTAGAAGAACTACCATTTTCAATAGATGTCGCATTTAACGATGAATTTTTCGGCACTCTAACTGTAGTCATGTTGCCATTACTATCGGTGAAAACTCTTTCTTCTTCAGCTTCGATGTCGCTTTTCAAATTTCTTGGATCTAAATGTAATATCAAGTCATCTTTCCTGCCAATAATTTCGTGAGATGGACATTGATCGTATGGTACACAAAGACAATTATAATTTTCACGATAAGATGACCCTAAACCTAGGTATTTATCTCCGCCATTTATTAACGAATTAGATGGTAGCGCACCAACATCGAGTTCTTTCTTGTAGAAATCGGAACTTCCATAATAACCAACGGATGCACCCACAGTATTAGTGTTGTATAAAGACGACGCGGAAGAACTGGAAGATCCAAATGTTTGCGGTCCATAATTTCCTAAGCTTGGTTTTGTCGAGGCAAAGCTTCCTAAACCTCCATAATTGGCAATTGATTGACCGCCATAATTTCCAGATAAGCCGGATCCACCTATTGTTAAACTAGGAGCTGTATTTAAGCTAGAAAGACCAGCATTTGATGACGAAAGACTGAACCCAGATCCACTAGTTAAGCTCTCAACTCCAGATGAAATAAGTTGACTTGGTTTGAAACCTAAGTTTTGATTTTCTACCAAGCTAGCTCCTATTGTTTCAGATACTAGAGGAACTATACCGGCAACTGGAATCTTATTAGTATTTCCTCCATGATGGAAGTGATGATGAACATGTTGCTGAAGACCTCCAGAAGCTGCGGATGCTCCTCCGCCATTAATAACTACCTCAATTGGCTTCTTATCTTTGCTGAAGGATGGAAGCCCTGCATCTATTTCATATGGGAAGTCTGGTGGTGGTTTAGACGATAAAAACTCGGAATTACTATCAAATGATTGACCCAAGAAACTAGAGCTAGAACTAGAACTGCTGATATAATTTTTATCAAAGTATGGTTTTGGTGCAGGTGGTGGTCCATAACCACGGCGGGGTGGAATATATGGCCTATTAGGTGGTGGACCAAATTTATGCGGCGGTCCATATCTGTTCGGAGGACCTCCTGGTAGTGGTACTGGTCTAGGAGGACCGTAAGTTCCACGGATTGGACTTTTAATTGGTATTGATGGTATTGGCCTTCCAACTGGGTTTATAGATACAGGTTGCGCGTAAACCAAATCTTCAGGAGCAATGTACGGTCGCTTTCCTTGTACATATTCCTCACACTAAAAAGATGCAATATTATGACTAACAATATAAGGATATAATTGCGAAACTATTTACCTGTATTAATCCCAGACCGCATAATTTATCACGGATCAGATTTCTAGCTTCGTTATCATCACCATTTTGAATTGCTTCTTGCAGACTGGGATCGGTGTACACTTCGTCGAATTCTTTCAAGTTTCTTCCTTGCCTTGAAGAAACTAAAATGGCGTCGACGACATCCTCAATATTTGTAGCATTTACTATCGGTTGCTCGATAGTATCTGAAGTTAGAGCGTCTTCTAGTTTAAATTGTTCTGTTAATTGTTCATCTTGATTGTTCCACGACCAGTTCTTTGGTTCTTCTTTATCTGCAGTTAGTATTTGCCGCGTAGATAACAGGCATATCAGCAGTACAAGAAGCCTTTTCATATCTGAAACATAGACGAATGTTGTCGATAAGTGCCACAAATAAACGCACAAGTACTGGTGTATTACTAAATGTTACTTCTTATAGCCGTGAAAGTGATCTCATTGGCCGAGAAATTTGCTTTTATGTATTTCCGTAGAACGGATGAGTGGGTGATTTGATATAATGAATAACAGGGCCACAAAAACTTTCTTTCGCTTTCATTCAATGCAAATTACATACAGAATTGTCGCAAATTAACTAGCGTTTATTATGGACAGGTAGTAGGCTGTGGGAAAGATGAAATATCAATTGATCTTCTTTTTTGTTTATGGGAGTTGGATAAATTGTTTAAAAAAATACATATTCTTATTAATTATGTCCAATTAGAGTAATAATATTTTAACATCTAACCTGTGTAGACGTAGTTCTAAACTTATCGCTTCCGATTTTCGTAATATTTTATAATATGTTTTTTACTCTTAATATAATAATAGAAGAACAGGAAAGTGTTAATGAACTGGAGACCTTGGCCTGAAAGATGTGAAAGTGTATTTCAATTATGGTTTTCATCTTACGTTTTACAAATAGCTGTACTGATGGAAAGTACTTTCACTTAGCGGTCGGTCGTGTATCTCTTGTTTTTATTTAAATGTTAATGTACAAAAAGAAATGGTAATTGATGACATCATGTTGCAGTTTTTAGGATTAAGCGAAAATTTATGGTAAATGTGATCGTCGGTTTGAAAGTGATTTAATGTGCGATTTCTTCTTTATATCAGACATTAATAGATGTGGAGGTTTAAGCATAAATTTATACTTTATAATTTCTTGAAATTTAGCAAAAATAAAGCGAATGCTTCATTGAACATTGAACAAGTTTGATAACATGATATTAAGTAATTATACAAAGATCCAGAAGCATGTACATTTGACATTTTTAACTTCAGTTACTCTACAGCAAATCCAAATTGCGAAGTATGCATTATATTATCGAAGGATGCAGATTGTAAACTAAAATTCAAAGCAACTTGTCCAAAACTTTAATAGCATTTGTTGCCGGCAAATGTTTGATAAAGTTTGGAAACGATATCAAGAAATAAAGAAGTTGATATTCTTTTTCTTGAAAGTTCTTTGTAATTTTACTTTGATATATATTTTTCTCTTGATCCTTTCTTGAACTGGAACGTTTCGAGGTCATCTTAAATTGTAAAAATTAAGTTGTCTCAAATTTACAGAATTCATTAGGTGCGCACTAAATAAGTTTTATAATTTCATCACAAAAACATTCATCAACAAAATAAATATTTTGACTGGTACGTAACTGCTGTCCTTAGTAACTTGAACGGTGTCTTGTAACATTTGGATTCATGATTAATCTAGTTAAAAGGGGCAGCAGTTATACATTTTTAGTTTACACTAAATACGCTTAAGATATTGATATGTATATGAAAATTCAACTAACATAGTTTACTATTTATAATTTTTTAAGACACTCATATAATTTCCTTAATTTGTATTTCTAACTAACAAAATATATAATATTAAGATATTTTTATATGATTATTATTATACTTGATTAGTTTAAATACTTCTGTTTTTTAAGCTTTCTACTAACGACCTTATGATCTAGTGACACTGACCTGATGGTGTTCCTATATAAACCACTTCTTTGTATAACAGCGACAGCACCAATAATAACTTTCTTTCACTTTTCACTATATTCGGCGTGCGTCTAAAATCTTGCGTTCGTGGATGATGATGTCTACGGATCGGATGTCACTTTCTACGACTTGCGTTCGACTTAAACTGTTTGATCTATCCTCACCATCTTTTTCTTATATAGTGGTGAAACTCCGTTGCGAGATCTTAAGGGGATGATATTTTTTAGATCTTGGAGAAGGGAACAGGATCTAAGACATGGGGAATTTGGTATTGTGTAAAGGTGCATATACGTAATGTATTTCGGTTGACTGAAATATGGCACGTGTTCGAACTTTTGAATGAATTAATAGTGCAGCTTCTTATTCAATACTAGTTTTAAGAGAGAATTTCTTTGTTTTTGGCTGGAAAAGGTATACAAATCAATAGCAGATTATTTAGAAATTTTTGTAATCTCCTATTCGCAAATTCATTTGCGAAATTATTATTAGTTACTCCCTATGTCCTAAATTATGGTATACATTTCACTCATAATTCATGGATTATGAAAAGTTTGGGCAATTAACGAGTTTCTATGCATTTGATATGATCTATATGCGGTGTCAGTAATGAAATAAGGCGGCTATATTTAAAAACAGTTCAGTTGTTGTACATGTGTCAGTTAAAAATGACAGTTTGCTAAAAAATAACAAGGCACCCGTTGTGTCAAAACAATCGAAGATATTTTACACAAAATGTACAAAAGAGACGTAAACTCGAAGCAATTAACGTATGAACAGGGTAATGGAATTTTATAGTTCTTGTTACTACACAAAACCGACAGCAGATTGAAGCGCGGTATTATTGATCAAGCTGCAATGAAGTTTGATGTTTTCCGACTAATTGCTACCCGTATTTGGAATAGGGCGAAGGAACAGTACAGCGAAGGACATATGTATGTATTTCTGCCGATGTGGCTTCCAGAAAAAGGAGTTGTGGCCGAAAGCGTAAAAATTGTTTGGCGAATTTGGAAAAAATCAAAGAAATTCCACTTAATCGTCGTGGCACAATTCGGAGTTTGTCGTTTGCAATTAACATACCAAAATCGACCGTTGTTCGCATTTTCAAAGAAGGACGACACTTGAAAAGAATATCCTTAACAATGAAGCCACTACTGAGGGAAGGTAACAAAAGAACGAGACTAGAGTACTGTTTGTCGAAAGTTAAACCAAATCGACGTTTTGAGGATATATACGACTACGTACCTACATATAGACGAAAAGTGGTTTTACTTATCGCAAGTTATACTACATCATGCTGGACGAAGCAGAACCAAAATGATATGTTTATGGCTGCAGTTGCTGGGCCACGCTATGATAGTGCCAGAAAATAATATTTTAACGCAAAATAGGACTCTGACCTTTTGTTTATAAAGAACCTCCAAAAAGAACCAGTAAGAATTGGGGAGGAGGAACAACATTCACCAAAAACATCGAATCTATTAACGCAGTAGAATGCAAAAAGAAGATCGATAACCTTTTACCAGCCATTAGATCCAAATTTCCAAAAGCACATAAAACCAAGACAATTTACGTTCAACAAAATAACGCAAAACCGCATTCTTGTGACAACAATTGAATTGCTTGTAGAAAGATCAAGAAATCGATGGTGTATTAAATTCAAATCACAGCCTATTAAGTCTTTTCAGCACCAAGCATCGCCAAAAACTATGGATGAATTAATAACTTGTGTTGAAAATGCCTTTGACACATTAACTAAAGAAAAATTAGATAATGTATTCTTGACACTACAAAAGAACATGGAGTCAACCATGCTGGCTTCAGGAGGCAACGACTATAAAATTCAACACATCAGTAAAGAAAAACTGCGTTGCGGAGGGCGTTTACCTGTTTCTACTATGTGCACCCAAACTGCCATTGAAACAGCTAAATTGTGTTTAAATATGTAAAATTTCCGTTAATGTATTATACATTTAAATTAAGTTATAGTTTGAGTTATAAATGCAAAGCATATAAACCATTTTTCAAAGTTTTGTATACCATAATTTGGGACAAATAGAAAAGAAAAATGTATACCATATTTTGGGACAGAGAGAGTAATACATATAAAAGCGTTGCATTAAAAAATGACTTTCATCAACGTGAACTTAGTTGAAATGAACATTAATTTTAGACGGCTCTTTATACATTGACATAATTTTGAAGATGTAAATTTGATGCTTCATATTTCAGGTAACAACGCACCAAATATGAGGTCTTCGGCTGCAATGTTTTAAAAAATATAAAATTTTTAGCATAACATTGCAGTGGATCGTACATTTGAAACAAATTGAATAACTCAAAAACAACTGGTGGCACCTTAGTAAGTTTTGATGTATGTATGTACAGTAAAGCTTCGCTAATCCGGATGTTTCAGTAATCCGGACGAAATTTAAATATAGCATATTTAGACTATGTACCTATCCCTTAATCCAGATTACCTATGATTTTGTAATCTGGATTCTATTTGCGTAGTTTGCGATGTACGTCGCAACTCAACCTCGTGTGAGAGACAGATCGTTAAAAAACATAAGACGGTGATTCCCCCGATAGTTAAGAAGCATCATGACGCGAAAGAGACCGAGAGAAATTATCTAGCGATTAAGATGCTGTCAAACCGTTTCTTCAAAAATTAGGTAGATGCATTTGCAGCTGAATCAGATTCACAGCGCAGACGGATCTGCATTGTTCTGGAAGTTATTGCCCGATCATATGGTTTCGTGAATCTTTTGTTGAACAAGTGAGAACATTCCACAAAGACAATAATATGAGTGGTAAAGCACTTTTATTAATTGATAATGCTCCGAGTCATGCAACACAGACTCAATTGATTAGTGATGATAGAAACATCGTAACTATGTTCCTGCCGCCTAATTGCATTTCTCTCATCCAACCGATGGACCAGAATGCCATTCGACTGACTAAACTGTATTACCGCAAGAGCCTCTTGGTCCATGTTTTGTCTTTTGAAGAAAGCGACATTTCTAACACTCTAAAAAATATGAATTTAAAGGATGCCAGGTTCTGCTAGCTACTTTTTGAGACAAAGTAACTCCTGATGCAATTCAGAAATGTTGGCACAAAATATGTTCTTATTCAGACAATGATGCGTCAGACTCTGACTGGAATTCTGAAGCTCTGGTTCCATTGTTTTTACTTAATCAAAGACGTGAATTAGTCAGTGATGAGCATAGCAAAATTGCTGAAATTAACAATATGCTGCAGAACGTTACCACTGAGAATAACTAACTGACGGAATCAGAGATATGTTAATGTATAAATGGCGATGAAGAGCATCTACCGTTGTATAGTGATGAGAGCCACCGGGAAGAGGATGTTGTAAGGATTGATCTAAAAGTGAAACATGATGAGGCAATTTATTGTTTCAGTACATGCATACGGTGGGCTGGGAGAAGGGTGTTGAATTAAATACCTTGCCCATACTATTAATGACAGTGCAAGCCAATCAGTGCAATATTAAACAAACAGAACTTACTGAATTTTTTTAGTTTTATAAATTTTGGTTTTTGCCTTATATTCTGCTTACTTTTTATGTATAACGTATTTTAGTTTGTATTTAGAATTTTCGTAACATTTTCTATGTATTAGTTCGTATTTTGAGTTTATAAATCCATCCAGCACATATTTTGGGTATTATGTTTTAACTTTTAAAAAGCTTTCAATAATCCGGATGTTTCTCTACTTCGGATTGCTTCGGTTTTAATTGATCCGGATCCAAAGTATACAGGGTGTTCCTAAATATCATGTACATAAGGAAGGGGGTAATTATTTGGTTTATTTTGTGCCTAAAATTTCATATAAACATAGGTCTGCAAATGCTTCGTTACCAATCTGCAGGGTGTTGAAATTTCAAGATTTTTTCACTTTTTACCACATAGCTCCTACAGTTTTTGAGATATTTTGCTCAAATTTGGAAGGTAGGTTACGCTATAAGGTCTGCATCATTAGCCATACCAAATGATGATGTAAATCTACAGGGTAATCATTTTTTCGGGGTCATGCCCTCTTTTCTCACCCTGAACTTTTTGCGATGCGCCACTGCTAGATTCTAAAATACGCAATAAATTTTCTGTCTTGTTTAGAAACTTTTTGATCTCTTGTATTTTTTTCTTATCTCTGACCGTTATCGAGAAAAAAAAAATAGAAAACAATTTTCTGTAATTCGCCAGAAAAAATTAAATTTTTTAAAATGGTCTAGCAGGCTCTGGCTTTATTCAGATAATCACTTGAGTTTATTAATTTGACAACTGACATTAGAAATCGTAACTTGTGTCTGTATAAGTACCTTCCAAATCCTATACAGTAAAAAGTGAATAAATCTTGAAATTTCAACACCCTGCAGATTGGTAGCGAAGCGTTTGCAGACCTATGTTTATATGAAATTTTAGGCACAAAATAAATCAAATAATTACCCCCTTCCTTATGTACATGATATTTAGGAACACCCTGTATACATATATAGGATAAGTAACAATATTTCATATATGTAAAAAATAAAGCAAACCTAAAAATAAAGAAAAGCAGAAGCATCGTCGGTATACATTAATATGGTAAAATTTTTAATAAAATCAACAATGTCATTTAGGAACAAAATAAAAAAGAAACGGGTCCCAAGACTGATCTCTGTGCTACACCTATGGCCACCGGTAAACAACTAGAACGAAACTTCTGTAAACTGTCTGCTCTATAATTTATTTGTACATTGTGATCTGTCAGATAAATAAGATGCAAACCAATCAGCAGCAACACCACGCACTCCATATCGATTCAATTTTTATAACAATATGCGATGCTGTACGCTTAGCTCACATCAAAAAATATCCCGATCGATGCTTGACCATTTTCGATATTGCTCATAATGGTCGTACAAAAGTGATTCAGGGCTGTAATTGTAGAGCGATTTTGTCCGTAATCATGGTGATGCTTGCGTAAAATAATATTCTTTCCTAAGAAAGTTTTCAACCTGTCCAACATGCAGTATTCAAATATTTTTGAAAAAGAAAAACTTAAAGCAATTGGTCGATAACTTTGAGAGGTAAAGTGCGTTATCCTTCTTATATAATGGAGTAATTGATTGCATTTTTAAGATGTCGGAAATTAGACCATCTCCGAAAGATTTATTGACCAAGTAAGTCATGGGAGTGCACACAGTTCATCTGCACATTTATAGCTTTCGTTTTGCATGCGTTTCGCTTCAGTTGTGACGTCAACTGAAGTATTACGGAAGTGCAAAACCAAGTGAAACAATAACGAACGCTTCTTATAGGTTAGGTGAAGCGTATCACAACAAGTGACGCGTGATTAGTCTGCTTCACATTCATCTGAAGCACTTCAGTAAAGTGCATCGTAAAAGTGCATTTCCATATCACTTGATTTTTAAAAAGAACGCAGTTGGTAACTGAAGTGTAGCAAAACTTCAGAAGCGCATGTAAAACGAAAGCACTTAAAGCAAAAAAGCACTTGCCTTAAAATTGCAGACAGAACCCCATCCCCGCCCCTTAATTTCATGTTTTGTAAAAGGAACAATAAAGAATATATTTAACAAGAAAATAAGCATAAAATTACCTGTTATGTTCGATTTTGATATACTATTGATAATACTAAGAGGTGTCGACGCAAAGTTCTAACGAATCAATGAATGACCTAGTATACCGTGTCTAAAATTAAATGTTGCTTGCCTTATTATTGGGGCTATGATTAAATTGGCAAGTTGCTGATATTTTTTATTCTGGTTGAGATAGTGAAAATAAAAACTAAAATAAATAAATAAATTTTTTGAACAAAAAATTACTATTACATTACTACTGTAAGTGTAAAAATGAGGAAATAATATAAGCACGTGTACTTTCTGATAATTATTGCCAAATAATGTGCAAGTGTGAACAACGACTGGATATTGTGGAATAAACAATCACGTACAGGTTTTCCTAACAGTTGTCAAGTGATAATAGTTTATACGAGTTAATTGTTCCTGACAGGCGAATTTACGAACTGAACCGCAAAGTATCATCTCAAAAAATGTAATATGCTGCTGGTACATTTAATTTGTAGAAAAAAATAGCATTACTAAGTATGCCATTCCGGAATTTCCGGAACGTCAAACACTTTAGCGCTTATACAGAAATTTTCGAAATAATGAATTCATATTTAAGAAAAGTAGAAACAAAAGGTAAGCATGCTAGCTTAGCTTCGTTTATAAGAGATGTTATTATAAACGCTAAAAGTATTGCTAGTTGGTATTGGTTGTTCCGAGAAGTTAGTGTGCTAATATTCTAATTCTATTACTGATTATTTCTTAAATTAGATATATACATAGGTCGACCAGCATGCCGTGGCAGTGATGACGCGTTTTGCGCATATATATGTAGGTGGGGCATATACAACAATATAACAAGCGTGAATGAGGGCTCTCGGCACCTCTCTGACTTAAGTGCAACTGCCACGGGATTCTGGTCGATATATACTTCCTCTATGTGACGTTTTTCGCAATAAGTAGATGGCATTTTGATAGCAATAATTTATTAATGGATAAATAATCACAAAAAATTGTTCTTTGATCACTAAAAGAAAAGCCTGCTGTGAATATTAATTCCATAATATTCGGTCATGGCTTACTTGCACATTATGTATTGACAATTATCAATCACAAGGAAAAATATCTTTAACTTGCTAATTAAACTTTAACTGTATAGCTCCAATAATATTAGGATATTAGCAATGGTGTACACTTAAGTTTTGCTACCGTGTATATCCTACATATGCAATGTAGTGTAGAGCGTCAACAACGCCATATGAGCGGGTTAGAGACAGATCAAGCTGTTAGATGCGTTTAGCAAGTGTGTCCTTTCGTGGTGTATATGTAGAACAAGTGCAGTATTCAGAGGACGTGGCTACAGTGGACAGTCGTACGAGCTTTCGCTGGTAGGCTCCTGTATGACCGTAACAATCCCTTTGGATAATGCTGCGATAGCGTCGCATACTTTGTTTTGTCGGCAATAGGTGCAAGGTGGCTTACATGTGATGAAAAATGTTAAGTGTGAGAACTGTACAGCGGCGTTTGGTGGATGGTCAACTACGACCGCGTCGTGTGTTGTAACACGGTTCATGAAGATCGCATCACGTAGCAGCCACATATACCGGTGCTTCCCCAACCAGTTTGTTCTATGGTTCTTCCGGCTAATGTTGAAGGATTATGGAGACGAGTTAAAGTCGGACGATTAACAATATCATCATGGTCACCATACTCTAATTCTCACCGTGTTGCTGTGATACGGCCGACTCGATGATAAGTTTCTGATAATATCCACATATAGCAGTGCTGCATCACTCATCTGATAGTATGTAGTATGAGTATACGTTATACTGATTTGCTACTACTTCTATACCAAATTTATTCCGCTATTTTCATGCGTTCGGATAGTGCTCGTGAATTATGTTTTCAATAGTGTATGTTATTCACAAATATTGGATAACACGAAATCGTAATTATTCCGTTCAATCCTCGAGTGCAGTCATTCATAGTTCTAACGAAAGAAATGTAAGCTCTGATATGTAATAATGTCAATGAAAGTAAGTCGGTGTAAATATTCGTCAGTCATAAACATACCATACAATTCAAATATCTTTGGCTTGGATTTTCCTATAGAACTTACGAAAAAAGAATGCAATAGACTTACGAAATGAAATTATCATGAAAATGTGTTATGAAAGATCGTTGAGTGGCTACATTAATAGATCGGGAATCCCCAAATATTGTTGATGATTGCGTATTGATGCAATAGTTGCGTATTCGTCATTCATATGCGTTGTTGTGACTTTCACTTTTCCCGGTCTTAAGTTATTAATATTCTTAGGTAGTACCATACGTTTACGTGTATGTAAATAGAGTGTAATTAAATATACAGCTGCTCGTATCAAATATTTTGGACTTGAAACTTTTTTTGTTTTCGAGCAATCACAATATTTCAAGATTTGTTTATTTTTACTTATTAGTAGCAGAAAGTGGCCCTCTCGCATTAGTTTATATGTCATGTTACATCTATGTAACGTACTCAATAGAAAATATTTATTTCTTATTAATTTATAGGAAAGTTAATTAACTAAAATACATAGTAAACATCAATGCAATCAATCAATTAAATTTTTTGGATAAGGGAATGTGTCGGTACTTCGATTACCAGTCGGGGTAGTCCAACGGAACAATCAGTTTTGATGAGAAAATAGCAACACCTTTTACGAAAACTGAGGATTACTTTAAACCGGTAGTTATTACCAATGTTGTGTTGCTTACTCACAACTTGTAAGTTAAATTAAACGAAAAAATAAAAATAAGATAAAGAGGGATTCAAATTGTACTATTTTTCTTATACCTTTAATATGTGAGTGACGTCTTCAGTTATTAAAACGTCGTATCTCCCGCACATTGTATATTATTGCTAATTCTAAATCCTGTGTGAATTAAACTGTTTTAGAAATATTGATAATTCAAGTAAATATTTGTTTCTAACTAGCGCGGTAACGCAATAATTAATGTGACTAAACACACTAAACAGTTCAGTACGCTATTAATTACAGTTGCCATCATCTGTGATCCGTTTAAAGTACAAAATGGAGTTAAAATTCGAATAAATTTGATTTTTGATCAGATTTCAATCTAGTCGTGGAAAATTAGTTATCAGAATACTTTATAGTTGGCATAAAAGATAAGTTTCATTGGCAGTAATATAGAGAGTCGCATTTTTTGTTCTATGGTTTGAATCCACTTCATTGCTAATTGCACATTTTGAGAAAATGACACATTACGTTATGAAGAAAATAATAGAATTACATATTGGCTAGTAGACTTTATGGGAAAATATAATAATGACTTTGTATTGACAAAGTCATTATCATCAGAAGGTTGCGTTATTGAACGCAACCTTCTGTCAGTGTATGATGGACAAGCTTTGAGAAGGACTTAAAGCTAATTTTGAAAACAATAATGAGGTTTATAGAAATATTATGCAACTGAGAACCCATATTGGGCACAACAAATAACCAATCAACATAGATGGTGTCTCACTGTCCGAGGATACATTCTAGACCGTATGTTATCGGGCCATATGTTTTGATGATCTATTACCAGGTGATTCACTTAATTGTTTTGGAGAATTATTGCAATATTACAATGACAATTACTTAGGAATCTTCTTCTTATAGGTGAAAAACTTTATTTATTCTGGACATTTCCCTATAGCCCCCTAATGTAGGATCAAATTGATTAACAATACAAAGTGTATACCATTTTGGCATTTGGCACACCTAATATAAATGAAGATATTTTCAATATGTACACACTCCTAATGAATTTAAATAACGTATCATAATTACATTTTGAAATAACTTTGAAATAAGAGTGTGATCTTCCGTTCAGGAATGGTTGCTAGATCTTGTATATCCACATTTTACCTTCAACTTCCGTTCATGAACTAAACATATGCTGTGTCTCGGTTACAATTCTCTCTTAAAACGAACATGTATTCTATATAATTAGGGCCATTTCTATGTTTTCAACTAAGTTACAAGTATGGATTATGACTTCATTTACCATAAATATCTTTAAAACATTTGATGTGGATGCAGTACGTTATGTTAATACATATTAAGTGCTTTATACAATGTGCATAATAGCAATCATTAATTGTTTTAGTTCCTCTACCAATTACGTAGTCGGAAGTCTATAAACTACTTGTTAATAACACTTATTTTGTAAGGCACGATCGCAAAAATTACATTCGCATAGATAATGTGTTACACGATCGAGTTTAGATTCACTTTCGTTGGTGAACTGTCGGTGAGTATTCATGTCAGGAAAACCCAGTCCAATAACGTCTTTTTGCTTTGGTACCTTTCTTCTGTTAGCGTGACGATAAGCGCCCCCTCCGGAGGCAAAAATTTGTTCGGTCACTTTCTCCCGGATTTAAAGTGCATTGACTTCGTAAATGAGAAGTTATGTTTGGCTGATGTTTACTAATTTTTATGAGTAATTCGTTTACGTGCATCCATAAGTTAAAATGTTGACATCAAAAATGTTTACACAAATAATAATCACAATTATTTGGTTGTGTAGTAATAAAAAAGTAATCATGTATAAGAGTTTATGTAGTAGAAGTATTTATACGTACTTAAGTATTAACGTGAACATTTATGTTGATTGTAAATGTTCTTAAATTAGAGTTATTACTGAAAAGGAATGGATAAAACAAATTGAACTAATAATAATAATCGAAATTGTATTTACTACTTAAAATGTTGTAGTGGTATATTATATTGTAGTAGGTGCAATCAAATTCAGAGAAATCAAAAATAACAAAATGTTTGAGTTATATCAACTTTGAAATAATTTTAGCGTGCAGCTTGCTGCCTGCGTATTTTTATTTATCCCAAATTCATTTGTTATTATTCTGATGCTTACGGAGTCGTGCAATCTAGGTTAAATAATTTAGTTGTGGCATCCTACACAAGTAAAAATTTGATGAAGTGAAACAAGAGCCTCCGTTTTAGAATAGTTTTATTCTAAAATATGTTAGGTTAATGTTTTTTTTTTCCTTTTTGGTTGTAATTTAATCCAAATTTCCTCCGATTCATGTCAATTTCAAACTTTTTCTAAATGCAGAGTGAGGTTTCAGAAAAATAAACGAGAAGACATAGTAATATACAGAGTGTTCCATCTCACCTCTTGTCTTTTGTAGCTTCATAGTTCAGTTAAGCATTATGAGATTTTTGCAGACTTCAAAGCGCATTTCTGCAAATTATTTTTGATTACACAGAAGGTGTTAAAAATTGTAACGGGCTATATGTATTATATTTGGGTGCCTCTACGGTTACCTACGCAGCCATAAATTTTTATTAAAATTGAATCAGCATGCGATGCCAGAATGATAACACGTAATAAAAAACTTAAATTGAAATTGCGAATTGGAATGATGGTGCGTATGCGCAGCTATATAATTATTATAAAAGTGTAAGTAAACACACAAAAAACATGAAATCTACATATTCAACGTAATATGGATGAAATTGCATTCTGATTTTCCATGACTCTCTAATTATATATTTTTAACAATTCAAGACATTTCATATAAAACAGTACCCGCCGTAAGTATAATTCTCCCTATTTTATATTTTTACCATTCATATTTATGATTATTTTAATTGTAGATTTGCCCCATCTTTTGTGTAGAAGTTACATGAAATGTAAATGAATACCTACTTAAATAGATTCCTTCATTTAAAACCCAGCAGTTTCCTTTACTGGCGATGCGATATCTGTAGCTGTTGGAAACATGTCCTCCAGATTAGGAAGCCATGGATTCGATACGATTCGATTTTACTGTCTCTCTTAATCACACTAGTTACCTATTTTTCTATTTCATTTTATCTCGTAGTAACATGTCGTATCGAGTGTTCATAATCCTGTCCAAGGTTTCCAATATTTACAACAAATACCTATTTAAATTTATGTGCTCCTAATCAAGAAGTGTCCCGCGCGTCGTCTTATAACGTTCATTTCTCGCAGTTTCTGCGTTATTTGAACGGGTTTCTTTGACGAAAAAGCCGTTTTTTTCGATACCACAATTTGGTGTTGAGTAACTTTACATTTCAGTCGTCAGTTCAGTCAATGATTCGATTCGCTGATTGTTCATATTGCTGTAGAATCTGGTATCAAATGAATATTATTGTTTTAGTTATTTTAGGATGTTATGGAATAAACAGGAGAAAGACAAATATTCTTATAAAATATACCAACAAAACCTATTTTGTTTATATTGAGTAGTATGACTAAACAATTAATTTAACTTATAAATGCGACAGAAAATTATGATATAACTAGATGAAATTATTAATGTCGTAAGAAGAGGCGCAAGATACTGCTTTATTAGGAGAGCAGCAGTTGGAATAGATATAATTCAAATTTTTTATATCAGCACAGATTGTGTGTCGATTTCTGCTAAACTTTGTAGAAAAGTATATAATAATTCTCGTCGAGTGATAGCGTAATTATTTTAGTTATACGTTTAAATTAGAGATGTCACTGTAAGTATCAGCTACAGGTGAATTTAAAAATATTCAAAATTAATTAGTTCTAATTTATAGATTTATTATAGTAATTAAGATAATACGAGCGTCAGTCAATATCTAATCCCTTTCATTTTTTTCTATCTTAATAAAGTCAGTTATAAAAAGCATGAATTTATCTATTTTATCTATCTTCTACAGTTCACTGCAGTAGTAGCTTTCTGCGTCAACAAGTGCTAGCACTACAATCGCTTGAAAAGTGGCCGATACCGATGTTCGTACTAGATGGCGTTCTGTAATTGAATTCTTGAATGCAGAAGGTATTTGTGGAAGGCTGAAAAATGTGATGGTGATGCAACAATGTATGTCAGCACTGTTAGACGCTGGGTTTTTCGCTGTAACGAAGCTGACGTAGAAACACTCTAGGCTAGGAAGTTTTGCCTCATCCTACATACAGGCCTAAAGTGGCACCATGAGATTTTTTCTGTTTGGGCCGCGAAAAAGCCCATCGTGGGATTCACTTTGAAGATGGGGAGGCCGTGAAAACATCTATGCGTCAATGGCTGCGTTCAGGCGACGCAACAGTTTGCTGTCACCATAAATGTGATTCTATTACGGTGATATTAAACAGTTTAAAGTCGGCTGAACGATATACCGTTTTCCGCATTTCCCAAGCGTTGCTTATATTCACCATAACATATTGCCGGTGCCGATGGCTGCGTTCAGGCGACACAACAGCTTGTTGAGAGTTCTCTGAACAAAAAACGTTTTGTAACGGTGAGTATCAACCAGCAATATGTTATTAACAGTTTGCTGTCAAACTGTTTTTTTTTCTTCAAGGACGTTGGAGAGGCGCACCCCCCAACAAGAGGCCCTTCTAAATATCTCCCTGGTGTTTCATCCCCGGAACCGTCTTGCTCGACATAGCATCAGGGTGAACATAGGTCTCTGTTCGTCTTTCTTCTCTACGTCTCTCTTCCCTCATCAGAGGATTAGGAGTTCGGGTGCACTCTCGGTGTATTTGCTCGTTGTTCAGCTTCCCTTGCGCTGATCACCGTAACTATAAAATTACGTATAAGCCACCATTTTGGCTCGCTTTCTATCATTTGTTGAACTATTGTTTCTACAGACACCTTCTCGTCCAGACATCTCTCCAGGTCCATCCTCTCTCTGGACCATTTGCTGCACTCTATTACGGCATCATGCTCCGCCGTGTCCATTTTCCCGCAGGATAGGCAAGTGTCCTCCCCCGCCAGTCCGAACCGTTTAAGGAACGCACGAAAGTGTCCGTGGCCAGACATAAATTGCGTTAAATAATACTCGGCCCGTCTAAATTTACAATTAAACCACGGTATAATATCCGGTATCTCGTTCTATATCCGCTAATAACACGTAGCAACATTCTTCTCTGGGTTCTTTCTATTGTGTTTTTGTACTTCTTTGTCTGCAAAGCTGTAACCCAAGCCGGTATTGCGTAGAGAATTTGGGATTGTACCACTCCGTACAGCAGTTCTCGTTTTCTACTACCCGGACTTTCTACATTTGGAAGGATTCTTGCGTCGCCTGAACGCAGCCAATATTTTGCAACAGTTTTTCGTTCAGAGAACTCAACCAGCTACCAAAGGCAACTGTTGTGTCGCCTGAACGCAGCCAATGACTTATCAAACAGGATCGTATTTTTTACTACAGTAGGTAGGATACATGCCCTTGTTAAAAGATGGACCAAAACTATGAAAATAGACGGAAATTATATCGAAAAGTGACAAATTAATCGTCAATATTGCGGTTTTAAATCTATGTAATTGCATTTTTATTTCTTGATAAATTAAAGAGAAAAAGATAGGAGACATTAGCTTTTGATTGACCATTGTAATACTAAATGTATAGATATGGATAGCTGTTGGTTTCAGTATAAACACAATTTGAAATGAATTAAATTAAAAATTTAAAACTTATTTTGTATTAATTAATAATTAGTCTTTACTTGGTTGAAAGAATCTCCAGATTTGTCTACTCATTGTTTAAATTTGCGGAATATGTAGATATGGCTGTCATCAAGGCATTAATTGGCATATTACATTTTTAGGAGTATTATAATATGCATATGTATCTCTATATTATATACATATAATGCGCCAGTAAGTCGCTCAATTTACTGCCCAATGCTTAATATAAAACTACTGGGATTTTTAAGAACTACTAAAGTTTTTAGATACTGATAAAATATCTAATATTGCCAACTGTAAAATTTAAATTTCAATAAAATTTCACAGGCGCAAAAATAATGGCAAGCTTTGACTACTGTTCTTTTGTTTAGTCTGTAGCCACTATGGCCACTATAGCCACGTTTAGGTGTGCCGTGGCAAAAAAACCTAAAAATTGAAACAGAGAAATGTTGTTCATCGGACATTATATATGACCGTGACTATCGTTAGAATATGCTTGATTACCCCACAAATCAAAATGTCAAACAAAAAAACTAGTAATTTTTTTCTTTAAGAAGAAAGTTTTTGTTGCGTGATAGAATTGGCCATCGTTTGACCTATAAAAAACTTTTCTGAAAACTTAAAAATAGAAAAAATATTTAAAACATAGCTTGCGACATAACTTAATAGCTATGCGACATAGAAATTACATACTATAACGAGAGATATTAGAAACATTTTGATGTAGTCAATTTGGTTAAATTTTATCCAACCTTGAAGTTATGTATAACGGAATACCTATCTAAAGTTTATCACAGTTTTTAACAGACTTTGAAATGTGATTAAGCGTTGAAAATGTTACAGCTTGTTGTATTCTGTCTCTATACTACAAAAAATCTAAAATAAACGGTTCATTTACACATCGGCTAGTTTTTATCCGATCTTGAACTTACATATATAGTATGATCACTTTTAGACACGCTGTTAGATGTAACTTCAGGGTCAAAATTAAGCGGTGTATGGTCTATTTTCAACTATTTGTAGTGTAGAGGTATGAAACAAGAAATTGCAACATTTTCATTGTTTGATCGGCTCTCAGTCTGCGAAAAATATGATGAATTTTGGAAACTGTTATGTCACTTTAAGGTCAAGGGTATAAACTTGTTTTTATAATTTTGTTTTTTTTAGAAAAACTATTTGGTGCTCAAACATGGTCTATAGATATGATAGACCATGCAACTTTTTGTTGCACAATACGTGGAACAAAAAGTTTCTTTGAAGAAAAAAAAAATTCTAGTAGTGTTTTTTTGAAATATGATGATGATTTCTAGTTTTCTGAGTTTTCAGTTTCAATTTGTACCAGCAGACAATTGATAAACGATGACTACTAGTATCGAAATCTACAGAAACAAACAAATTTGTGACGATTTTTGTAGAAATTACTTCACTGGCTAGCCGATATCCGTAGAAATGTTACATTTACGTTTGTTTCTTCACTATATGAGTTTGATTTGATATAAATAACAAAAGTACTGCCTAAAACAATGACGGGTTACTTTTAATAATTTACATTAATGGGAATTACATCACAAACTTTCTACATATATTATATGTACTATATCTACATGCCGGGATATTATTTGCAACCTGTGGATTGCATTCTGGGCGACAATAAATGGGACGCACTTCAACTGTAAGCATACATGCGTATGATTCGCCCCCTTCACCTTGCAGTACTACGGATGAGGGCTTCGTTGAAATATCGATGTGAGGATAGCATTTTCTAGTAGTTAGAAAAGCGTAAAGAACACTGGTGGGTACTTGGCGTTAGACAGCGATAGCATACAACACACAATTGTCCAGCAGAATAGCATGCGTATTTCTGGACTTTGTTAACTAATAGAAATCATATTTTCATCCTTCTTTCATTAATACAAAGAGGATCATCACATTAAAAGTGAGCTCTTGGTAACTATATTGGATTGGGTGAAAATGAACCTAACAAAATCCGTAAAAATAAGTAAACAGTTCACTACAAAATGTATATGGTATGGTATATAATATACTTGAAGATATTTGTCAAAGCTTCTGTGCTTTAACACTTTGTTCGCTTGTAATAGAATAACAGTGTAGTAATTTTGTATATGATTAAGATTCAATTCGTAAACAAAAACTACATTATAATTATTGTCTTAAATTGAAACTTTTCTGAAGTAATATTTGCTATGCCCACTAATACTTTGTGATCATTTAAAATAAACTATTTTAGTATTTATTTGCTTTGAATTCGGTGAATAGGCGTGAACGTTAATGTTTAATCGTTCTTGTATCTATATTTCAAATTGAACAGCTAAGTTGTTTTTTCTTTGTGGTGGTGGCCTTGCGGCTCCACCCAAAGTCGTTAAATGATCTTGATATTTAAAGTAGCCGCCTATTGTATTGACTGAGAAAAAAACAAGAGTGTGTAGGTAAACTAGAAGCAGATCGCTTAGTGAAATCCTGTTTCTCGTCTTAGCTAAAAATGTTGTAAATATACGTATTATATGTTGATTAAAGTAAATTATATATAATCACGTATCAGACACAAGTTGAAAACAATTATTGTGGAGCACTGAAATTATAAAATTATGATTTTAATTTTGAAAGAAGTTTTTAGATCTTTGTA
This sequence comes from Holotrichia oblita, assembly GCA_023690525.1. Taxonomy (NCBI): domain Eukaryota; kingdom Metazoa; phylum Arthropoda; class Insecta; order Coleoptera; family Scarabaeidae; genus Holotrichia; species Holotrichia oblita. The sequence continues at coordinate 87,340,249 of CM043015.1, read as the reverse complement.
ATTCATTTCTATTTTCAGCAGTTTTTAAAATATATACACCTTCACAGTAGTCGGTATTCTATTGTAGGTGTAACTGTCATTTACTCTGTATACAAGTAAAAAATGAAACGGATACAAGAAGTCTACAATTTAGATTTATAATCATTACAATAACAAAACCGTAACACGGATACAATAAATAGCATTATGTAATTATTCTAGAGCGACTGTATACCTATAAGTATTTATGTATATTTGCATATAAGAACGCAATGTCATGTTACTTGCTCTTATTTTAGCAACGGAGAGTTCAAAGCACGATAATCTTAAAACTGCTGCGACTGATGAGTTTGGTACTGTGAATGATGCGAACTAAGTCGTAGTGATGAGGTTTACCATAGTAGTAACCTTAGCCTTGGGGATTTCCAACTGCATGTGTGAAATATTGTTGCATAAAAGTATTATTAGTATAATAGAGTGATCTTGAAAATTTACTGTTAATGTAGGGTTTGGGGTCAAATAAGAGCTTAATTGATGAGATAAATGAAATTTATACATATTTTTATTTGAATACAGGCTGGCATAGTGTGCGATTGATTTGAGTTTTCTATTTTGTAAAAATTATTAATTTAATAAGTGTAAGTTCCCAAATACAGTATAAAAGGAAAGGTAAGTAAAGTAACAGAAAATAATGAATTATGAACGATTTTTAGAGTGATTGAATTTAAACACATATGCAGGGTGTTTCAACGAGATCATTCATTAGAAATTTATGGGGTTTTGGCCAAAATATAAATTTGAAAATTTAGAATTATATATAATCGGTTGTATTTTCTCTCTAACATTGTTTTCGTTATTGTCTTCCATTTTAACTTTTTATAGCAATAATGTAAAAGCACTTAATGGATGACTTTGAAAACGCTTAGTTTTCATGGCATGTAAAAATACACAATAAACAAACAGGAAAATTATTCAAAATTCTTCCAGAAGTAAGATTTGTTTTTTATAATACACGCGACATCTGGTTGCAACACCTCACGGACTTGCCGCATTTATTGATAATAGGATGAGATTTGGAACATTATGGGTCTAAAACGGCCACAAAAATCCGTCTAACAATGTGGCAGCTAAAAAGTGGATCATCCAATGGAAGAGATAGGGAGGTATACTCCGTTGCGATTAATGAACATTATGCTGTTTTATATGCAAATAAATAATTGCTGTCGCACACTCTGAAGCTGTAATAGCAAAATCTGCATGATAGCAATAAAAATATATATTATTCAACGCACTTTTGTAGGATTAAATGCTAATAGTACGAATTAAACGAAACGGCGTGTACATTACTTGATTGTACACTAAAAATATAAAGATTATTATATTGTTATTTCAATTTTATGTAGATCGTCTTATCGATTACAAGAATGATTGAAGAAATTCTTGGAAACGCAGTTCGTGAATCCAGAATAAGTATTTTTTATCAAATTCAAATCAGATTCAATCAGATCAAAAATATCACTACCACTCAAGAAAACAGTATAACAATAGTGTGTAGACGGATAAATAAACGGTTTATTAGTGATTGCATTTTGTAGGACATAATAATATTATTAAAAAGCATAGTACGTATTCAAAGTGATCGTAAATACTAATGTAGTAATGGTGGTGTATTACATAAACCTGATTTATGTAACAGATTATTTGTTTAATCACATCTAGTAATATTACTAGAATTATGTCTTATACACATAAAGTAATCTATTATATTGTTTGTTATATCAATGATTTATTTATTTATTAATAACAATATTTAATATTTTATCAAGTAAATCAACGAATTAGTTTGAGCGTACTTTATCTTTGTCCTTCCTGAATTAGTGTACGGATACTGTTCGTGATTCGATATAAATTTGAGCATAAAATATCTATATGAACTTTGCGTACCTTACAAAATAACTTTTCAATAGAACTACTTCTTATAAAAATGTTTATTTCTATATATAGAAGTAGCATTTTGTATGTAGTTGGAAAGCGCACTTAAATTTTAACATAATAACTTACAGTATGCGGGCTACTATATTACGTTTATAAATTATGCTAGCGCCACTATAAAGGTACGCTATAAAAACAGTTAAATATGTATATGTATAGACCACTATTAGTAAGTCATAATTACTCACCAAGGAAAAACATAGAAAAAATTATTTTGCAAATTTAAAGTTGATGTAAGAAGATTGAATTATTTCATTGACATTATACACAGGACCAGTTCTTGCAGTTTTCGGTCGACAGAAGGTTAGTATTATTTATTCAATCACGGGCGTGTCCTCAACGTCGACGTATATATAATCCGAAAATACAATTGTCCAAACGTAGTCCGCATCAGTAAAGATTACAACACAGACCTAAATCAAAATGTTCAGTTTGGTGGTGTTGTCCGTTTGTTTAGCTTTTACAGCAGCCGCACCAAGTGTTGGCCATGATGTTGCATTCTACTCTGCACCCGTGGTTCATAGTGCTATAGTGTCAGCTCCTGTTATTCAACAAGTAGCCGTGCCTGTAGTAAAATCGACCGTTGTAGGAAGTGTACCATCATCAGTTACCCATACCAGCAGTTCAGTCGTTCATAGTGCCGCCCTTGCAGCACCTGTAGCTACTGCCGTAGTGGAAGACACTGCCGTTGTTGAAGCAGCACCAGTAGTTAAAGCTGCCGCTGTAGAACCAGCTCCAGTCGTTAAAGCTGCGGTAGTAGAAACTGCTCCAGTCCATCCAGTAGCAATATCTGCACCTGTTGTAAAATCTACCACCGTCGTAGGTTCCGTACCAACTTCAGTCAGCCACACTAGTAGTTCAGTTGTCCACTCAGTCGCAGCACCTGTTGTTAAAACAGTCGCTGCACCTGTTGTTGCTTTTGCTCCAGCTGTAGCTCCTGCAGTTGTTAGATCTGCCGCAGTGGTAGGGTCAGTTCCAGCCTCAGTTAGTCATACCAGCAGTTCAGTAGTTCATACTGCCGCTTATGCCACTCCAGCAGTCGCTGTTGCTCCTGCCGTAGTAAGATCAGCTGCAATTCACGCTGTACCCGTTGTACATAATGCACCGGTAATAGCTGCTCGTGCCGAAGAATGGTGGTAAAAGCTAAATAAATAAATTTTGATGTGTGTGCTATATTAGTTTGTAATTTTATATTCAATAAATTTAATTTATGCAAATGTATTTTTCGCTTTATTAGTTTTTATGAATCCTTATTTCCTGAGGTAGGTGTGAAAATCTAAAAACGCCATACAATAATAATTAATATATCTATTTTCTGACCTTTATGTATTTATCTTTTAATTCCTGAAATATTTCCACTTGTAGGTCAATAAAACAACAATTAATTAAATACCAATTTATTCCAGAACATATAATATTATGTTTTCGTTAAAAAGACTTCTTCAGATATTTAATATGTGCCAAATTACTAATAATATAAATAAAAATGGCCATGCCTATCAACAAAAATACCTAAAAAACAAAGAATTTATTGATATATCGAATTTTAATTACATTTTCAAGTAATAATGAAGCATATATTGATGTAATACAAGTATAAAAATTGAAATGATTTGAATTATTCGTATATCAATCTATTTTTTGTCAAGCTCTAACAATTCTGTTCAAGAACTAAGAAAAAACATGGCAAAAAAACCTAGTCAAGAGCTTAAAATTAATAAAATTCAGGCGTGAATTAAATTATTATAAATAGCACTTAAATTATCAATATTCGTTCTAAAATTTACCGCGTTTTCATCTTTTTTAATGTATATCATTTCGTAAATTAATATTTTTTCATAATTATTTTCCTTTTTTAAAATTTTAGTGTTTTGAAAATCAAAATTATGTTGTCTATTTTTAGAGTGCCTAGATAAAGCAGTTTCAGCGGTGAGGCTATGTGTTCCAGTATTGGTGATTATAAATTCGTTTCTTTAAATATTGTTTGGTTTGTCCGGCATAACATTTGTTACAATCTTTGCAATCCAATTTATAAACGACATTACTTTGATTGTCTTGTTTAATGGGTGTTTTTAAATTTGTGAATAAGTGTCTATTGTTGGTAGGTATGAAAGTTATGTGAATGTCTGATTTTTTTAATTCGTGTTTTATTGTGTCGCTTAAATTGTTTATATATGGTATAGTGTGGTATATATTATGATTTGATTTTGTACATGTGTTACATATTATATTTATTCTTTTTGTGATTAATTTATTATAAAATTCTTTAGGATAACTATTTTTTTTCAGTATTTTTTTAACTTTGCTTAAATTTTCTTTTCTAAAATCAGGGTGGGCTAATTTAATAGCATGATCTACTAAACTGTTAATTACGCTTTTTTTTTAATTTACTGAAGTGTTTTAAAAATAGTTTAAATGCCTACTACTACTAGTGTCTTTAATGTGCCAGTTTATTTTTATGTGTGTGTTATCAGGTGTTATCTTTACATTAAAAAAATTTATAGAATTTTGATTTTCTCTTTCGAAAGTGCCTAAATTTTAACCTATCATATTTGATAAATGTGTGCAGAACATGTTCGATTTTATCATTTGGTATGTAGCAAAATCCTAATTGTAATACCTACTATAATATAATAAGTAGAAATCCTGAAAGTAAAAGTTTCTTTACCTGATTCTCGGACATCAGGATCGCGGTGACAGCATGCTTGAATGCATAAAAGGGTAATAATTTTGTTTAAAATGAAAGGTTGTTTATTTGGAATATACAGGGCAATCCAAATTAAGTGTTCACCATTGATAACTTTGTTATTATTCAAGATACAAGACTGTTTAAATTAGCAAACTTGTACTACTTTTAACGCTCTTTAAGATGTAGGAATAAATAAAACAAATGCGCAGTGCGTTTTCGAGTTTTGCCGAAAAATATGTTTTTTCTCTAATGGAAACGCCTATATATTATATCATTTTCTGCTAGAACTTTAATTTTTAAACGAAAAATCTTATAAGACATTTTTTACTGCGATTAAAAATACTTGAGTTATAATGAATAAACGAAAACAGCTAAATAAGTTTTATAAACTTTATTTTATACATAAACTTATCATTAAAAGAAAATAAAAATTACTGATTTTTTCATATAAGATGTTCAAAAATACCACCTTGTTGTTCAATACATTTTTGTACACGCTTCCGAACTTCTCGAATTGCTTAGCTGTTTTTATTTAGTCGTTATAACTCAAGTATTTTGAATCCCAGTAAAAAATTTCTTATAAGATTTTTTGTTTAAATATTAAAGTTCTAGCAGAAAATGATATAAGATACAGGGGTTTCCATTTGAAAAAAAAATTTTTCGGCAAAACTCGAAAACGCGCTGCGCATTTGTTTTTTTATTCTTCCATCTTAAAGAGCGTTAAAAGTACTATAAGTTTGCTAATTTAAACAGTCTTGTATCTTTAATAATAACGAAGTTACCAATGGTGAACACTTAATTTGGATTGCCCTGTATATAAAACATCTCTTGAACTGCCGAGTTGAAATCCAGATATAAATATACAGGGTGTAATAATAGTGCGACATTCTTCCACATCTCCATTTTTATACAAAATATAGCAAATATTTTAATACAAAAGTTGTTCAGTTTTATGAAATTTGTAACGCAAAATTATTCTACATTATACACGGTGTTTAGTTTGACTGTAACAATCAGTATCTTTAAATTTTTAAATGGAACGCCCTATATATGATCACGTTTTTGAATTGCCTGAGGAATTTTAAGACAACTTTATACAGAATCATATTCAATTATTTTCATTAGTTTACAAGATATTGACATTTATTCGAATATTTTGACATTTTGCTCTCTTCAGAAAAATGCCGTTATTTCGATAACGGAAGAATGTAACATTATGAAACTTGACATAACGTTGGAAGCATCTCCTATGATGACAATAAACAGATGTAGACTTAAATACGTTATACAGAGTGCTCTAGAAATCGGTGTCTTTTTTTGAAACACGATATTTTTATGGGTTAGTTGAAAGCGAAATTTAATTATCTATTAGTTTGAATAAAGCATGTATCTAGTTAAAATTAATGGTTTTAGAGATATTGCTACTGAACGACATCCCGCTTTTTAGCGGAGATGAACTGTAAAGAGCGGCGAACTCCCTACAAAACCGCAAGGCACCTGGACCCGACGGAATTCCAACAGAAGCTCTTAAGATTGTGGCGCGCGTCTGCCCAGATCTGCTTCTGAACATGTACAACCGCTGTTTAACAGAAGGAGCGTTCTGCAAGAGATGGAGGGTACAGCGACTAGTGCTGATAAGCAAAGGCAAGGGCAATCTGACCACGGCATCGGCATACAGACCGCTATGTATGCTAGACACGGCTGGAAAGCTACTAGAAAGACTGCTCAAAACACGACTGGAGAGCAGCATAGACGACGCGGGAGGCCTGTCCGAGAGACAGCATGGCTTCAGGAAGCGACACTCCACCGTCGGCGCCGTAGCGCAAGTAGTGGAGACCTTCGAAGCCGCTCAACGGGGAAATCATTACTCGAAACCCCTGGTGATGCTCGTCACATTGGACGTAAGAAACGCCTTCAACTCGGCGAGATGGGACGTCATGTTGGACGCCCTGCAGAACACGTTCGACACGCCATCCTATTTACTTAGGATGATACGCAGCTACATTAGCTGCGTACAGCTTACAGGAAGCTGGTCTACGACACAGCAGGCGGGCCGTGCACGAAGAAGATAACAGCGGGAGCGGCGCAGGGTTCCATACTCGGCTCCGACTTATGGAATATGTCCTACGACGGGATCCTCCGAATGGAGCTGCCGCAACGTAGCGGCAGTCATCCTTGCACGTGACGAGGCGGATGCCCAGAGAAGGCTCAACCAGGTAATGAGAAGAGTCACCACATGGATGGACGAACACGGCCTGACCCTGGCAACGGAGAAGACCGATGTTGTTCTACTGACCAGGAGAAGAATCCCTAGGGAGATCGAGATGACGGTGGATACGGAAGTCATAACTACTGTAACTTCCGTGAAGTACCTCGGACTGCGGTTCGACAGCAAGATGATCTTCTGGCAACAGATCCAGTCGTCGAGCGATAAGGCCGCTAAGGTAACGACGACGCTGAGCCGACTAATGGCCAACGTAGGAGGACCGACGGCGAGTAAACGCCGGCTTCTAATGACCGGGGACGGGTCTCGTCCCTGATGGTGTGTGAAGGCATTTTTCCTCACTTAAAAAAAAAAAATTAGAAGAATCATTGATAAAGACTGGCGGGTCTTTGTTCACGATTTGTTACGGAATCAAAGAAATTACAAAAAGAGCAGCAATACAGAAGAACAGGAATATGAAAATCAATTAAAAACAATAAGATGCAACCTTACTGAGCATTGCTGGATGTATCATATGTTCTAAAACACTAACGTTCAGAGAAAACAATTAGTGTAATAACTTTACACGCCCTTGAGTTATTAATAAACATACAAAATAAGATATAACACATCGACAAAACGCAGTAATAATTCTGTTTGTAACTCTATTATTTTCACCGAGCTGGTGGTCTAGTAACTAGCGCACTTGCTTCGTAGTTTAGCGGTACCGGGTCCCAAACCCAGCATTTTCTTTTCGAATTTGAATTTCTAGTTTTCCAAATTCTACGACAAAAACGGAGAGGTAAGATCTTAAATCGATCCACAGCCGTAGGGCGTAATAAAAATAGACAACGCTACCCCGTGTAATTGAGGTAAGCTGTTGGAGGATGCAAGGCATGAATTATTATTATTAAAAATAGTTAATTATTGAAAATTATTGTTGAGCTGTTCTACACGCAAAAAGAAAGCATTTTAAACAAAGAAAAAATATTCTTTTGTCAGATATTTATGTAATTTAATACTTATAAGCCAAAAAAGTTTAATCCAGACAGAAAGAGTCTTCAATTAACAAATTATATATATTTACTTGTTTTTATCAAACAAACTGTTTATTATCAAATATGATATGCATCTCTAATAACAACGTATAAAAAAAGTCTCTTTGAATTAATAAAAGAGTATTTTTATAGACTACTAACTTTCTGTCTGCGCTTTCACTGTCGTAGACTACAAGAGTTGACAAATTTTTGAAAAAAGTGACCGCCATTTTTTTTTATTTGATGATCATTGTTCTACTATAGTACTAAGTACTGATAACTGTAAATACGTTCATGTCTTGTTTTCTCAATAGAAGGTCAACCGAACGATCGTCAAAGTTACAACAACTAAAGGAGATCTTACCAAGTACACATGTGTTCAGTTGTGTTTACTCCTTGAACAATAACTGTGGTCGGTGCAACCTTTTTACTACAAATTTATTGTGTCCTCTACCACTACAGTTTTCTTAGTTAAGCGAGGACTGTAACTGCATATCGCAGAGGAACTGCTTATACTGCACTTAGAGTTACATAAGTATTTCGGGAAGTAACTCTAAAACGAATACAGTTACATTATACTTTCAAAGTAACTAGTTACAGTTACAAGTACCTATCCGAAATAGTGTGTCTAGTAAAAATGTTAATTACATTTACCTGTAACTGGCACAGTTCTGATGGAGAATAAATTCTATAAGAGCACGATTAAGTCTGTCGAATGTTTTGGAAAAATCCAGAAGCAGTAATCATGTCAGAATTGGCTACTGTAATAGTATCATCAGTAATATTAACAGGGCGACTAAGCCTCGACATAAATTTGGACCGAATACCAGGAAGTATGCTAAAGTTAGCAACGTGAAAACCTAATTGTTTTTTCATTATTTCTTCCGACACCTTCGACAAAAGGGGCAAGTTAATAATAGGGTATAAACTTATTAGGGCATCGGAAAGCAATGAAAGAAGTAAACCATTGCACAAGCAAGACCTAAATATACGAGTTACAATAGGTACCAGAGTAGGACAATAAGGAGCTATCACTTTTAAACATATACGGTCAATGCTACAGGAATCAGCGGACATCTTATCAATAATATCATTTACATCAAAGTCAGAAATTTTTGTAAAGCTAAAAATATTTATTGCATTGTTTTCATAAAAATTTAGTGTTGTTTGATTCAAGTGAGAACTTAAACTAGAACTGTAAGTAAAATACGCATTCAATTCACCTAAATTTATAAAATGATCGGCAATAAGAACAGGAGTTCTGCTAGGTATATCTAGATCAAGCATGTTGTTCCACAAGGTTTTGTGGTTAAAAATGACTAATCTATATTCAATAAAAGCTTTTTTCTCATTCAATTGCAAAATACATAAAACTTCGTTAAGTTTTGCATTCGTTCCAACTACAACTCCAACTATATATAGAGTAGCAAAAGCCTGGCAATTAGATATTTTGATAAAAGGGGTAATGAATCGGAATTCCGCATTGTTTAGAGGAATTTATGTGACGTCAGTGTTTAGCCCATCATCGCCATCTTCATATTTTTTAAAAAGTATCATAGGTTGAGTGATCTACATATTACAGAAGAACTTGTTGGTTCCATTTTTCAAAAATACTACCAAATCACTGTTTTGTCTATTAATTTTCTCGTGTACGTTTTACCAAAACTCGAATCCTTGATTAAAATCATCTTCAGCTAATTCTTGGTACACTAAACACTTTAACCCACTAAACACCACCAACAACAAGTTTTAACTAAAACACCGACGCGTTTCAACAGCAATGCTGTCATTATCAAGCTGAGAATAAAACCAAATGAAAAACTACAAAAACAGGTAATCTAAATGTTATGCATGGTCAATCCGACACTCATCATTAATTTCCGATTAACGAAAACAATGACGAATGCGGGATAGGGCCGTTGTCACAGTTCATTACACTTATTTTGATATATTTATAAACTTTCGAAAACATTTAGAAACTTACAATTGATTATTTGTCTAATTAATTTAACATTCGTATGATCGATGTTGTCATCTGTTTCAAAAATGTGTTGGGCAACGCTCGATTTCTCAATTCTATTAAATCTAAGATTACCCATATGCTCTTTAAATCTAGTTGAGACTACTCTCCTGGTTTGCCCAATATATTTTCGATTACAATCTTTACAATTGATTTCGTAAATACCTGACTTTTCTAGAGGTTGTATTTTATCTTTAGGGTTACCGATGAGTCTTCATAAAATAGTCCCAGAACTCTAAACTATTCTGAGATCTAGCTCTTTGAAGATTTTACTCAAACCTTTAGTGATAAAGGGAGCGTAAGGGAGGGTCACAACGGGTAAAGCTTTAACATCCTCTCGAAAAGTCGTAGATTCTTTCACAGTTTTTTTATAATTAAACTTCCTAATTAACTTATAGATATGCTGAGGCTGGAAACCATTACACTTGGCCGTATCTTTTATAATTTTAAGCTCTTTCTCATACCTCGCTTTGTTCAAGGGAAAAATGAGAAGTCTGTGGACCAAAAAATTCAGGCTTGCCATTGTGTGTTGAACACAATGATGGGAATCTGAAGGAATGCAGCGGAGTATACTGGTTTCCTTTCTATAGACGTCAAACTCTAATCTATTGTTATTTCTAATCACTAAAGTATCTAGAAAGGGCAGCTGACCGTTTTCTGCTCTTTCACAAGTGAACTTTATGGTTTCGAACCGATTATTTAATCTATTGAGAAAATCGTCAATATTACATTTTTTAGTATCAAATATAGCGAAAAAGTCATCCACATACCTCAACCAAACCCTAGGAAAGCATTCGCTCTCAGATTCTAAGTCCTTTTCAAAACAGCTCATGAAAAGGTTAGCCAAAAAGGGCGACAAGGAGTCTCCCATTGCCGTTCCTTCCAGCTGTTCATAAAAACTTCCGTTGAATTGAAAAATGTTCTGTTTCATATAAATGTCAGTTAAGCGAATATATTCCTGGACACATTGTTGAGTCAAACTATTTTGAAGCAACAAGTCCTAGAGGTATGTCAAGGTGTCTGGAATCGGTACACTAGGAAAGAGAGAACTAACATCAAATGAAATCAATATTTCACCCTCCAGCAACTGAATATTTTGAGTTTCTTTAATAAATTCTAACGATTTTTTTACTGCAAAATGTTGCTGTATAGACACATTATTAAATTCATTGGTCAGCCATTTGGAAACCTTATAAGTCAGCCTTACCGACTTGCCAGGTTTGTGAATTTTAGGTAAACAATATAATTTAGGGATAACAGGATTGGAAACATGTAGCTTACGTCTAACATCGGCAGTAACAAGGTTGTTACAAGCTTTAAATACATTGTTGACGTCTCTAATCATTTTCGGTAAAGGATTTTTTGAAATTGACTTATAAGGACCACTACTCAACAGGTCATTAACCCGATCATAGTAGTCCTCTTTATCTAAAATAACAACTTTGTTCCCTTTGTCAGCTTTCAAATAAAAACAATCTTTTTTCCTTGGTGCAAGATATTTAAATTTTAAAATTTACTCTTAATTAACTATTTACCCAGATTTTTTATTTGATATATTTATTTAGTCATTAGATGTCTATCTAACAGATTAGTAAGCATTGTCTTGTGGTATCTGTCATTGAGTTTATTACAAATTTGAGTTCTGATTTCCCCTTTATTTGTTAATTTTTTGTTGTACAATATATAGTTACAAATTGTTTTGCAAGGAAAACTTATTATCGATGTAAAACTTGCTGATTTACTAATAATTTAATTAATTCGACCGTTTTACAGAAACTTTTACCTAGTAGTAGTTTTTGGGATAGATTTATTTAGTTGTAACATATCTTTTATTTTCGAATTGAGTTGAATTAGTAAATTGCGTAAAAGCTTATTTTTCAACGGACATCAAAATAACTAAAACTATCAGTACATTCTCATATATTTTTCATTTTACTATGCATCCGGTTTACGAAGTTAACACCTCTGGATTACTAAAGAGCACTGTTATTGGTTACAACTGATTTTGGAGCAAAGGCTTACGAAATATATCTTCCTCTCATTAAGATAATAATTCAATTTGTATTTTGCTCTTAAATTGTGTTATAACTTTTATATATATAACGGGTCGATGGCCGCAGTGGTTAGGCGGCTGACTATTGTTGTGAGAGGACGATAGGTGCCGGGGTTCAATTCTCTGGAGGGACGGTGACATTTTTTCAGAGAGTTTAATCCCGGATCGACTTGCCATTCGCTTTCCGGGAGCAAAGTGATTAACAGCGCGGCATCATAAAAGGCGATATGATGCTGTCACAAAGCCATTTAAACACAACTTACACACACTAAACTACACCGCAAGAGTTGCAGTGATAGCCAGACAAGTAATACCGCTTACGGAGACACTGCAACTAAGCACCCACCACACATTAAAAAAATATATATAATAAAACATCAATCACTACCCACACATAAATATTCTTCTATAACATAGTAAGTAATGTAAATGCCTATTATTTATTACAATTATTGATAGTGATAACAAAGTACAGTAGGAAATGTAGGAAAGTCGTTTATTTATTGACTTCAGTTTGTTGGAACGTCTAATAAATAATGAACAAAAATAATAAATATGTCATTCTTGATTAATATACATATGTATATGAATTTAAATGGAATAGATAAGTACCTAATTAGGTACTACAATTCATCTATATATAATGGTTTTTCATATGTATCCATATCTTCCAATGAATTAATTTGGATTGGATGTTGACTTAATCACATCCACCTACCTTCAGTAATAGAAAAATAATTTGAAGATTAGTATTAATATAAATATGCTTTGTAGACTTCCTGCGAAAAAAAGCCCGCAAGATATTAAAGAACATTATATGATCAATTATGTAATTCTTGAATCATTGTAATGTGATTTTGGCTTATTTTTAATTTCTATAAACATAGAACGCCGGCAAATATTTCTTAACAAAAATTCTCCATATTTTAGTTTAGAATGTCAATTGATTGGATATTATGCAAAATAAAAGTATATTTAAATAATTTAGAATTTTATTTACAAAAGTTTGGTGACAGTTCTTTCATTTGGTACTTTGAGTAAATTCAATTTTATTAATAATAATGACTGCTATGACCTGCAAATAATGGAGCTGCGTGAGAAAGAGTGATAGCTGGAGCAGCATGTGAAGCAACTACAGCTGGGGCAGCAAAGGCAGCACTATGTACTATGGAATTGCTGGTATGACTAACGGACGTTGGTACGCTTCCTACAACGGCTGGTGCTACTGCGGTTACGGTTGGAGCGTGGGCTGCAAGAACGGTTGGTGCGGCTACTACAGCTGGGGCAGCAGCAACAATTGGGGCGGCTATAGCGGCACTGTGCACAACTGAGCTACTGCTATGACTAACAGAGGTCGGCACACTACCTACTACGACACTAGTAGCAACTATGCCTGGTGCATGGAGGTAACCAGGTCTGGCAGCAGCAAGAGCCAAAAGAGCGGACAACACCACCAATTTGAACATTTTCGTGTAGGTCTGTGTTGTTTCGTCAACTGAAGTAGACTGTATTAAATGAGGGGTCAATCAAGGTTTATATACTGATGTGGTTGTTATGTGTTTCCTCGACCCTACTACTAGTGCAGTCGATTGTTAAGTATGCTCTCTTATTATTCAATGTCACCCATACGAATCTATATAAGAAGTAGTGATACTTTTGTTTATTAATATATTAGAATGCGAAAAAATTGTAACTTTTCGGATAGTTTGTAATAATCTAGTATTATGTAGATAAGAATTTGTTAAAAAGTAAATGTTCTATATTGAGAAATAGAATTATTAAGATTATAGATGTATGTATGTATGTATGTAGTAGGTACATTATGTAAATGAAACAAAAAAGTAGAAAAGTAAACAAACGCAGTTTAAGTATATTACTTAATAATTATAATTAACTGAAATAATAGTATAAACAATAGTTAATGCAAGAGGTCATAAGCACATTATAATCAAACTTGCCGATTCTTCATATTTTCTGATATTAAGTCTACATGCAATCTAAAACACAGTCATTTCCTATGAAGGTTAAACATCAATCTACAATAAGAGTTTCGAAGTTTCTGAATTCGAGATTTGTCACGTAAGAAACCAGCGTGCATAAACAAGCGTAAATAAACTGAGAGTTGAAAATAAAATTATACTTTGGAAAGAATTCAAAGAGTATGTAATATACATAATTAAGGGGATTTTTATTGTTATATTTTTATGATTATAGTATAATAAAGTACTAACGTGACGCCTTGAATTAACTAATAAGTAAAGAGCAGATAAGCAGTAGGGTTATAGTACATAGTGGAGACATTTTGTAAAATGTGTATACATTATCAAAAATGTATCATTACGTTTTAGGTATGAAACATGTCAAAAGAAGAAATAATGCACTCTAAGATAAACTATATTTTACTCTATTATCGCATATTTACACTATAAAAACAAATCTCATTTAAAAATCTTGTAAGCTTTGCTTTAAACTCCCTCGAAGGATCATGTGAGATATTTTGTTGTGTCTTTAGAATTTGTGTTACAATATTTCTATCATAACAAAGCTTGGCTGGTAAGTACATCTGTACTGATTAAACGCTTCGGAACACATTTCACGTTTTTTTAACTTAAATCACACGTTTAATGCATTAAATATTTCTGTGTTTAACTTGTTATTCTCTTTAGGTGTTATCACCATTAAAGTATCATTGTGAACATGTTAAACAAATGGTTCGTTATTAGCGGTAGGTCATTGGTGTATATCAGAAACATAAATGGACCTAGTATAGAGCCCGGTGGCAATCCTCTAACTGACTGTAAACTGTGTGACTGTATAGTTGCAACTTTCGCATGTACGGCTCGGTTTTGTATCCTATCTGTTAGATAAGAGCGCTACTCTTCTAAATCCCATGAGTTCTAGCTTCCTTAACAGAATTTTGTAATGTGCACTATCGAACGCTGTTGAGGAAGTATTGTAGCCTTATTAATAGTGCTTTCTCAACTATTTGGGCAATAATTGAATACATGAATAAATATGAGAACTTAATAAATGTGGAGCTACCGATTCCTGGAAACTGAGGCTTGTTTAAAGGCTCGTCCATTTTCAACATACACTAGCAATTGTCGTCTTAACTAGATAGGAGAATTTATTGGTTTTTATACATACTCGGAAAAAGAGTTTAATTACCTTGTTACCATTGAAATACGTGTCGTGAATTATTATTATTTTTTTTTTAATGTGTGATGGGTGCTTAGTTGCAGTGATTCCGTAAGCTATATTCTGGCTAGCACTGCAACTCTCGCGGTGTAGTTTTGTGTGTGTAAATTGTATTCAAATGGCTTTGTGACAGCATAACCACTGCGGCTATCGACCCGAAGTGTTCTAGTGACTGATTGGGTAGTCGATTAAGTAATCGAAACATTATAAACAATTAATCAGTTTTAAATGGTGAACGTATTATTGATTTCATTACGCACCTAGCTTGAATAACAAAATTTAATTATGCACCCGTTGTAAGCGTCGACGTAAAAAGAAGTTTCTTCGTTTAGAAGAAACACGCTAGGTAGTACAAAACACAATCTGGAACAGTATCCAATAAAATTAACTGGTTTCAGGATTAGTAGTTTTTCAAAATTATTTGTATACTCCTTTAAAGCGTGAATAATTAGGTAATATTCATGGTAAATATTTTAAACTTTTTGATCCTTTAGTGTGTGGTAACTACTAATAAAAGGAATAAAGAAAATCTTATATCAGTGCGAAGTGAGAAGAGTGGTCTTGTACATACGATTGAGAAAGAATCTATGATATAACGTACCTTTTATAAAGTAATAGGGTAGTGGGTAGTATTGTTAAAAAGATAGTGTAAACCTAAGTAAGAAGTATGGTTACATAAACAACATAATTTGTATTATTCCCTACTGTAAATCATTTAGAATTTTTTTGACAAGAACTTTTGTTCAACCAGTTGATTTTCTCTTGCATACACAATTATAATGTTCAAAGTGCAAAACAATTCCCTTATGTTACACAAACATTTCATGTAATATGCGTGCATTACGAAAATCTTTTTCAAACTGTTAAATAGGTATCAAGTATGATTTGACAAGTATGATTGCATTAAGTATGACCCAGATTTGATTCTCATTACATACACCCCTTCGATAATAAACTTTCAAAATGAATGCCTTTTGCTCCTCTGATAAAGCCATGTTACCTCTAATAAACAAAATGACCTGTACAATATAAATTTTAACGTTTTATTGTCCTTTTGAACCTTTTTTTTTGACGGAACTTCAATACTTCTTGTTTTGAAAAAAAGTAATGAAATTTAATTAAAAAAATACATATAAAAACTGAATAACACATAATAAATTTATATTTATAACTAAACATGGCCTATGCTTACCACATGGTAGCAGATATTTCGGGCGTTATCGGCTTTGCATTTGTGTCGTATATAAATATGCTACAATCTATGAGCTTACTTAATCGTCCAATGGTGACTACAGTCCGTAAATTTTTTCTTATAATTTAAATTGAATACAAAATTGCATGCGCAAGTCACTGGCATGTGTAGCGAATTCTCCAAGTTTATTCATAATAAAAACACAACACCATATACCTCTAAATGCCAGCTAACGATGAAATACTATTTGATAGCTCTTTGGTCTTTTAGACCAAGTTAAAAATATAAAGCAGTAAATGTAATTTATCTTCAATTTTTTCCTTCTCAGTCTATACAATATTCTTAATGGAAATATTGTCATATGTTTGATTGAAAATTTCTCTTCTTGAAATGAATAATACTAGTTCATTTAAAATTATTTTTCAAACAAATTGGTATCTTGGCTTTGATATACTTTTCTATGTGTAGCTAACCGTAAATAAGAAACTGACTTAAGGAATTATTTGGAAAACTTTACCTACTGAGTTATTTTCTCTGCGTTAAGACTTAAATTAGTATCTTATGTAAATCTTTGTCCATGCATTTCATTCTTTGGATCCTAAAGTGGTACACAGAATGAGGCTAAATTGTCACGAAATATTTGGACGACAAACGCGCTTAGCTGCTTTTAAAACATGTAAGATCATTTGGAACGCCCAAAACTACTACTACATCTCTTAAGCTGCATTTAAATTAAAGCGAAGACAAGCAAGCAGACGAACGAACGAATTCGTAGAAATTCGTCTATTTCTATGTTCTCTGCATATTTTAATTGAACCAATTCGAATTCGTTTCCTCGCTTATATTCTCTCTAATTTTAATGCAACTTTAGAGGAGTACCAGCAACTCAAAGAATCACGGCTCACACTCGCGATAGAATACTGAATTATAATATTTTTCAAATTAAATGTGTGCTTAGTAACATACATTCATACTAATGAGCTTCGTAGGACAATTAATTTATAAAAGCAATTACAATTAAATATAATAGGGCTTCCGGGTTTTCGGTCTAGTTACACTTGTTAGCAGTGTACCACCATCATTAATGAGAGAAGAAAAATGTTGTGTTGACTTATAACGTAAGATAAAATGTTTGGTTGAAATTGATAAGATTGAAGGAACTCCACATATCAACATATTTTTTTTGCTTTGCTATCTAAATAAATTTGGAAACAAAATTAATTCATTACCCATTAAAATTCTATTGAAGTATTCTGCATCTCACAAAAAATTATTTCTAATTTTAGAAAAGCAGGTACTATTATATAAAACGCAAATTACGCACTTATTCATGAATTCGATTGTATTTTGAGAAAGAAAGTGCTCACATGACTAGCATATAAAATGAGATTGAACGTTCATATTACGGAAGGCAGTTGTTTTTATTTTTGATTTTACTGTAATTTCGTACTTTACCTAATCAAAAACAGTTTCAAGTTTTATTCAGTTCTTGTGAATGTGTGTATTCTAGATTTGTGTTAATTAAGAAAGACTAAGAAACGTCGATGTAATTCCTTTTTCTGTTAATTGCTTGTTAAACTTTAAATTTGCACGAATGATGTCATCCCGTAATATTAATTAGTTCAGCGTTTTATTGTAGTTTATATTTAAACTATATTCAGAAAATCTAAAAATAGAGTATAGTGTAAGAAAAGCAGCCGCATTGCAAATGTCAAATTTTTTAACTTAAAGGTCATATCTAATTCGTCTATAACTATATTTCGTGATATGAAAACGAAATAGATATTCAATTTTCCATCATATAAAAATTTATTACATCGTTACATAATGGATAAAGTTACCAAGTAAAGTTGTGATCCTTTTTCTAAAAAAGAGTTGGTGCATTTATAAAAAAAGTTTCATTTTAATATTTTGTCATTCTATTTTTGTGTTTATTAATATCTTTCCTGCAACGCATTCTTATTAAGTTTAGTTACATAACATTTTACGACGATGCTTACGATAAACTTCACGCTTCAAATGATATAAGATATTTGTTGTCAATTAACCTATAAGAAAACTGTAACCTAAAACGTGTGTACACTTAATATGTATTCTATTTCTTACAGTTGTTACAACATTTAAATGAAGTAAGTGGGTCACTGATCTGGTTTGAACGGTTTTAAGATCATTGTATAATGTATTAGAGCAGAATATTTTGTTAAAGATATCTGTGCCTAAAGTGTTTCATAAGTTAAATGAAATTTATTGTACTAAATATAAACTTAGCTTAACTAATAATTAATACAAAATCTTTTCTTATTACTTTTAGTCGTTTCCGGGCCTTCTAGTTTCCTTTTATATCGAAATACCCAGAAATCTAGAATTTAGAGCATTCTGTGAGCTTGTACCTTCTTGGCACACAATATTCAAACATTTTAATGAAAATTAGTTTATCATGCTGCAACCACATGCGTGTAGGTTTATCATATTTCATCAGACTATCTATGTAGGGATGATAGTAATTTGTAGCAACTCGTATACAAAGATGAAGCTACATATACCTACATATATACTGTCTATATAAACATAGACATATGTAGGTAACGATAAACAAATTCTTTTACAAAGCATAATAATACCAAACATGATATTTGAAAACCAAACTCGGGAAGTAGGACACTAAACACTTCAACCCACAAAACAACAAAAAACTTTTTACTAAAAAACCGACGCGTTTCGACACCAAAGTTATCATTATCAAAGCGATAATAAAAACAGTATTTATTTAAAATGCGTCGGTTTTTAGTAAAAAGTTTTTTTGGTGTTTTGTGGGTTGAAGTGTTTACTGTTCTACTTCTGTACCCAGAGATCCAGTCAGACGCCTCAGGAAGTAGGGATCGAACCAGGTATTCTACTAGCTGCTAGATCAGTAGCTTTCTATACGAAAATCTGAAAGCTAGCATAATAAATTGGGAACAGTTCCTAATTTCAATGAACGAAAACAATGGAAATAATAAATGGAGAAAACAAGTGATATATTTTAACTAACAATTATTACCAGAGAACTACAGGTAATACATGCACAATATTTTGATACAGATTTATGAAATTAGTAATATTTTCTGCGTTATTATCATCCATATTCTATATATTTATTGTTATGCCTTGTTGCATTTCCACCATGCCCAGTCTCATGGAATATCTTCATAATTTGGTGTTCTGTTCTTCACGTACGCTTCATAAAATATAGATTTACATAGATGTAGTACTGTAAAAAATTGCTTGGAAACTTCACTAGTCGTGACCGTAGGACATTGTGTCTTTGTTTATAAAATCTTCATTGAAACGGATTGTTCCCTAGTGCTTACAGACCGTCAATTCCGAAGCCATTTTAATGTTCATCGTCGTGGTCATATAACTAAACGGGATACCATTATGAAGACCATGGACTGATTGGGGAGTGGATCGAACTGTATGAACCCTTAACATTAAAAGGGCGTGACAACTGATGGCAAATAGCCCTTATCGCTCTTCGGATATCCGACAGAATCTTATACTTGGACCCTCATTTGCACCCATATAAGATTATCGATTCAGAACGATTTCGCGACACGACTCAGGTTTACAGAAAGTACCTATGTTAGAACTGTTGACGACACCCACTTCCTTTTATTGGGTGCGGTAAACAAAGAGAATAGAGAGAACATAAACTGAATTTACAGCTTCTGCACAGTGTGGCGTAGCATACCTTGAAGTTGCATTATTGGACCTTATTTTTTCGAGAAAATGACTCTTAACACAGCTATCTAGTCATGTTGCGTAATTATATTCTGCGAAAGTTAAGAAGACAACGTATTAACCTCGACAAAGTTTAGTTTCAACAAAATGGAACAACCGTCCATACAGCAAGATCAAGGACCTTTTAAGGCAGCATTTCCCTGGATGTCTCATTTCACTGCGCAGGGATGTGTAACGGTTTCCACGTACACCAGACCTTTCACCTTGTGACTACTTTTTACGGGGCTACTTAAAAGCACAAACTACATACTTAAAAGCTCAAGTTTACGCAGCCAAAATCATGTACTTGCAGTTCTTTCTGAAACCACAACGCGAAAGAGAGTTCCTCCTCTCATGTTTGAAAGGACTATGGATAATTTCACCACCAGTTTACAAGAATGCATCAACAAAAATGGACGCTACCTAAATAATGTAATTTTTCGCAACTGATTATTTTATTACGCAAATGCCAGTGCAACAGGTCTATCAGAAATGTTTAAAAATAATAAGTTTTCATCTACAATTGATAATTGTAAAAAAAACACCGTACTTTCTTGCTGGAGCTTGAACTACCAACAAATAAAATTATTGTTAATTACTTGGCAATACAAAGTATTTATTATGATATTTCATGCATTCAAATTTAGGTAATATATTGAAAAATACCAGTAAACAGCATAAGGTAAAAATATATGATACTCTTACACTGTTTGTACCACTCAACAAGACACAAAATATAATATACATATCATTAAGAACGGCATCAAATTATTAAGTATTGATTTAGCTTTAATGTGTACATTTAAGATATATGTATGTATGATTTTTATTCGCGAAACTTACAAGTCTAGAATTATCTTTAAAACACATGTGCAGAGCAGGTGTTTGTCAATCCCTGATGTCTCGGAATAAATCAAACGGCTACAATTCGCCGAATCAGCATGGACATATCATTAAGAACGATGTGGATATCAACTCTTGTCACTTTGCCGTGTTACTATGCATATCGAGAATTTGTTATTTATATAATATACAAATATATAAATATAATATTTCCAATTATTTTAATTTGGAATAAACATGGGAAAATGCAAAAGTTGCGATCCTACCATGAGAAAATGTATTCTTAAGTTATAAGACAGAAAATGGTCATATAAAAAATAGCAGAGCATTAGCAGTGTTAAAACATAATGGCATTTCATGTTGTCAACCACTATAAGTTATATAATACTACCTAGAATATAAAAAGAAAACAGAAACCCAGAAAAACTACTGCTAAGACTGACGCAAGAATTGCACGCTTAGCAAAGAGAAATCTTCGACTAAGATCTAACGCAATAAGGTAAGAAATATCTGCAGAAGCTGGTTCTGGGGTGTCAGCAAGAACTATTAGACGTCGTTTATATGAAGCGCAATAGTTCGGAAGAGTGGCGCGCAAGAAACCTTTGTTTAACAAGCGTAATCGAAAGGCACGAATACAATTTGCAACAATTCATAGATAATGGACTATTAACCAATGGAAGCATGTACTCTGATCCCACGAAACCAAAATTAATCGATTTCGACCTGATGGCAGACAATACGTAGGTACACGAAGCCCAAAAAGTCCGTGGACGCGGCAGATAGGCGAGCATTGCCGAACGTATTGCTGTTCCTCTCCAACCTCCTCGCCAATGTTCGCGTCGTTTACATCCCTGAAATGCAATACGGCACTTCGTTTCGTTGTAGTATGTTTTGATTCGGTGACAACAGAAGACGTTACGTTGCCGGTCTTAAATACTCTTATGTATAATTCTTTTATATACATATCATCTGTATTTTTCTGTACGAATAAATAGCGCATATAAAGATATAAATTTATAGGAATACAAGATTTATAAAATGTATATCAAAATACAGAAACAGGATATCTTCTGAAATATAATTACTTAATATACATATACCGGGTGTTCCAAAATTTCCAAAGGCTGTAATATCTTTATGTACCATCTGATTTTAATGATCTATATATGAACCTGTAGGGTTTCGTAAAGACTACAAACCGCAATGCAAATTATCTGTTTGTCAGATATAATTCTCGAGAAACGTTATTCAACTTTTTTTTCAAATTGCACTATATATATTTTTTTGATTTTTATAAAAGAATATTTTCTAGCGATTCGAATAATGTCATGAAAACATACACTTAAATAAGGAATAATGCAAGAAAAGTAAGTTTTTGCAAATTTTTATATGGCAAAACTAACAGTAGGTCATGAATTGGAGTACGCAATTAAACAATCACGTCTTTTTTATTCATAATTATGAAAAATACAGACAATAAAATAAACACTTTTGTTGTTTAGATCAGACAAAATAATCAAATGAAAAAATCCAAAACACTATCCTATAAATACTGCTCCAGCAGCTCCATCTTGTTAGAAGTAAATTTGTGCGTGTTGAGCAATCGACAATTTTTCTAGATTATCCACTATTTCTTCGAGTAATGTATAATATCTTTCTTGATTGAGGTTACCGTTAATAAAATTTGGTCCAATTATTCTAGAATCTAAAATTCCACACCAAACATTTAAAAAGAACCTTCTCTGGATATTATTTTCAATAAGGAATCTAGGATTGTCATTGCTCCAATACCTATGATTGTTTCTATTGAATATACCATTATTCGTGAAAGTACACTGCTCATTCGACCAGAGAATTTTAGAATAAAATAGGGGATCTTCTCGTAATTTATTTAAATAAAAATTACAAAATAGCATTCTTCGTGGATAATCGTCTTCCAGCAAATGA
This sequence comes from Holotrichia oblita, assembly GCA_023690525.1. Taxonomy (NCBI): domain Eukaryota; kingdom Metazoa; phylum Arthropoda; class Insecta; order Coleoptera; family Scarabaeidae; genus Holotrichia; species Holotrichia oblita. The sequence goes on along the minus strand of CM043015.1, from coordinate 87,317,337 downwards.
TGGATCCGTTGAGGTTTGTACGGTTTTATGTTTTTTTTTTCAAAATAGAATGTACTGTTGTACTGGAAGATCCAATGTTGTTAGCAATCTCTCTAACAGACGTCTTAGGATTTTCCGCAACCATCAATAAAACGTTTAAATCTAAATTTTCATCTGTAGTTCGTACTTCTTTTTTTGGCTTTTTAAAAGATCCGTACATCCTCAAATTGGTTTCCAGTCGTGCAAATTTCTTGTGATATGGTGATTCCTTATCAGGGAAACGTTTCTGATTCCGCGACACTTGATCGAACGCAATATGTATAACTTTGTACTTGTATGGACTAGCAAATGTTATTATAAGCACGTATTCTTAATGTGAACGAAAAATATAAATTGTAGCAGTACTAAAAATTTTTATTGAAATGAAAATTGGTGCGATATTTGATTGAACGCACCAAATGAAAAACAACAAAATCGTGCTGAAAAAATTATTGAATAATGTGCATGGCTACCATGCTTCTAACATTCTTTTTGGTAAAGATTCACACAATTTTTTAATATACATATTCTAATGGAATTTCATCCCAAGCTTCCCTTATTCTTTCTTTCAACTGTTTCTTATTGGTAAACTGCTTGCCACCACTGTAAATTTTGAGAGACAGCCATCCCCACACATTTTCTATAATGTTTAAATTTGAGGATAACGCCAGCAATAGTGTTGTTTCGGTGCCTTTAAACCATTGTTACACAGCCCGGGCGGTATGCGTTGGTGCATAATCCTGTTGAAAAATGTAGCTGTCGGTGTGTAATTTAATTTGTATAACCTCTCTCGCTTGTTGCATGATCTCTAGGTACTTTTACGCATTCAGAGACCCTTCAATAAAAATTAAATCGACGGCCCCAGAATACGAAATTGCGCCTCCTCCACCTTGAGGTCTCCGTGATATAATCGTAGATTCCTTCCTTAGATCATGCCAGCAATAGTGAAAAACATCCGGGCCATCCATGCTAAATCGTTTCTCGTCTGTAAAAACCACATTTCTCCAAGTTTCGTTCCACCTAACGTACTGCCTCGCGAAATCTAATCTTTTTGCTCTGTGCCGGGCAGTTAAAAGTGGTTTTTTCTTCAGTCTTAACCGTTGAGTGTGTGTTGATCGTTGTAATATTCTTTGGACTGTCCTAACCGACGTAGAAGTCCCAGCAGCTTCCCTAATTGCACGTGCAGTACCCGCTGAATTCGATGCTAACCGAAGAATGTTCGTCCTTTTCCTTTCAGTAGTGACTGTTGCTGTTTGCCCTGTATGTTTTCTGCCGTAATTTTCTTTATCAGGAAGATAATTACGGATCACACGACCACTGCGCCTTAAGCACCCAGCTATTTCCCGAATGGAGTACTGTTCGTTTTGTAAAACGTCGATCTGCATTCGCTCCGATTCCGTGAGCGTTTTGCCGCCTCCCATAATGAAACATATACGACTAATTATCCGTATACGATAACTTCTAAAATAGTTTAACTAAAATACTGCAAAAAAGGTCTACTTGGTTCGATTACAAAGAGACAACTGAAGTGCGTTCAATTTACTGTCGCGGTCGTTTTCAAAGAAAAATTTTTGCTTATCGTTAATTTTATTTTTTCCTTCATATTACGAATACTTGCTGACGATAACACTAGCTAGTCCATATAAGTAACAAAAATTAAATAAGTGTTCTATTTGCAAAGTTATACATATTGCGTCCAATCAAGTGTCGCGGAGTGTACAATTCTTGTAATTTCCATCTAATCTTCTTTAATCCCATTTTCGTCTTCATTGATTATTTACAACACGTAAACGCTGAGCATAAATGGCAACCTTTCTCAGGATTTAATATTAATAATTAATTAATTATATTATAATTATAATTAATTTTTATACTTTTGCAGATAATTATTCCTGGCATTTGGTTAATTATAGATACGATTGCAATAAATAAGTTATTATTTGTACTAGATTCTTACTATCCACTTCTATAATATATACATAATAAACCTAAATTGAATTTCTGGATTTCTGGACATATTAGTCTAATTCAATTTAATAATGATCATAGGAATCCAAATTTAATTCATCTAGTACTAACAATAAGAAACATTTTACCTGGTCACTACTCATTAGGACTACTTATTGGAAAATATTGAATGTGTTTCCATCATTTGTAATTGGTATCGCTTTATTGTTTATAAACGATCAAAAGTAATTATCTAATCAACACACATTTGCAAGTTTAAGGAAAAGGATCGATCCTTCTCAGCCAGTTTCGTCAACAAGTATTCGCTTTTCTATTTCGTCCTAAATATTGCTAAACCTATATTCAGTAGATTATTTACAAAACTGAAGGATAACAACATGTTCAACGAAGAATTAGTAACGTAAATCCCACGCTTTTTCTTTAAATAACAATAAATAACAGGGTACCAAATTTCAAGATAAGACTTAAATGTATGTATAACTTAACACACGTTATCTCAATTAGCTCTTACTCATACCTACTAAACTTACTGCATGAAAATACCGAAGGTAATATATATTTTTTGTGGCTACTTAATTGTGTTCAATATACATACTTATTTGATTTTGCATAATATTTGCATTCGTCATTCATATATCAAATAAAATGTAAGTCGTAAATTTTAAGTTTAATAATTTTTCTCTTTCAGAAATTTAATTTACTTTCAATCAATAACAATATTACACATTAAAATCAAAGTAGGTATTACAATTTAATCTACAATTAAAAAAATAGTTGATAATAAAAAGAAACCCTACAACAAGTATATAGTTATGATGTAAAATAAAATATTGAAACGTCGTCTTTTTCTTATGCATCGCCCGAATCTGCATTACGAATCAAATATCTTCAATACCAAAAATACAGTGTTACAATAGAAATTGCAGACTTATTTGGAACGCACAATCTGCCTCGAGCCGTCTCGATGCCCTACTCTGTGTCTCCCATTCATTCAAAATAAAATAATCTTACCGATATCGAAGCGAATTTATTAGGCGCACTAGGGAAATATTTGAGGGGTGAGTCCTCCACCGTGCAAAGAATTCAATCCGAGGTATACTGAAATAACCCTGAAGCATGGTTCGAAATTGCATGTCCTGGCACGGAGTTGGTCCAATTTAAGAATCCAAGGCATTATGGACGAGCACATGTATATGAACATTGTGGAAACCGTGATGCTGCCTTATGCGGAGGAGAATTTGCCGCTTATTTGGAAATTTCAACACGACAATGATCCAAAGCACACGCGTAATAAAAATTGGCTACATCTCAGTCACAGTTCTGACCTGGCTCTCGTGCAGTCCGGAACTCTATCGAAAACTTATGGAACAATCTCAAAAGGATTGTGCGACAAAAACACATAGGAAATTTAGATAGCCTGTTTGAGTAAGTAATGCCATGGCAAAGTATTCCGTAAAAAAGTCGTGCCCGTCTCGTTGAATCTATGGCTAGGAGATGTGCCCTTTATTTGGAAAAATAAAGGGTTTTCCACGAAATATTAGCAATTAAGTGTAACAGTGACTGTTTTTAAGGTATAGGTATCATATAGTTTTTAAATACATTATCCGTTGTTCTTAATTAAATGTCCAGCATGAATTCTTCTGTTTCTATATAAAATGTTATCTATGGAATACATTAAATATTTTATTTTGTTTGTGAATGTATTTCTACATCAATAAAATATTTGAAGATATAAAAATGACAAATATCCCAAAAATCTAGCGTTCTTAATTATATGGCCGCCACTATATATACATATAATATACATAAGCGTTAAAGTAAAATAAAAGTTGTGTTATTTCTAATAAGAAATATATTAATATAATAACATCCTAGTTAGTTCCTTAGTTGGTGTCAGAATAAGTGAAGAAGATTTTCTGATCGAATCGCTCCATAAATATTGTGCCACGTAAACAAAAGAAATATCTTTTCATTTGAGGAAAAATCATTATCTTAGAAGAAATAAGCAAAATCACATTTATGCTACTATGAACCATAGTACATACAATAAATTTTCTTAATAATTTTGTTGTTTTAGGTACATTAGGTTTTTTTGGTAGGTGGAAACCTTTATGGACGCCGTGTGCTATCACACACGGCAGTGTGGGACTCCCAGTACGTTTTGTGTTTTAGCTATATAATTTATAGAATACCGGAAACATGATTTGCCGATCGATTGGCGACGACTGTAATTCAGAAATATGTACATTATTTCAAAATCAGAAATATGTTGATTTTCATTAGTGTTTTAAACTTATATCATCTATAACAAATTATCTTTTCAGTTTATTAAAGTTACTGAACGGTTATAAATTCTAATTAGATATTGTTTTCTTTTTCTCCTTTTCTTTTCCTTTTGATACAAAGTATGATACATGTAGATTTTCTCTGTCAATATACAGATATACAAATTTTCTTAATTATATGACCGACACTGTATGTCAGCATTGCTCACCTATGGCAAAGTTACCTTCATGACGCAGGTATATCTGACAAAAGTCACGTAGCAAACATTATCTTGAGATTGTATCGCTATGTATGTAATATGTAGTTCTAACACAGTTTTTACAAAAGTAACAGCTCTAGTTTTGTGTATCTACCTATTTGACGTTAGGGAATAAGAATATAATTTTTTTGGAATGTATAGATATTTTTATATACACATATTTAGAAGTTCCGGCTCCGCTTTATTATATCCTTATCTGAATATTTCAAACCAACAAAAATTGCTGCACGGTGATTGTGACAGTGGCATTTCGCAACAAAGTAACTATAAATGATCTGTACGTTAAACTTTACGTTCATAGATCGATTAGTTTTCTCTCGGGTTCAGTATTTCCAAAATCGATTTATTTTAAATCAGATTCACTTGTTGGATTCGCTTTTCTGCTCTCTGATAGCGGGCGTAGCTCTCATAACTTCTGGTATTCGGTCACAACCTTCCTTGACGGCATCATATATCGACCTCTAATCATTTGTGTTGTAAGTAAAAGGAAATCGCGAGAAAGAAAAAAATATATTGCGGCTTCAAGGTACTCAGACCATTCGGTTCAAGGAGTCGCTTTCGTTTTCACTGGCAACCGGAGAAGAAAAAGACAGTACGCGATCTAAAACAAAGATAGAAGATGTGAAATTGGTATCTATCTTTCTACTGAGACATCTTTTGCCGGATAGACCTATAAAAACCACCGTTTTAAATTTTAATTGTATTGTTACCGCAAATAGAGGTGTATCTATCGGTTAACTAAAGCAAACATGATCAAGTTTAGGGTTGTTATCGTGTATTGTTTCATAATTGTAACGATTTCGGGTCAGACGTTCGACGATTTATTATTAACAGGTAAGAAGCTTAATTATATTTAAATTATAATAATTTGTAATACATGAAACGATTACAGCTGTTATTAAGTATTTTGTAACTTTTCCTTGAAAACATGAATTCATTATTAAGTTTAACACTTCTACCACCACCTGTGCATGTTTCCGTGCTCATGAAAACCACAAAAAGTGATATACGCTGTTCATCCAGTTATCCTTGTGAACTTGTTCAAAATACATATGAGTATGAATTGCAACGTAACATTACTAATGTATTTATTACAGACATAAATATACATAAATCTGTATAGAGAAAATTATAAGTATTTATTTCTCTATTCATTTTTTTATCGATAAATTGCTCTAAAAATATGAGTGCTTTACTAATCTAATATAACAGCAACATATATAAATACATAAGTATATATTGATGGTTGAATGAAATCAAATAAATCATTGTTATATGTACTATCGTTATACTTGTCGTGTTTATAATTTACGCGGGTTGTTTTTTAATAACTGCTAATTTGGATAGAAAATCATTTTATTCTTGTGAGCCTGGCCATCATAATTGTAAATTCAAAATTTATATGTAAAAAGGGATATAGTGAAGCAGATCCTATCTTCTACATATCTCTATAAATCATATAGGTAGATGTTTCTTATGTTATTATTTGTCATTTGTTTTCACATGTATGTTATACATATGTCATGTTATGTCATTTCGATCATTTCCAACAAAATTCGTTAGTCATATACATATTAAACACTGTAAATTTGGGATGAATTGAATTATCAAAATTGCACGTACACACAAGCTACTGCTGTTTAGAAAAACTTAAAAAAAAGGAGGCAAAGAAAACAAGAAAAAAAAGAAGAACGGTTTTGAAAAGTTGATTGAAAAAATAGAAAAGTCAGGTGAAGGAAAAAAAGTTCTTTTTAAAAGAAGAAAAGACAATAAAATAGAAAGTCAAAAGTTTGAAAAGAAGATTGAAAATTAGAGAGACAGGAGAAAGAGAAACGTTTTTGAGAATTGAAAGAAAAAAGATTTGGATTGATTTTGAAAAATGACGGATGAGGGAATATAAAAAGGAACAGATTTTGGATAAGATTGAAAAGTGAGAAAAGTTAAGAAAGAACAGAGTAGACGAAGAAGAAAAGATTCAAAGGAAGGAAAAGGAAAAGAAGTATAAGCAGGAACAAGGTGTTTTGGGGATAAAAATATTTACATATCACACACAAATAATTAAGTTAAGAGAGGGTGGGTTTCAAAATTATTATTGTAAAGTGTTTAATATGTATATGTTTTTCTTTTTATTTTGACTTTAATATTGAACACTGCAGTACTAAGCAGTAAGTAGTTATGATTTTTGACCATCTCTAAGCATTGATTGTATGCAATACAGAATAAATATTATTATTATTATTATAAATTCGAAAATCATAAACTTTTTTACCTTTTCTAATTATTAGATGGTGTGTAAATTTCTACTGCTCTGCTCATTAGAGCAGTACTCTGTTTCAAAGAAATGTAATTTGTTTGTAGGCAAGCTTTTATTTACTAAATGGAAATTTCTTACTGAAAAATGTCTATTTAATTTTAAAAGGATGGTACAACAAATGTATTATTTTTTATTTATCTTTATGGTCTTCAATATTGTTACAGAAAATACATCATAAAAGTTTAATGTCAGCTGCGCCGTATTTATACGTTATATCTCATTTACTGCAAGTATGCGACGTTCGTTCTTTGATAATAGGTATCTAAGAACCTCGCGAATTGATCAAGAAAAATTAGAAACGCCGCCCAATGCCAGCTGCTTATAATTCGGGGCTAGGATAAGTAGGTTCGTTGTCCTTTTATCCGGTGAAAATAAAATGATCGTTACAAGTAAAATGTCGGTAGAAATCTGTTAATGAATACTTACCTATGTAGTTTTCAGAAAACTACTGTAAATATATAATTTCTGGTTTCATAAATACAACATAAAATGTAATTACGATTAAATTATCGATAAATGTATTACGATAAAATTGAAACTACAAATATGGCAGCAAGAACTTTTATTAAAAAAATAGAATAGAACAGACAACCATTCTAAATACAACCTACGTTAGTAGGTATTTGGTTCATTACGAACAAAAATATAACAATTCAACAATAAGAATGCTGGTGCTTAAACAATGGAACCAGTAAGACATTATAATAAAGAATATATTTATTATTAAATGTCAATTACTGTGACATAATTTTGACATTAGCTTTACATATATTCTTCCACATAACATATCTATTAAATAAACATGTAAAATGATGTTAAATACCTGTTTTTTGGCAATAATTTGATTTCGTTTTGGGTATTGTACTAGATATTTTTACATTTCTTGCGAAGACAAATTCAAGACATTATACTTATGCCGCCTCGATTTAGAGATGCCACTTACAATATATCGACAAGAATAAAGCATCCGTACAATTTAATTGCTAGGCAACAATAGACTGGGGAGAATAATTATACCATATCAAAATAAGTATCCCATTTAAATACTTATTCATTACATTTTAAATAGTTTGTTTGGTATAAAGTTACATATTTTTTTCACAGGAAATTACATAGTCCCACAATACGCAGCTCCCCGAGAAGTTCAATTCAATTACGGACCAGATTCAACTTTAGGAGGTCCAGCTAGACGAGTAGCAACTCCAATTGTGGAAGATGACACCGAGCCTCCAGTTTATTTTCCACCAAGTAGGGAAGCCGTCCAATTAGATCGGAAAGCAAAAGTTGTTCCTCAACCACAACGGCCTTATTCTGTTTACCCTGGTTACCAAGGAGATTTTAGATATTCCTATAACTACTACTGAACTCTAATGTGGATTTGGATATGGTCAATAAAATATTGGAATTTGAAGGTGGATTTTCTTAACTAACGAGATTAAGATTGGAGATGTAAGCAAGCAATAAAGACTGATTAATTGCTAAAATTAAATTTGTATTTATTTATTTATTAACAGAAATAAAAATAATGTATTTAGTTTTTTTTGGGCTTTTACTTTTTCTATACTTACTGAACTTTTATTGAATGCTATACAGTTTACTTTATTCGAATTATCAGTTATTTGAGTTATTTTGAATTAAGAACTCAGAAGATCAGAAAGTATTTCAAGGAAGCCTATAAACTCAAAAAATTATTTTAGCGTTTAGAAGATATCGCATATTTTAGCATTATGAGTATAGCCATAATTTATAAAATTATAGTAATATAAATTAAAATAAATTCTGTTATGATATAGATTCTGATTGTACAGCAATATATTTTTTGTGTGAGGTGAAGGATGCTCTGAAGTAGCGGCTACTTCATTATTCATTGTTGCTTTTGCGAGATGAATAACTCGACTGTTCAGTGTTGATCAGGAATTGGTGTAAAAGCAAATTTCTTCTGAATAGTTAGGGTGGTTTTGAAAGAATATCGTTTTATGGTTTAATATATTTTAATATTTAAAACGAATCTGGTAGTTTTGCGATTTAATACATTCACAGGTGAATATTATACACATGCATCTAGTGTAGGTAGGAGGCAATGAAATATACTTATAAAATGCTGAAATAATAATGGTGATAAAAACGCTTGAAGGTTTTTCAAACTGCAATATTAGTTAAAGAATAAAATAAGAAGAATGGGTAATGCTGCAAATACCTATACTTATATCTTTTAAATAGGATCGTCGCAAAACTAATGACCATACTAAGACCATAGGAATATTGATTTATTTTTTCCTTTTAAGTATTTTTTAAGAAAAGCAAGTGCAAAAAATGATTTACATTTGGGGGACTGGGAGAAAACAGTAAAAGATGTGCGTGCAGCTCCAATTATTGTATCTACAATCTGAAACATAGAAGCTACCATGTTATCGAGAAAAGATCTAAAAACATCAGTGGTCAGAACGTCCGAATGAAATGTAAGATGAATGTAGTCAATATTAAATCGAGGCATGAATAATATATACAAGACAATTATCGATTGCTGTTAGTGACAAGCTGACTGGGAAATGGAAGCTTTTCATTCACAATGAAATATATAAAAGCATGAAGCAGCAATTCATGCTGTTTATCTGAACTGTCGCTTAAGATTTCCACCACCTACATCTTTTGTATTTTTCAGTTATTTTTTAATTTTTTTCCTTTACATGTAAATGGAATTAAAGCCATTATTATTAATGTTCTTAAATGTACACGTTCTGCACTCGTAGTTAGATTTCTTTCAGAAAAATCTTGGCAGTGAAGTAAACGATATGTGAAATTTTAACTCTGGAAAAGAGATATCAAGAAAAGTGGAATCCTAATATTCTTGCCGATTATTATTAGGTGATCAAAATTGATGCTCTACAGGTTAAATGTAGCAGAAAATCATAATTTTCCTTTCTAAGACAAAGAAATGTTTATTTTTTTGTTATTCCGTTTTATTGTTGCGAATAGTCTAATAGATACCAAATCAACGGTTTGGCGTTTTTGTACCCATCATATCAATGCTAAAGAGGTGAAATAGGATGTTGGTTCTTGCATCTTTATCTTGTGACCATAGCAGATGCAAGCGTCAAAACTGGTAATAAGAAGGTAAAAAGAGGGAGTCTCTTTTTTTATAGAAAATATAAATATATGACAACAGGTTACAATTGTGGAAATTAGTATTTAGATTTTCTTTTTATATATATGTATGAAGGCGGTTAACTCATTTAGTGAAACATAACTTTCATTTGTATTAGAAAAACGTAGATAAATAAAAATAACACGCAGAGATGGATCAATTCCTAACTGTCAATTATTTTCGGATATCTTGTAAGTATGGGTGACGAAATTGCGGGTCAAACTGGTAATTACCATAAAATTCTCTCTTAAAAAATTTGCAATTTATTCATATACATTTTATAGATAGCGAAAGACAACTACAAATTTGACAACGTTGAGCTATACAGGTTTAGAATCTGTGGATCGTCTCTGATTCAAAAGTATCACTAAGATCGTGTTGAAAAATAAATATAACTCCAAATACAATTTTTATTACACGAGTGTTTTAGTCATCTTTACTTTTGTGGTGATTGTTATAGCTAATGCAAGTAATAACAAAATTGAACTAAATAAAAAAAACGGGCAGTACCTATACAGTTGGAAACGTTAGTTATTAGGTGTAAGATGATTAAATTACTAGACTACTGTGTAATTAAATTGTGCAGAGTCACTTAGGAAAAGAACAGCAGCTTCTATTGCAACCACATGAGTATCACGGAAACTTTCTCAACATAAAATCGTAACAGTATAACAATAAACTTAAACTAGACTTGAGAGGAGTGAATTGATATCGTGTGCTACCACCACGAGCTTGTATTACAGTTATCATTCTTCTAGACATTTCTTCAACGAGCTGCTGTATATTGTTTGTAGCATATTTTCCAATTCTTGCTGAAGAACCTGCCAAAGTTCTTCAAACTTACAGCTATCAGTAAGCTTCTGGGAATCACGTACAAAGTGGTTTGTGCACACCATAACTGAGCCTCCATGAAAGCAGACTCTTTCACTATAAGTACCTACACGATGCTTAACGCTCTCCTGATCGTCACCACACTCTACTACGTCCATCTGATTCGTCGATAAATAAGGCGCGACTCGAATCGGCACCAGTACAATTTTGATATTCTCTTGCAAATTGTAACTGGGCAAATCGGTGATGGCTGGTAAGTTGTGGTCCTGTAGCCGCTCTCCGTGCAGTGATATTTGCTTCTTATAACTTCCTTGTAATAGTCCTTTCACTCTCATTAACATTGTATACCTCTTGCAGCTGACTTATGAGACTGATTGCGATTCCATGAAGACTTCGTAAACTTCTTAAGATAAGAAAACGGTCGTCTTGAACAGTAGTCCTTTGGGGACCTGTTCCAAGTTCTCGGATGTACGTCTCCAAAAATCGTGTCTTGTCTCCATCCTCAAGCAATGGAACAATTGCAGTCACTGTTTCTGTAGGAATTCACATGTAACAAGCAAATAACTCGGTGGAAAATAAACAACTTGACGTTTGCAATAAAAAACAAAACAAACTCAGCATTCTAAGAACACGTCAGAGATTTGATTACAATATGACATAAAATGTGACAAATCCAAAGTCGCACATTTCCCAGTTTTTAACATAGGAAACCAAGAACCAGAAAGTTATTACAATTATTTTCGTTTCATTTACTCGGGAACAAGTGATTACCATGTAATATTTGTCAAAAGCCCCTCAATTCTAATAATATTAAACAAATTTGTGCTTCAAAAAAGTCACCGTCTTTCATACCGGTGAGTGTATGTGATTGTATTATATAACATGTAACAACGAAACTATGTGGATCTTTATTTCTGTAACCTAGCCCATGTTAAGTATGCGTACTATATGGTCAACAGAATTTTGCGTGGGATTAGGTTTCCGGTTAAAACATTGCGAAAATTTAGTACAGACAAACTAATATATGTAGGTAATCGGCATTCCACAAAAATACTCTATTGTTATGTCCTATGCGCTATTAAACAACGTAATATAGACGTGCAATAGAGGCAATAGAAAATAGGAATGCTTATTACACCACTAAACAATTTATAGGTTCTTAAAGCGAAGCCATTCCACGAAAAACTATTAAAAGCAATTCGTCTTCCATACTCCATAGCTAATATAATATGTTTGTCTATTTTTTATTCGAAGTTCCTGTCTAGAAAACATGTTTTAGCACTAATGTGATATAGATGTTTTCATTTAGCTCACGTATACACTAGAAGCATACAATTGAATATTTAACGTTTATAAGTAATGTTCATTACTGTTTCTGGAAAATATTATTTATTCCGCTTAATTTGTTCGGATTAATTTGTATAAATGCAGCTTAAATTGTTTATGTAGTCTATTTAAACGGAAGAATAAGTTAAAATTAATTTTTAGTGTTCCAGTTGAAAGAGTATTTACTCAGAAAAGTCATGGATTGCTCAACTTTTTCAGAGGTTTCTATTAAAATGTCACGTACTTTGGATTTATATCGTACAGCGGTGATATATTTACGCAACCTTATGTTAGTAAAAACTGGCTTATGAGAGTATACAAACAACTGGCACATTTTAAGATATTGAACTCGGTCTTTCTCACCTTGCGTTAAGTAGATAATTGTTTAGAAATGTTTACAAGTGGGGTATTTCTGGATTAAGGTATCGGAAAAAAAACCCTCCTTGCTTGTTTCTCTTTCTTTCCGCATTAATTGAACATTTACATCCGTTGTTTTTGCTTATAGAGTTTCTTAATTTTTTTTAAACCTTTTAGAATATATTACAGCATTAAAGTATTACAAGTTCATTGTATTAAAAATAGATTGAGATAGACGCAAACTCTCGACATAGATATATACAGGTAGAAAATGTTTAAATGTAGTAGCAATGTCATAATTATTTTTGTTCTTTTAAGACACACCTTATAAGTTAATTTATTATGGATGCAGTTTATTCAGTAATTTATGCCAAAGAAAAAGCTGTTTAATATCCGTTGTGGTTTTATTAGTGAACGGTTTCCTGTAAGTAAAGCGGAAAATTGAGAGAATTGAACATATTCGTATATAGGTGGTGGGGGCTCGGCTTAATCACGAACAGAATTAGCTCGATAATTTGAAAACCGTAACAGTTAAACTAGTGCTCTCCCAGACTTTTTTGGATAAGATTTCATGCTCTACAAAAAATTCTTAAAAGTTTTTTGATATCTTCTGTCGTTAAGCCTACGAAGAAGCCTGTAAAAAAAGGGACAATTAGTGTTATTTTTACGATATTTTCGATTTTTATGCGAATCCAGACGTTTTTGTAGGACTTTTTTGTAGAGCATGAAATATTCTGTAAAATGTCGAAGAGAGCACTATTCTAGTCGTTGTGGTTTTCAAGTTCTCGGGCTAATGTTGTTCGTGACTAAGCCAAGCACCGACTACATTTTTTACATGTTATTCGACAAAAAATCGAATTAATGAATTATGCATCAACTTTAAAACTTATTTACATACCGAGGCAATTGAATTTATCTAAATTTATCACTTCTTTAACGCATTCTATATGTTATAATATGTATCTCAAGATACAAATATGCAGTAACGAAAATACAGCATGAATTTATCGAAATTTAAATGTACAATCTACAAATGAATTGCTATTATGTAATTGATTTTATTGTTTTCTACTTTCACAATTTATTTATTTCAAACTTGAACATACTTCAACAACTTTCGAGCTAATTTCTAATAATAGTTGATTAAAAATTTCTTCAATCCATACTTACAACAATAATGTATAACTTAGCATTGACAGTGAAAACAACTTAATTTTATTTTTGACAGTTTTGTAAATCTAAAATAGTTTTACTCTGCTCTAATATTGAGTGATTGACTAGTTATGTTTTAAAAAGAATATCTATCCTGCTAATGACAAAAGACTATCCGCTCTTTGTATTGACCTCTATTATGTATGTATTAGCTAGAATCGCGGTTTCTCTTGCACAATATTAGTAAACCCAATAGCAGAGGACGTGGTATCAATCAGCAAAACAATGTGACTATCAACACTAATAAAACCGAATGTCTCGTAATGTCCAACAAACAAAGTAAGATGAAAGCTTGGGGTCGGCTAGAGAATAATCGAAGAAGTGAATTATTTCAAATACTTGCGAGTTGATTACACTTATGAGTAGTCGGTGCACTGCTTACTAAACTACACTTCTTACCTCTCTAGATTTTTGCGAAATTAAATCCACTTTGGTCGATGTTGTAGATATTGTCTAATCTATGCTTTATGAAAGTGTGTATGCCTTTCACGAGAACTATGGTTTCTAGAGCGGTATTTACGGCATTATTTACTTTAGTTCTTGTATGAAATTTTGTAATTCCTCGTGAAATTATGTTTGATTTTGTTTAAATCTTTATACCTACTTAAGTGTTGCTTGAAAATCGTTCATCATCATAAATACTCATTTGCCATTTTGAGGCACTCTTGAATTAGTTGAACATATATTTCGACAGGTAATACAACTTTTCTTCCTCTGTTCTACAACTAGATATTTGTCGTTTTCACTGTTTTAATTGTTTTGAACATTTTTTAAAGATAATCTTCTTTTCATACCAGTTTTCCAACATTGAACGGCTTATAGTTTACTGCTATATCAGTGGGTCAGAGTTTTTCCGATCTTTACTTTATTTTGCTTGTCAACATCCATAAGTTATGGTTCTAGAAAGTCAGAACTGGAATTGACTTCAATTTTTATCGGTATCGGTATCAATTTTTTGTTCTTCCTCAGTTGCATCATTGCATCTACTTACGCTACGTGGAACACAGTATGGGTGAGAGCTTTTTGTTTTTTTGTGGGTGGAAAATTCTTTATGGACGTTGTGTGCTCTATGCACACGGTAGTGTGAGACTCCCACCTTCACGCACCTGGTTTACCCACTAAAAATCACCCAAGGCCTCCAGGCTTATCTCACGGAACCACCAGGTATTCGGGGCTTGCCGCTTCTATGGTTAAGTCGTACTTAACCGAGAGGAAAATGAAAGTTAAAATTGGCACAACTCTGTCGGATGAGTTTCGCGTAGATTTAAGTGTTCCTCAGGGCTCTGTTTTGGGCCCACTTTTATTTCTGTTAGCCATTAATGACTTTCCGGACTTCATGTCAGCTGGATCTCTGGTGTTGTTTGCAGACGATGCTTCATTGGCGATTTCATCTGATACAAGTGAGAAATTGCTACTTGAAATTGATCGAGTTTTCGAGATATTACGCAGATGGCATCATGGTGTAATCAGAACAAGTGAATACTAAATAATGAAAAGACTGCAATCATGTATTTCCATAAAAGGCGGACGCTACCGTGCGAGGGGTTATTCGTGGGTCTTCTAAAGTCCTGGGAGTACTATTGGATAAGAATTTGTCATTTGAGTTGCACACTGAACATGTAATAAAAAAATTAAATTCGACGTATTACGGAATTATGCAATTCAAATCGTGCCTTGACTCACAAAACTTACTTAATGTATATTATGCTCTGGCTTACTCAATATTGTCCTACAATATATTATGTGGTCAATCAGCCGGCTGGCATAGAGTGTTTGTGGCTCAAAAGCGCGTCATACGTGTTGTATTTAATGTCAATTTAAGATGCAACTTAGGGAGTATCTGAGTGGGAAATGTTTCTATAGCTTTAATGAATTTTTGTCTATGTATCATACTTACCACATTAGGTGCATTTAATACAGAACTTGCCATTTCACTAACATCTATCTTTGTAAAAGTATTACACAAGCTTAAGTAATTTAAAGAAAGTTTCATATGTGTATAAAAGTACCGCTACCATGATGCAAATACTTAGTAAATGCTTTTTTTTCTCATGTAGTATGTGTAAAAAAGTAACTGTCGCCACACAGAAAACAAAATGATTGCGAAATTGCGTTAATAATCATTGGTTATTTTCGTCACGTAATTTTCATGGTACAGAGAAAAAAATTACCTTAAAATACAATGAAAATCATAGTAGAATTTTACATGATTATGGTAGTAATTTATTATCATTGATATTTTATATTTTTTGGTAAAAAGTATATTCTTAGTAGTGATTTTGCTGTATATACGACGGTATTGCTTTCTTCCCCAGTACATTTGCGGGAATTGACAATTGCATGAGCGGCCCTGATTGTTGATAGGCAGCGGATTGCATTCGTAGATTCTCAACGAGTTATAAGACGTGCAGTACATTAATTATAAATAAATTCCGTTTTTGTTTGTTTTAGTTAAGTAAATATTAACATTGTTATATTAGTTAGTTCTGTCAGCATAAATGTGAGGCTATGTTAAATTGAAAACGTTATAGTTTTAGTATGTCTATAATAATAAATAAAATGTTATTTTGGTACCACGGGATGAAAATAACCAATGAAAGACCAACCAAAGAAGTCCGCAATCTGGTCAAGAGTTAATTTACTTACTACGGGATCATCTAATCAATCGACTCCAAAGTATATCCGCTGCTCCCTGTCCACTGTTGGGCAGTCAGCAAGAAGGTTGACGAGAGTTTCCACCGCACTCCCACAGTTTCTACACAGGGGAGGGTTTACTATTCCCATGCGATGCATGTGTTTATTCAGTGTATAGTGACCGGTTAAGATCCCTGTGAGTAACCTCAGCCTGCTTATAAAGACTGCCTTACGCAGTCTTTTCTCTTATGGGCGGATCTCGAAAGCTTTACAGTGTCTCATGCCAGCAAGTGCATTCCAGTAAGAGCAATGCCTAGCAGCGACTTCGGATCTGACAAAGGCTTTGATACTGCCATAAGAACTCCCACATGTTGGTTCTGGACCCACGAATGGTCGTTCGTTGGCACCTCTTGCTGGCTTGTCAGCCATTTCATTCCAGAGTAACTTGCCAGCTATCTCAGCTTGGTACTGTGATGTTCCGCGAGTTTTACAAGAATCCTATGTTTAGTACTAACTCGGAATCAAATCTGACAGTGCTCTTAGGGCAGCCTGGCTGTCAGACAAGATTCCTACCACTCCTATGACCTGCGGGCCTTTTAAGATGCCCTCCGCGCAGATTTGGATAGCAATTATTTCAGCTTGGAAGGTCGACGGGGAGCTCCCACACATACTTTTTACCAAAAGATGTAAAATATAAATGATAATCATATTAATAAATAAATTACTATGATATTTTTGTAAAATTTTACTGATTGTCATTGAACTTTTAAGGATTTTTTTATTTATAAAGTTAAATGGGGACTGAAAAAGACCGGGAAAATACCATCTGCATCCCCTCATTCGAGACAGCTTCTTGGTAAGATAGTTAAAGGGCTGTTTCGGTTCAAGCCACATTTCACAATCAAATTTACGTTACATGTAGCAATAAAATTGCACTTACTTAAAATACATCCATGCTCTTCGCTTTTTCAGATTTGGATCTATTTGGATGAATGAAGACTTTTTAAAGCAACTCGAACTTTATTTACGTTATGTATTTCATTTGAAAGCGAAGAAAAGATTTTTTTGTTTATCTGTTTTTTTATTTTTTGGAGATTTGAGTTTAATTAGCGAATTTCACTAAAAACTTTTGTGTACATGTACAATCGTGAGCGAATTATAATAAACACACTATTTTAGTTGGGCAAATTTTACTACTTAGGATTGTGAAGCTAGTGCCATTAATGTTACAACATTGATTATATTGTAATACTGTCAAAATGTGGGTGTGTGGTTTACATTAGATAAATTTTGAAATTTAGGCATAGCAACATAAAAAAGTGTCCATTTGTTTACAATAGTACATATTAGCTTTGTTCGCGGACGGCATTCTGAACGTATTCGGGGATGAAAGACCTGCGCACTTCAAATATGATCGTTCGCGGTAACAGAATTTTCTCACCGGTGCAAAATATTCTTTGTTCGCGCAATCCATTTTACAAATTCCGAAGTAGTCCGTCACATGTTCTGTAGATCCTGAATCAAGGGCAAGAATTTTATATCCTACGCATGCGCTCTACATTTTGATGTGAAAATACGCTATGTTCTTGCTTTCTTGCTATGGTTAGCAGAGTTAAGTTGGAAACAAATTGGTTAAAATTGTTATTAAAGTAAAAACGTACGATATAAAGGAAAGTTTTTTATGTAGCGAAATACACATGTTATGTTTGTACGAGCTTTAAATCAATTCTAATTGAGTAAAAATTTAGATGTCTGAATATTTCACATCAAGTGATGATAAATTAGAAGAACTTCTTCAGATATTAAAGGTTCCAAAAACCACCAATTTTTTTGAAGAAATTGTATCGCAAGTCTCAGATCAACATTATTTTGAACATTTTCCGCAAAATACACATATCAGTACACTAACAGAATCCATTTATAAGTCACCAAGGTTAACTTGGAGTATGTCAAAATTTAATTTGTTACAGTGAGGCCAACGTTAACTAATGAATATATAAGAAACTCGTTCGAGTAGTGTTCGCGGATGAGAAAATTCCCTCTCGTGTTCCAAGAGTCGCATGCGCAATACAAAAGTACTGAACATCTTCCAAGTATATCCTGTATCTATTCGGGATCTCTTCCGCGAACAAAGCTATTATATGTATATACAGTATCGCCTTCACCCATATAATAGCAATTTTTATAAAGAATAAGAAGTTTATATAAATAATATTATACAAAGGCCATCGAGAATATCCAATAACACGTATACCAATCACGAAACATATACTTTACATACTAACTGCTGCTTTTCGGCACCCTCTCTAAAACATACCGCATATGTTTCATACAGATTACTACGATCAACTTTCCCATTGCCCTGAATGTAGTTATTGATACACCATATAAAATAATAAACCTGAACTTCTATTTAAAAATTCTTGTATCGAATGTAATAAAATACCTATACTTGGAACAGTATCGTTATAATATGTGACCTAGTATATCATCCAAGCGGAAAACCAAAAAAGAAATCTTAGATATGTGGGTAGGGGTTGATTAGGATAAATTCAGACAACGATATGTAGACACACAGTTATCGATTGCTCCTGAATTATATACGAAGACGACAAGATGCTAAAGATTGTCGTTTTAGTAGTTCTTCTCGCTTTAGCTGAATCTGCACCGACAGCTGGGCTTCTAGGACTGGGACATACGATTGCGGTACCGGCGGCTACAAGTCACACATCCAGGGTGGATATTCACAGCAGTCCGATTGTTTATTCGGCACCAGCTATCGTAGCAGCTTCCCCTTATTCAGCAGCATTCGCATTGCCAGCAGTAAGTCATGTTGCAAGAGTTGATGTGACGAATGCCGGACATTTGGGACTCGCTTTAGGAAGAGATCTACTGGGACACCCGATCTATTAAATTTTTGTATATTGTAAGGGTATTTAGATGAAAGCGATTAAATGTAACGAATTGTAAATACCTATTTTCTGCTAAAATAAACTCAGATTGTAGATTTAATTTTTTGTTAACCCAGTTAATAATTTGTTGATCTTGTTTTTGAATTTTTGAGATTCCTATGTGAACGTGATAGTTACTATTAAATTCTTTTAGCTTAATTTAAATTATGCATAAACCCGTTTGGGCCGGTGGTTAGTTTTAGTATGTTGAACAGGTCACACATATTTGATAGTGTCTGGTTCACTGTAATGTTAATTTACCTGTGTTCAGACAAAATATCATTGATAATGACACATTGTAAACAAACTCAAAATATTGAAAATTATGAATATTACAAATCTACACAAAACTTTTGTTGATTACCGTCTGAGAAATGCTTCGTCTAAAAATATGTGGAAAACGTTTAATAGTAGAAAGTATCCTAGCAAATTTTGCGAAGGTTGACATTAATGGCCCATGCGGACATGCCTTTAGAAATGGTAAACCTGATCTTGTCACTTTTCAACGTTTTCTCAAATACAGTGATCAGTTTGCTCATTTCTTTTTTATTTGCACAAAAAGATATACGAGCTATATCGCAAATTCACTCTGGCGCCACTGATACGGACAATTTAAGTATTCCTGTTATTCACCTATGCTGGCCTTTCATTCTTCGCTATATCACTTACATAATTAATTCTTGCTTGGAAACCAGTACTCGTTATTTCTCTTTCCAAAATCTCACGACTCACGACCCACGATATTAAATGATTTGAGCGTACTAAGTATCCTGCTGGTTCTTTCCCAAATTATCGAAAAATTGTTGATCGGCAATTACGTCAATACCTCAATTTATACAATCTGTTGCATAGACCTGGTACTCGTTACACCTCGGCGTTGTTAAGCATGTTTGCATAATATTTTGAGAATAGTCGATAGAAGAAACTTTTAGTAAATTTAGGTTTTAGCAAAGGCCTTCCAGGGTATCCCAGGTGACGCGCTTCTAAAGACTACTGCTCTCCTATTAAGAATATCAAAAAATTGTATTGACAAAATGTATAGTCAGTAATAATGGCTGCATAATAATAATAATAATAATAATAGTGTATATACAGGTGCGTGGAAAAGTGTGTGTACGCGAGCGGAGGGTCTGACGTGACACGTGTGTGGTGGGCGGGCGAGGAGGTGGCGAGGAAGAAAATAACTATATTAAATGAATAATATTTAATTATACGTATTACATAATAATTTTATTTAAAGATGGTAATAAACTTAAAAACAAATTTTTAATTACTTAGGCTTCTAATCTCAGAGTTTGCGGTTTCTTTTTACATACATATAAGATGTTGTGGATGTTGCTTTTCGCCTACTCTTATTATTTAATTCTCTAGTGCGCTTTTTTCTATAATCAATTAATGCAATGAGCCGCATGTGTAGTGACTACGGAGTTTATTTTTACCCAGAATGCCCGCCCACATATTCACACACCACTGATGATAAAAATCCATTAATCACAACCAAAATGGGCTTTTGTTGCATAATACTGCATATTATGCCTACTTACAATTGCGATATTTTTTAATGTAGCTTCGTTGCTAAACCATACGCAATTTACAAAATATCGTTCTTCGTAAATTTGTGGTACTGTTTTCATAAAATGCAATTCTTTGTAAATGATTATTTCGAAATAATTCTTGATTTGATCTCCAATATTCAATTAACAGAACTTTTTGAAATGTCCAGTTCATGACTCAGCTCTCGGATACTCAAACGGGCGCTTTTCTATACATGAAGGAGAACGTCAAGTGACTTATTTTCACTTGTAGTCACTGTTAGCACAATTAAAACCGCTTGTCGCCAAAAATCTTTCGAGGATCATAGCGAAACTTTTTCTCAGGATATGGATGGGTATACACTCTGGCTGCAAGCAGACAATTTTTATTACATTTTTCAATTGCGATTATCACATTAACTTTTCCTGAAATAGTCAATTTCATTTCTATTTACTTATTGGCTACTGGAAGATTGAAACGAAATTATATTCTTCTGGATTTCTTAATAGCATTTAATTATTGAATTAGGTACTCTTCTTTCAACAAGATATAATATTGCTTTCCGTACTTTAGTACTATATGGACTACCTTACGTTTATTCTGATGTACATCGATAGAACAAACATATTTAATAATAAATTAATAAGACTAAAACATTCATGGTTACTAAAGAATTTACAAAAAATTAATATAATAATACCTACGGTAAATCTAGAACAAACTGCTATTATCACGAAGGCGAATTGTGCAATATATATGTCGCATATAACATTACGTCGACATTAATTACCAAACAGAAATATGTACCATATAACAGACCGCTGGATATATCCTCGTTGAAGCAATAAAGGAAATAGTCAATGGTAAGCAATAATTCATTATTTAAAGTTCACAGAACGAACGTTTTGCATTAAGGGTATTTACGTATAGAAAAGTAATTTAATTGCAAGGTATCCAATGCAATGGCAATGGATAATTTAACTTGTTCTGTTATGTGTATGGGTTCACTTATTTATGAAAATATAGCTATGGAAAAATGTATGGAAAAATGAGGCCATATACATATACTCGTTTATTCTTAATTTTTCTTTGCAATATTTATGCATATAGGTGATTCATGCATTTGTTAAGTCTACTATGTTATCCTAAAATATCCTGTATTAAACTGTTAATATCGTTAAATGACTGGCACAATTACATTACAATCAAAAGGTTAATCGAAGGAAATATAATATTGAGGGTGATTATATAAAGTAATTTTCAATACATCATCCGCTACTTGGAGAATTTGCTTTTTCGAATTGTAGAAACTCAATATAATAATAAAATCAGCTGCTTTCTTCTTAAGAAAAAAATTCTCTAATTCCTTCATCGTTGTTTTTTAGTGAAAAAATCATTAACGTATTAAATTATCGAAATATAATGTGTTCTCATGCTGTGATACCTACAGTTGATCGTGTGTAACTTAAAAAGGATTTGAATTCAGATTAATCCCCGTGCAAGTCTCACATCCCCCAGTAGTATGTATCTTTTAAGCCCAGACGTACATATTTCCACTTTTAGATCAATAAAATACCAATTAATTAAATTTTATTTTAGAATGTATAATATTATTATATTTTCGTTTATAATACTTCTGTGTTGGAGTGGAAGTGATTGATATTTAAATGTCAATTTCTTCGGCTGAGATGAAAAGATAAGTATTACAGGTCACAACATATGTAGATATATTAACAGTATGTATGTCATGTTATCCATGGATGGATCAATGCAATTTCCTTAAGAACCTACAGTGGTTGATTCAATTAGTTCCATAATTTCTCTCCTCTCTTTCTGAGGTCGAATTCACGAGATTTCAAATTGATTAAACGACGAAGGTGTCGGTCAGGCCCCTGGAGATAAATGTCAGTCAGTTGTAATTAAAGGCTAAGACTGTTCTTATCGTGACTACAGGCGGTGGCTTATCCGAGTCACGATCGGCGAACTGAAC
The DNA here is from genome assembly GCA_023690525.1 of Holotrichia oblita. NCBI lineage: Eukaryota > Metazoa > Arthropoda > Insecta > Coleoptera > Scarabaeidae > Holotrichia > Holotrichia oblita. The sequence continues at coordinate 87,294,513 of CM043015.1, read as the reverse complement.
CACTAGAGAGTTTTGAGGCCTTTAAACGCTTACAAGGTCCTTCTGACCTGCAAATAATTTAAGGAAGATTAAACCCACATCTTCTGCAAATTATCAATTTCTCATGAACTGTGACGCGCCGGTGATGAGGTCCTTGATTTGGTTCTTTAAAGTCTTCAACTTTATAATATGTCATTTGGCCACACCTAACAAAGACAAGACACGGTACGTTAGGTAGGTCTTAAAAAGTCATATAAATTAGATTTTTATTATCACGAAGAGAGAACTCCTATCACATAAAACTATAAACTAAAGATTTGGCACCGATGAGTCTGTTGACGACACTAGTGACGTGATGGTGAAGCGTTAGGCGGGAATCGAGTAGTATGCACAAATAACGCACCATAGGAGAAAATTTTATAGTCATGCTATTGGAGTTGTTAGCTTTATGAGCTTTATGAGTTATGCTTCAGGAGTTGTTAATTTTCCATTTAGAAGTCCAGTGCAGACTGCTTGCATATTTGTGATCATTTTGACCAAATATTTTTAAAGAAATACCTAAAATTTGTTTAGTCACAATCTTTTCATTCTGTAAGTATTTCCTCAGAAGCAACATTTTTAAGAGACTCATTGATTGTTTTGTTCTGTCGGAGAGATTTTGAAATATTTCTTATTCGCAACGCTTTCAATCAATGGACTTTGCCTTTATTTTCTTTAAGAATAGCTAATTATTTTAAGTAATTATACATTTAATCAAATCTGTTGACAATAGTAAGGATAGATCCTATAAGTTTTATTTTCATTTTGCAGTTGAATGTTAAGCTATTTAATTTCATAGAGTTGACTAACACCACTGATCTATGCTTAATTCTACTATAAAACCATATTTTGTGCTAGTATTATTTACATTCCTAAGATATTCACATTTTTAAATTTTAACAATGGTCATCATTTTGCGCCTAATTAACCGTTTCAAGATAAGAACTCGAATATACAATATTAAACCATTTCCTTTCCTTTTAATTATTACTTAATTAAGAATTGAGTGTAAATTTTAGGTGTAAATGTTAACAACATAGATTTTGTAATAATTACTTAATTACAGGTGCAATTAAGATGTCATTGTTATTTTTAATATCTCCACAATTTTATACGAAACGGTAAAGAATTATGTCACGATCTACTTTTCAAATGCCTTATAAAATTGTGATTGCCTAATGGAATACATGTGTACATTTCTTTCTAGACATATGAATACAAGGTTATGTTTTGATAATCATTATGACTAAAAAACTTGGCCTAAATAATTGTCAAAATCTATTTTATATCATAAATGTTATATTTAATTAATAAACGTGTATTAAATAGTAAGAAAATTGTATACGGCTTTTTCACATTTTTAAAAAATAAAATAAAAATAAAACTATTAATTCAATTAATTGAATGTTTTAATGAAAGTCGTTTATGAATATAAAGCAAGTAGACTGAAAGTGAATATATGTTGTATCGGTATCGATAATTACATGCGGAAAATCTCAAGGCAAATTCGTCTAAATTTTCGGTCGGGATTAAGGTTAAGAATTCATTGCCAAAAGTTCTTTCACACGATTAATCTATGTTCACGTCTGAATAAACAAACACAAGTGTAGTGGGTCGTATAATTGTCTTTTATGCTGGATAACCTTAACAATACTCCGCTATATTAATTATTTAACGTGTCGTAGTGTACAACATAACACCTAAATTATACGCATACGGCGGCAAATTTTTTGCTTTCATTATATGGTTCGCTATTAAGTAGATAAATTCGTCATCTTATTTACCTCTTTACCTCCGCTCTAAGAAAACTGTAGCAATGCGAAGGCCGTTGCACGACCATACGACGTCATCAAGTTCCGTTCCCAGTTTCATATAAAAGTCTTCCTTACTGTCCGTATTGCTATCAGTTGTTAGAAGACAGATTCAGACACACACAGACCTCAAGATGTTCAAATTGGTGGTGTTGTCCGCTTTATTGGCCCTTGCTGCCGCTAAACCTAGTCTCATCGGCCACGTTGGTGTCGGTCATGTTGGTGTTGCCGTTCCGTCAGCAGTTAGCTACCAGGCAAGAACAGATGTCGTCAGCAGCCCAGTAGTTGCCACCGCATACGCACACGCTGCTCCAGTTGTTGCTGCTGCCCCCGTTGTTAGTGCCATTGCTCCAGCAGTTGCTGTACCATCAGCAGTTAGTTACCAAAGCAGAACTGATGTCGTCAGTAGACCAGTAGTCGCTACAACTTACGCTGCTGCTGCTCCAGTTGTTGCCGCTGCCCCAGTTTACTCAGCTTATAGTGCACCAGCTGTTGGTGTAGTTGGCCATGGTTTAGTAGGACATGGAGTAGTCGGTGCTGGCTATGGCGTGCTTGGACACGGTTATGCTGCTCACGGATGGTAGAGAAGTTAGGGCCTAAACGGCGATCTGTTTCTCTGACTGATCTAGTTACCTTAGATGTTTCCTCTTTTGTTTATTTAATATTGTACAGTTGTCTAAATTTTTGTTTCTCTAGGAATACATTTTTTTGTACATAATATATGTTGCTTTATTTCTAAAAAATAATGCTATTTTGCATGTACTACACCATGTCTGGGTATGCAAACAAGGCAGTTAAGGTTGGTGTAAATGTTTTTGTAATTGTAATTAACCTGGAAAAGCTTATTTATATTTTTTATTCTTTTGGGATTTTAATTTCAATGTCAGAGCTTATTATTGGTTAGTCGATATTACCTATGGGAAAAGTACTTATGAGTGTTATCCATTTTAAGTTGCTTTTACTTTCAACCGGTTCGATATCTGAATAAGTGATAAGATGGGCTGATTGGCAAACTGAGAGGTTAGCGGTCGGGTACAGGATTGATTGTAGCTTCATCTCTGGTAGATAGGTTCAGGTTTGAGCTACCAATCGCTTTTGGGATACAATTAACAGCACAATATTTCTGCCGGCGAGGTGATACAGTAACAAAGCTATAAAACACGTTACATATACCCAATTACCCCAAGATTGCTAAAAAGTATTATTTCTCTTATCTGATGAAATATCCCTGGGAGTAATCGTCAGAATCCATTGGATATGTTTTATTTGCGTATGGATTTTGATGGATTAAAATTGTTTTCAATTTTACATTTTCATTGATTGCATGTACACATATCTGAGCTACATACTTTAGCTTTATAATTACGTAATGCCAAGCTTGTCTTATTGGTAAAAATATCTGTAATTTCTTAGAACTGCGTCACTAATTAAAAATATTCCGGAAGAATTTTGTAATCATGGTTAACAACTAATCAGTTTGATAAAAATCTTCATATTCAATTGATATTTAATTAAAAAATTAACAAAAGTGCATTTAATGAAACGACAAAGAATTGATATATTAGTGCCTTTCTTAGATAGCTAATACTTGGGTCTATCTTTTTCTAGTTTTGGTATCTTTATCTGTTTTTGGTATATATTTACTCGTAAGTACATTTCAAACGCCACGTAGATATGCTTTTAGACAAAATGGGACGTTTTGATATACCTAATATTATTTTGTAATTTCTGTGGAGTATATTTTACAATGAACATTTCTCGAATAGTTAGATAGATACAATTTGGGGTTGCGCCACATCCAAGATGAGAGGAAGGTTTTTTTTGGATATCAGAAATTATAATACTTTTGAAACTTATTACATAAAAAGAGCACCACAATATGAAAACTGGAATTATCGTTTAGAAAGACAAATTTGGAAATTAGTAGTAAGATGATATACAGGGTCCGGCAATTACGCGTTGGTAAAGAACATAAATAGGCCGAAAGTATTTGGATTAACTAGAATCATATTAGAATGATATGTTTGTCTCTATTCCATAACAAGGAAATGTCCTATACATCCTAGAACACAGTATAAACGACTTTCTTGAAACTCGTTGCTGGGTTTCCAATTTTACACTGATACGAGAATGGATGGATGAATGTGCTGAATACTTGTACCGGAGATACCCATAGTTCGTTCCTCCACTCGTTTCCTTCACTGACATTTTAGAATACATTCTAAAATCTTTCAATGTATGATTAATTTTGTTTTTTTAAGGAATAATTTAACAGAATTAGGGATTACGGAAAGTTTGTCTTTGAAAATAGGATGGGCTTCTCAACTTACACCGATTTATTCATCACTATATATAATATTTTTTATGTTTTTTTATGTAAGGAGTGAGTATGTCTTTACTATTTTATTCTGAGGTAAAATTTACTTCAAATTATTTCAGTTTTAGAGAAATAAGACGTATCCTATAATGGACTGATTTGGGCATAGGAGACTATTTATAAATTGCTCTTGAGATTTTAGAAGCAATTAGAAATTAAAAAAAAATTAAGATGTCTATTTTCAGTTACGTAATTAGAAATCCCAAAAAAGCAAAAATACTTTAGTTAGTGTTTTTCTTCGACAAACCTTTAGTAGTAGGGTACCATATACAAAAAAAGTCTGAGTAAGATATGCAAGACAGTTTTTTTTTTAGTAGAATGCTAGTAGTAGTTCAACAGTGAAGTCAGCCGGGAAGAATCTGTAATTTTGTACATTTAGATGTAAATTTTTAATAGGAACTTTATATGTGGCACTGCAATTTGGTTGCTTTATAGTTTTTATATCGTAGTGTCCTTATATTTATTTTTTTTTACATTTTGTTTTCTCCCAAAATTTCGGAAAAATGCATAATTTTTAAAACGAATACGACCACTGCAACTTGGAATTGCAAACGGTTTTTCATTTCTCATTCATATCTATTTGAAAGAAGATTATCGTTTTTATGCAATATACTTTTCACAAGAGCCAAACTAATGATTTAGGTATAGTTTTCCATTCATAATTACTCGGATGATTTGGTGGCAATACGAAAGACATTACGGAACAATGGGATGACTTGTTTCATGTTATTGTAATTTTAATAGATGGAATCAATTGTACGGGTTCTAAATTAAAGATAAAGAAACTGATTTGAAACTAATTTATATTATTAAAAATAGAAATAATAAGTTAATTCTTTCTTTTGCAGATATGTCTTTTACGTAAGAATCACGCACTTTGTTGTATACTACCTGTAAAAAAACGGGTGCTGATTAGTTATTACATTATTATGAATAGTCTATTAATTACGTATTAACACACATTCCTATTTATCAAATCATGAAAAATACAAAGAACATTTTTGCTAAATCACGTTCAAAGGTATGCTTTTTGCGTTTGATATAATTTCATTTCTTTAACGGACGCAAGGTTAAAAACATTAATTTATTCATTATGTGCTGATTACATATTGTAGAACAGTTAGTTTACGAAAGCAACATTGACATTTATATTTCCTCTTTTATATATACAGTATATACATACGTGTAAAAAGTAATTCAATTCTTATTATAGCACACCTTAGATCTAGTCAAAATCGAAAGAGGATATATTTAACTTTAATTAATTACAGGTATTTAGTGATCATTTAAATTCGATAAATAATACGTTAATTAGCAGCATGTTTCGACTTAAACATTAAAACATCAATTTTGAATAACTAACAACATTTTAGACAAAAGCTGAGCCGTTCTAGTTCAATTACGTAATGAGTAAATTAACGAGGAAACTTTTTTGACAATTATTTTGTCAAATTCCATTATAAATCAATGCGTATAGTTTTTTTTTAGTGTATCATAATTTGAAAATTAGGATACAGTATTATTAAGTAATTATTATTATTATTATTATTTTATAGTAAATTGCCATTCTTATCTTATACAATTTTGTATATCTTGTATAATCAGTATAACATATTATACAGGACGTGACGTAAATGTTGAGAATAAATTAAATAACCGTTTTCTTAGCAAGAAATAATATTTTATTCATATGAAGTTATGATCTACGGATTTTTATTTCAAACTGGCATGGTAGTTTTTTTACAACTTTCAAGATAAGGGAAGTTTTAGCTATAGCTTAAATGCTCCGAAAGAAGTAGTAGAATTGAGTTCGTAGGTTGCTCAGCGAAATGTATATGGCTATTGTCAAAAGATTTTCAAAAAAAATGTAGTAAAAATATTTTTCGCCCTTTATATATTACCATTTTCCAGTGATTAAACATCCAAGGAAACCTAAACTAAATTGCAAGTGACGTTTTAATAGAAATCATTGTGGTCAAAGCATATCAGATTATATTCCTGTTACCTTCATTTTCAAGTATAACTAAAATTTAGTTTCAATGTTTGCCGTTGCTCTAAAGTTATTTACCAAAAAATTTTTAACGCCGTGTGACTTAGAAACGAAAATGACACCGAAATGCGTCTTATTTTAGTTGATGTACATGAGTATAATGTATTGATACAACATCCGCAATGATTTACTGTCAAAAGTGTGTTAGTTAAAAAGAAATCTAAACGATAAAGTGGTATTATACTAATTGAACAGTACCCCTCACACCTACAAAAAGTTATCTGACGATAAGCCAACTATTTACCATCACAGAAACCGGTCGTTATTATAGAACAAAAAATACACAAATTAATTAGGAAGTAGTTCTGATTACTTTACCGTCAAATGTCTTAATACTCTTCTCTCCAATATAGATAACATTTTCTCCTCCGTTGTTTAACGTTTATACTTTATTTGCACTATTGATCTGATTATTATTGATTGATAATCATTTTCTAAACTTAAAGGTTTATGTTGCGAAATATTACCTTACTATACAGTAGTTTGTATACATTATACTGCTGTTTCCTGTCATTAATCTCAAGAACACGATAAAAGAGTTGCATTCTAACCAGCATAGAAAAATCAAGCATATAAGTACAAATAATATTTTGCTATAAAAACCAGTTTTGATAGAAATTGACTAAATTTAGACCTGATATTACATTTATTTCATATTTAAAATTACCCTATTTTATCTATATTTGCAAAACTAGAAATGCACAGTTTGTGTATTAAGTAATGTCTTCCCCTTGAAAAGCATACCAAACTTTCTTCCACTCACGCCGATAAGGTCGTTGTTCGGTCCAGATATTTTTAATACCCAAAAATCCCTCCAATACATCTCAAGAGGCATTTACGCAAACGACCGAAATGGGGGAAAGAAAGTTTAATAAGCGTGTCAAAGGGAAAACATTACTTAATAAACAAGCTGTACCTGATTCATCGCATGGAAACGATACGACAGTAAAGAGCCTACTATTAAAAACTATACTATAGCTATTTTTGATTTCTTATCAATGAATAAAAGTAACCAATGGTATATTGAAACAGGACTTTGACAAAATAAAACTCTCCAATAAAACATTGAACTAACTTAGGCTTTACAATGCCATGCCAACCTTTTTCCTTTATCATTTTAAAAATAAATTTAGGATTTATCTCTTCAGAGAACACTATAAAAATGTCAGATTGTATTGATGATATTTCATATTCCAATCCACGATTATTATTTTGTCATAATACACATTCTAAAGGTGGTAATATTTGAAAACCGTTTACCAAGAATACTAAAAGTGTAAGCATATCATTCGGGAGCATATTTCGAATTGATTTTTTATAAAAAGAAACGATAACGTTCGTCACTACTTAGACCGACATTTCCGTTACACTCGCAAATTAAAGTCCATTTTTTTTAAACATTATACCGTGTTTTTATATTATTTTGGCAATACTTTGAGCGAGAAAAAATAGTGTCTGTGTAAATAAAATATTATTAGGTACTTCACACTTGAATAAAATAAGAAATATAATTTTTTTATATACGCTATATATTTACATTTTAAGCAAACATTTATGGCAGTTTCGTTTTAACACATACAAAAGTATTTACAACAAACTATGTATTGTTCTCTTCTATATTATCATTACAGGTGGAAGAAAGATGACAGCGTTTAATAAATAAGGAAATTGATGAATGGCCTGTTTAAAAATTCCTTCTTTACCAGGCTTTGAACACTGGAGCAGCGGCGACCGAGTGAACTACTGGTGCTGCGGCGACAGAGTGAACTACTGGACCTGCAGATATGAAAGGTGCAGCTGCTACCGGAGCTGCCACCGCTATTGGAGCAGCTTTAACTACTGGAGCAGCTACAGCAACGGCTCCGGTGGAAATCTATAAGAGATAAAATGGATAGTGTTACCAGTATTTAAAAGATGTCGTTGAATGTATGCGTAATACAGTTAATAGAGATATATGTAAATATTCACATTCCTTTTGTATTTACTACTAATTTAATTTATCATAAAATAGTTCTTTAGTAACATATATGATCATATGTGAGTGTACTGATGTATCATATTTGTTATATTAAGATTTCATGCTCTAAGTAACTTACTTGAAGAGGAATTTTTAACTAGTCGTGATGTGTCCTATATTACATCTTTGTGTCATACTGGTATCTTAGTAGTTAAATATGAAGAGTATTACTATGATGATAGTTATAAGATTTTGAGAGAGCAAAGGAAATACTACAGCAATAGGTAGCTAATAATAAATACAATTACAGTTATGAAAAGAGTGATATACTATATATAAGTTATTGATAATTTGTAATTGAGGGTTTGATATTGAAACTGAAGTTATTGTTTGGAAAAAGGCGACGAGCAGCAATATTTCGTTCTTTGGAAAAAGTATACAAAATAGTAAAGATTTGTTTATAGCATTTTCATCAAACATTATCAATTTAAGTCTTGATAATCATGTTTACAGTGTTTAATTTTCAAAAAATTGATTTCACTTTGGAGAACTTTCTGGTTGTTTATTTTTAAGTTCTGAAGACGTATGGTTTAGTAAGATTTTTATCAACAGTTTTACTATAAGAAGTACTAGATATAATAACACATATCAGATTACTGCGGATTCTATCCTGCTCTTGCTTACATATATAAACTCAATTGAATTTTCGCGGTTGAAAACTGTAAAGTTAAGAGATGTAATTAAAATTGGATTACTGTATTATATTGATCACCAATTTGTTGAACCAAAACATTTCCCAAAAATTTAACGACGCACTTTACAAATAAAATAAATACTTCAAACCTTGTTTTGGTAACATGCATAACAACTGGCAAAAATATCTAAATTCAATAAATGTTAAAATCTGCAGCAATATAAAAACGTTATTAGAAATAATTTTGCAGGAGATATGATCAGAAAGTAATACAGAATTTTGGTAATACTTACCAATTGGCTGTTTGCGTATGAAGTTGCAACTGGTACAGCAGCTTTCACAGCAACTGGTGCAGCTACAACTGCTGGAGCGTGGTATGCTGCTGGGGCTACAACAGCTGGAGCATGGTAAGCTGCTGGAGCATACGCTGGAAGACCTAAAAGTCCAGCGTTGACGGCAACGAAGAACAAAGGAAGTGCGAACTGATAAAGAGAACAAATTATATATTATTGAGAAGTAATGGTAATGATTTCTTGTAATGATCGAAATAAATTTGTACATCCAAAAAGCTAATCGATAAAATTCATATCCAAAATTTGTCGAAAATAAAATTTGATATATGAAAGAAATACTTACGAATTTAAGCATTTTGATAGATTTAGTTTTTGATTTGGAATGTATTTAGAGATTTGATATTATCCAGTGGCTGTTGACTGAATGACTTCAAATTTTACGCTAGTCTCTTTTATACCAGCCCCTAGTCTTGTAAGAACGGTTCGTTTAAGCGTACAGCCGTGTAGGTCATGGTAATGATGTAACTGGGTTCACCGTTTCACTTTCTGCAATTGTTACGGTTAATGATGGTTAAATGTATGTCCGATTCATACATTTACTTGGAGTGGACATTAGCGGAACAAGAATGGGTTAATATGTCGTGTAGAGCGTTTCATTTGAATTGTTTGCAGGTACGAGATAAACGTCCTACCTTTAACTACCTTAACTAGAAAGAATATATAAAAAATATATAATTCTGTCAGAATTAGAGCGCATTTGTCAAGTAAGTATGCCTCGCTTATACAGTCCCTCTGAAGGATAATGCAGTCATTATAGATATATTTGTACCGGATTAAATATGGCATGATAATTAATTGGCTTTATTTTGTGCCTATCTATCTAAGATTGATAATGCAAGGTCGAATCAAGAAGATATTTTATTAATATGTATGTATTTTTTATATGAAATGTGCGTGTACTATTGAATTGATAAAGGTCAAATTTAAATTACTTAATGATGTGTGTACAACCTTCTTCATAAATATATTTGAACAAAACTTATTAACACAATTTACGAGGACTACAAATTATTAAATATAGGTATAGCAAGTGTAACAATATTTTCAGATTTTTGACGTATTATGACAAAAAAAACGTTTTTTTTTCACTTTAATTACTTTGTAATTTATGCAATGCAGACAATAAGCACTGAATTAAAAAATAATCTATATAATTAGGATTGTCGGTCCCTACTTACAGTAAGAAAAAAGGTTTTATCCACCGCAGTAATTGAATGAAATTTTGAAATATCTTTGGATAGATACAAGTTTAGTCAAAAGTATACTAAATAAAGTAGGCTGAATTTTTCAAATTAATGTTATATATTCTTCAAGAAAAAGAAAAAAAATTGGTTCGAATAGCTATACAAAATTTAGAGTGATAGAATTATGTATTTATAATTTCAACACTTACTAAATTGGAACCACGTAGCCGGACAAAGGCACAGCAAATGGAGGATGCAACGACCGTCACAACGATTAACTACTGACTTACTTACATTAAACAGGACTCAGCTTAGGGTAGTAACTTGTTTATTAACAGGACATGGTTGTCTAAGAGACTGCATAAGATGGCGATCTATAAAGATGAACCCTTATGCAGACTCTGTAACGAGGATGAGGAAACAACCTCTCATATCATCTTCAAATGCGTAGCACTAAGTCAACGTAGGGTTGCTATGCAAAGCGCGTTTGATTTACCAATGGAGAAAGATTTACCAAATAGGCTCTTAAACCTAATCGAGGGAACTAACCCGTTTGAGTAAAATGAAATCAAAGTAGGAATAACACAATAGGCCCAGCAGGCTGCAGTCTTATGGATAATCAAAGACTACCCTACCTTGATAGTAAGCAATCAAATAATTTATAAGGAGCGACACAGGGCATTTCGCTATTTTGCTGTGGAGAAGCCTTATCTGTATTAATGACTACAAAAAGTGCACTAGGACATTAATTGAATATGTAGTTTTTAGACATGGGTTAAAAAAATAAACAACGACTAGGGAATCCAATATTACTGTGAACATAAAAAGTTTGATAGTTTGTGGCGAATGGATACAATTGTGTACAATAAATCATTAATAGTTAGAAAACCGATCAAGGTGTAAAAAATAAACGAAGTTATGTAAGGTCAGAAATCAAAGTGACGAAATATTCTTATTGCAAAAGATAAAGCAACACTTTTTTGAAAAATCAATACAGTTATGGAAAATTAAGATACATGCGACTGGTAAATGTGTCAGTCTAAAATCAATACCCAATAAATTATATGATAAATGTAGGTTCAACAGCATCTAAAGTAAATAGTTGAAAAAGTGGTTAATGATTTAAACTAATATAAGACATTTACGTTTGTTAAGCATTTGTAAATAAGTTTTTTGAAGTTATTTTTTCGTATGTGTTGGACATCAAATGAAAACAATAAGTGGCGTGAACACAGATATTTCCAAACTTTTTACACTTTTCCGCTACTATATTTGCATTTTTTTAGTTTTTTTTACTAAACATCTCTTTCAGACAACTCTTTCAGAAAGTAAATTGGGTGGCTAGTATCGGATTAGCATTAAAAATTAAAACTAAGAAACAATTCTATGAACTTTCTGTATGCTTCGATTTTGTATCTGAATCTCATTGATGAGATGGTAAGCATGTTTGATTCGCCCACTGCGTCTTGCATTTATTGTATATAATTTTTTTCAGATGATTTGGGACGCATATGAAGCCGGTGTGGTTTCCCAATTAATAATATATTAGTCCAGATTGCTTTGAGGAAATACAGAATGTGAAAATCATATTTGGATCTACTAACGATGAACAATATCTTCGAAAGTGATTTAATAAAGAAATAACGAAGAAAACCTTTTTGGGTTTATTATCGAAAAACAAGTCAATATTTCTAATAGACTGTAGCTGCAGATAAGTCTGTATTTTATCATATTTACTACTTATATACATACAAATGTGATAACCTATTTATATCGATATAATTTATAATTAGTTTAGTCTAGACCTTAAGAATTTTTTATATTCATATATAGAAACATGAAATATTACAACCCATCAATTTACAAGTACTTGAAATTACTATGTAGGTAAAAGTAAAAAAGTAGATCAAGAACGATAAAAAACAAAAAAAAGAACGTTGAATCGAAATGCAACTGAGTTAATGCAGATTGTAGTAGCCATCGGGCATTTACAACAACCTATTAGAAGTAGATTGTCTCATTGATGTTTTAAGTTTTAAGCGTAGTCAATGGATTTTGGTTTTGTATCTAATTGGAAAGATTAAAACTATAAGAAAGAAAAAGTAATATGTGTATGTATATCTGTAGGATACGTTAACGTATCTACTGATAGATATGACATGTACGAGTTGTGAAATTTTCTTAATAACCGCCAGTTGTTCGAACATAAATTCATTTTTTGCTTTGTGCTAGGTGTTGGTTAACTCTGAAAGGTAATTTGTTACAGATATGGGTATTTTATTTACCGCCAAATTATCTATTGACTATAATCGTTATTACTAAGAGCAAATACAACAGTTACCGTTTTAAAATTTTGTACTTCAGAGCACCATAAATAATCAATATTACATTTCAGTACCAGTAATATAGGCAGTATGATGGTTGTGCTATGGGTTCACCTATCTCCTCTGTAATAGCTCAACTAGTTATGGAGGATCTAGAAGAGACTATCATATCAAATAATAATTTGAATTTGCCCTTTTTTAAGAGATATGTAGATGATTGCATACCAGCTATACCTAAGAATAACGAACAAACAGTATTGCAGCTGTTTAATTCATACCATAAAAAAATACAATTCACTATTGAAATAGAGGTAGACCACAAAATAAATTTTCTAGATTTAATTCTCATAAAAAACAAAAATAGTATATTAACAAAATTATATCATAAATCTACATAGTCAGGTCGTTACATGAACTACAATTCTGCTGCACCGATGACATATAAGAAAAGCACGATTATAGGGTATGCAAATCGCGCCATAAATTTAACATCCCCCATGTTTCGTAAAGAAGTAATAGAAAATGCAAAAACCACCTTATACTTAAATGGATACCCCAAAAATTTAACAAATAGTGTTTTTAAGCAACTCATATATAAATCCTATAATAAATACAAACTCAAGAATAAGAATAAAACCAACAATAAAAAATTTTTAGCACTACCATATGTCCAATCCTTATCGGAAAAACTAAGCAAAGTGTTTAAACCATATGATATAATTGTAGCTCATAAAGCTTATAATAATTGTAAAAAACTTTTCACAAATCTAAAATCAAAAACGCCCCTAAAAAAACAATCAAATCTCATCTACAAAATACCATGTAGCGGATGCGATGCTGTGTACATTGGGCAAACTAAACAATATTTACAAGACAGAATTAGGCAACATAAAAATAAAAACAGTAATATTACTGCTTTAAAAAAACATGAAGATAATTTCGAACATAACTTCAAATTTGAAGACACCAAAATACTACATAGAGAGGGTAAACAGAAAGCAAGGGATGTATTAGAAATGATATACATAAAAAACATAAAAATGCAGTTAATGACAGATCTGACATAACGTATCTATCTAAAATTTATCATTCTATTATTTAATCAAAGCCATGAATCACAACAAATTATAACTATGTATTGTGTTATTTAATAATTAGGTAGCTAAATAGAAAATATACATTTCACCAGAATTATCATCTGTTTTAAATCTACTGCGTAGTTTAAGATCAATTTTTATAGTGTAGACAGTTATTTTATTTGAATTGCACAAATAATATATATAAAAATGTTTTTATAACATAATCTTGTGATACACGATATATGCATTTTTAAAATCATGTCATTTGCAATAGATTTTTGACATGTACAAATGTACTTTTAAATAACAATCTTTTAATATGTTGTACTTGTTGTAAGTGTCATTCTGAAGAAGGTAGCTAGCACTACCGAAAGCTAAAATAAAATTGTGTTGTTATGTAGTATTGTTTTTACATATTTGTTTTAATATTTCATCAACCAGCCGATTGACCAAGAAGTTTCTTTAAATATACATATATAGGCAGTATAGTTTTAATGATATTTATCTACGATTATAACTTAGTGCCCAAGTTGTGATCGTAGATACTACACTAAAATTGTTTCTACCATTTAAATGATGTATAATATATACATGGGAAATACTAACATTTTCGGGCGCAGGATATTATTGCCAAAATAACAGCACCAATATTTAAGTTGGCACTTGGCCAGATATAAAAATGCAAAAACAACACGTAGAAAGCTTCCTTTGTTTAGAACTCGATAACTGCTGGATGTGAAAAAAATGTGCAGATTGTTATTACGAAAATAAATACTAGTGATCCCATGTCAAAATCCAATCACAAATAGTTTTTGTTTTTTCTCAATCTTGATGAACGACCAAAATGAAACGATTAGTGTCATTATTTTGGTAATGAAACTTTTACTCAAACAAGAGGATTTTGAATAATCTTGCAGTTATAGTATTATGGTTAACAAATAGCATTAACAGACTATATCTGTCTTCCTCAGTCAATAGAATTTCAACATCTTTCTAGTTATCGAGTTATGGCCAAAAAACCGTATCCGAAAATAATTTTTGTTTTGTATTTAGTAGTAGTAGTAAGAGTAATATTAGTATTTTCCTCGCGCCAGTGGTAAACAGAATTTATTTATAGAAAAAATATAGAGTGCGGTTCCCTTCCTCTCTCCCCTGCTAACTTTTGATCGGTTTAATAGAGAGGTTCCAGTTTTGGCTCATTAATATGAAGTATTATGTACTACACTTTTGAAGTAAATTTTCTATTTAGTTTCAAAGATTGACGACAGGGGTGATATAGTATCAACATTTTAAATGGAATGGGTGGTCGAGTGATATCTCATTTTAAAGGGCTTACTGAGTATGGTATCATATGTTACCAACATTTAATAACATTTTATCCACTCATATAAACATAGTAATAGAACAAAGTTTTATTTTATTATACATTTCATGTTTTGTGCAGTCAATTCTTTAACATAAATTCAAAAAATCGTAGGTGGCTATGGATTTTAAAACATGTGTCTCTTATTAGGCCTATTATTACCTTATAAACGTCATAAAATCGAATTTTATTGAAATAATTTTAGTGCCATAATCAACAATAATACATGTTAACTTTCTTTGATGCATTACAATTGTGCTTGTGTTTTCTTTTTGCTATACCTATTGGTGCTCTGATTTAATAATAAAAAAAACTATATTCTTACTTTATTGCTAACTTTTAAATTTAATAATGAGACAAAAAGTATTTCCATAACAAATTGTTTGGCATAATAAATTTTGCATTCATTGTTTGACGCCTTAATGCACTACTCGTAAGTATAGATCAAAATTTATTCAAAATTAGGATTGATTTTTCACGACATATACCATTTTAGGCAGTACGAATGGTGGGGTCGATCAAGAAATTCTCTCCATATACGACAATGCTAAGTTTTTTTTTAATTTCTGAGCAAGATTAAAAAATTAAAAAAGTGTCACGCTCTTACACGATTACTGACATATTTCTATTTTAGAGAAAGTCATAGAAGTATTAGAAAAAAATCTTGATGTTAAGGTTTGCCCTGACGATGAACTTAAAACATCGTTTTATACTAGTTTAAGTTTTCTTTAATTACAAATATGTCAGTAAATCCGCAATTGCTACTGCAATTTCTCGTTAGATTATTTTGGTAATATTTAAAAAACTAAAATGAAAACTAAAAAATGATTAGATTCATTTCATATGTGCTTCCGGAGTTGTTTTTTTTATTTTCTTTATTTTTACAGACTGCATCAATGGAGTTAGCACTATTATTATTACTATTTATAGTGACTTATTGTAGTCTTTAACGTAAAAAACACCTTGTTTTTCTAGATTATAATTAGGTTCAATGGATTTTTTACAATTTTTGCTTTTCTAGATTGTATTTATAGTAAAACTACAATTGATACGGAATTCTGGCCTGAAAGAGGTGCTACAGTTCGAATTTCTTGAATAACTTGTGTATAACATTAAATAATTAAGCGAGTAATCTTTATATAAACTTCAGTTTTGAGTATTTACTTGAACTGCTGTATATACTTATATACGTATATCAACAACAGGCCAAAAGTTATTCACACGGTCAAGGTCACTAAAGTAGATGTTTTTCCCATATTCTTGGTATTACTAAAAACAAAAAAAAACAAAGCTTTTGCCTTTAATGTTCGTACTGCCATGGCTATGGAATCTGCTAGTAACTTTTATGTAATTAGATATTTGTTTATAAATAAATAGCAGTATCCGCCGTTACAAATTTTCAAAAGTAAAATATAACTACTAAATATTTTTTCTCGTAAAAAGTGATGCTTTTATAAAATAAGTCATGAATGATCGTATAGTAAAACCGCAATGTCATTATTCAGATCATTTGCAAAGGCATTTTATTGTAAAATTAGTTTATATTTTCCATTATCAGGTTTTCGTATATGTCATTTGGAAAATCGCTTACTTAGTAGTCTGGTAAAATTAATGTTAACTGCACAGGTTTTTATTAGAAAGTTTTCACTACTAGTAGTTTTTGGAATTTTGGATTGACAACGAGCGCTTTGGCAATTTTTGAAACTACATACTGATTTGTCATTTCTATAATCACGGAGACATATGTAATATCAATAATTTAAACGCTATGTATTTTTATTTAACTTCGTTCACTTTTTTATAATCGATGTTGCTTTAAATTAGTGATTTTAATAAAACACCGTTGAAACTAGAAGAAAATATTTGCTTAGTCTAGTTGTAGGTACGTTTCATTAAAGCTTGAAAAATAACACTTTGCATTCCTAAATGTTTATTCAATAACAGTCAGTTTTAAATTATAAATAAACCAATGGAGGAGAATTAAATGAATTTTGCAATTTTTCTTTGAAAAAGTGACTAATTTAGTCAAGATATCCATGACCATAACCCCTTCCAAATCCACCACCAAGACCGCCTCCAAGATCACCTCCAAAATCGCCACCATATCCACCATCGCCTCTACCACCGTCCCAACCGCCATATCCTGCTACAACAACTGGGCGGGTGTGGTAGGCACGAAGATTTGTGTTGATTGTTGAGACCGCGGCATAGCCGACAGCAATGAGGAGACAAAATACGAACTGAAAAATAAAGAAAACATTAGTAAGTTATCCACGTTCTAAGTAAAACGTTTTTTAACTAATAGCGAAAAATATAAAAGTCGTTAAATCTTCAAATTAGTATCCATCGAATATTATACTTACCAATTTGAACATATTGGTTGTTTTGAGTGTTTTCTTGTTTAATTAATCAAAGAACTGACTCGATCTGATTTTCAATATGTTTCACGGACCTTTTATATTAAAGCGTACAACCCCACTGCGTTCCCTTAAATATAGATATTAAAAATAACCCCTTTCGAAAATGCAAATTGAACAGGTGCTGTTTCACTTGTACAAAGTTAATTTCATATTACACTAAATGTATATTTGAATTCGGAGATAACATATGCCGAAATATCCTTGTTCGAATTGCACACGCATGTTAATTCAAAATTTAATGAAGCAAAAATTGGACGCGACTGGGAACCGTTCGCCTAGTTACATACTGGATCAAGTTGATCAGGCTTGTTTTTTCCATATTCTCTAGATTTGTATATATTAATAGTATTAAGCATTTGCGTATCTGAATTATATGTATGCATATAGGAAAGTAATTGTATGAAATATAGATGATTGTCATGTATGGAAAACGTAGTTTTATTGCTTTAATTTTTCTATTTATACCTTCGTGATTAATTTAATTATTAATATTAATTAAAACTTATATTATGCATGTCTAGTTTAATAGATGTATTTCTTTTTGCGCTAAAGAATTTTTCAAGCAGAAGAAGACACAACATTCATCAAAGCTTTGAAAAAGAAATAGAGTGTGTTATAGGAATTTACTTAGTTCTTTGACGCCTTTTTTATCTTAGATATTTAAATTCGTGTCGACATTGTCGACTCATAATCGAGTACTTGACCCTTGCGAAAGGTAAATCGGTAATTTGAACATGAAATCTTCCCTATTTTCTTTATAGAGAAGAATACTGGTTTACAGATTTAAGTTGGTTCGTTAAGATTTGAATTTTAGTATGTGATATTCCAAACTTGATTTAGATATTACCTATCACATTCAGATACAATACAAATTACCAAATGGATAAGTCTTTTGTAAATATATACAGGTATATTGTATTTAACAATGATAAAAAAATACATAAATACTCAGTAATATTAGCCGAAAGTATGAAACTTTCATTAATGAGACCGATGTTTCTTTGTTCGAAAAAACCGTTTCGTAGTTTTTCGTTTATGTACAGACAAGAGGTTGTTTCCAACAGTAGTTGGCCATCATGTGTGTATTCTATCTGTTATATTACTTCTGCTCCATTTCTTTTATGTACTGATGGAAGCTCGTTTCTTTTTTTATATCTGTCCAAGATTTTTGAAAAAAAATCAAGATGAGCATGCAAAAAGTCAATTTTAATGCTCATGTTGCAATTTTTTGTACCATATCTTAAACAACTTTTTTATAATCCTGTAAATCATGATTTCCTAAAATGCTTTGCTGTACACTTTCGGAATCGATGCGGGTTTTCGTTTCAACGGCAGTCATAGTTGGATCAAAGTTTGTGTCCAAAATCAATAATTTAAGATACTCTCCTCAAGTTTTTCTTTAGACAGATCAGAAAATTTGCTAGAATGGTACTTAAAGTAGTTAATAATAATAATAATAATAATTATTATTATTATTTTCAAAGACAATACAATTCTGTGAAAAATATCGAAAACACTGATAATGTAAAGTTATCTACATGCAACATACATACATTTTATCTTAGAATACTAAATTTCAAAATTTACAGTGTATCAACAATGGAAAAGAATTCATTCAAGTTATAGAATACATTATTTTTGTCAAAATTTCTTTAATTGTTTAAATGATTAAAAAATTTGTAATTGATGCTGATTTTTAATTGATACAGGTAAAGAACCAAAAATCTTAACACTTAAATAGTTTGGAGAATTCTGAATAACTCTTAACCTATTGTACGGAATCTAAAAGTATTTTTATTAAATCAGAAATCAGAATTTAGATTAAATTTATGTTTCTGCTTAAGTATATACCTACAATGATAATTCATTTATGAAAAGATTACAAAATGTCATTGTCTTCAAATTTGAAAAAATATTCCAACAGGAAGTCGGAGATGGTATTCCAACAATAGCTCTAATTATCCTTTCTTGAGCTAATAAGACATCATTAGCCGTGGTAGCATTACCCCAAAGAGTTTTAATCTCTTCAGATAGCAATATTCAAATATTTTAGAGAAAATAGATGAAACTGCAATAGGTCGATAATTGGAAACAAGGGATTTTTCTCCTTTTTAAAAACAGGTTTAATTTTATTTACTTTCAATACAGTTGGAAAAATTACCTTCAGAAAACGATAAATTAATACAGTGAGCTAAAGGTAATGCTAAGCATTGAGCAACCGTTTTGACTAAAAATAGCGAAATGTCGTCAGAACCACAGTCTGATTTAGTGTTTTTTAATTTTGTTAGTTATAGCACTTAACAATTCAAACTCTGTAATAGGTTAAAAAAATGATTTATTCACCGTAACATTAGAAAGATCAGAGATATTATTTGAGGAAATACATATATCCAACTATATTTTGAGGCGATTCAATAAAATAGTTAGAAATAATTAGCAAGAATGTATGGATCTCTTATGTTATTATTATTTTGTATAGCATATTGCTTATCCAGTGATGCGGATTGATTAGAAAATTCACCAACAACCTTCCACGCTTCACGTATTGGATTATTATTATTATTTTACAATTCTCTTTAGCACGAAAGCCTTTTTGGTATCGCGTAGTAGTTTATAATGCAAATTTTTTGCGACAGTGTAAGTTTCAGCTTTAAATTAGGATATCGTTATCGTTCGTAGTTTCCATCATTAGTCAACACCTTTATAAATTGTTGCATTATAGCTAATATTATTATAATATTGCCTACATGAGGGATATACTCTGTGGTTGAGTGGAATCTAGAAACAAGTCAACGTACAGTCAGGCAAGCTAAAACATGCACAAGCAGATGTGCCTGAGATAAATATTTAATATAATTACATATTTCACATATCTTAGTTTTACATAATTTTTGCGTTTGGAACATCTCATTGTTTGGATGTTCTGTTCAATATTTGGTACTACTTCACATTATTTACCAATAAATGCATGGATAGAATTAACAAATCCTCATAAAACAATCAGAAAACGGGAAGTATGGAGACAGCTTGACATTTCGCCTCTTTTTCGGAGGATGGAGGAAGACTGTGGTAGCATGTCCAAAGTTCTTTCTCTGATATATTTGGAGAGATGCAAAATGTAGAATAGTCCTCTTTTCTTTATTATTTTCCTTGTTGCATTTGGGCTCCTCTTTCTCTAGTTCAATTTATTCCAGAGATATATGGTTGTCTTAGGATTTTTCGTAAGGACAGTAAAGTATGACCATCATCGGAAAGGTATACACAGATAGATTGTAGTATATTTTGACGTTGAACATTGAGGTGACATCTGTTTACATATCACCTATTTACGGCAATTGTGTGAATTCAGTTGGTATAGGTTCCTACATTTTAAAATATTATTTGATCGATTTTTCTGACAAAATATATATGATGTATTCTTTTCCTGTGTATGCTGTCCTGCTTTTGCCGTAATGATTACATTTAAACAGTTTTATAACGTTAAATAAAAAATATACACAATCGACCTTTAAAATTAACCCTGTCATTAAAGTAATATAAACTTGTGCCTCAAATGGAATTATTTGAATAATAAAACGAAAAAAAAAAAACTTTAAAGTAGTTGTTTTGCGTTGTATTCCTAGTTATAGAAATAAGCGTTCACATCAAGACTTCAATTAAAAGAAATATGGAGCCAACAAAGTAATATAGTATGATTTTCCTAATAGATATAGCAAGACCTTAGTCTTCAAGGTGTTTAATTAATTTGATATTATAGTATTACGGCAGTGTGTTTGATGACCTAATTAAATTAAATGATTCAATCAATTTAGGAATTGCTTCATTTTCTCTTCGGTATGTAAATATATTGGGGATATATAATAACTTCTGAAAGAGTATCGCCTTGCGGTTATTTAGAACTTGTGCGCGTAACCGAGAGCCGGTAATTTATAAAGCTATTACTTTATATGTCAAACATTTATCTATTGTTCGCGTTTACAATTTTCATATAATTAATATCGTAATTAGTTCCCTTTTTCTGTCTTATTTTCTGAGTATTTTTTTAAGTATCATATGGCATTAGTAACCATTTGGCTTCTAGTTCTCTATTAATCTTATAATAGCACTTACGTCTGTGTTAAGCATTTGACTTGACGGATTGGGATACAATATTGTTGAACAAACTTTTATAGTATGTTGTAAGAAGCGCATCACTAGACATTTATCAGTGAACAACTCTATTAGTATTAAATTAGTAATTATGGAGGGTATGGTATAAAGATGATTTTCGGTCAATCTTTTATATAGCTATAGGAAAGCTACTTTTCCAAGTTACTTTGCATGCAACAGGTAATATATGGCTACGAAATAAGTGTACTTCTGAGTTTAACTCCATCAAACATTCTTGGAAATGCATTTAACAAAGAGGTATTGGTCTTGAATGTTTGCCGGGATTGCTATTATTCTTTCATCTTTTAGTGGTTCGTTTACAGTTGCATGTAATAAATACGTTTCTTCAACCACATCACTCGAACTGTCCCACTAATAGAATACCCTGCATTGACGCTGCGTGCAAGGAAAGAAGTATCACTTTACTTATCATTCTGTCCTCATAAGTATCCAAAACCAACTCCTCTATTTTGATAAATAAATAGCGAAATCTACTTTATTGTATTTAATAAATTAAATCCATCTATAGTATTTTATTGTCCTTTACTAATTAGTACGTTCTTGTATCGCTAACACGAAACTCGAATTTAAATTCGCTGCGAATTGGCATTTTGTAAGACGTTACGGAATATGCAATTTAAATAGCTTTTTACGTTTCACTGAACCACAAATGTCCGATGCACTCTTCTCAGAATGATCTGTCAATTATTCGGATTGTTGGCGACAGGTGGCTTTGTGTACGTTTAGAAATGTTCGTATACCAAATTTTTCCGCATGACCGGGTGTTAATGGCTTGTATAGCGCGTGTTGGCTATCGGTCATCCGCAGCTCATACGACGCCCATACAAACAGATGAGCACGCGTGCAAATTATTTCACACTTATTTAACCGTATTGTTCTGATTTGCCTCTTCAACCCTTATGTGTATATTATGTAAACTTTCCAATATTCGCTATGTTTACGTCATGTATCGATGTCATAGAATAATGTAGGTATATAATGATAACGTAATACCATAAGTCTGGTAAATAATTGCGATATGATAACAAATTATATTAGTGGTTTTAATTATGCTCTCGTTTGTTACTTTGTGTGTTACATACGTCGAATTATTTATACGGATTATGTAAAATGTGTACTGTGTTATGTTAGTATTGGCAGTACAGAGTAAAAATGAACGTTACCAAATTGGAAATTATGCTGTATGTAACGTTACATCAGTACTTCATTGTATATATCGCAGTTGAAGAACAGTTTTTAGTGTAATATTTCGACAATTATTTTTTGACGAAAACATTGCCAATTCATTTTCAATGATATTTGGTAAAGCAGTGGTACGGTATTCTTCGCTGGTGACTTGGAAAAAGTAAGGTTTACTAGGATTAGCTTGTAAGCCATGCTTATTGGAAACATCATTTAGCTGCTTCAAGTCATTGGTATCAAGAGAAACAGAATACGAGAAATCATTAATATTGATAGAAATATATAACTGTATGTTATATTGATTTCGTTATTGTTATCTATTTATAGCAACATAACTCTTTATAGCAATAATGTAAAGACATTTAACGGATAATTATTAACTCACAAGCATCAACCGACGAAGTGTGATTTTGACGTTGGACTTTGACAATACATCTTTGGGAACGCCTATTTTCTATGGCACACTGGATAAGTATCGTTGAGTTATGTGTGCATTTTTCAA
Source organism: Holotrichia oblita (assembly GCA_023690525.1). NCBI lineage: Eukaryota > Metazoa > Arthropoda > Insecta > Coleoptera > Scarabaeidae > Holotrichia > Holotrichia oblita. The sequence goes on along the minus strand of CM043015.1, from coordinate 87,271,029 downwards.
AAAATATAATTATCTTCTAAACTATAAATTTTAGGTATGGGACATGACAGATATAAAAGATGTAAAATTAGCGCTCAAGACGACTAAGTAATAAAATATATGGGTGCTATTTGAAAAAATTAAGTTATGGTTCTTAAAAATTTTGAAAAGTTAACGTGCCATAGTAAAGTAACCGCACGATGTAGACAGCCGTTTTCGGGGCTAGAATATACTACAACATGTATTCTAAGCATATTATGAATTTTTTTTTGAATTTATGTCCGAAAAATCGAGTGTTCTCTGATTTTTTCTCCGCTATAGCATTTTTTTTTAGAAAAATCGAATAACTACAAAATGACCAAATCAAATTGATAAAACTAAACGTATTTATCAAGCTTAAAAATAGGTAAATCTAAGTATGTAAAAATATACAGGATATTCCATTAAAAATAACAAAGTAGATGACGACTTCCGGTATAACCGAAAGCGCTAGAAATCTAATAATATTTTAGTTGAAAAGAACATAATCGACTACACAGGGTGACATGGAAAAAACTACAATGCATAGCAACATGTGATGTTAGGACATTTATTGACGTACATAGGCGTTTGGGAGAAGATGGTTGCTTTAAAAAACCAAAATATGATTCTGCGGTCAAGAGAACTTGTCGTACTGCTGCAAATGAAGAAGCTATTTTGCAAATAGTAGAAGACAATCCTAGAATAAGCACAATTTTGAGAGTTGTTGCAAAATAAAAGGCAAACCTTTCTGCTATTAATTTGTCAGATATGTGTATGTATTCAGGAACAAGCTCACCAATTTGAACACCTTATATAGAACTAATATGTATCTTATTATTATTTTAATGTTGTTTTATTTAATAAAAGCCTTTTAACTTCAACAACAAAAAGCAATCGGACATATGTGTGTATAGGACCTTTTTGTTATTTCTTGGTCCTCTATCATATGTTGCATTGTAATTTTTTCTATGTCACCCTGTATATAATTTTGAATTTTCAAATTTATATTTTGGCTAGAATCTCACAAACTTCTAATGAATGGTCTTACCGAGACATGACAGACATAATTAAGAATATAACATGACAAAATCAATAGGTACCTATTTCATTAAAAATTCATGGCAATTTAAAGATTTTATAGACAATGCCACTTTACCAAATAATTACCATCTGATCTCTTTGTTGACGTTGTTTCACTGTATACTAATAACCCGACCGATCTTGTAATAGACATATATATGTATGTATACAGGGTGTGGCATCTTCCTGAGATCGGCCGACTGTAACTTGGCTATTTATTTTATAGAAAAATGTTCTGAGTAAAAGATGTCTAGAATGAAGTTCTCTACTGCAAGAAAATATTTTCTTATATACAGGGTGTTCAGTTTTGTCTATACCACAGGTTACTTTGTTTTTTTTTTAATGGAACACCCTATATATTATTGCATTTTTTGATTCCTTGATGTAATATAAGCTAATTTTAATTAACATACTCTACTCTCAAACCCATCAGTATTATTATACTGGGTGTTTTGTAATTGAACTCAAAATTAAATACCTTCAAATGACTAAAACTCGTTTATTTCAAATGGAACAGCCTGCATATTTTTATGCTAACTATTGCAGATTTTTCCTCTCTTTCGATTCTGTATAACATTTTTTATACCTAAAGTATACATTTGAAGTTCTAAGTAATTTTGTACAGAAATCTAAAATTTCACATAAGAAGCGTGGATCAAAGCACTGTAATATCATTTTTGTCTTTATTTATTGAGATTGTTGCTGATAATTGTTTTTGTTTGTATTTTATCTATATGAATAAATTATTGATATAACATACATTAACCGACAAGAGCGTTTATATGTATACTATCAAATTAAATAAAAATGAATTAAATCTAGTAATCTATGCTTTGAAAAATAGTTGAAGTGAATTGAGTTATTTGTCAAATTCTGTAGCTGATTGCTGTAATCATCGTATTTACCTACTCCAATATTTTCTCCCAGTATTAACCCTGAAGAGTTTTAGTCGTTTGAAAGTATTTAATTTCGAGTTCGATTATTAAACACCCAGTATAATATAATATGAATGTTTGGTATGGAAAATAAACCTTGAAATATCATTATAATAATACCCACGATTTATTTCAAAACAACTATTAGGAAAGGCTAGATTCATTTTTAAGTACTCTGTGTAAATGCATTGTTGTCCTTTCGAAACGGAATATCTCGAAAACTGCTGGGTTTTAGTGCAGAGTATGTTAATTAAAATTACCTTATATTACATCAAGGAATTCAAAAATGCAATAATATGTAGGGTGTTCCATAAAAAAACAAAGTAAGTTCTCGTACAGACAAAACTGAACATCCTGTATATAAGAAAATATTTTCTTGCTGCAGAGAGCTTCATTTTAGACATCTTTTACTAAAAACATTTTTCGATAAAATAAATAGCAAAGCCACAATCAGTCGATCGCAGGAAGATGTCACATCCTGTATATAAGGTTCGTTCCAACACGCAATTTGTGTATCGTACAATATCGTTCATGAATCACTTTATGCGCATGCGTTAACATTGTACTACAGTTGACTGATCCGCTCACCGCTTTGTGTTGGAACGGTCTTAATGTCATCAAAGAATCCCTCCGTATCTGAATCACTCATATTTGATAAAACAAAATATCAAATAACAGTAATAACACACAAGAATCAAGTATAGATCAAAAGAGATACGGACAGTTGCTGACAATCGAGGGACTTCAAATCATTTGAGGTTATTACGTTCTGCGCATGTGTGGCACAGACGGGGCTAAACGGTTCGATAAAAATCTACGTATTCGTTTGATCGTACACGTACCGATTCATGTACCGCCTAACAGTGTGTTGGAACAAACGGCTGTTCGTACGTATCACGGTCAGACATTGTGTTGGAACACTAAATTCATTCTGCGCAGAGACCCGTTCGTCCAAGTAACGATCGAACGGTGTGTTGGAACGAACCAATAGTAAACAGAAAATGGAATGGTAGAATTGATGACACTTTTCTCTGATTAGTAAAAAGAGTTTTTAATAGGGTGGAGGGGGTGACATGGGATATGTTTTGTTCATTTATTGTTCGCCAGTCAATTTATATTTTGAATCGGTGTGGGGAGAAGTAACCAATTTTAGAATTATAGATTAAAGATATTTTGATAGGTTTCTTCAAAGACTATACATACATTTCGAGTTTTCAATATGCAATAGTTATTGAGTAGTTAAAAAAAACAATTTGCAGGAGGGTGTTTACCTTTTTAAAGACATTCTGAATATTAATGAAACGCGGTTTTTTATAATTTGCGAAATTTGCGAACTACTAAATCGTAAGTCCCTTGGAAAACTGCAAGTATAGGCACTATTTTAATTTCAAGATGCAATTTAGTGGGCCAAGGAACTTTGGTTCTAGTAAATTGGGCAAAAAAACGTTTTTTAATTAAAAATACGAACAAAGTAAATATTTTTAATTCTTAAAAGTCACACTATAGAAACCTGTCTTTGTTTAAAACTTGTATCTATTCGCGTACTGTAGGAACGGCTTCCATAACAACCACTTGTACAAAACCTGAAATATCGTTTAGTTTTGTCACATGAAATATCTTAAAAGTAGAGCACGCATTTTCTCAGTGCATTAAAGCGTTCAACGACCATAAGATTTCATTTATATAAAAACATTCTACATAGATGTATGTATATCTCTTAATGGATCTGCAATATATGTTTACCCTTGTTCTTAATTTTTGCATATTATGTAGTACATCCACTTAGGTTAGTTGGTTGCACCAATTGTATTTTTATCGGATGGTCTGAGAACATATTACGCAACTACTTCTTGTCATAAATTAATAATGCAATGTCAGTTAAAATTAGCATATTGTCTGCACCTACGCATGTAGATACATATGTAGATTTTAAGTCATGCGAACAAGTTTTGGCTTGTGTGTAATAATGTTTCTGTTAAAAATACGTTTCTAGTGTTCAAAAGGATATCTACAATACTTACGCAAGCACGTTTGCGTATTTGCGAAACAAAAGTCCTACTCGTAACAGTTTTAAATACATCATGAAATGTATTAAAGTCGACACTTTTGTTTGAGGGCAATCGACAGTGCTATGTTCCATACTTATTCTCAAACAATTGTTAACCGATACACATTTATCTTTCATACATAGGTAATATTGTATAATTTCTTGCTTACGTATTTATCCAACATAACTAAATTCCATTGTATCATAGGAACACTGCAACGCTATCTTTATCCCTTGCATGTGTAGTTACATTGTGTTTGCAACGCAAGCTTACGGAAGTGTGCGATCGCTTTGTATCAATAGAAAAAAGCACCTGAAGCTTATTCTACATTATCTAAACTACAATATACACTGCTATCCACTATATAAGGAATACGTGCTATCTTCTATAAAAATTGAGAAGTATCTATAAAAGCAAGTAGCAAGAAGTAAAATAATCTCTTGATTTTACAAAAATAATATTAATATGGCAAATTTTATATTTACTTGTCCAGTAACTTTTTAAAATAATACTTTTCCAGCTGGACTGAAGCTTTTCCTCTAATTTCAGAGCCAGTTCATCAAAGATTCCGGAGTCCCTAACTATTTATGTTTTTGAAACTTTCAGATTAAGAATTATAGACTTCTTTTGTTCTAAAATATTTTGTCGTATAACTTCTGGTGGAACCGAAAATAAAAAATATTTAGAATAGTTATTATAATAATAATATAAAATTAATAAAAATATCTCGTATAAAATTCCAAGTGGTTAATATAACTTTTTATTATGCACATTCTTCTTCAACTTTTTTTTTAAATTGTGCTATTGCATCTTGCATTGTTTGTGCTTCAACCGGATATGAAGTAGAAACTGGGAATAGATAATTCATTCATATCGTCCAATACGTCTAAGATATTTAACTCTTACGAGTTTCTTTGTTATGCGTATTATATTATTACCTCTCTTTAATACTAGAAAAAGACATCTTATTGAAATATATTTCAATTAAAATAATGTATCTGTATGTATTTATAAACAGTAACTAACACTACTGTCCTGCTATCAAGTTAAGGTTCATTCCTGGTTAATTCATACGTATAGGATCATACAGAGCTACAGCGACCGTGCTGGTTCGTGATGGAGCTGTGACAATTCTACATAGGTACATATGCGACTGCGCGACCGATCGCACAAAATTGATTACCTTTTTTGAAAAAGCTCTAAATTGTGTGGCATATCTAGTTATATTCGAAAAGTTTATACTACCGTAACAAACTTTTCTAAATAATTGGCCAAAAATTTTTAAATCTGTACACGAAGGAATTGTTTGAAAATACATTTGTTGATAATAGCCCGCAGTTGTCAACTTTTTTACAAAAAATGAAATATCTCGAAAAAGGTTAATTTTAGAAACAAAGTTTGTTGAAGTTTTAGCAATAATATCAATACTAAAAATTAGGTAATGAAGTAGTAGAACTTAATTAATTAAACCGTAATTATTAATTGCAAAATTTTAAATCGCAATTCTTATTACTTCTCTATATTCTGTTAAAAGAATCTCGTCGAAACATACCTTATATCAAAATCAACGACCTTTACAAGGAAAACAAATAACTATGTGTGTTGTGTTAAATAACTTTTTTTTTATTAACTGAGGTTTGATTACTGTGGTTGCTAACATAAACGGTATCTAATAGATATAATTTCGCACATAGATGAAATTCTACTTATATCGTAAACGCTGCGTTGTGATATTATGTTTAAAGTTTATATGAGGTTTATATATCAACTACTTTTTCCATATTTTGTTTCGTAGTAGATATTCAAACGCGACGTTGTGAACGCCTGGTGCAAGACACTTTCACGGTATACTGACCGTGACGGCACACCCAGTAGTTTACAGAGGTGATACGTTTAATAACGTGATTATAGAAAAAAATCTATCTATGTCAATTTAACGAATTTTGTAATCTAATATTGATCCAAATTAAGTGCATGTACATTGTTTTGCAAGTCATCTACAACTACTTGTTTTGTGTAATACAATTTATCAAGCATGAAAAAAATATTCTTAAAATAATGCATATATTTTCGTATGATTATTATTTAATTAACCAAATTACAACTTAAATTCAGTCATATCGCTTGTGGATATGATTATATAGTAAAGTAGTAAACATGTCCAGAAATCAATTGTATTTTGCTTTATATAGCGCAAAGAAGCTGAACAAGCATAATGATGAATGAATAAGAATGAATATTTTGAAATTTTATGAATAAGAAATTAGAGAGTTTGATTGAATAGGTGAAATTTCGAACGTGTATCAGCTAGTTTATTTGTACCTAGATGATAAGTAATAATGTACTTACGAATAGAACTGCAAAAAAAAATTATGGCAAACGTTGTGTCAATCAATAGTATCATTTACTAGGGAAATTCATTTTCTGAGCAGTTGTACTTTTAGTTTATATTGAATAAGGTGAGCATTTTTGGTGTCCAGTGTATATGAGATAAATTTTAACGTGAATCTAAAATACAGCGGATATCTTAACATACACTTACTTAGTTGTCACGCGACCTAACTTACAAATCAACCTTTCACAAGAGTCCAATATATGCGTTGGTGATAAAAATTAGAATTACGTAATCAACTTACACGTAGATGTAAGTACCACATGTATACGAGTTCACTTATTAAAGTGGGCTAGTGTGAGGGCCTGAGCTAGTAAATAGAAAACTGTCGAAAGCTAAGGAATTATGTGAGTTTAAGAAGAACTTTAAGAAACATATTTCGAAGTTTCCATAAAATACGTCATAAACAATTTTTAAATTTGGTCATTCTTGAAGTTATCATATTCTGTATATACTTAGACAGAAACGCCCAAATGTATTGGAGTGGTGAGGTAATTTACTGCAAATCAAAATTAAGCGTCCTTTGTAAGGACTAAGGCAAACTATAACAGAATAGTGCCCTCGCGGATGTTGTTGACAAATTTTTTGATACCTTGTGATGTTGGATTCGTGATGATGGAATCGTGAAAAGGGAAAATATATTCCCTTTTTGGTAAACCAAGGCTTAATGGTATAAAAATCCAGGATCTTTTTCATGCAGTATGAAATGTTATTCAAAAATGTCTGCGAGAGCAGTGTTCTCATTTACTTTTTATTTAATTGATTAATTAATTAATTAATTAATAATCTTTGAGATGTATCGATTAGAAAAGCGTGACAAAAATTAATTTTGTCCATGATTAAATAAACTACCGACAATAGGCCCACTGTTTGTACTGTATATCTATACAGAGTCAATTTTTCTTAAATTTTCCTGTTACATTTTTGTGTTTAAAATGTAAGTATAGATAATAATAATAATAATTTTTTCTCCGTTGAGATATATAACTTAAAACTTTTTCCCGTTGTTTAAAAACATTTACCAAAACATGATACTTATCACTAATTCACCAATACGGAAATTCTTGGATCGAGTTGGTCTTTACTTGACGTAAAACCATTTTCAATGTGAAATAAAACAAACAAATGTTTAAGATTTGCACTGTATTTAATAACAACAACAGCTGTTTCGCTACACTGTAGCTTCGTCAGTTGAAATATACAGTAATAACTCTCTACATACCCTTGACTCTTATATATAGTGTGTGGCCATTAGGAATTCTAAGAACTAAAATATAAAGAACAATTTTTTGTCTAAAAGTGTCGGGTCTATACCGAAAGTACGTGTAACTAAATATGTAACAGATGTTATGTGTGAATTAGGGAAACTGTATTACTGACTCAATATATTTAACAAATATATTTAACAATGGTGATGAGTTTAGATCCACTTTATCGTTTAATAAATTGTCTGAATGTCTGACAGTTATTGTTGTATATTTCGACCTGACGAAGCTACAGTGTAGCGAAACAGCTGTCGTTGTTATTAAATACAGTGTAAATCTTAAACATTTGTTTGTTTTATTTCACATTAAATAGGGAAATTGTTATTTTATTTGCGAACAAAATGTTTGTTTTTATACATATATTACGCTGCATTCCCACATACGGGTAAACGGACCGATAGAAATTTTATCTGACAGCCAGACTGCCTCTGAGCACTACAGGCTACAGGCTGTCAAATTTGATACCGAGGTAGTATTTGACTGCTATAAGAAGCTCGAAAAATTGATGGAACATCACAGCATTATGCTGAGATAGGTGCCAAGCCACTCTGGAATTAAAGGCAACGAAATAGTTAACAAGTTGGCAAGAGGTGCAAGCGAACGAACATTGATAAATCTAGAACCAACGCTGGGGTTCTTATAACAGCATCAAAGCAATGCGTTTGTCAGATCTAAACTCGTTGCTAGGCATTTTTTTGCTAGTATACTAGCAAATACCAGTGATGACTAATGGCAGGCAAATTTGATATTGTAATTAGTATCATTGCAATTGAAGAGCGGTCAGTTCCTATTAGTATATCTGTTAGTATCTTAATATATCCCACCAACGATAATGCTGTTAATATACTGTCTTAATGATACCCACGTTGGGATCAATTACGCTATCTGAAGATATTGGTTTTTACGTTAATAGAAATTGATACTATTCAGTCAAAATAAACACCATTAAACATTGCTATTTTTTACAGGTAAAATACATGCGTTACTGTTACTTCAACGTGCATGCAGTTGATGATAGTTGCTGTATAATTAAAGATGTATAGATGGGACACATACATATATGTAGTATATATTAATATAATTGAAACAACAATTCAGACTGCTTTACTGCATGAATTTACTTCATTCTATCTTGCTGCGTCATACACTACCTTTTTACGCAAATGAAATCGATACACCTGATTTTGAAATAGGGAAGAATTATGTTGTAGTGAAATGATAATGACGCAATGGAGGCAGAAGAACCTGGTCAAGGAAGAATTATATAACACATTTGTTTTTTAATGGAATGTAATAATTATAAATATTTATTAAAAGTGTTTAAGTACGAACCTTTTTCGGTATCTCTCTTAACGATTCAATTGGTTTTACCAGGTGCGAGAAAATCTTCCCGTTTTAAATTCTTAGAATAATAATTCATCAAATTAGTTTAGAATGCACACAGAATAGACAACATAATTGCAAGTTACAGTATCAGGAAAAGTGTTACAAAAATTGAGTGTTTCTTGCGAGTAGCGTCATCTACATATGTGGGCGTGGGAATTTGCGTAAGAACAGATGTATAAGCGTCGGTATTTAGAATTTGCCAATATTTTCCATTCAGCACTGTTAATACTTTAAAACGTATGTTACATCCTACAAACTTCTCTCGTTCCTCTAAAAAGTGTGTTGTTCCTGAAAGACAGTGCGTATTGAGATGTTCATAAATAATCGTTCAGCCTCACCACCGGTATTTATTCACATCACTTTAGCACTCGAAGTACTCAGCTGCAGTCTTAACCTACTACTGTTAACAGACACCAAAAATTTACTTTTCTTTCGGCGTCACACAAAACTAGCTAGGTATTACATTCCTAGGATATGCATTATATTTGGATTTCAGCGTTCTGGCGTTGGTATAAGTTTTTCTTGAATTTAATAGATTTGAAAACAGTGTCTTTCAGTTGCGTCACTAACAAGCTGGAATATGTTGGTAAGTTTCTAAACAACATTGCACATATTTGTACGTGTAATGTTTATGGGAAGATGGAAAACATTGTTATTATCATGAATTTCAAATAGAAAATCCAAATAATCTTGGACAGGTAGCCGAAAAGACAAAGTGCCAAGAAAATTTAATATTTGTAGCTAAGTTTTTGCAATACGTTTATTACTTCATCAGAGTTACATTGAAAGATACAGAACAACTAAGTATGTATATAAATTAACTGTATTGCACAAGAGATATAAATAATACTTACAAGTCAGTGGCGTTTTGCATGAAAAGAAAATCTTTGTTTTTTAGATATTTTTGTTGATAGGCATGGCCATTTATATTATTAGTATTTTGACATATTAAATGTCAAAATACTAATAGGTACTTATTTTTAAGTCTTTTTAACGAAAACATAATATGATATGTTCTGGAATAAATTGGTATTTAATTAATTGTTGTTTTATTGACCTACAAGTGGAAATATTTCAGGAATTGAAAGATAACTACATAAAGGTCACAAAATAGATACTTTATTAATTCTTGGTAATGTTATTTATGTTAAGACCTAATTCATGCATCGAATGACATCCAAATAATGGGTGTGGTTCGCCATTTTTTTAAACTAACCAATTTTAAACATTTGACAAAATGTAACAGTGTGGATTGACTATTAAACGTTTACTTATTGCAGAAATATTGGAATCACTTTGATTTGCAAATTCTAAAATTTGATCAACTAATAATATGGTTTCAATTGGTTCAAATGATCATTAGTCTCACTTAGATTACAACTAGTTGTTTTTGAATCCTTCGATCGCACCTAATTCGATTTAATTCGTAAAGTTTACCCCTTCGCTTATATAGTTTGTTCTCCATTCGTTTTTCTTGTTCTCACAAAAAATCGCACGCCCTTCTTTATTCATGGCCCCAGTCCTTGTGTCTCCTCTTCCCTCTCCATATTTCCAAGTAAAACCTGACAGTATCTGCATTAGCTTTGTTTTGGTTCGAAATTCAGGATTAGTAACAGAACTGCGCAGAACGTAAGCGCACAACATTATAATTCCAGAATGGCTCCGAACTTTTAATAACCAAATCACATTTTAGGAGCCTAATTACTGCCATTTTCAGATACAGAATAAAATGCAAACCAACAAAATATCAATAGCGAATGTTCTGCGTTAACTCTTTCAAATCCTTATTTGTCTTAGGATACCACTCACTTTCCATAAATTTTATTCCCAGGACAGTAATTGACAAACAATAAAATCAAACAGAAACGGAAGAAAATCTCAAACTTTAAAAGACAACGTAAATATCAATGTAATTGATGACGAACATATCAAAATAACTCTAATTTCTGAACACATGCACCGATAACGTAATTTCGAACTAATAATTCAGAATCGGTACTCATGGAAGTGCAAGAACTGTTTGAACGGTTCCAGAAGCATTCTGAATCGATTCTGTCAGTAACCAAAACATCGGATTATAAAAATTCGGTTCGCGTTCTTGATTAACCAAAACGCTAAACTGTAAATGCGTGTGCGCAACAACTCTAAAACCATTCTGAATTCTGAACCAAAACAAAGCTATTATATTCATAATAGTAACTATTTGTTGGAAGAGAGTAGCAATGATTTTTGAAGTGTATCTCATTCAAACACAGTGGAATCTCTCCGCAATTAGCAAAATAAATTAACAATAATTAATCTTTGTGTTAAATCAGCAACTGTGCTATTTATATTCTTGCATATAAAATCTCCATAACACCTAGCAATAATTGTATAGTTTTTACTGTTTATGAAAATAGAGAAAGCATTGGTTTTATGCTTAACGATTTTTATGTAAAAAGACGTAATAATACCTTAATTGATAATAGTTGAAGTATATATCTCATGTGTATAGCTGATATTATACATGTCATAATTATTTAATAATAGCAAAATGCATTAAAAAATCATTTTCTTGAATTACAATATTCATTTAGAGCTTTTCTTTTCTCGTTTGAACTTTTCATATAGATACGCTTTTGGGTGGGATTATGGCAGTAGAATCCATATACATATTTTATTATATTTATTGCAACGAACACTATGTATAACTAGTTGCATAGTATCTTTAGACAAGCAGGACAATTTTAACAATCTCATACTTACTGATTACTGTTATCTAGATTATTATATATAGATTCAATTGTGTATTACCATTAATATTTATAAATTAACGGCAATTTATTGCTATTTAATCTCAATTATTTTAATTAATTTATATTCTACTTTGGAATTACTAACGCAACCAATCAAACACTACTGTTTAACGTGGATATATCACTTGTATATTTATACTACATACAAAACAAGAAAGTTTATATACATAACAAAAATATTTACATCTGGCCTGTCATTTTAGAAAACTAATATATACAAAACTTAGTAAGGATGCGCACCATAAGCTGCTGTTGCAATTGGAGCAACACGTGTTTGAAGGAACGGTGAGAAGGGTGCAGAATATGCAGCTACAGCCGGTGCGGCTACTGCAGGAGCTGCTACTACAGGATGTGCAGGAGCATTAAGAAGCCTTGTAGCTGGAGCAGCAACTAACGGTGCGGCACGAGCAGCAATTAAGGGTGCAGCAGGACCAGCAACATATGGAGCAGCTACGAATGGAGCAGCAGGAGCAATGTATGGGGCTACTGGCGCTGCAAGTGCATGATTTACCGCATTTGCTGTGTATGACGTAGCATAATTTGCTAAATAAGCAGCAGGATATACACTAGCAGAAATAGTAGAAGCAGCCAGAATAAAGACGACAATGCTCTGAAATAATAAAAACAAAAGAATATTAGATTACACGAAACAAATTAATTTGTATTACATACATGTGATAATGCCATTTTTATTGTATTATGTTTTGTCTTGTTGTGTTTTATTTGAAGTGTGAATAATTTTTTCTGAGATGTCGAATATATACTTAACGTTTGCGTTAACAGTGGGGTAGTGTTATATAAATTGTAACACAACTTTTAAACGTGGCTCAATAATTCGTTTCACTTAAATATGTTCAATGCATAATGATGAGTTGATGTGTGTAAATTCACTTAGTAGTTGTTGCAATGCTTGATATACGATTCCCGAGGTATTTATTTTAATGCAATGTTAGGATTAGAAATGTGTCATATTTTATTTTCACTTTACAATGATATAGATTAAACATTTTTTGGGAGTAAATTATATACATACTAGCAAGATTTTCTAAGTCGATACTTATTAGCAAAGAGAAATTGAAACATATACAATGAAGTTTATCTTGATTTATATAATCGTTATATGTAGACACTAGATATACATATTTAATGTATTATTCTTAGGATAATAATAATAATAATGATAATATAAGTACATTTACACACAACATTTCTTTCCCGAATAGTAGACATTTCGGAGTTGTTATCAATTGATCAATTGTGAATTAAGTAGATAAATAGCTCTAAGATAATCTAATAAGATTTTATAATTGATGTATTGCTTTCCTGTCAAATTTCTTCGATTTAAATATTAAAAAAAAGCTCAAATACATAAATAATAATATTAATAAAATGGTTTGTTTTAATGTCTGTTTAATTTGTATTGAATTTTAAAATAGTTTTAAAATCTAGCAGAAATTAGATCATAATTAAAACAGTCAATGTAAGTAATGTTTGTACATTTCTGGACTAACATTTCAATATCTTAAAGTTGCTTACAGCCTGTTTAAATTCGTTTAGCGGAAGATTTTTAAAATAAAAATCTAATGTGTAGTATCTACGTGACATCATAACCTTTTCAATGTCGTGCTGTTCTACACTGTTTTCAAATCTATGTTTACTAGGTAGTATTTAGAGATAACTCTCTAGTCATAGTAAATATAAACAAAAGAAGTTAACGATCGAACGCAAAAAAAATACAAAAATAAAAATATGTATACGGAGGTGTTGTGCATTATTTTTACTATCATCGCTACTTACTACTTTAAAGGCAAACTGTTGTGAAAAAAGAATTCTTTTAATTTGTAAACAGTAGTCAGTATGTTGTCTGTCGGACTACCAGCGTGAAAATAGAATCGTAGGCAATGCTAAACTTTTGGGAACAAACTTGAGCCATTAGTCGGTTTGGTCTTTTATTTTGCCATTTTTCATATAATGTGTCGATGTGTGTAAGGTGTCTTATACTGTATTTGGATACCTTTATTCTTTAACTATCTCCTTCACTTATTCCTACCTGTAAATTCTTCTACTCCAATCTTATTATTTCAAGATCTTTATCAATATTCTTTATCGTCTCTTTATGCTCTCTAATTCTGATTTTTTATTCATAAACTATATGAATACATGCTTCTTCATGATCTGTTAGAACTTATTAATGATTGTATCTGTATTGGTTCGGATGCATTACGGAGAATAATATCAGATTATGCTTTGATATTGATTCTCTAAAAGAAAGTTAACATGTTGTTTTTTCCTTGGAGACATATCTAATCCTTTACCAGAATTTCATAATTTATAGTTTTTACGCCATCTATCCTAGTATCTTAACATATTTTCGAATTACTTCTGAAACATAGGCCCCAAGAAATGCTAATAATGTATGTAAATTGCTGTTAAAATTTAATGTAGATCCTTTACTTCTTAATTTTATGATTGACAACAGATTCAAACATCTCCAAGTGTAGAAACTTTTCCAGATTAATTAATTTTAGTTTTTATTTATACTTTGCCAACTTTGTAACTTCTGATTAAATCATAGGCAATAAATCTTCATTCTATTCAATTTTCAGTTTCAGTTCGTTTGAAACACTTTCTCTATTTTGCAATTTTTCATTATTTACTTTTTTAAATCTTTCTTCTTACAATAGTATAGCTTTTTTATCTATCTTATCTTCTTCTAATTTTTAATACTATCGTTTGCGACATTGATACTCTTCGATTAATTTTAATTGCGCTCTGTTGTCAGATCCTCTTCTAGTCGTGATTCAAGTTCTGTTACTATTGTGTTAGAACTTTGTGGTAAAGTATTGATGCCTATAGGACAGATCTAATCATCTGATAATTTCCTTTCTATAAAAACTTTTGAAGTAGATAGATGAGTAGTAGTCAATTCTGCAATATGGTGTTGTACATACATTAAGTGATTGACATTCATTTTCCTGAAATATACAAACCTTAACAAAGGCATATGAAGGAAAGTACTGTTTTAGCGCAACGAAGAATAAGTTTATTTGTCATTGTAACAAAATTAAGGAACAACAGATACAAGCACGCGTATTGAGATAATCGTAGATTTAGTATTATAGCTAAATATCAACACATATTTGCTTCAAAGAAAAACTATTAACTATGTTTTAAAACAGTTTTTGAAAGTGTGTTCGTTTTGAAGTACCTATATTAATTTTATTATATATATATATATATTTTTTAATGTGTGGTGGGTGCTTAGTTGCATTAATAATATTAATTTGAGATTAACCCTAATTTCATATCTGATTGATATGCAGCTAGTTTTTACTACATTTATATTTCTATATAAGTATACATTCTGTATATCAAATCATTTCCTAAATTAAATATAAAATATTCCAAAGTCCAAGTCCAATGTGACATTAGAAATTTACGGTTAACTTTAATAGAACTGACGTAGGGCAAGGAACGTGCATTAGAACCTTTCCTGGAGTAATACACGGGGATTCCAACGTTTCTGTGGCTGTAGTATCTGCCGCATGATGCTCTGCAGACGCATCGAGAGCGGCGATATAAAAGTGATGGGTTGTCTCATACAACGTGACACGACAATAAAATATGTACACTATTGACAACCTCTAAGTTCACAATTTTATACCTACCACAATCGCTGTATTATTCTTTAATTATTTGCTGAAATACCAACGTCACATGAGAGGTTTGTTCACACAACAAGCTTTGATAGTTTAAACTGGCAACTGGCATTTCATTAGTGGGTAATTATAAGACTTAATATTTTTTAGATTGCCATATATGTATTACTGAAACCAAAATTGTCATGACATAATTCTGTTTATATCTTAGTTTTAAGTTGCTAATAAATTTAAATGAAATTGTTGGTAGAAAGATCATGAAGTCTGGGTTAGTATCAGTTTTGTGGTTTTCTCAAGTCTCAAATAGCATTAGTATTTCATGAACATTACGATTATCTAATCTAAATTAAACGTAAAACTTAAGTACTATGACTTACCCACATATAAAATCAAGATTTATTGTATCCATCTTATCCTTGACCGTAATATAATTATAAAGGTTTGTATGAAATAAGATATACTGAATGACTAGTAGTAGTAGTAAAAAGACATCTATTATAAAAGTGCTTTATATTTGACTGTTGAAATGATAAATAATTGTGATGAACACTTGACTATATTTTATTACTAACAATAAATGCAAATTATTGGCTATAGCAATGAAACTATCGAGGTAAACACCTGCTCTTATTAGAATTATAATCTAGATAGGTACATTGCACAGTAAAGTACTAAAAGTTCTATAGAACAATAATAACATAACGAATTGGTAATATTAGCAGCTATGTTAGATGGATAAGTTCGATAGCAAGTGCTATTAATGCAATCTGTCTGCTTAGGAGAAGGAACATAACACACAACATAAGTAATACCTAGATGAGTAGTAACATTTGACGAGAAATAACTAACCGTGACAATAACCAAGAGAATTGAAGATTGGAGTGAATACAAAATATATAGAAACAAAGGCATAATAGGAAATGAAAAAGAAAAAATATTTTATAGAAATACTTGACGAAACTGGAAGCAATACAATACAGGTTTGTAAGAATCTAAAACGCTTTATACACCTAAAACCAATGTTTAGTACTAAGTGTATAAACTAGGTTAAATAATAGTATCAAAATTCGATCAATATCTTATTGATAGTAATTAATAGTGATATTGTATAGAAAATAAATGCAACAAGAAAGTATGAAAAAATTTGTTTTCTTAACGCTATGAACGTATATGAAAAAGTTTTATCTGAATACTATGATAAAAATAAAGTAATGACTGCTATTAAATCAAGTTTTAAAAATCACTCATGTGAAATTATAATAATAGATATAACATGTAGTAATTGGTTACAAGAACTACACGAAGAAAAAATCATCATCGCGATTTTATTGGACTTTAGGTCAGGTTTTCAAACAGTCAACAGAAAGTTACTAGCCAAAAAGAAACAGAATTAGTGGACATCAATGGTACAGTCCTAAATAAAGAACGTGTAATTCTAATTCTAATTGAAAGAATTACATAATAGATGACATGAAGCTGTAAATGAAAGAATGTCGTAAGTCATTATACAAAGCAGTTTATAGATGAGTCACGTCCATATGCATAAAGAAATTAGGAAATAATACAGATCGTGAATAGTTAAAATTTGTACTTTTCAAATGTTATTGATATACAGTACAACTCGCAGGACTATATATGAAGGACAGGTGCTGTTTAATCACGGAAAAAATGATGCAAAATTACCATTCTAGTTGGTACAACTTGAAAATTGTAAAATAGGATAGAAAATATCATGCTCCATAAAAAACTCTTAGAAATTTATTCATATCTTGTACCGTTTTGTCGGATTCTAAAAATAGAGGAAAGCATCACGAAAATTTGTTAAATTATTGTGGCAGATGTCAAAAAAATTATAAGGCCTTTTCTACAATTGTCTACAAAAAAGCCAGGGAAGTACTATTCTAACTACTACAGCTTTCAAGTTATGCTAATTAAAAACGTGTAACACATATCAATTTTGTCGCTGATTAGACGTAGCACCGATCACAGTCCCACGATTCACACTGTATAAGATAAATAATTAATTATGCAGATTACTTTTTTTGGTAATAAAATGTGTTTACTATTCTCACATATGTACATACATCGAAAAGTGATTTAACTATAGGATTTATAGTTGATCATAGTTGTTTTTATTACTCAAAGTTGTTGTATAAATTGTGTATGGTAATCAATACTCTAATTACTACGCTTAGATTAGAGCTAATAAATTAATTAAAAAATATAATTAATTACAACCGCTTATGTGCTTATTGAGACAATGGCAAACGCATATTCTAAAATTAAGTTCAGAGAGTTTTTGAACCATTCGAAATAAAAGCAAGACAAAATGATGCCAATGCTCTTTAAATGTTTAATCTAAAAATTTATCAGAGAATGACAAAACATTCTCTTCACGCACTCGCTATTAAGATATATGTATACTATCAATTATTTTGATTGTTCTGATGATACACTTCTCTTAGGGAAAACCATTTTGTAGGACAGCATACATGAGAAATGATATTCAGTGCTGTGTGCACGGTAAGAAAAGCTAAAGCTTATCATTACTGCAGCAAGGTTTATAAGTGATACGATCAATGATAATTTAAACTAAATTGGGGATTACTAAAGGAACACTCTTTTCTTATGTAATCTACTGGATGCAAGTAATGTATTTTTTTGTCATTTGGACTTTGTAAATATATTTCCTTGAAGAAAAACTAAGAAAAACAGTAAGCAGCACAATAGATTCATTTGTATAATAATACCTTCGGTGTACATAAAATGGAAATCTACGTGTCTCTGGGGTATATGTGACAGATTTCCAATAAAATAACTTCATTCATAAGAATGTCAACGACTGGTCGTCGTCACGTTTGTAAACATTAGTCGTTTCGCATTATAGTATTGATTCTTCTTAGTAAAATACACCTTACTGTTATTGAATTTGTATAAATTCTATTAGTTGTTGTATTTATAGTTACATATATTTAGAGTCAAAAGATATGTTTGTATGTGGTTGAACAAAGTCAAAATTTCGTAGCCTCGAGCAAGAATATAGCATTCGTGCATTGATAGAAATGTAAACGAAGAATGTTTTACAAACTTTTACATAAAACAATGAGAAGTGTAAGCAAATAGGCAAGTGTCAACAATACTTTCTGCAAAGCGGCAGTGTAAAGCCTATAAACTGCTTGTAATCGTCCTTTAATAATAACCCTGAAACGTTTTGCCCGCAGTTGTCAGAAAAAAATACGTCTGGATAAGCATTATAAGTAACATAGTCCCTTCAATTAGAATAATTCAATTTTATAATTATGTAAGTTAGTCTGACCTTAAAACAAATTAAGATTTGACTGTTCAGATATTTTCGTGTACGTAATAAGTAGTTAACTTTTTAAATCAGTTATTTACAAATTAGCTGTTGTTATTAAGAAAGCTGCTTATTTTAGTAGGATTAGCGAATACGATACATCTCCTCAAGAACATCACTGTATTAATTTATTTAGAAAGCTTGCAAGCAAATACTGTATTATTTTATAGGTATATGTAAATATGTCGAGTATCAATCAAATTGAATAAAAAGTAAGAGATTGATATGTTAAAGTTATTTATTTAATTTAAAACACAATGCAAAAAATTGCAATGTCAGAATAGATATTTGTATGTAGATATAATACAATAGTTGATTGTAAACTTTAGTGTAGGATTGTAGGGTGACAACATTTTATTTCTAGGCAAAACATTTATGACTGGACTTTGAATTTTAAGGTTAGGGAGTTTCTCTAAATTTCAACTAACAATCTCTTTTCCATACACTGTGGAGTACCACTTCTAAATTCTATTCTCTAAACTATTACTTTTTATGAATAAGTAAACCAAATTTAAGGCGCTGATATTTATTTCTGGCTTATTATTATGTAGAATATATTCTTTAAATGCATGGGTTATACTTTTAATAAATCAATCTAGCATCAAACTTTTCATATTAAAAGCGTTTGAAAAACGTTGAAATTATTTGTTTATGTTTTGCTAATAAACAAGTAATTTTATGTAGTAATACATAAAATCGTCAAAGGGACAAACAACTCGAAAATAAAGTATACGGTAGCCAATTTTGGTGTTTACCATGAAGTTTTTGTCAAAAGACGAGAAAGAGGATGGGGAAGTCATTTCATATAATTTTGTAAGATTCAAAGGAAAGTTCACTCATTTTGGTTTATTTATAAACCCAGGCAAAGAATTATAACATTCAAGATAATGAAGAAGAAGGTGTTAATTTTATTCGTATGGCGCCTATAAATCCTTTGATTTGAAGGCGTCAAAGTGAAGTTGAATCTAGGAAATAACGACACACGCGCATGATCAGTTTTAAAGAAATAGCAACAAAGAAACAGCAACTTCTTTTTGCAATTGGTACCTTACACAAGTTTAAGTAGTATTTATTATTCTTTAAAATTATTATTTGCACAGATGAAGTGTATATTACTAGTGCTGGCATCTTATATTGGTAAAATGGGCACTGATGGTCCAATATAGGATTCCATCGTTTTCGCAATATTCAAAATCGGCGGCGCTTTGGCTGCAGTATTTGAATTGCTATAATTGAATAACATCCAGATGGCGCATCGCCCTACCATACAAAAATCATTTCGGAATTTTTATAAAATAATATAGTTAACTTTATAGAGATCAGCGGATTAGTGGAAAACAAGTATATAAGTTGTATATAATGCATTTTTCCAACCGCCAATTAATTAAACATATTTTTATTTTAAAAATATGTTGTCCGGAGGTGGAGTCGAACCACCGAGTATGGCTATCGCGGCCCAATCGCAACACCGTTGCGCTAACCCGACGACTCTACTTCACTTATGGCCGCGATATGATGATCTAAATAAATTTTCTGTATACTGTCAGACTAACAAACATATACACTTCAGTCGTAATAAATGTAAAATAAATTATCAGTATAATATTAATGGTAATGTTTTAAATGAGGTCAATACTGTGAAAGATCTTGGTGTTCTTTTTGATAATAAATTAATTTTTGCAGATCATATTGAGAATTTAATTCAACGTTGTCTCAAAGTATTGGGTTTTATAATGCGTTCTGTTGCCTGCTTTAAGACAGCTACTTCTTTGAAGGCACTGTATTATTTGTTTGTGGGAAGTATTGCAAACAATGCATCTGTGGTATGGTGCCCGAGATACTCAATATACATTAACACAGGATTGAATCAATACAACGATGAAAGTTTGTGAAGTTTTTATGTTATACAGTTGGTTATCAATATGTTACGTACTACAACGCATGTAATAACTGCATGTAATATTCTGCCACTAATGGAAGGAAGGAAAGTAGGTGACATGTTATTTCTGTATAAAATTCTTAACAACGAATTTGACTCCTCTGACTTGGTTGCACAAATTTATTTCAGAGTACCAGCTCGTGACACACGTGATCTCTGCTTATTTTATCAACACAGATGTTCTACTTTTTCACATATTAACTCTCCTGCTGTCAGACTTGTGTCCACTTTTAATCATATGTCGGTTGCGAGTCCTTTTCTTGATATTTTTCATATGCCATTAGCCTCGTTTAAATACTCGTTAAAAACTAACTTGATGCGCAATTTGATTATGTAACACCATTTTTATTTCATTATTATTTTATTTCATATTATTTTTTGCCAGACCAGATTCAACTAATTGAATTTGGTCGATATGTGTACATAAAGTCAATTACATATTTTATTGTTATTTCTATAGGTATATTGCCATTTTGTTGTATGTCTCATGCACATGAGCGATATATATATGTATACTTGCATCTTTATATGTAGTACATGCGTGTATTTGTATTATATTATATGTATATTATTTTGTAAACGGCACAGCGTTTTTGGGCTTGTCCTGTAGCTGTGCGCACATACTTAAATAAATAAATAAATAAATAGTATCAATGAAGAAAATAATTTCATCGGTAAAATATGTTACATAAATGCAAATTATTACATTTATATGAAAATTGCATTATTTCAGAAACCTCTATAGCTTCTTATATTGAAAGCATTTTCAAACACGACAGCACTAATTGATATTTATGTTAATTAAATTCTTTTGATCTTCAATATAATTTTCAAAATGTTTTTATAGAAAATGGTTTTTCCTAAAAAAAATTATTGTAGATATCCAGTGCGAATAATATTTATGCTATGACTAGTCGTTATCTTCAAAATCATAAATGACGGACGGTAATAGTTTGATTCACACTTTGATTCAAAGATAATTTCATCATTAAAAGTGCATTTTTATTGCACTGATGTGCACATGGCTCTTTATATGAATCACTAAAGCACATGTTATAGTATTTACACTTCGCTCTGCCGCTTCACATTTTTCTTACTTTTAATGAAATGTCGCCAAATAGTACTCCGTCGTTTTCCAGTCATATTTATTTCAATAGCCTTTAATAAATGACGATGTTGCTCACTCCATTAGCCATTCTTTGTAGATGTCAAATATACAGTTGTGGATTTGAATAGCTTCAAAATTATTGATTTAGTATCTACAAGTAAAAACTTAAATACTTAAAATTAAATGCTATTGAATTCATAATTAAAACACATGATCTATAAAGAAATAATATATTTTTTTATAAAAGTATACAAAGAGAATCTACATAGGTATTGGTTTTATTAAAATAGTATAAAATTATCACCAGTCAAGTAAGTTAGAAAAGCTAATTTTCAGTTCACCAACTCGGTGCAGGTCCAACTGCAGGAACTACAGGATTACCTAGAGCAGCTGGAGCTACAGCATGAACAGATCTACCAAGGAATGGATTTGCATAAGCAACGGGACCAAAAGCAGCAGGAACAGCATGCGGTGATGCTAGAGGTGCGGGACCTAACGGGAAGGGACCTACGCTTCTAACAACAGGAGCAGCTGCAATTGGTGCGGCAGGAAAAGCACCAGGAGCAGCTGCAAAAGGTGCAGGTAAAAATGAGGAAACTCTAAGGCTAGGGACTACTGCAGGTGCATGAGCTAAAGCGGGAGCAGCAGCAGGTACATGACCAAACGCAGGTACTGGAGCGAAAGCTGGAGCGACAGCTGCAAATGGAGCTACGTGCGATTTAACAATAGCCGGCGCAAGTCCTCCGTAAGCTGCTACTACCGGCGGTGATAATACCTTAGTAAATACGTTAACGCTGTTAGCAAACGGTAGGACATTGTATGGTACGGCTTTGGTATAAGCTATGGGAGCTATTGCGGGAGCTAGCACACTGGCTTCGATACTGCATGCTAATAGAAGTAATACAGCAACGTTTACCTGAAATCAACATTATAAATTAGCATAGTTGAATCTATTACACTAACTTAAAAACTAGCTTAGCTATATTTAAGAAATAAGGTTAAATTTCTGTATCGCGACATTGATATAGAAATAATAGTTCTCCATGTAACCCAATTATCTTATTTCTCGTTAAAAAAAATTAAGGATCTAGGGAAGTAAGTACTCTGCTTTCGATTGAAACCGCTTGATCATCGTACATCGATTATATTATTTAGATAAGTTTGATAGTAATGAAGTATTGATGGCTTCTTAAAGTTACTACATATAAGATTAAATAATTAAGAATTTCGATCAAATAGAACGAATTACTGCTAAATAGATGATATTAATTTTAAATTGACGCAAGCTCCAAATAATCTTTCAATGTTAAGAAGCGTTCGCGTTTAATGTTGTTCTTATACGGCGGCAGCTGCCGATATTTTATTTTTTATCATTCATTCGTGGATATTTCATGGATAATATATTACACGTTACACAAATTATATTAAAATTATATTTAGAAAATAGTTTGCTCAATTAAGTGTAAGCTTTTAAAGGAACATATAGTACTTTCCCTTATTTTTTCTTGCAGTAACAAATCAATAAAGGAACACTAAATATGACTTTAGCAGCCAATATTTCCATTTATCGTTATTTATTATGACTTGCGACTAATTATAAATAAATGCTGTTTTGATAAAATTGAAAAATTAAGGTTCCACTGCCAGTTATTGGAAGAAAATTTGAAATATGGATATTTTTGTGATTATAAATAAACAGATATTAGTGTAATCTTAAGATTTAATTGTAAACTAGCGGACGTTTGTTTTACAGAAAGAAATTTCTATGATATTTTTTGAAAATTCAATATTTTCAGTTATTAATTGATCCATCCGCTTAAATTATAAGACGAATAACAAAGTAAATTACATCTTGAATGTCATACATTGTAGCAAGAAACGTTTAACCATAAAATGTAATTTCATTATTAGATACATTATTTAAAGCTTTATTCTTTGTCTACTGACTGAATCTTAATATTGAGCTAATATTTTTTATTATTACTCTTAATAAACATTATCGTAAGCAAAAGTTGTTCATTTCAAATTTCCTACTAATAACCAAAAGTAGAGCCTTAACTGCAGTTGGAATAGTGTTATTTCTTATTAATGAATCCTCGGCCTCGATATTTCATTGGTTTCCGGAACTTTGCGAAACGTTATTTGTGTCTATATTTACAAAAATTACTTCAAAATTAATCAATGAAGAAATTGTACTTATGAGACTTTAACTCAGAAACCAACTAAGTATCTCACTACAATTTGTTAGAAATCAATCGCAAAACTAACGAATTTGTACTTTCCAATAGGTACACCGGACACTGATTCACTTTCTGCGACCTTAACACTACATTTCTTTTTCTCACTTACCTTGTGCGCAACCATTTTCACGTATATAATGCCGTAAACTACACAACACCGTTGGTTAGTGATAAGCTTAGATTAATTGAATGGTAATAGTTTCAATACAATAGTTAACACGTATATATAACGGAACTACAACCCCCTAACTAAATGAGTGCCCCCAGTTGCGAAGAGGAAGCAAGTGAAATCGATACGAATAGTACGTGAGGCGAATAATGGTCAGGTTTACCGAAATTGAAGCAATCGAGGTGTTTTATTTTGTCTTCCGTTGTGTTTAGCCCGATAACACGCAACATATAGTGAAAATTTGATTTTCACATTTCGTGTATTCTTTGCGTGAATGTGGATTTCAATACAAATTAAGGTTAAAGTCAAAATTGGTTCACAATATAGCAGAGAAAACAAACGAAACTTATATGTTACACATGCATACATACATATGTATAGTCGGCGCCAGCGAAATTTGAACGACATTTTCTGGTGTAATTATAAATTTGTGTTAAAAATAGCCTGAATTTCAAAATTTATGAAGGTATCTATATTTTAAACGTGAAAATACTTTATAAACGCTTTCATAATATTTCATTACATTTACATTACACCAAAAAGTTTTGTCATTCAGATTTATTATTTAATTATACTGAGCCGCAAAATAAATTTTCAAAGTATGCCATGAATTAATTAATAATAAGCTATGTCTTAGATTGATTCGCTGATTTAACCTACATGTCCTATTTAATTCGACGTTTATGTTAAATCGTTAACTAAAAGTAAGATCAACTGACATTTATCAAGCTAACCCAGCATCCAAGTCTACAGAAAAAATGAAATTTGACGGAAAGACGGTGAAAATGTGTAAATGACAATCATTTGTTGTAAACTACACTTTCGTTGGAGCTCTTTTTGTTTTTGAAATGAAAAACACTAAGAAATAAAATTTGAAAACTAACCTTCTAACAACTTGTCAAGTTGACATATAATTATTTATGAGTGACAATTCTGAGATTAATGTCAATTGTCTAAGCGTGACTTTTATGTCTATCTCAGTCGTTCACGGTCTACCTACAATAAAAATTTTGTGGCTCGCTCGGAGTCTCTGTTATGAGGGCTTCCGGGTTTTGATAACATCATAGTAAAGTAAATATATACAATACAAAATAAAACAAAAAACCATGAAGCCCTCATAACAGTAACTCGGACCGTGGAAGCCTTCAATATTATTTATCAAACCTCCATTGTGTACCTCTACGTTTTTAACTCGTTGCCGCGACCATCAAGTTGTCCCGAAATTCCCCACACTTTCTCACAACATCAGCACTTCACTATCTTAAACCATCTTAAGACGATCCAGCTTAGTACTCATCCGCGAACGTATTATCTTGTATCCAGGAGACTTCTTTCCCTTCATTTAGAACTTTCCAGTGCATTGTCTGAAAATGATTGGTTCCTATTAGATCACATTTGTTCTATCCAAGCTCAAAGATCCTCAGAACACATAAAGAAAAATCATATTCAGAAATTTAATTTGCTTGCACCAAATAATAAGAACCTGTAACCTGTAATCCATTCACCATCAAAAATAGTCAAAAATCTATCATCGTCTGGAGGAAGCAGAAACTCTAGTATTATCCAAAGATTTAAATTTCTCCGGGACTCCCAAAAGCATTCCAAAATGAGACATCATATCCTGGGTAGAATCATCCGAATGCCGATATTATATGTTTAGAAACAGCTGACCGTCTTTCTTCTGCAAAACCTTCTCAGCTAAACTTGTCCAAAGTAGAACATACAGCCCTAGTTCTTTCCGCGCCAACAAAGACATAGGTAGTCATTTTTCCTGCAGGGAAACACAACTGTCATTCTGGACAAGTCTAACTACGTGGAAAAAATATTAGATCTTTTGCAAGATGGCGCGCAAGATTGTTGCGTGATCCCACCTGGAAATTTCATCGGCAATCAGAAGATTTTCACATCTAGCGTAGTTGACACGTCGAGTTACACTTACATTAGTGGCGAAACGTTGAGTTAGAGTAAGTTGTATATATTTTTTTGTATTTTAATTTTCACTTTTGTTTGCTGTTGTATTGTATATATTTACTTTTGATGCGGTCAAATCTCGGAAACTCTCATAACTGTCACATAATAATTCTCCTGATCATGATTCCATTAATTGACTTAATATCTAGAATTGTATATTTCATAGTTGTTGATATTAAAATTAATTTGACGGTTAAAATTTATTCAAGGAGGTTGTTTTGACTAAAGTTAATAATAATTCATGTTTAATTTAATTATTTTCAAGCAAGAAAGACAAAGTGATTTAAAAAAGGCAATTGTTTGTAAAGCACTGAACATAAAATTACGAATAATAATTACAAATTATTCCTTTTGTATATACCCAAAGACAATTAGTTTCTAGTTAAAATCAAAAAGTATCTATGAAATCGATTTTAGTAACTATTTCAGCAGCCTTAAGTTAGAAAAGTTCAGTCTTCATTGAATGAAACGCAAAATTTTTAATTACAAGATAATATGTATCTATTTCTGCCAACAAATTACGTTTTTGTTATCCTACTCTTTTCAAAAACTTCTTTCAGTGTCTTTCTTCAGTTGTCTGTCTCATCTACAGCTAAGAAGTGCATCAACACTACGTTCCCTATACGATACTATAAATTTTGGTGAGGTAAAATTAACCTTGCTGATACCTACTGATACAAAAGTTAACCACACTTCGTGTATAAGTGTTGTACAAGTAGTTGCAACGTTTTTCGATATATTACTTTTGAAACAGATGTATGTAGTTTTTTCTACATTGACGTTCTATAAATGTATGTATATTGATTCTCGTTGCTATTGGAAATTAACTAGAGAACATATTATGACAATCTATGGAAACATCGCAAGAGAGAATAAAACCAAAATCGAATTACAATAGAAACATTTGCGAACGTATACAGGCTGGTTCAAATTAAGTCCGCTCCATTGATATCTCTGTTATTATTGATTCTAGGGAGAAAGTAGGTTAAATGAGCAAAGTATTCGTGTTTTTAACATTGATTATAATGCAGTTCACGAAAAAAATTGAATAACGCATTTTCGAGAAATTTATAAATTTATAATTTTTTTGAAAGATAAAAGTTTCAGTACACAATTGACCTAAAACAAATAATAAAGTAGTTATAGCAGTTTCTATTTCCTTCAAAATGTTCATTGCTCCGCTAACTTTTGACAAAACAGATACATATTTTGTGTTTAATATTTATTTTAATATTATAGCTTACAAAATTAAATTAAAAAGAAGAAAGTACATGTATAATTTATAAATACTGCTCAAAGGTGTCACCTTCCTGCTGAATACATTTTCGTTGTCGTATCGCGTTTTGTACACCTCATTTCTTAAACATCTCCAAAGAAAAAAGTCTAAAGGTGAGAGGTCAGGGGAGCGTGCTGGTCATTGAATTGGACCATTTGTACCAATCCACTTTTCGGCAAGGATGGTGTCGAGGTAGGTTTGCACTAGGTGATAGTTGTGTGCAGGGGCACCGTCCTGCTGAAAGTATAAGTTTTGGCGCTTTAGGTAATTGGCGTTATCAAGGAAATCCTCTAGAACGATACGAATAAATTCCAGCTAGCTGTTTCCTGTTATCTTAATATTGTAGTACACTGCACCAAACGTTAAAACTATATCGAACTTGTGCAGCATGTGAACGAACTATTAATAAATTTTCTTGAGACCAGTAGTAACTATTTTTCTTATTAAACATGCTTCTATTTACAAAAAATTGTTTCGTCACTCCATAAAATACACTGTGCTTCATTCAAATTTTCATCACAATTAACGAACCAGTGACAAAAAGCTAATCTCCTGGCGGAATCTCCTGGCTGTAATGTTTGAGAGATGCTGAACTTGAAGGAGATATACTTATGTTTTTCAAAATTCTTTGAACTGATGAATAACTTAATCCCAAATCCTTAGTAGCATACCTAATGGAAAATTCGCGATGGGCTTCAAAATATGCTAACACTATAATTTCTACTTCTTCGTTGACGACGATATTTTTTTTGTTCTTTGCTTTCTAAATAAACCGTCATGCTGTCTAAACTGATTGTAAAGTTTTCTAAAGTAACGTAGGTCTGGCTGCTGTCGTAAAGGATAGTGTTCAGCGTAATATTCGCTAGTCCTTATTGAATTTTTACGACATAAAATGTATGCTTCCAACATATCGCATTTCTCCAAATGAGGAAATATCTTAGTGAAATATTGTCAAACACTAAGCAACGAAAGTAAACCCAAAATGTTTAGAAAAATAGAGAACTAATGAATACAACACAAAATCAAAAAAAAATGTTTAATAACTAAACATGCAAAAGATTTATATTCAGTACGTTATTGACATTTACAAAGGGCATAATATTTGTTCTGTTTAAAGCGAAGAAAACCTATTACTGATTTTACAAAATAAAAGAGTATCTTTCACATCAACTAAAATCCACCGTAATTACTTTCTTATTCGTTTTAGGACAATATATTGACACTTTTATATTACAAAGAACATTAGCATTCAGAATTTTAAAAAATGTACAGGTGTTTTCTTATGAACTGCATCCTAATCAATGTTAAAAACACTAATACTTTGGTAATTTAACCTACTTTCTAGAATCAATAATAACAGAAATAGCAATGGTGCACACTTAATTTGAATCAGCCTGTATATACATGTATTGTTCTACCCTAAGTCTGTTTGTGATGTTCCATATTTATCTTTATTTAAATTTTATCCTACCCGTGTGCTTAAAATGTTAATTCAGTGAATTGCAAAAGATATTGGAATATTTTAAATTCATAGAACATATTTTTCTCATTTTATTTTCATGAGCTTCAGTGACGTAAACAGCAATATAGGAAATGCAATATTTGAGTGCATTTGTCGATGATGTCATTTGCATCATTTGTTGTAACCTTGTTTTAGCGAAAATAATTTCTAGAAAATACGTTTTATGTTATCCTCGTGTCAATAATATTGCTTGCATGTTTATAAGTCAATTAACTTTAAATCTATAGATTTCAGATAACAACACAGTGATCGTTAATATGAATGTTACATCAGGTGTGGTATTCTGAATAATTCAGTGCATATTTTAATGAAACTATTGGTGTGACTTTCACTTATGTGGATCTTAATCATATGCATTCTTTAAAGTGTTACTGAGTTTATCAACAGGAAACTTATTACTAATGCAAAACGGACAGCTTTTATTATAATTTTGTTTATTGAATGGGTCGAAGTAGTAAATGGCATGATACAGATGATATCGGGAAGAAAGCAAACGATGGTATAGGTTTTACAATATTCTCGTTCCATGTGAAACTCAATTTAATTTTCATGAACCCATTTTTTTCAGATAATATCACAGATGAATTTTATTATTATATAGTTAGAGAGTACCTCAATATATTTTTGACATTTCTTCAGTATTTAGAATCTTTCGAATTCTAAATAATCACTAACTACCTAGATTTAAATAACTATGTCAGTCTAAAATTAAAATAGTTTCTAGAAACCTTCGGAAACTGGAGTAAGTTAGAAACATTGAACGAAAAACTGAAATCAGTTAATATATGTATATCAAATTATAAAATAAACGAATGCAATATTCGAATAAAATTCAATATATTGCATACAATATAATTTATAGTAAGTAGCTAATTTCTCGAAAATATAAGCAGCGACTAGGGAGAGACATTACTTCCTACGAGTAGTGTACCTGTTACCGATTTGTATATGACTTACGGTTTTTTTTTTAATGTTGAAAAAAGATAATATTTGTCGAGCTTTAAACGAAAACAACAGATTAGACACACAGAACTGTCCTAATTTTAAAAAATTTCTAAAGTCTCTCGTAAAATCATTTGTGTTTACTGCATCTTTAATATTGTACGGAAAATTGTTAAATCAACTACAATTCATATACAAATAAGATTTCATATAGCAGCAGCGGATCCAGGGCAAGCCCTACCACCTGAACGAAATTTGAATTATTTCGCCTCAGTGACGTGCATTTTATTGTAACCTAACGCTATGACATATACACGTATTCATTTTACAAGCAATTGGTAATTTTCAATGATGTATGAAATGCCAACATGTATAAATAGACTGCCAGGCGCAACAGATCCTCATTTTTCATATTATATATTTTCAAATTTAATCTTTTTTTCTTTTCAGTACGTAGTAATAAAATGAAAACAGTAATATAGTGAATTTTGTTTGAAAACGAAGGACTCGTCGCATAAATTGAATTACTATTATTGCATTTATAAACATCTTTGCTTTTGTTTTATTAATATAAAGCACCTTAGTATAAAACGTGTGTGCTTTGTTTTTTTTTCGTTTTCCAAGATTTTGTTTAGCATTATTTTTATTTGAATTTATATAAAACCAGTAATGGTTAATGGTTTCTTAAAAATCTGTCCGATTTTTAAGAAAGGTGATAATAGTAAAATGGAGAATTATAGGCCTATTTTGATTATTTCTAACTTTGCAAAAATATTTGAAAGCGTAATTTATTCTTCCATATATTTTTATATCAAATTACTGATTTCTCCTGACCAACATGGATTTGTGCGTGGACGATCGACGGTTACGAATTTGACCTCGTTGACTCAACTTACTTGTCAAGAAATGGATAATTAAGGTCAAGTTGATGTAATATACACTGATTTTAGTAGAGCATTTGACACCATTAATCATGGATTTTTTATTAATAAACTACATGGATTGGGATTAACTCCGAATCTCCTCAAGCTTATATCTTCGTACTTAACTGAAAGTTCTAATTACATTTTTTATAATGGATACAAGTCAGTGGAATTCTGCCCCTCATCAGGTGTGTCGCAGGGATCAAACCTTGGTCCTCTCCTATTCATACTACATATACATCAACGATTTGCTGATGTAGTTACGAGTAACATGCCCTGTGCTTGCGTATGCTGATGATTTGAGATCTACAGTAAATATTGCTATATATCTTACACACAATTAAATTTCATCGGTATACTTTCTCGACAGCAATATACTGTCAAGAGACTTAGCTTCTCGAACCATATGGACTTGATGTGTGCGTCTGCCTCTAGAACACTGGGTTTTGTTATGCGTTGTTGCAAGTTCTTCAGTGACATACAGCTTATAATAATAAAACATTATATTTTAGTCTGGTTGTTAGCAAATTGGAGTATGCTTCTCAAGTATGGTCTTCTCATTATTTATATCTACAACTTTCTCTGGAAAACGTCCAACGACGATTCATAAAATATTTATCTTTTAAAAATTCTGGTATTTATCCTCAACGTGGCATATATTATAATTTCTTGTTAGAAACTCATGACATTCAGGACTTGAGTTATTGTCGAGAACTACATGGTGCAAGATTTGTATGGAAATTATCCAATGGATGGGTTGATTGCCCCTATCTCCTTTCATGTCTTAACTTCTTTATCCCTAGGATATCGTACAGAAGCTGTACCTACTGTAAACCGTTTCTAGTACCTAAAAACCTTATTTTTGTTTTTCTGAGAAAAATAAAGAGATTAGTCATCTTTGTGTATCATGAATTATAAAAGTAAGTTATATGGTTTACAGTATTCTAGCAGTAAAAGTTGACTTAGTCTACACGGACTATTCTGATTATACGTAGACAGTGAAATTTTAGTAGAGGAGTTAACCCATAAGTACAAATTTCTGGTTTCTTTCCATCCCTATGAGATATGATAGGACGGATAAGATTAAAAAAAACCCTCATACCAACTTCAATTTCAAATAAGGATAAGTTTCTGGCAATTTGGTTCTCATTGCATTTTCTGGTTCTCATTGCATTTTCATTGCATATATTGGAAATGGTATATTGTTTACCGAGTAAGAAAAGCCTAACATTCCTGAACGACTGTGAAGATAGCAACACAGAGTCCAGGAATGTGCTTAAGGTTATAGGGGAAAGAAATCCAAGATTTTAACGAAGAAAAAAATCGAACAATTTATCCAGGAAGCTCCAGATAAAGAATATTTAATAGTTAAGATAATTTACAAGGTTTTAATTTTTATTTAGATTTCACATTTATTTATTGTTTAGGTGGCTTTAATATTTGGTATTTCTGAGGCCTGTACGATGTAGAACACCTTGAATCTAAGCTGTTAATTATGTAGCATACCTGATTCGAAGACCAACAAACCAAGATCATTTGTAGTTAATCAGATGTACTTGAATGTTTATCGGAAGTATGTTTCGTTAAGACCAGAAAGTATGAACACGTGAGCGATTTTTCTTTAAATTTTAAAGCAGAAAGGGTTGTAGACAAGTGGTAGGAATACATCAATTTAGAAAAATGCCTGAAATAGTTGCTACTTATTTGAACTTGGTAAATGCGACAGAATATACTGGTCACTGCCTTCGTCGGTCTTCTGCAACAACATTAGTTGACTCTGATGATAACTAGTTTAAAGAGGCATAGCGGATGGAAGTCATCCAACGTTGCTGAGGTTTAGGTGGCAAATAAAATTTTCACAGTACAAAATATTCAATAAAATAACCCTACTACTTCGCATGTTATCCAAAATGTTTCTCATAGTTCTAATAATGTTCCTCCAATTTTCAATAATATTGTACTAACTGTCAAATAACTGTAAATATAACAAAATAATTTCAAAATGTATTCTGCATGCATTGAGGTTTTCGAAATATAAATTAATTCCTTATAAACAACGTGTTTTGAACCATTTATGTAGAACACTAACAACTGTAACAAAATATCGTTTCCTTACAGTAAGGAAATTAATATTTCCTAACACTTAGGAAATGTTGACGTTGCCCTGCGTGTACGCTCCATTTTTCTCTTATTATTGTATATATGTAATAATAATAAAAGTAGATGAAACATAAATTTTCAATTTATAATAACTGTCAAATTCAAATATAATATATTATGTACATGTATTTAACCGAGAACATAATGTACTAAAACAAAATGAAAGTATATCTAATTAATACTTTTCTTGTTATGTATTGTAAGAAAATATGTATCATACCGTACATATAATAATGTCTAATCTTCATATGTGTATGTTGTCCATCTTGATACTTCAGTTGATAGAATTTCATTCATAGGCGAACGTATTTCGATGTGTCTTGTACCAATTACATAAATCACTTCTTGTATGTATGTCTACTACTGTTGTTAACAGTTGTGCATACAAATGCGCTTTAACTGTTGTTGTAATGCAAGATATTCTTTAGTTCTTCGGTTGCTAAACTTTTGTGTAACCCGTGTTCGTATACGTGGGGAGTATTTTTGGTATATAAAATGAATTGAGAATAAGACTAAACACAAGTCGATCGTGTCTTCGTCTTTAAACAAGTTTCAATTCATCATGTTTAAATTTGTTAGTATTATTACTTAGGAATTGTTCGGTTAAAACTAAAATATACTATTTTTTCTTGTAGGTTGTCGTTTTGGCCCTTGCGGTTGCCATCCAAGCTGCACCCGAAGCCAATCCAGGTTTAGCAGCTGTAGCCGCAGCACCATTAGTAACACCAGCAGTAGCGCCAGCAGTCGTAACAGCTCAAAGCTCTCAAGTTATCGCCAGAAATTACAACACCCTCGCTGCTCCGCTTGTTGCAGCTGCACCCATCGTGAGAGCAGCACCAGTGGTCGCTGCTCCAGTCGTTAAGGCTGCACCTGTAGTGGCTGCCCCTGCAGTCGCTGCCGCACCTGCTCCTTTTGTTAGGACTGCTGCCCCAGTAGTTGCTGCGGCACCAGCGGTGGCAGCACCTGCAGTTGCTGCTCCTTATGTTGCTGCTCCTGCCCCATACGTTGCTGCTTCTGCCCCATACGTTGCTGCTTCTGCTCCATATGTTACTGCATCTGCCCCATACGTTGCTGCTTCTGCTCCATATGTTGCCGCTCCTGCCCCATACGTCGCCGCTGCTCCAGCACTAACATCGCCTTACCTAGCTGCGCCAGCGCTGGGTTCTTACGTTGCATCGCCTTATGCGGGAGCTGTTTATCTGTAATAGAGTATTTTGTAGAGTTGCTCAAGCCAAGTACACCAAAGATTCTAGGATAACGACAACAAATGCGGAGTTTTATAACAGTTTCGAGAATTAGTTGACTTGTAAGTTAATTATTTTGCGATAGGTTATATTAGCCGCACATTGATGATATTATATGTACATAGACTTATTGGTTTGAGATGTAGTTAATAAAAAAATTGCTTCCTATACACTCTCTTTTATTTAAAAATTATAAGTGATCTAAGCAAAAGAAAATTGAG
This sequence comes from Holotrichia oblita, assembly GCA_023690525.1. Lineage (NCBI taxonomy): Eukaryota > Metazoa > Arthropoda > Insecta > Coleoptera > Scarabaeidae > Holotrichia > Holotrichia oblita. Next base: position 87,236,399 of record CM043015.1, on the reverse strand, counting down.
ATTATAAAAGTTAAAAGTGGTAATAAAGATTGGAGCAAAACGTATTTAAGTTATTAATATACATAAAGTATAAATAATAATTGTAAGAGCAATATATCAAAGATTACTAAAGTAGCAAAATATGTGTAAGTAGTTCTAAAAATGTTTCAAGATATAAATTTTGTTTCATGTTTGAAGTTGTTCCTATTGCTGTCTCATTTCTTTATTGTTTCCATGTGTGTAATATGATGATCAGTATATGTACAACAGCAAAAATGTAATTGTCTCTACTAGAAATACTATTTTAAGATTTAGTTACATCTTTTGCAGGAACTATTTTGAGTTTTCATTCAGAAAATACTGCATTTGTTTTTCGGTTTTTATTCACAGAATAATATGAACAGTTTGCTGTTTGCTTCCTTTTTTATTTTGGGATTAGCAATAATAACAAATTCTTGTTTAGTAATACGAAATTATACATTTCGTATATACACACACACACACCTATTTAGTAGAATGAATAAGTGTCATAAATACATTGAAGTACCTACATAAGATTAACATCTGATATTTGAAAATATATTTTCAATACTCTTCGTAAATAGAAAAGACATCATCAATGAAGTTGAGTAAACTAATATACACATTATAATAAATCCATTGTGATACTATACGCTATATAGCTGTCAGAAGAGAATCGACACTGCGAATATTAATGGATTGCCAATATTGATTCTTGATAATTGAAAAATTTAATATCGTACAATGTAAAGGTATATTAGGTTATAGATATTTACCACTTCATATTAATTTATGATTGTCTTAGTGTTAATACAATTATTTATTTACTGTTAATTAATTTCTAAATATACACACATGTATCGCATACATACATATATGTATGTACAGGTGTCCCATTTTGGACACTTTGCCAGGGTATCTCAGTTATTAATAACGATAGAGAGTTGCGGTTTTTGTTATAGTATTCTACTTTTTTGTGAAACGAAAGATGCCGCAAACAGAATTTTGCTATCCCTCTTAGTTTTTGAGATATAGGGTGAAATTGAAAATTCTCAATTCACAAACATCTCTCGTATCTCAGTTGCTATGGATGTTAGTAAAAAAGGAAAAATGGAATATCATCCAGTTTTTTACGAAAAATCCAGTGGTGTAGTTAGTCTTTTTCTAAGTGTAATAATTTTCAAGTAGTAGACCATACTTACGATTATTTAAATGGAACATCCTGCATATATTTTTTTATTTCGATTAAGCATAATTTGGGGATGTCAAAAATATATAGTTGTGTATATTTATTTAGACAAACAAGAATTTGATATTTTTATATTGCTCTATTTGTAACTGTAATAGCTAATAATAACAAGTATAAACAATTCGTAAACTACAAAGACAAGAGTTTAAATTAGGTGTTGGAATTGAGCTCCGTTTTGACGAATGCCGTTCTGGTATATTTTAGGCATTCTTTTAATTGCATTTAAAATAGTGATGGCCTTTCTATGTAGAGCATGATAGGCCAAAGCAATTTCCTCACGAAGTTCCGCTACGGAATTATGGTGTACCTTATACACTTCATTTCTCATGAAACCCCACAAAAAGAAATCTAATATGGGAAGATCGGGAGATCGTGGAGGCCATCTCGCAGGTCCGTTCGTACCTATCCGTCTTTGGGGAAAGTTATTTTTAAGAAATTGCCTTAATAAGTCAGCATTGTGGCTGGGGGCTCCGTCTTGTTGGAGATAAATTGAATTGTAATAGGCCAATGGAACATTTTCCAGCAATTCGGGTATAACTTCCTCAAGAATCTCTAGATACCTACGTGCTGTGAGGCCTCCTTCATACATTGTATACACTATGCGTCCACCCAAAATAAAACATGATACACCAACACCGAAGCGTCCTTGTTGTGCCCTTTTAAATATCAAGTGATGATTTTCTACTGACCAGTGCCTCGTATTGTGACGATGAAAAATTCCAGCACTTGAAAAATAACATTCGTCAGACCAGATGACGAACCTTCCAAAAGCTTCATTGGTTCGGATTTGTTGCAGATACCATTGACAGAACGTTACTCGGCGCTCGGCATCTCCAGGATGCAAATGTTGAACTACTTTAAATTTATATGGATGATATTTAAATTTTCTTAAAATTCTTTGCGCGTCAGATTTTGTTACACCAACCTCTTCTTCAATTTTTCTACAAGAAGTCGAATTCGTGGCTTCTGCGTAGAATCTATTACTTTATTTTCCTTGCCTTGTTTGATATATGTTTTGGGACGCGGCTGTATAAAACAACCATGTTGAAAACGATCCTTAAATATGAGAATCAGAAATTACGCTAATGCTAGCGCTTTAAATACTTTACCTAATGGAGTACATATAACTCCGAAGCTTCTTGGAGATTTTCTTCGCATTGTATAAAACATTTAAGCATATCGTATTTTTCATAGTTTTCATAAACGGCCATTGTGGATAAACAAACAAAGAGTACTACGATAAAAACACCTACATAAAAGGAGTAATTCGCAACAAGAAATCTGTCAAAGTTTGAACATTCACTTGTTTGCTTAATAACTCGGCAATGGCCTACTGTTCACAAACGCATGTGTGTTGAATTTTTAAAAATATCTAATTCTTAACTTGTTTGTGTAAATAAATATACACAACTATAGTATATTTTTGACATCCCCAAATTATGCTTAATCGAAATAAAAAATAATATGCAGGATGTTCCATTTAAATAATCGTAAGTATGGTCCATTACTTGAAAATTATTACACTTAGAAAAAGACTAACTACGCCACTGGATTTTTCGTAAAAAACTGGATAGTATTCCATTTGAGATTGTCGCAAATAAGAAACTACTAGTACATTTTTTTGTAAAAAAAGTTTTGAATTACCATTTATAGGGCGTAAAGATAACCTGTAACAATTTCCAAAGATATACTGATGGAAAGGGGGTAAATTAAAATTAAAAGAGGACGATAAAAAAGGAAACGTTGAAAAATTAAATCAAGACAACTACAAATACTGTTTCAATAAAGTAATAGTTTTATTTTTTATACTTATAAATATTCATATACTTCATTTGGCAATAGCAGACTTCTAACTGATAGTTTTATATTTGTACAAATATACATATATTAGTGGATATAACATAAGTTGATCAGTTGACGAAAATAAAAACCCACCAATCATCCATTAATTAGTTACATTAGTTAGTTCACCATAAATATCCTGATCTGTAGTGTGAGAAAGGTGCGACATAGCTGCTGTAATATCTTGGAGCGTATGCATAAGACGCATATGGGTATCTGAACGATGCATATGCGATAGGTGCGCTGTAAGCAATTGGTCCGACAAAGCCTGGCTTTGGAGCTGGTGCTGGAGAAGTGGCGACAAAAGCCAATATGCAAGCGAAGACGAACTATAAAAAATTGAAAGTAAAAAAACATTACTATTGGTAAGAGGCTGGTCAAATACTAAAACAAGTTATGATAATATCAAACGATTCGTTTTCGTAATTAAATTGAAAAGAATATTAATTTCGGTTCGTTTTGACATTAACTGCCTTCAAAATACATTGTAATTTATGCCAAAAACAAATAATTTCAAAATTAAGTAAGAAATTAGATGTCATTACAAAGTTAAAGCAATATATTTTATTATTTTAATTCTATAGTAGCGTAATCAATAGTTAAGAAGTTATTAAACAACAAAGCTTTAATAGAAGTATTTTTCTTGTAGTAAGTGTAACTACAGCGGCTTCTTAAACTATATTATTTCTCACTATCACTGTAGTTCTTGGTGTATACATTGTGTGCGTAAATGTGTTTCCATGGATTGGTTACAACATCCTCATGGCACCCATCTAGCGAGACGTGAAGCAAGCACCGATAAGATTCCATCCGCGGATTATAAGTACATACTGCATTATTTATAACCAATAGCTCTTCCTACTTTAGCTACCGAGCTGCTTTAGTTAACGTCATTAAAAGTTTAAAATTTTCACAACGATTGTTTTTAAGATATTTGCAGTTCTTTCTAGGGATATAAAATCCAACATCATCAATAGTTAACAAAAGTTTTAGAGGTCGAAGACGAATGAGATATTTTAGGATATCCATAGTGCTTTTTTTGACAAAACAAGACTTCACAAAAACGGAGAATCAGCATAATATTAATTATTCTAGTGTGAACCGAAAACATTTCAACAGAACTGTATATGAATTTTTCTTGTCCGCTATATTTTCTGTGCTTTTTAGGGAGAGGGTTAAAATGTAATTTTATTAAATACCATGAAGAAGTAGAAAAAAAGTAACAATGTGATATATCTGGAAATTAAACATGGTAGTATTAGAAATCAAAGTTTTATCTTAATTTTCGACAATTTTTACCCCGCCTTTCTTCTAACCTTAGATTCTTACAGCACAATAATTTATCAGAAGTGTTTTATCTCAACACGAGAGCAATTCATTGTTCCTTTAAAATACTCAATAAAATACATGAGGTTTAAAAAATATAACCTTTAAATCATCATATCGTTTAAAAAGTGTTTGTATCGTTACCTATTATGAATTATATTATATACACGAAAATATGTGGATGTGATAACTATAATGATTATCTAAGCCACGCATATAATTGTTTTCTTTTAAGTTAAGTTATTGAGGAAATACCAACTTACTCATATAAGGAAATGCTTTTATTTCGTATTACCAATTACATATAAGAACTCCTATAGTAGTTGTAATTAGTATCATATAAATTTTACACGCAAAATTAGGAGCCACTAGTCCATACACCTCACATGTTAACGTCACTGAGAGAGCACGGTCAACGCGTAACAATTTCACATGTCTTTATAACGTTGATCTGGCTGGGATGATGATATATGAAGTAACTGCATCGTTGTCGTTTTCAACTCATAATATTGATGTGAAGCTTATACTATGTACTGGCAATATGAAATAAAATCGTTTCCAGTATGCATATAAAGTTATAGCATTTCCTTCTTGTTTCACCCCCATTTTTTCTATTAATAACTTTTATGATATATTGTTTATCAACAAAACATAACAATGTAACGTCAATTTTAGCATTTTGTTAAACTACTTTAACTATTTACTAATTAAGACAAATGTTATCAGACTCACTCACCAATTTCAACATTTTGTAAGTTTTTTTTAATTGAGATGATTATTTGCACAGTAAAAAAACTACTGATGTTATTCTCAGGTAATACGTCGCATATATATAGCGGAATAAATTTCCTGTTACAGGAAGGGCTGTATTCATCATTAGAGCTTCATCAAGGACTACCCCTCTACAAGAATGTGGGTATTGTGTTCGCAATATTCGTAAAATTCAATGTCGACGTATTGCATATGGTTAATGACATACATCGACGTCTTTACGTACTACATACATACATGTACTCATTAAAAACTCCGAGCGTTTGTCTTCCGACGTGATCATGTGATAAATTAAGAAATTTTTTACACTCATTGCCGATAAATATTTCAATATGTGTCTCTATATGTTATTTAGTTAAGTTATAGTAAAACGTATAACTGTTTTTTGTGTTTTTTGAGCGGTCAACGATTTATTTTATAATAATTTATAGCTTCAACAGCTGATCTATATCTGTTGAAATAGAAACGATTCGCCCGCCCACGATATTTTTCTACAGCTTTTAACATAAAAAACATATTTTGACACAAAAATGCATTGTAGGGTCGGTTTTGTGAGCCAAAAACCAGCAATTAGCTCAGGCAGAGACCCCAGTAGGCAGACCCCTATTATGCTTCCCTTATCAATCCTGAAAGTGCCATCGTTACAACGGTGCCTGTGTCGGTGGTGTTGGTGTTATAACTAATCCGTCTTCTAAATTCTCATCTATTTATTAGGTACAACATCTTTATTTAATAGAACACGTTGTATTTATAATAATAAATCCTACTGAAACATTCAATTTGAGTTATAAGTACAGTATTCAACATTAGTAAATCTCTGAATAACGTTTTATACTCGAAGCTAACGAAATACTTAGCAATGTTAAAATTACTTGTGAAAATACTAGGATTTGTACCTACATGTGCAAGGATGCCTTTCAAGTAAATAGAAACAGGTTCGTTAACGTTATGAATCATTCACTGGAGCGTGGCGTTTTTGCTTAGTGTTTCAAAAATGGAACGATTATACCAAATTCCAAAATTAATAATTTTACCAAATCTGAGTACTACAAACCGATATAGTATACCATGTTATATTGTGGCAAATTTCTGTAATTAATAGTAAAAGAGCAACTTACGGAAAATTGAGTTGAAGACAAACAATAGACAAAAGACGATTAACCTTGTGAAAAACAATGAATTAATTACGAACGCCAGTGAAGTATCCAGAGAGTTTGGTGGCTATTTTTCATCGGTAGCGAAGGAGCTGGTTGCCAACTAGTTTAGTACGTCCATCATAGGGCCTACAGCTGTCTGTCCCACTCCTTGCCATTCTTTCGCTTTCAGTCCTGTCTGTCCTGAGGATATCACTGCTATAATTTCTAGGATAGCTAATAAAACAACATGTGGTGACGATGGTATCAGCAGTCATGTCCTCAAACTGGTTCTTGCTGAAATTGTTGATCATCTAACCTATATAATCAATGTTTCATTTAGTCAAGGCAAATTCCCAAGTTCGTGGAAAACGGCTGTTATTGTGCCAGTTCACAAAAGGGGTAGTGAGTTTGAGGTAATGAATTATCGTCCAATTTCTATAATTAGTACATTTTCCAAGATTGTTGAACGTGTAGCGTATGATCAACTTGTCTCTTTTTTAACTAAACATAATATAATCACTAGTAAATAACACGGATTTAGGCAGCATAAATCGACAGAAACTGCGTTAGTAGACTTAACACAGTATATTTACAAGAATATGGATGCACGTAAACATGTCGCTGCTATATTTTTTGATTTAACCAGGGCTTTCGATTGTATTGATACTGATATATTATCTCACAAATTGCATCAATCAGGTATTCGTGGCGTAGCGCTCGACTGGATAAACTCGTACTTATCAAGTAGGAAAATGAAGGTGAAGATGCATGACTCCATTTCTGACGAGTTCAACGTAGGGTTGGGAGTACCCCAAGGTTCAGTTTTGGGTCCACTTTTATTTCTTGTTGCCATTAACGATCTTCCCAACTTCCTTTCTAATGGCTCTTTAGTATTGTTCGCCGATGATGCCTCAATAGCACTTGCATCAGATACCACAGAGGATCTTGAAGATACAATCAAACAAACGATAGATAATATGTCAAATTGGTGTAAACTGAATAGGTTAATTTTAAACAATGACAAGACCTCTGTAATATACTTTCATAAAAGGCGAATTCCCCGGTTAGTAGTTTATTCATCTCATCCACTAAAGTATTAGGTGTTTTTATGAATGACAGTCTCACTTTTGAGTGCCATATTCAGCACTTTGCTAAAAAATTTAATTCAGTATATTACGCAATGTTACAATTAAAGTCCACTTTAGATGTTCAGGGCTTAATTGTTGTGTATTACGCTATGGTATACTCTATTATTTCGTATAATGTAATTATCTAGGGTCAAGCGGTGAGTTGGGAACGAATCTTCATAGCTCAAAAGCGTATTATACGTCTAATCTTTAGCATCAAATCCCGCGATAGTTGTAGAGACCTATTTAAAAAACATAATATACTGACATTTCCGTCTATATTCATATATCGCTGTGCCATATTTGCTAGGGAAAACCCCAATAAATTTAATGAACATTTACCAGGTCATACATACCATACAAGAGGTCGTAATGTATGGACTGTGCCTCGGCATGACACGACACTATATCGTAAGTCCCCTGAGTTTGCTTGCATAGAAATTTATAACCGGCTTCCAAAACGGGTCAGAGATGTGGCAGATATTAAAGGTTTTAAAACCTACTTAAGGGGGTATCTGACAGAAAATTGTTTTTATAGTCTGGGTGAGTACGCGGCTAGTGGAAGATAATGTATATGTCTTAATGTTGTTTTATTTATATATTGACAAATTCTATTCGATGTTAATTGACTCATGAATAAACATTATTATTATTATTATTATTATGGTTATATACCGCTGACAAGCGTCCATTGTGACGTTTAGCAGGTTTTCCACCTATCCACACTGGTCTTTTTATATGTTTAGTTATTACGGAATTTATTTGAATACTCTTGATTAATTACTCTGTTGTACGCATTGTAACTTGTTTTTGTTGGGGGCACGTGGCGGGGATCACTCTCACTTTTCGTTTTGCGGTTGTGGGATGATTGCTGCTCGTTGTCTCGCGTGAGGATTCCCGGGATGTCTCTCTTCCTTTTGGGAGGGGTGCAACCTCGGTTGAGGTGGAGTATGTGGAGGAACATTATAAAAAATAAAAAAAATAAAAAAATTATAACTGTGACAAAAATTCAGTGATAAGTGCCTGTAATGTCTTCAATGGCCTTGTTATAGTACTAACTATATAGCCGTTTAGAGTACTACACTACTAATTACATTGCTCCCAACAATAAATGGTAAATCGATCGGGATACAGTATTTCGAAGAAATTTGTCACCGTCCTCTCGAAGTATTTAACCCCGGCTCCCAGCGGCTTTTTACAATAGTGACCAGCCACGTAAGCAGTGCAACTATCAACCCGTTATATAAGAAACGACTTTGCGTTAGCTGTGTGTCTATACTTTTTCCATATATTTTGAAACATGAAAACTAAATGAAATAGAATTGTCAGGTTCAATGTTAAATTGGTTTAATTGTCATGTAGAACATAAAATATAAAAGTTCAAAATTATGTTTCTGGTATGTTTCAAATAAAAATGGGTGTAGGTATTTCAAGGGATTGTGTGCCCCTGCGTTTTATTATTTATATGAATGCCATTGTTAAACAAATTTACAATTGTTATAATGTAGTTTGAATCAATTTGTTCTGTATATATGTAATATGTGGCAATACATCGGATGTTTCCAATATAACCAGAAAGAAACACAGCAAATCCGTAGGATAGCACGACATACAATAACTAGTAAAACAATTAGAGTATTTTTTATTAATCAAAACCCATAAAATAGTACTCCGCAATCCAAGCTCTTAAAGTTGCAAGGGTTATTAGTGAATAATAAATAAGTTAAGTCGTTGGGTCCATAGGATTCCATACGAGACGGCCGAAGAGTCTAATTAGTTTTCTATATAATTGAATGTCATCTTGCATTGTGAAAACATTAATAGTAAGTAGATTTGCTATTATAAAACTTTGAACTCATGTAATGATTTCATAATTTATCTTATAATTATTCATCTTGATTACATTATCACTCTAAGAAATAAATATTACGTTTGTATGTGAATGTTTAAAACACATAAATAAAAGATTTCATAATACATATATTATGTAAATGTTATAGAATCAGATTTTATCACTAAATTATGCCTTCCATAGCACATCGTTATCGATTAAGAACTAATTTATATTACATTTTAATCGATTTTAAGGTGCATATAAATTCATGATAGCAAGGATAACAATTCTGTCAATACGTCTATTAATAAGTTTTGTCTTAAGAAAATATATTTAATGGCTATTACAGATAGTGAAAGGAACATTTTACTGTGTAAATTACAGGTATATGTATATATTAATCCAGAATTATGGAGCAACTAATAAAGAGATTATATATCCTATTTTATCTCATGAATAAATTAATATACATCAATATATTTACAAAAAAGCAAATATGGAATTCGCAACTTTTAACATTTTTTGACGTAATATATTTCTACATAACTAAAGTAATTTATTCGCAGTAATATTTTGCAATGATGATGGCATGAACAGTTTTATAAAAAAAATGATATCATATATAAAATAGTAAATGAAATAACAAATAAAACGTAAATCATGAATAAAAATATATATGTATGTAGCTGCCTGGCCGCTGAAAAATATGACGTTTTAAATATATTAAATACTTCAACCTGTTGATTAGATAATTTACAAATTTTAGTTATAGGCGAAAATAAATTGTTGCCTATGCAGGGTGCCTGGATTTCGTAAGGACAACATGGGTAACTTTTTTATTTGAAGACATAGAGAGACGGTTAAATTAGCAAAAAGGAGTAGATTCAAAAGCTCACTAAGAATCCATTTTCAAATTTTACTTGTCATGCTTCATTTGTTTAATATTGAAGAAAAACTGAAATCTTCTAATTTCTTTTATTTGCCGCAACTTTTTTGTTACTTGTGGTATTAAAATGTGGTTTGAAGCAATGCAAATTGTAATCTAAATACTTTTATTGACGCTTTTAATAAAACAAATTTCTGTTGTGCAAATTTTTAGTAATCTCACCTAACCTCAAAATTTTAAATTGGAACCGTGCAATTTTTGTGGTTCTTTTAAAAGGAGATTATTTCCTGAATGCAATCATGTATCGCATGAGATGGAAATTTTGCCAAAATTTGGAAAATTAAGTACATCCTGATTACGGGTAGAAATCACAACTTTTTGTTTATCGCGTTATCTGTGAAAACAACACGGTTGTCATCATACAAACCTGTTAGAAGTGTCAATGTTATTACTTCAATTTATAACGGATAATTTTGAAAAATACGATGTGTTTTGTACGTATATCAAGTTTGAAAAGCGTAAAACTAACATTTAATAACAAACGTCGTGTGTACTTATTATTAGTAACCTAATCTCACCTCAAAATTTTTCATTTGAACTATGTAATTTTTTTCTGAGTGCAATAAATTGTGTATCGCATGATAGGAAAACTTCTTAAAAATTTGAAAAATCAAGCCTATTCTCTTTAGGAAGCAATCTTAACTTTTTATTTATCATACTATCTATGAGAAAAGCACACCATCATACATGCACTCACAGGAAACGATAACATCGTACTTATCGCTGCAGTAACTTTTACGGTGACGGACAGTATCTGTCACTATAGTAAAAAGCACGATATCTGCTGGCTTGCAAGATCACCTGATTTGACTTCTTCTGATATGTTTTGTGGGGTACTGTTAAAAATAAAATCTATGGTCTTACATATGTTAAAGAATTGCAAGAAGCAATACTTGAGGCATCTAACACCATTAATCTCAATATTATCCACAAAGAAATAAATAGTATTCAGCGACGGTGCCAACTTTGCATTGTAAACGATGGTGATTTATTTGAGCAATTTAATATTGTTGTTCATTATTTAGTAGCGCAGTTGTATTTTTGTTTTATTAAGTATTTAAATTACCATGCGAATTAGTTCAAACCAAGTTACCATATCACATCAAAAATATTGTTTTCTTGAAAGGGCAACAAAAATTGTACAGTTCAAATGAAAAATTGTGAGGTGAGACTAAATTACGCATTCACGCAATTAAGCATACATGAAGTTTGATTTACGTACAAAATACATCGTATCTTTCAAAATCATCCGCTATAAATTGAAGAAAATACCATTGACACTTCTGACAGGTTTGTACAACCGTGTTGTTTTTCACAGATAATGCGATAAACAAAAAGTTGTGATTTCTGTCCGTAATGAGGATGAGCTTAATTTTGCCAAATTTTGGCAAAATTTCCATATCATGCGATACATGATTGCATTCAGGAAAAAATTTCCTTTTAAAAGTGCCACAAAAATTGCACGGTTCCAATTTAAAATTTTTAGGTTATGTGAGATTATTAAAAATTTGCGCAAAAAAATTGTTTTATTAAGTGTCAATAAAAGTATTTAGAATACAATTTGAATTGCTTCAAACCACATCTTAATATCTCAAGTAATAAAAAAGTTGCTGCAAATAAAAGAAATTAGGAGATAGCATGACAAGTAAAGTTTGAAAATGGATTCTTAGTGAGCTTTTGAATCTACACCTTTTTGCTAATTTAACCGTCTCTCTATATCTTGAAATAAAAAAGCTATCCATGTTGTCCCTACGAAATCCGGACACCCTGTATACACAGGCGGACCAGGCCTTATACTATAATAAGGTATATGCAACCTAAACAGCGATAGCAGCCGTGGGTTATCAAATAGATTGTTAAATATCTTATACAATACATAAGTCATAGCAACCTCACGTCGATTTACAAGAGGCGGCAGATTAAATTCTTTCCTAATAGGTTTATCCGACTCAAACGGTGGATTTCTATTGTGTTTCTTGTAATAAAGATATTTTAGCAATTTATTCTGCACCTTTCAAGCAACTCAATGTCTTTATATAAATGAAGTGACCAAACCGACGATGCAAACTCTAATTTTGGTGTAACATATGTATTGTACAGTAAGATTACTGTTTTAAGGCTATTGAATCTAACTGATAATCGAAAAAAACATGGAAATTGTGTTCTAGTGAAACTAACATGTCTGAATATTCAACGACAATCTATTTATCCGACACCAGCCATGTATGTTATTTAAATCATTGTTCGATAGAGAGCAATGAAATGGCGTAGATATCTTTTTGTAGATCTTACAATCATCAGCATATAACAAACATTTCGAATATTCCAGTAAATTTAAAAGTGTTTGAGAAAATCCAAATGTTTGAAGCTTACTTAAGAGAATATCGTGGTCAACGTTGTCAAAAGCTTTAGATAAATCTGTGTAAACAACATCCATCTGAGAACTATCATGAATTGTTTCCGAAATGTCATTTGAAAAAATTTGTAAATTAGATTCAATTGACCTACCCTTAAAGAAACCATGTTGCTGGTCAGACAGTCTATGTTTCACTTGATCGTATAATTTAGAATAGATTATTGATTCAACAAGTTGTACAACAGCTGATAATATTGGTATAGGGCTCCATAGATTTCAAGTATAACGCGATGGTTGACCGTAAGCCGTGGAGAAATAAGTGGCGAAACCACTATAGTTACATCAGAACTAGTGGAATATTCGGTATTATTATATACAAAACTTTCAACAGAAGTAAGACTCGTTTTTTTATTTTTGACAAAAGTCCAAAACATATTAGGATTGTTGTTTTGAATCGACACTTCAATACCATTACAGTAATTCACATAAGATGCCTGAATTTTCGACTTCAATTTAGTGCTCACAGGTACATATTTTAATTTACCTATACGTTTTATTTTACATATATAGTACCTATATCTCTGTGTCACCAATTGTTTTCGTATTATTATTTTTTATTAACATGTGTACAATAAAGTTGCAATTGCATTACTATTGCATTCAACTTATGATTCAACGCAATAAAACTTCGAGTACTTGACAACTTCACAATCTCGCATATTTGATTATATCTGTAATAGGCGCTTATGGTACAATTGAAAAAATCGTCTTACTAATTGTAAGCAATCTAAAAAACGATAAGTATTAGAGAGGAAATATCATTTCTGCCTATCAGGCATTATAATTGGCCCTCCGAATACTACACCTTACGTTTGTCGCTTTCGCTTCGTTAATTTGTTTAAACAACAATTTGGATGGCAGACTAATTCTAAGCTCATTCTTTTTATCGGGTAATTATAAAATAAGCGCCTATTACAGGTATTTTTTTGGTACATTCAGTAGCTTGTAGAAGCGCTCTAAGTAGTGCTTAGTAGTAATTTGAATCCTTATATTGTCTAAATGAAGAAAGTTTATGTTTTTCATACGACAAGTAAATTTAGTGGACATCACCTAAAGTCAGGTCTTCAAGGCTTCTGAACATAATCTGTGGGAATCGCCTTGTACTGTACGCAAAACTTATTTTTTATATAGCCATTATTATTATGTACTCTGTAAGGCTTATATTATAAATATAATCTGTGACGCACACACTATATATTGTCGATTCTAATATATTATAACAATTTTACAACAATTGTAAATCACAGTATCTACAAATTCCCTAGACATCAACTTCTTTCAGTTCTAAAGCTTGTTTCCATTTCCTAACAATGATGTATGAACTACATACAATTTAAATCAAGATCTCAGTTCGTAGTAGCGAGTATTACCTGTCCTTTCTTTATCATGACACCTACATATTTAATAATAATAATAATAATAATAATAATAATAATAATAATAAACGCCTTTATTTCCAATTTACCAAACAAAACAATAGCAGACACAAAAAAGAAAAAGAAAGAAAGAAAATAATAAGGTAACAGGAAATCGCAAGGTGGAGTTCAGTGAAACTGCTCTTCCACTCAGACCTTGAATGTTTATAAAGGTAAGACTTAAATTATAATATATATAATAATATAAACTAAAACTAACGTTCCGTGAGGTGCTTACATATTTAATAAAATACAAGAAGATGATTGGCCGCAGCATCAATAATGAACGAATGGTTGACCACTACATTGACCAGAAAACAGACACTTCCAGAGAGACCTCCTAAACACCGGATAAGACAAGGTTTTGAAAAACACAAATAACTGATTGTATATGATACATATCACATATGAGAAACATCTCTCAAATAGCGCCGTACGATGCAGCGGCGGCGTAATGAGACCCCTGCTACGTATGTTTAGATGGTGTACATCAGTCCTGAAGGTTATTTTCCTGTATAGGTAAGTAGGGTATTTATTATTGACTATTTTGTAAAATAAGCATGAAATTTGTAAAATATGTCGATTTCTCATGTTCAGCCAGCGGGCCTCTTCAAGTTTATGACTAATGTGATCAAACTTACGAATGCCGTATACAAAACGTAAGCAAGCATTTTGAACACGCTGAATGCGTCTCCTATCGCAAGCATCGATAGCAGATCCATATACTGGATTACAATATGTGAAGTGAGACAAAACGAGAGAATTGCAGAGCATTAGCTTGGTATTACAAGGTAAGTATGCTCTATGTGGGAAGAGGAGTTTTAAATTAAAGTACGCTCGCTTAATATATTTGGATACCTGAGATCGGAACCTGAAGCCATTATCTAAAATCAACCCAAGACTTATAGCACTGTCAACAACGGGCAATTCCTCACCATCAATAGTTATTCTTATCTTATCTCTGTTCCGCTCACATTCATTCTTACTACCGAACAACATAACCATCGATTTCTTACTATTCAGCTTTAATTGATGTGCTGAGCATACGCGAAACATTGTAGTCAGTTCAGCGTTAATCATGTTAACTGTTTCATTGATATCACCAACGTCAAAACAGTACTCTAGTAACGAATCATCAGCATACATATGCATTGTACAGAGATGTAACGAATTAAATAGGTCACAGGTGTAGATAGAGAATAAAAGAGGCCCGAGAATAGAGCCTTGAGGAACTCCGGCGTGTAAGCCGACGGAGGCCGAGTCCGTACCATTCAGTCGAACAAACTGAGATCTATCAGATAGATAACTACAAAGCATATTAATTGCACTAGTTTTTAAGCCAATATAGTGCAGAATAGAAGCCATTACATCATGGTTTATTGTGTCGAATGCTTTACTAAAGTCTAATAAAATTAAAACTGTTAATTTACGGCGATCAATAGAAGTAATAATGTTATCAGTAAGGTTAAGTAAGGAGCTTGTGGTACTATAACCTGGACGAAAGCCAGACTGATATTCTGGTAATATGTTATATTGGTCTAAATGTTCTCTGAGTTGAAAGTTCAAAACCTTTTCCAGGATCTTAGAGAGAGTAGGCAACAAACTTATAGGTCTTAGGTCGTTTAGCTCAGCCGGACTGACGCATTTGGGTATAGGTATGACAACAGCAGTCTTCCAGTTAAGTGGAAATTTTTGTTCTATAATGCAAATGTTTACTATATGACATATATACTTTAAAATAAATGGACAACACAATTTAAGCATATGCACGTTCACTCCATCACAACCGGAAGACTTACTGTGCATATTATTAATTATTCTATAAATAGAGTTCGAGTCGGTCAGCTTAAATTCAAACACTGATCCCATATCGTTTTTTGTACAGCCAAAATAGCGCTGTATCAAATCTCCATTATTGGAATCAACCCGAGGAATATTAGTAACAAAATGTTCATTTAAATCATGAGCGTTCGTAAGATGATGAGGAACAGAAGAAGATTTGGAAGGAGTTAGTTTAAGAGATCTAAGTTCACGCCAGATATCTCTGCTGTTACGACCATGGACGATGTCACTGAAGTAGGCCTTTTTTTCGTTACTGATAGAAAGCGTAGTAAGGTTTCGAAGGGATTTATAGTAGTCCCAATGACTAGTCAGCCTACTTGCACGATACCTAGCCTTAGCCTTATCCCGTAAGGACATTAGGAACCTGATATTCTCCGTAAGCCAAGGAGCCCGAGGTTTAGTGATCTTAACCGTTCTTATAGGTGCATGGATATCGAATAATGCAGTTATATTTTCGTTGAAAAAGGTAATTTTATCCTCAATGTCATTCATATATAGAATATTATCTAGCGGCAAAGCCTGCAAGTGATTGGAGAACAAGTTGAAATCGAAATACTTGAAGTCACGATATGTGCGGAAAGTGGGAGGATTTGGAAGTAGTAACCAACCAATCGCAATATACCAATTCATGGTCAGAAATATGAATGTCACGTAGACCAATATTCGAGATTAGAGATGCATCCGAAACCATAAACAAGTCAATCAGAGTAGCACTATTCCTAGTAATTCTGGTAGGCTCTGTGACAAGTTGAGTGATGCCTAGAGAGTCAAACATAGTCAATAAATATGCAATTTGTGGGGAGTTTGCAGTAAGCATGTCAATGTTCAGATCACCAGCGCAAAGTAATGAATCAGAAAACAAGGTACACATAAACTGTCGTAATGATTCTGTAATATGCAAATGTATTTTGACATAGATAATGAATTTCAGTAATTTATTTTTAAGTCAGTAGAATTTCCTATCTTCATCTATTTGTTATATTTCACGTGTGTATATTATTGATAGTATTCTGTAATTAATGAAATTTTCGTTGTTAAATATATCTTGACTGTAATTTATTGATCGTAAAATAATCATCCAGATGATATACATGCATTATTAAAATAATAAACCTACGTATCCGGTTTTGTTATCAAATAAAATCATCTGATATACATAAATGTTGTTAGTACATTATAGTCAAAGGGGAAGTAATATTGTATGGTTTTATGTTATCTATTTTATAGTTTTGTCTTAAGAATAACCGTTTTTAAATACCTCTTCTTTCTTTTTCAAAACCTAGATATGTTGTGCTAAAAATTTGGTTCCTACTTTGTAAAGATTTTGTCGAGTCCTGGATGAACATTTCCTCGTACTCAACTTTTGCAATATTCGTCAAAAAAAGAAGTCGTGAATTTCCGGATTCCAGAAATGAAAAAATAAGGCAAATTATATTAATACTTATATGTATACAGGGTCATTTGTAAGAATGTCTTATTAGATGTAATACACAAACGAAACATAAATTTAAAACAACAATTTGTAGTTGAATATACACCTATGTAGTTAAATGTGATAAATATCACTGGTGATTAACGGTTGGTATTAACTTCCACATTTTAAATAGCATGCCACAAATCCAATACAATATTGTTTAATAGAATTTGTCTTTGAAAATTTAAATCAGCAGTGGCAAGCTGATGCTATTTATATGGTTTCTAAAAATGTGTTAGCTTAGATTGAGCTTTATGTATTACTTTAGAGACTAGAAAGTATTAAAAAAAGAGGGCAATTTAGCATGTAGCTACACATAAGATCGAAATCATTTTATTTATCTTTGGGATTGAAATTTGGATGTTAATTATTTCTTTTGTTTATAAACGACACTGCCATTACAAGCAATTGTATGTATTTCATGTTCGATTTCCTGCAGCTTGTGGCAGTATACATATTATGTACATATATTGTCTTTTCCTTCACACGTGCAAGATTTTAGTACATGGTGACACATGTGGATAAATTTAAACAGGCGTGTGTGAATGCGAATGCAAAACGCATACAATGTATGCAAAGGATGTTCGACGAGAACAATGAACTGCAACGTTACGGATTCTGGTATTATACAATGGATCGACTCAATATCCTGCAGATTTTAAGGTGAAGTTACGTAATGTTGCGCAAGCTGTACGCGGAAAATACGTAAGAGAATGAAAATTGTCGTCATAAAAACCAATTGTTTCTCGAAAAGTGATTGAATTTTTAGAGAAATATTAGGCTTCGTAAAACAGTCAATCTATTAATTTCTGTTCTATTAGAAATATTGATGTGAAAGTTATATACATATTTTGTTTAATAATATGTACATATGTAGTAAAACACATTTGATAACAAAAGCCAAAGATTGCAACACTATAAATTTTCCAAGAGCGAAATAATAGGATTACGACACACCTCCAAAGCTACCCCCTTAGTCACCAGTATATTTTTTCGCTCTTTCAGAATTTAGGAAAAAACAAATAATTCAAGCTCACACACATTTCATTCTAGTTTACAACCAAGTATAAGTAAATGGTATAGATAATTCCGTAGTCTTTAAACTAGGTTTGATAGGCTTCCACATCAATGTCGTGCCAGAAGAAAGGACTCTCCGATTACGAGCAAGATCCCACGCAATATCAATATGAGGCTGACAATATCGCAATGTAGACTATGATTAGTAATCAAGGCTTATCAAGGCTATTAGATTTTTGACAAAGTGTAGACGACCTTTACAGCAATCATCATTAAAGGGAACACGTTGTCCTAGACCTTTCACTTATAGTTCTTAACATTTGATGTCGGATTCACATTTTTTTATTACTATTGCCTCCAAATTTCTAAGCGCAAGGTTCGCTGCGGCACCCATTCACTGTTGCAAGAAGTTTGAAGATAAATCTAAGACGACATTTTTCAAGATTGCCTTTAAAAGGACTTGTTGATCGAAGAACCAGCTAGAACCAATACCTATGCCAACTTTTTTCTATTTTTTGATAATGCAGTCGTATATCTCAGTGCTTCATTTTGGCTTACATTACTCTAAATTCTACTTAAATTTGTTAAACTTATTAATTTTGTTTAAGAATACTAATAGTAATATGCATACCATTTACGCAATGCGAGCAAATTTTTGTCAAGCACGCTAATTCATATGTATGTCATTATTTCTAGAATACGTACACATATAATTTATATCTGTTTCCTTGCCTTAAATGTCAAGTTTCCGATGGATTGCGTAAATTCTTCACGCAGTGGAATGAATCTGAGGACGAGAGCCCTGTCCGCTCGATTTTTCGCGCTGATAGGAACATCATTAGTCAGTTCGTACTTATGTTAATTCGATGATCATTAAAAAAGAGAAACTTTATTATATTTAGTATAAATCTGTAGAGTTTGCAAGATAAATTGCTGTATTAATTATTTAGATATTACTTTAATTAGCAGTGTTCTTGAAATTTTATACATAAACTGTCGTAATGATTCTGTAATATGCAAATATATTTTGACATAGATAATGAATTTCAGTAATTTATTTTTAAGTCAGTAGAATTTCCTATCTTCATCTATTTGTTATATTTCACGTGTGTATATTATTGATAGTATTCTGTAATTAATGAAATTTTCGTTGTTAAATATATCTTGACTGTAATTTATTGATCGTAAAATAATCATCCAGATGATATACATGCATTATTAAAATAATAAACCTACGTATCCGGTTTTGTTATCAAATAAAATCATCTGATATACATAAATGTTGTTAGTATATTATAGTCAAAGGGGAAGTAATATTGTATGGTTTTATGTTATCTATTTTATAGTTTTGTCTTAAGAATAACCGTTTTTAAATACCTCTTCTTTCTTTTTCAAAAGCTAGATATGTTGTGCTAAAAATTTGGTTCCTACGTTGTAAAGATTTTGTCGAGTCCTGGATGAACATTTCCTCGTACTCAACTTTTGCAATATTCGTCAAAAAAAGAAGTCGTGAATTTCCGGATTCCAGAAATGAAAAAATAAGGCAAATTATATTAATACTTATATGTATACAGGGTCATTTGTAAGAATGTCTTATTAGATGTAATACACAAACGAAACATAAATTTAAAACAACAATTTGTAGTTGAATATACATCTATGTAGTTAAATGTGATAAATATCACTGGTGATTAACGGTTGGTATTAACTTCCACATTTTAAATAGCATGCCACAAATCCAATACAATATTGTTTAATAGAATTTGTCTTTGAAAATTTAAATCAGCAGTGGCAAGCTGATGCTATTTATATGGTTTCTAAAAATGTGTTAGCTTAGATTGAGCTTTATGTATTACTTTAGAGACTAGAAAGTATTAAAAAAAGAGGGCAATTTAGCAAGTAGCTACACATAAGATCGAAATCATTCTATTTATCTTTGGGATTGAAATTTGGATGTTAATTATTTCTTTTGTTTATAAACGACACTGCCATTACAAGCAATTGTATGTTTGTATAGTTTTCTCTTACTTTTTTTAGTACAGGTTCGACACTCAAAAAAGCAACGACCTACAGCAAATTTAAAGGGAATTTTAGTAGCACTTTGGTGGAAATGCAGATGAGAAACTCGCCGATATCAGTTTTGTATAAGATAGAATAGGATAGCAATATCGGCGGAAGAATGCTTGTGTGTTATAATCAGATGGAACTGAATGCCATTCATTTCACTGTCAATGTGTTTTGAAAGCTCATCAAAATTTTTACTTTTCGAAAAAAAGGTTTAAAATTTATCTGAAAATTGAAGCAAATACCAACAATGGATGAATGAAGAATGGTCGGAAAGAAATTCCAGCAATAATACATTTCTTCTCAAACAAGCTGATGTTTCTGGAACTGCAATATGACATTTAACGTGTGACATACTTGTAGTGTATGTATATTACCAAAAATAAATTAGTACTATTACTATCAAATCATAATCTTGCTTTTAGTGATATAAACTCAATTCAACTTTCACCACAAAAGAGACGCATTTATAAATTTGTATATCAAAGTGTATTTATCAATGCATTTACAACACAGAGTTTTTTGCTTATTGGCTGAAAAATTGTCTAATCAATTATATTTCTCGTTTACGTAAAAAGGTATACAACTTATTTTCACTGCAAAATCATCAAAAAAGACTAATTGACCGTCGCGTATGCAGCTGGCTTATACGACAATAATTCATACTCTTTTGTATTCAAATGTTTACATAATAAAAATCCTATATTTAAGGAATACATATGATTTTTACCGACACATGACGAATTAAACACGGAAGATTTTTACATCGCCAGAAACAAAATAAAAACTTAAACGCCGAGAAGATACTTGTGCCATGAATAGACCATTCATGCATATAGACGATATATTCTCTACACAATATTATCCCAATGAATAAATGTACTAGCTTGCATTTTACGCTCGGCTTACATTCATAAACGGGTCCATCCATATTTCCACCACGGTTAAAGGTGTTGACGTTTTGGGTGTCTCTACTGTACATAAATCAAGTGTTATGATCGAATTCACTTCTTTTGCCTAAAAAATTATCCCAAATTAATTGCTTTGTGCATTTATTTATAGTTATTTCAAGTTAAAGCTATGTTATCGCACCGAATGATGATTTGGCTTATCGAAATTTCGTTGAATTCTTCCGAATTGTTGTTGTATTTAAGAAGATAGAGTGTAAATAATTCAATGTGGTTGTTAAAGTTTGATGTTTATGTTATCATGTACCATATACAATGTAAAGATAATATTAATTGCTGTTATTTATTAGATTAATATCCGAGAGAACACTCTTTAAAGTTCTTATATTTCGCTAAATTTGATCAATCTTATAAAATAATCGATTGATGTGCATGTATTCTTTATATGAATATAATATTATAGAAAAAAATTTCTGAAACAAACAAACATTCTGGTTAAATAAAATAGTTTCTACTGAGGTGTCTTTTTCAACGTCAAACAGCTAATCTTTTAATTGTATTTCCAATGTGTATTCTTTTCGAATTCTGCTCTTCATAGTTCAGAATTTATTTGATTTAATTCTCGAATTAGGTTTTCCATTTTTGTTCCCCGAATATTATACGAAGTGATCTTTCTCTTAATCATACTTCAAGTTACCTCTATGTTCATCAACTATACATATATTGCGGGATGGATTTCGTGTACTTTCTGACGATTTTTAACAGTAAAATTTCAACATATTTATAGCATTTAGGAAAGGGCAGTAACAAATTCTCATATACTACAATATCATATCGCTGGACCAAATATATCCTATTTGACACACATGTTTTATGTTTAAAGAGCGAAGTTTTCGTAATGTATTGAGCCTTTTAAATAAAGTTTGTTTACTATAAACACATGCAGAATATTTAGTTTGTACGACCTTGTATTGCGTGTAACGAATTAGTTATTGCGAAGTGCACAACTACAACAGTTAACTACTTAACTAAGTGTAAGTACCGACACCATACGAGGAAACTTTTTGAGAGACTTCGTTCTTACTAATATCCATGATAATGATATATTACCTCGAGTATGTTTAAGGGGTCGAATAGTTTTCTCGAAATTTGTCGTCATTGCTAACAGACGAACTATTTCTTGGTTAAAGTTAAACCAAGATTACAGAAAAGAAAAATCCACTAAAAAATTTTAAACAAAACAAAAAGTCTAAAATAATTGCTTGTTTTATTATAACATAAATTGCTAAAGGAAATTACATCATATTTTCAAATATGCATAGTCGTCAATAAAGTTGCGCTAAAGTATCTTGGTTTAGAAGAAATACTATAAAATTTCGTGCTCTTTGCTTTTTCAATCAGCACGGTCACTTAATCAATTCACCAGAAAACCGAAGAGTACCAAACTTGTTGCTAAACATTCTTTCCGCTAAGACTTCTTAATCTAGATCAAGTATACGACGTAGGTGTACAAAAAGTGAAAATTTACATTAGCAGTCCATCTACGGACCTCTCGTATTAACTGTCTTCCACTTTCGATCATTCATAAGCATTCACCGATGTAGTTCGTAGCAACATTCTTATTGTAATTGCTATTGTTGCGTTTGACGTGCATGGCACACAAATTCGATCGATTGAACATGACACATTTCTTTTATATTTCGTCTATTGCAATTCTTACATAATTAAGGCCGTTACTGTAAACTGCTGTCAAATTTATCATCGTCGTATTAGATTTCAGCGAACGCTGTTAGGTGTTACAAATCGTCCGTAATATTAGTTCTACATAATATGTCTTGTGCAATCCTTTATAGGAAATATCAAGGTTGTAAGAAGCGTTCGGTTTTGGGTGGAAGATGTTCTGCAACACATCTAGTTTCGTTAACATAACTATAAGACCATTTCGCACGAGATAATACTTCGCTCACGAGTAATCGGTGTCTGAAAGTATTTGTTAAAAATAATAGTGGTAAGACAATTTATAAAATATTGACTACAATTTTATTTAGAATAAAACATTGGTTATTTATCGTCCCGATAGTGGTAAAATCGATTTACTTGCAACGTAAGAGATCACCATGAGCGTGTTCAAAACTAACCAGGCACGATTTGTAGCAGTCGTCTCTGACAGGCTGGTACAATCTCAAACTACCAGCCGCAGTTGAGATACAATTCGCAACAGCAAGGGCTGTAGCGGTAGTTATGATAAGCAATATGAAGCCGTTACAGCTGAATTCATCGAAAATCAAACAAAAATACTAGTTTTAGTTACAATCAATCTTTATTTCTCTGAACATGTTGGTGAGTATTTAAACACAAATTTGAACACAGTATATAGAGCACAATTTCCATCCGTTTTCAATTGTCATTACCAGTGGTATAGATTAGGGTGCCACAAGTTCCATGGGCCAAGATTATTCCAGGTTGGTACAATCACTGGATGAATCAAATGATCGTAGGAAATAGGAGTTATAATTGGAGAAGGCACAATTGAAGGAATAATGGGATTAGTAATAATAAATGGTTTCGCTTTCGGGTCAGCTTTTGGATCGGCTTTCGGATCGGCTTTCGGATCAGCACTTGGTGCCGCGAATACCACAGCTACTAAAGCAGCAAGAACCACCTGTGAAAATAAAATGAATTAGTATATTTAAAACAGTAGAGTGAGCACTAAAAGTTATACTATTATAAACTAAAGATGAACCATCAGAAATATTAAATAATTTGAAAAGTTAAAATCGCATAACGTCTATTTGTTTAAGTTGTTCAAAGTGCTTTAATAAGATTGACCAATATGAACGGTAATAGTAATTTTAGACAGAATAATTCAATCTCACTTCTGTATTTATTTATTTGCCTTCATTGGACGATAGAATCAAATTTTGTTTAAATTAGTTGTATTAGAGCTGTGTCAAAGCTAGACAATGCTGATAATTTTAGAATACATCTTAAATGAACAAATAAATTGAAAAATAATTTGAAGGAAACATTAGATGTAGAATAAAAAATCATATGTTGCGCATACTGTAATTATTAGATAACATATTTGCAATAATTGATTACAAACTCATTATTCTTTTAATCAAATGACTAATGATTGCTTTTAACTAAAAGTACCATACAAGTAAATAAATCGAATTAAGAAAAAAATTGAAAAAGTACTTACGTATTTGAACATTGTTACTGAAGTTTGTTGTTTCAGAAACTGATATACCAAATTTGATTTTCTCGCATTTTTATACGATTTCGTTTGTCCTTTGGAACAAATTTGTATCAAAACAAAGCGGATCATCATTAAAGCTTCGGGGTATAAATAAATAACGTAATCTTCACGAATAATACAAATCTCAGTGACAAACGTATTACAAATTAATTCCAAAATCTGCGTCAATGCGATCTGTACATTAGATAAGTGGGTTCCAGTGAAGGATTTCGATGGTGATCCAGTACCATTGAAGCTCGATTCGGACCAAGGAGAACCGAATCTGTGCCTAATTTGTACACGAACGCGATAAAAATATTTTGCCTAACAAACGGATGTCGAAATCAGTTTGTCTTGATACCAATTTATATAAATTTATGGTATATTTATTTATTTATATACATTTTATTCTGATATTAGAATTGTATTGATTAGAAAAATATTTAAATAAGAAGGAAACGCGAATTTGATATCGATGATGATATATTCGTCAATTGCGTAAAAGTTGACCGAAATATTACAATTCAGTTAAAAATAGAAAATTATGTTTGTTATTATTTCATTCCACCCAAACTTAATTCAACGATTAATGGGTTTCACCTCGATTTACAAATAACTCATGAATGTTTCTTTGAAGGTTGTATTTTAAGTGACATAATTTTGTACACTAAAATAAAAATACAACATTTTGTGTTTTATTTTTCAATTCAAATCGGACATCAATCAACCAAATAAAATTTGGATCTCAAATTAAACATTCGCATTTCGGTTCCGTCAGAATAATTTTTGTATTGCTTTGATAATTGCTATTACACTAGTGAAGGTTTATTTAGTAACCGAGTACTTCAAAGTACTAATCTGGCCAAATGTGATACAAAGTTTTAATGGTCTAATTTGTTTATTGATAATTCCGAATATTTTTTAAATATTACCAATATTTTCTATAATTATAAGAGATAGGTAGCTGTGTTTTTTAGTAATGCCAATACAGTGTTTTATATGGGCGTTTTCAAGAAAAGTGTCGTTTAAATCAGTTAACGTTGACATGATAAACAGTTTTATTAACAGTTATCGTTATCTGAGATTGTTTAACAAATTTTTTAATTAATTAGCATGAGAACTTGCTCTATGTAACATATGATTGACATATTAATAAATATAGCAACATCAATAACATTCAAAAGATAAACAAGTTTCTATCTATCCAATTTTCTTTACTTTAGCATAAATTCTATTTGTGATTTGTGATTTTTCTAAAGAAACAATAACTGAATGCAATTTAAATGTGTAAAACAAGTGTGCCTTCTAAATTATGATATGTATTATCAAATATTGTTAAATATCTATCTTAAAATCTGATTTTCTTAATATAGGTGCTTGTCTTTATTTCGTCTGCGCCAGTGAAACATGTACTAATGTAGTATTTCATTTATATTTTGACAAGTTGAACGTGTATTTTTTAAGCAATCCTAAATATTTCATACTAATTTTAAAACATGCTGTTAATGGACCTACACACATTTAAATTAATTAGCGAAACTATTTAAGTGTTAGCACAATAACTATATTAAATGTTAAATCACGTTAATTCCATCTCTTATTGTTAGTGTCACAAAAATAAATTTCATTTAATTTTATTTTTTTTAATATTTTTATATTTATACTATTGAGACATATGCGATTTTTTTTGCTAATAATTGCTTTTAAGTTGTATTTTAAACTTTGAATTGAATTTCTCTTAATTACATTGTTAATAAAGCATATTATGACTATCATGAGCTTGGTTTCTTAAATTCGAATACTTGAGAAAATATAGTAGTTGAAATTTTTGTTTAACATCGTCTATAAGATTTAATTCATTAAGGACCCAGCACCTTACACAGACACCAGTTCTGTAAGAGCTTTAATGAAATATCAGCCCTTAGCAGCACCTATCTATCATATGAAGAATATAGACGAAACCTAGATTAATATGTGAATAGTACATTACTCCACTGCACATTTCTTTCGCCAAATGATTGCAAGAAAATTCTAACCTCAATGTTCAATGATGTGATACTGGTATACCGTACTTGATTCCTACTTCCGCTAATTTTTGGCGAACTGTCCACAGGCTAATATTAATACCACACACATCTCTAATTGCTCCCTCAACAGACAACCCCGTACTATGACAAAGCGATCATCAGCAGAAGTTGTCCTTTCTCTCTTAGCGGATCTGGATCTCCGTATGTTTCTACCAATTTTTCTAAACTATTTCACACATTTTCGAATCGTTATATGAGAATAGTGAAAATTTTTATCAACATACCTAATATATGTATATCGGTGTTTTTCAACATCACAGTCTTCATAACAATAAATATGTAGCAGAAATTTAACAGAAAACCACAGAAACACACACAATGCAAAGTTTTTGTGTCAAATAAAAAAAACATAAAAAGCTAAGATACGTAATAAAAGAGTTGGCCAGGAAGTGATTGTGTATGCTTGGTATATATTTGGGCAAATGTTACTTTCGAGAGTTAATATATTATTTATAGGAAACTTTTTATTTCAACTGATGCATATACAGAATGTCCAAAATCGAGTGCGATTGCTTATTATTGAAGACAGAGATTTGTTTAAATGAGCATGCTTTGCAGTGTCATGCGCTGATTTAAAATCTGTTCTAAAAAATTCAAAATATCGAATCATTCAGAAGTTATGTAAAAAAAAAATAAAAATCTCAGACAAATATCTCCGTAAGTATAAAAGTTATGAAAACAGTTTCATGTGAAAAGCAATATGTTTGGTACGAACAATTTAAAATCAACGTCAAAACAACTTCAAGATGGCGGCTTTTGAGGTGTCCATAGCAACTTTTTAAACTTAAATGGGTGCCATATTGAATTTTAATATCACTAAATAGAGCTTTTATTCTCTTTTGATCTATATAACATAACCTATAATTAAATAACAAAACACTAGCCTAACTAACTAAAACAAAATCAAACACAATACTAACTATTCACAGACAATGTTCAAAATGGTGACCATTGTTCGCTATACATAATTGACAACGTTTGATAACAGTTCGGGTAACTTTTCGCAATGTATTTCCATTAACACTTGCGTACGCTTCTAACACTTCTAACTTTCTTTGCGCAGTTTTTCAACATTATTATAATAGGATAACTTCCATATACCCTATTTTCTGAACATGCCCCACAAAAAAAATCAAGAGGTGTTAAATCTACTGAGCTGGCTGGGCATCTAACAGTGGTGTTGGCAATAATAACCTTATTTTCAAATCGATCATTTAAATAATTTATTGCATTTCGGTGATGGTGGACTGGGCATCCATCTTGCTGGTATCACAACCCAGTCTTATTTGCCAAAGGCAGGTCATATATGAAATCTTCTACTGATGTTAGGATAATTTCTAAATACCGCTGAACAGTCAATGTTT
The DNA here is from genome assembly GCA_023690525.1 of Holotrichia oblita. Classification (NCBI taxonomy): domain Eukaryota; kingdom Metazoa; phylum Arthropoda; class Insecta; order Coleoptera; family Scarabaeidae; genus Holotrichia; species Holotrichia oblita. Next base: position 87,208,340 of record CM043015.1, on the reverse strand, counting down.
CGTCGAAGATCATAGGTCCAATTAAATGACTTCCCATTATACCACAAAATACATTAATACCGAATCGAACCTGATATTTTCTAGACCAGTAGTGGTCATTACGTCGATTACACATTCCACAATTGGATTTTTTTTTAATGTGGTGGGTGCTTAGTTGCAGTGACTCCGTAAGCTGTATCGCTTGTCTGGCTATCACTGCAACTCCCGCGGTGTAGTTTGTGTGTGTAAATTGTGTTTAAATGGCTTTGTGACAGCATCATATCGCCTTTTATGATGCCGCGCTGTTAATCACTTTGCTCCCAACAGCTAATGGCAAGTCGATCCGGGATTAAACTCCCTGAAAAAATGTCACCGTCCCTCCAGAGAATTGAACCCCGGCACCTATCGTCCTCTCACAACAATAGTCAGCCGCCTAACCACTGCGGCCATCGACCCGTTAATAAAATACAAAAATAAATACAAATAATAGTACAATAAAAACTGATAAAAGGTTTAAAACATCTATCATTACACATGTACATATTATAACTGTGCAATTGTGTAATTGGCTTTGTGACAGCATCATATCGCCTTTTATGATGCCGCGCTGTTAATCACTTTGCTCCCAATAGCGAATGGCAAGATAAATAAGATTTATCCATAACACATTCACACCTGTAAAATTATTTATTTCTGTACTTATGCGGACAAACCAGTTGCAAAATGATAACCTGCGGTCATAAACTTGTGGTCTTAAAGTTTGGGCAACACATAAAGCGTAAGTGTGTTTTTTTTTATTCTGGATGCTGTAGATTTAGACACATTAACCTCTGCTTCTATTTCTCGAATTGAGATGCTTGGATTAGCCGCAACAGAAGCCAATGTTAATAATTCACCATTACGATTACGATCTGCTACTACTAAATTATTTTCATTAGTTTTGACTTTTTCAAACTTACACAACGCTGAATGTTCTTGTCTTGTCGTTTAAAGGTTTGATGTTTGGTTGCCTTCTATCCGGAAAATTATTTAAATAAGTTTGGCTGGCAAAACGGAAATTTTTATAGTACTTGATAAAGGTGCAAAACAGATCGTAGCATTTTTCAATTCGCCATACATTTTTAAGTAGTATTTTAGTAATATTTAGTAATATTTTAGCTTTAGTTACTTAAATAATATTCCGCAAATACCTTCTTTCTGACACATGGTGATACAAAGAGGTATTCTGTTGTTTTACTTTATGGTTAATGCGACAATGGTCAGCATTTTGAACATTGACTGTGAATAGTTAACTTTGAGATTTGTGTTTTTTGTGTTTCATTTAATTTTGTTCTAGTTCATGCAATTCTACTTGATTAAAATATAAAATTGTTAATTAGGCTAGTATTTTATTATTTAATTATAGGTTATGTTATATGGATGAAAAGAGAATAAGAAAAATTAGTCAGTGATATAAAAATCCAATACAGCGCCGATTTAAGTTAAGAAAGTTGCTATGGCTACCTCGAAACTCGCCATCTTGAATTTTTGTTTGACATTTATTTTAAATTGTCCGTATCAAATATAATACCTTTGATATGAAACGTTTTTTGATAACTTTTATAATTACGGAGATATTTGATTTAAAAGAAAATGGTGATTTTTATTTTTTTTTACAACTTCTGAATGGTTCGATATTTAGAATTTTTTAAAACAGATTCTAAATCAGCGCATGAAACTGCAAGACATTTTATTAAATAAATTTCTATCTTGAATAATATGTGTATGTATGTACCATTGCTTGTAATAAAATCTCGTACACCTAAGGTATGTTCGCTCAAGTTGCACTGTCTAAATGGTGCAGTGTAAAATGACGTCACTAGTGTGGGGAGTGCATAATCGTGCAAGTTACACTGAGCACGTACCAACGAACGGGTTTTTGTTTTTAAAATAACTTAAGTAACATTTTATGTGTATTCACTTACCCATCAAGTCATATAAATAACATTCATCTATAATAGAAGGCCGTCCATCTATATCCTTGCGGATTTTTGCCTTTACATTAGACATTTTATATATAATATCTATATAATTTTCATTTTATTGGTTACCCGCTTCTTATACACTAGTCTACACTCCTCACTCCTACTCCAGACATGGTGTGAAAGTGTAAAGCTTCATTTACATAGAGGGTAGTGGCAATTGTAGTGTAAGAGTAGTGGAAGGTGTATTGTAGTGCAGAAATGCATTTACATAAGAAAAGTAGTGGCGATGCGACTGCTTTGTTGCGCATGCGTAACGACGATAGTTGGTAATGAATGTATAGTCAAATGTAAACACAACAAAACAGCTGTTATCGGTAGATTGTTCTGCGCAGACGCGTTGGTATAAGTATCGGTAGTGTAGTGGGAATGTTTGGAGTTTGCGAACTTTGGCACTACTTCTCCACTACCGTTACTGTCGCACTGTTTATTTAGGTAAATGCTATCGTGTAAATACATGAAAACTAACTTCGGCACTCCACTACTCTTACACTACAACTCCCACTACCCTCTATGTAAATGAAGCTTAAGCTTAAAGCTTTCGTTTTAACGTTGTATATCGAAAACCGATCAACGTAGACGTTTATAACTCCGACATTATTAAGGCACTTTTTTACAAGGAATCCAAATGTGCCATCCATTTTTTCAAGATGTTCTAGATTCAAAAGTTACGGGAGTCAACTTTGTTTTTTCTTATGGGCAGCATATTGGATTTTTACATTTTTGAGTAAAGCTTTTGATTCTGATTACGATGATGTATCACACGATATGGTCCAGTTTCACAATTTTATCAAAATAACCAGAAACCCGATTTTAAGAAGAGAGCCTTGGAAACAATTTCCATATTTGTGTTTAACAAATGCATTTGTGACAGTTCGATTAAATTTAAAATTTTAACGTTCACAAAATTTATCCAGAAAATGATGATTTTAATAAACAAATAAAACAAAATAACATATTATAAGAGATACTCGAAGGTTTCACCATCTACTTCTAAACACAATTCTACGCGTTCATTAAATGTTGTATAGCTCTTGAAATATTCCTTCTTCTTATTTTAGTCAGTAAAGTGGTAATTATCTTTCTTCGCAGCTCATGAATATCAGCAGGCACTGTTTCATAAATAATATTTTTCATAGTTCCCCATAAATAATAATCCAACGGAGAAAGATCAGGTAAACGCGCTGGCCAACGAATGTCCCCATTATTTGAAATTACTTTTCGAGGAAATAGTTCAGACAAATAATCACTTACTCTCCTAGAGTTATGCGGCGGAGCACTATCTCGGCAGCATATCTTTTCTCTCCCAAATGCGCAACTTTGCCCTAATTTAACCGATCTCCTATCTCTTATAATAACCGAGTTCCCCATGCATGCGCTCGAAAAACGGGCACCCGGTATATACCTACAACATAATTTTTAAACATTTCGATTTTACATTTTTACACGGGCGCAGAATATAACGAAAACACATATGTTTTCTTCCGCGTCCCCATTATCACATGGCATTCCACAAGGATCTATATTGGGCCCCTTTTTGTTTCTAATATATGTTAATGACTTAACCAATTTTATGGGAGGAGAGGGAATATACCAATATGCCGACGATACGACATGTGTAATTCAGGCCAAATCGTACTCGCAGCTTGCGTATGTCGGAACTTGTCAATTTGAATAATGAAGGAATGGTGCACTATGAACAGTTTAAAGTTAAATGTAGACAAAACAAAATTAGTAGTGTTCAGCGCAAGTAATGAACAAAAACTCGATATAGAAGTCGATAATAATCTAATCCAACAAACGAACAAAGTCAAATTCTTGGGGATAACACTTGATGAAAAGATTAAATGGGAATATCAAATAGAGAATCTGTGTCGAGAATTGAGCAAATACGCATATGCCATGTATAAAATCAAAAATCATGTGTCGGTGGAGGTTTTGCGATTGTTATATTTTGGCCATATTCAATCCAGACTGTCCTATGGTGTGATATTCTGGGGATCGTCTACCTTTTCCCAAAGAGCGTTTGTGATACAAAAACGAATCATAAGAGTCATGCTTAATGTGGCAAGCAGGACTCCCTGCAGATCCCTATTCCGCGATATTGGAGTATTACCATTGCCTAGTTTATACATCTATAAATTATTGGTTTTTTATAACACTAATAAACATCTATACAGCCGAAATATCGATATTTCCCATAGTATGCCAACCAGAAATGCCAATAACCTAATAACACCTCTTCATAAGCTTACTCTCTATGAGAAGGGTGCGTTATATAAATCGATATCTGCTTATAATGCACTACCTAGCACTATTAAATGTATTACTGACGAAAAGAAATTTAAAAGAGCGGTTTACGATTTTCTGGTTGACAACGTGTTCTACAGTTTCCACGAGTTTATCAACCGACCCGTCTAAGCCTTCTCAAGGCTAATTTCATCTATCCGTTACATTAACTGGGGCTGCCCTATTTGTGTATGTAACAGTTATAATATGTACAGTGGACAGCAGCATAATCGATACCGTTACGGAATTTCCTAAACCTTAATAACAATGTAGAGGGGGTTACATTGTGTGGCCTTCAGTTAGGATTTATAGTAGATATTATTATTAGTAGATAAGGTCGACTTTAGCTTGCGGTGGTGTCGATTTAAAAGCTGGCCACTGTACATGTGTAATGATAGATATTTTAAATCTTTTATCAGTTTTATTGTACTATTATTTGTATTTATTTTTGTATTTTATTAACGGGTCGATGGCCGCAGTGGTTAGGCGGCTGACTATTGTTGTGAGAGGACGATAGGTGTCGGGGTTCAATTCTCTGGAGCGACGGTGACATTTTTTCAGGGAGTTTAATCCCGGATCGACTTGCCATTCGCTGTTGGGAGCAAAGTGATTAACAGCGCGGCATCATAAAAGGCGATATGATGCTGTCACAAAGCCATTTAAACACAACTTACACACACTAAACTACACCGCAAGAGTTGCAGTGATAGCCAGACAAGTGATACAGCTTACGGAGTCACTGCAACTAAGCACCCACCACACATTAAAAAAAAATTATGTTTGTAATTGACAATTGCCAACCCAGTGGGTATTATGGCAAATAAAGTATTATTATTATTATTATTTGCGTGTGTATTCTCTTTTATACATTTTATCATATTTGTAACACATTCATACATAAAAATCTCTCATTAACTATGAAGTTTTTCATGGGCATGACCATGGTATTTAACACTAATGAAGATGATTTGATTAGGTAATTTTCCTGACCATCTCCTACAGGTTGTTGAACTTTAATTAACGTTTAGCTTGTATATCTCGTAAAACGCAGGTGTTCGGTGAATGCAAATAAGCTAGTAATATTATATTTTATTATCTATGTATTTGCATTTATTTCAATACAATTCCAAATTTAACAAATATTTACAATATAATAGCATTTTAGATTTCAAACGTACATATCTGCTGATGTGATTGGAAAATATCCTTTTAACAATGTTTACTCCAGGTCTATTATACATTTATATATTATTTAATAAGCATATGGGTATCCATGGTATCCACTGTATCCGTATGGATACCCGTAGTAGGGGTAGCGATATCCACCGAAGTATGGGTAATATCCAGAGTATGGGTAATATCCGGAATATCCGTATGGGTATCCTGTGTAAGAAATCGGTAATCCAACGTCACCAACAAGTATAGATGGTTTAGCTTTAGGTGCGGCTTTAGGGTCGGCTTTTGGGTCTGGATCAGCAAAGCTTACAGCCAAAAGCGCTAATACAACGAACAACTGAAATTAAAAATTATTCAAATAATGTATAAATACTGTGTAGACTTGACTAAATTGTAAGTAGGAGCATAGTATGAAATAACCTTCACTTGAACATTCAAATTTGGAAAATGAGATTGAGTAAAGATCTTTCCATGTTAATTATATCATTACGTCCTTAAAGCTCGGATAATGTGGTCCACTTTCAATAACATATGATCGTATTGGAACGTACGCATATGTTTTATCATCTATCAAGGATTACGAATTTTTTTAAATTAAATTTCAACGCCCTGTATCTCGAAAATGGTGCATTTTAGAAAGTAAGTTGATAAAAAATTTTTTTCAAATTTTTGGACAAGGTATCACATTCTGCGTCCACACAGTCCTGCGCATACATTATGAAACACCCTATATATCGAAATGGGAATGAATATAAATATATCAAATGAACAATTATGCAGAAGGAAACGCTTACAATATTATAAGGTAATTATTCGTCCATAACTAACTACGATTCTTCGATTCCATTTCTACTAATGAGAATCTCTAGTTCTCTTTCTATAAAAACATTTGGTTCCTAATGAACATGGTATACCAAAACGAATATGAAAACATAAGATAACGCGGATGTGACTAAATGTTTGTTAATAGTATGTAATTTGTAAATTCGAAGTTATATCTATTTAATATTCTATAATATCGTCGTCCATGCTGTATAATTATACCGCATACAGAAATTATTATAATGTAATAATCCATCAGTCAAACAGTCAAATTTTCATCATAAAAATAACCTGCTACAATTGGATAAACGAGCAGTAGTTAACTTTCGAGATGGATATACAGGCTAATATATGGAATAGGATGAATAATGAAGAAGAATTGTTCAGATCAAATAAGCTAATCCTAAGTTTTGAGTTTGAAAGCACTTTCGACGTTTGTCTGATACAAAACAAAAAAAATGATATCATTTTTAAGTTAGGCAAACTTTTATTTTTTTAATGGCTATATTATTTGAGAGTTGGTTGAAAAAATCAGACCATATATACATTTGATAAACTAGGAGAATTGGAAGCTTATCTCTCAATCAATTACAAAAATTATTTGCAGGTATCGTTCACTATTCGGAAAATATTGGAAAAATCATTTAGTAGTAATGCATACAATTATACTCGATAAACTCTGGTTGCGCTTTTTTAACTATGAGGGAATTTTAAATAATGCAATGTGTTGTTGCTTGCGTTATAGAGATGGGCATGTATGTATCTTGGTTTCTACATGTTATATTTATTGTAACATTTTGAATCATTATCATATGGACGGCTGCTTAAAATTAGACAAACTAAGAGGGCCAAAACTTGCAATTTTACTTGCAAGTTTTGAACTTCTTTGACATTCTCTTCATTTTTGTTTATTGTCAGGTTGTTGGAACCAAATTGTCTCATTTGATTAACATAATCCAGGATAATCTGTAGAAACCAAGTCAAGATACTGTAGGGATAGTAACAAAACATAGTATTATAAATAAAACTAGTGATGATTTAGTCTGTAATAAGTCCAGAATTCGTTACTACAAAAGCATTTTGGCCCATTGTGATTATTGGTTATATTTATTTGTAATTAATCTTTTTATAAAAGGCTTTCATATATTAAAACACATTATTATTATCCTTTACCATCGTAAAATTTTTGACGAAGCAGTTTCGACGAGTTCGGTGTATATTTTTGGCTGAAAGGTAGTATTTAAGCAGGAAAATAGGTTAGATTTGACTGAAACAGAAAAGTAGCAGAATTTACAAATTATACTAAATGTTAACATGGTTAAGGATTCATGCAGTATGCAGTTGGAGCAGAGAACCAATAAACATCTTTATCTTCGCTAAAGAACATCTTTTCGGCCAAATTTAGATACCTTTTATTGATGTAACTAACAAAAAAATAATTTACATAATAGATATTGATAACTATTTAACAATTTCATAATGTAACAGTACTGTCAATTAAAAGCAGATAATAAACAATCAAATATAATAGGAATACTAAAAACTATCGTGTACTTACGTATTTGAACATTTTGTTGTGTGTAGATTATGTGACACTCAATGAATTTTGAGAGGCAACTGAAGATCTTCACTAACAGATCACTCTTATATAATTCGATCGATAATCGCATAATAGAATCTGATTAATGTGAAAAGTCGTTTAAAGTGGGATCATTTCACCTTTTTCGTGGAGGTTTGTTTTTTTTTCTTACGAATCCACACAAAATTTACACAACTTAACCTTTGTTAATAGGAGCTATCTGAAAAAGGAAAGTTAAGGTAAATTTATGGACACGTGGCAATGCGACAACCTTGTCTCAAGTTGATCTAGAATAGGTTTATTCTCTTCTACGCTGAATACATTTAAGCATATATGATTAGCATGTGTAAGGCATGCCCATAAAACTCTTAATTTTTTTAAATTATGTGTAAATCAATGAACAAAATTATGATTTACGACAAATTTGGCGGGATTGAATTAATTATGTGTATTTGTTTACTCTTGTAAATAGCTAGAAAAATTTTATTAAAGATTAGCAGAAGTATCAAACAATACTGTTTTATTAGGATTTTAATATAATATGGCGTATTAGTAATAAATTATCAAATAAATTTGAATTTCGTAACGCCACTCATCTCGAAACATAAAATAACTTGCCTTGAATTTAAATTTTGGTAAATCCGGTTAGATTACATTCGATATGAGATTTGTTTATTCTAGTTCAGTAGGTGAGCGAATTTTCTGGAAATGTAGTTCTCATAAACGATATATGGATTGTACCGGTTTTTAATTGGCTTTAATTAAAAACTAACTAACTTTAATAGTAATACGTATCCTGTTACAACTGTGGTTAGTGTAAATAATAATTTAAACACAAGGACCATTCATCGACTCTTACGGTTTTTGGTGAAATTTAATACCTGCGTAAGCCTGGTAGCCGGGTATTATTAGTGATGTATTGTGTATTACTATTAATGATATATGATGATAGTAAATATGATGCTATGATTATGTTGGTCAAAGCATTTAAATTGTGAAAAACCTTGAAGGAAACATAGTACAATAAAATAGTATAAAAGAAGTATCATAAGGAACGTTTACTTCCACCAGACCAAGGTTCCTAATTCGCGAGTAAAAGAAGTAGAAAGAAGTTACAAATTTTTTTTTTTCCTATGAAAGGACTTGTGAAATTCAGTGTTTTAGTATAATTATTTAACCTTATCTCGTAATGAAACCTATGTTGTGCACGAATCTTCCTTTCATCATCATTAATTAAAAAATATCTTGTTTTATCGCCATTTAAAAGAATTAAGAATAGATCAAGAATATATCAACAACTTTTGAAAATAAAAATCAATCAATAATTTTTGTAACTTTTAAGAAATCTTGCATCAAAAAATTTACCACTGCTGTATATGGAGATAATTTTGCACCACTTCCCGCTGGCCGCGCAATCTTAATAAATTGTGAGTCGTCTATCAAACCTTGAACCACAAATTACAATATAGCCTACTGAGAAGAGCAAGAAAATATCATTCTTGCATTAGTTCCAAATATTTTATGGTCAGACGTAGAGAGAACTGGAAAGAAGCAAGGTCGTTCCAATCCTTAAAAAATGTAAATTTCGACCACATAAAGTTACAATTAACCACCATCTATACCCAACAGATTTTACTAGAAGTTTAGAATTCTGCATTTGGTTTGTAAATAGGTATAACCAGTATTCAGTTTTCGTTTGGCCGTTATTTGGACCGACGAATCATATAAAAACAGCGATGGTATCGCTAATCGCTATGGATCCATAGCAATTTCCGTTCTACCATCACAAGACTGAGGCAAGGACGGTTTGATTCCCATGCTTGGTCTTTGGTTTTAATTGATAACCTATTAAATAAGACCTTGGATAATGTATCTCTTGCTATTCGTCAGTCAATATAACAATAACAACTCGAAATAATGATCCTTTGCTAGATTTGTATCTTCAGTTATTAATTAAAACACTTAATTAAGTTTATTATTACAAAAAAGTTTAATAATGTGGAACTTCCTCCAGCTTTTATAATCTCCTGGCAACGTCTTGGCATGCTGGAAATCAAATTCCGAATGTAATGTTGAGGAATATTTTGTCATTCTTCCAAAACGGCAGTTGGGAGTTGATGGTGATTGTTTGGATCAACTCCTCGTTATCTTATCAACCTCTTCAGGTAATACCTTACGTTCTCTATGGGATTAACATCTGCAGAGTTCGCTGAGCAATTCATGTGTGTAATATTGTTCTCTTGCATTGATTTGTATTGTTCTATGAGGACGCGCGTTATCATCCACAAACACAAAACCATCGCCTATTTCATTTGCAAATGGCAACACTACAGATTGTAATACAATACTTCATTAAGATACCTGACACTATTCATTGTAGCATTTCCAAGCATAACCAAGTCACTACGACGCGTCGCAGAAATACCTCCCCAAACAGTAATTAAACCACCTCCATAAGCTTGATGGTAACTCACATTGTTCTCAATATAGCGTTCTCCTCTGTTTCTCCAAACTCTAACTCTTGCATCGGAGCTATGGAGACGCACTCTGGTCTTATCACTGAATAAACAACGACCCCAATCTTCAACATTCCAATTTGCATGTTGATGTGCCCACTCTAGCCTTCTTGTTTTGTGGGCTCTGGTCAATAATGGGCATTTTTAATTTACCGCATAGTGCGTTCTTCTTCCTGTTTAAGCGGATAGTTGAGTACCTGGTGCATTCAATAACTGAATTTGGAGTGGTCTTACAGTAGAAAATCTATTGCTTCGACACTGAACTGTAATAAAACGGTCCTCCCTAACTGTTGTATTGCGATTTCGCCCTCCGCCGTGTCTATATTGGACAGATCCAGTATCATTAACACGCATTCGAACTCTTCTGATCACATTGTGGCTCACATGGAAATAGGTAGCAACAGTTCTTAGCGATGCGCCAATCATAAGCATTCCCATAGCTTAGCTCATCTCTGCAATAGTTAAACGCCTTAATGGCATCTCTAAAATGCAGTCAACCCCTCTGCATTAAAACTTATTCAAGAAATTAACAAAAATTCTCTTAAAACTTGATAAAAGTATGAGCGTCCGCGAGCCAAGTCACTGCACTTATGACAGATAATAATAACAAACAACAATGGAGTCGCAAATGTCATTCGATAGGCACTTTTTTGCATTCCGAAAGACAGCCCTGATCATGTAGGAAGTCATGTCGAACGCCTAAGAAGGGTTGTTTACTTTTACTGCCTGTTATATAAGTGTACCAGTTCAAAAGTTGAGCAGTGTATATGTATTACATATTTTTGGAATCGTTTTTCAATTCTCTTTCTATGTTTTGGGAAAATACATATAAAATAAAATAAAAAATATATATATAAAAACACAAGTTGTGGTTCTATCGGAAAACGAAAAAGGAAATCAAAATAAAATTTGTCATCGGATGTAACTCAGAAACCTACCTAAAGAATGCAGTTTTTCCCTGCTAGCGACGTGATCAACTTACAATTAGATTACTACTGAATGCCAAAATGGTTATTGGCAATAGCATAGTAGTTAAACCGTCAATATAAGTTCAGAGGAACCTGACTCACAATTAAAGAATAAAACAAGATCTAAAGCTCTCATTATAGCTTTATGTCCCACAACAAAAAAGTACAGAAGAGTTAGGGTTTGCAATTTATTATTATTACTATTCTCTAAAGAGTGGTTCGATTGAGGCTATGTTCGCTATTATTATAGATATTTCAATGAACAAAAGTTTGTGATGAATAAACTCCGTATCTCTTCAAGCATCACCAACTACAAGCTAGCGTTAGATGTAAAAAGTTGACTTGAAATAAATATATTGTTATATACCTACATGTATAATCGGAGTGTCATAATAACTTTGTTAAAAAAAGTAAAGATACTCAATTGCCCACTAATACACAGAATGTTTATATTTTTTCTATAAAAACAATTGTTAGTATTTTCTTCATTTTACCATTTCTGGTTCTTACATCAACTGTTTTATTCTAGAAATCTTCCTATATTTACTTTACAATAATTTATTTGGGTGATTAACAGGCGTAAAGTTTAAACAATAAATCAATCCGCAGATAATGATAAATTGAGATTGGCTGATGTAGTGCTTATATCTTTTTTACCAGAAACTTATTAAATTAAATATAACAAAACATTCTTAATACTTCAAAATATATTTTGCTAATATATGAGTATTTCCTAAAATATTGAATGATTAATTTTGTAAAAGTTAATGGAAATTAGTGAAAAAAGTATTTTGCCAAAGTTTCGTATTTGATTAATGGTGTAGTATCATATGTATCAATATTCAGAATATAGTCGGTCTATAAATGATTTATATACCATTTACTATTCATTGTAAGTTACAACGTATTAATTCTATATTTTAAATACTTAATTCGTCTCGATATCGTCTGTTTTAGTTACCTAACATAGGTAATAGTTTTAGGAGATGCCTATATCAATTTTATTGATCCAGATTATTACATATTCATTTCTTAAACTGATTTGATTTCATAATAACGGATACATTTTTTCCATGGGCCTCCCAACATAACAGCCTCTTCTAAATCGGAAAATAGGAATGTGCGTAAGTATTTTTTGTTACCGCTTAAACGTTTTATAGTTTGATTTATTGGATTATCGTGGGTATATAAAGGGAAAATTTTTTGTTATAGACACCGTTAGTTGATACCTGACAAACAAATTGTGAAGATGTTCAAATACGTAAGTGTATAAGTTATTATATAAATAAATTGTTTAAGTGCCTGCTTAATTATATGACAATATAAGAGAAACTTACTAATTTTTGAATTCTCATTTTAGATTGTTCTGTTCGCTGCCTTCTTGGCATTCGCTTTGGCTGAACCGAAAGCTGAAGCCAAACCAGGTTACTACGGTGGTGTACCTTTTGTGGGTGCTCCTTATGCTCCATATTACTCTAGATACATTTCTCCATATGTTACACCTTATACTTCACCATACGTTTCACCCTATGTTTCACCATACGTCTCGCCTTACGTATCACCTTATTATGGTAATGTCGGTCCATACTACAATGGACATGTGTGGTAAAATAATTGTTGTTCTGGTCTGCATAAATTCTTTTCCTACTACTTTCATATTGAAATGTAACATACTTTTGTAGTAAATAATTTTTTTTTATGATACCTAGAAATATATTGATTGTTAATTTAAAACCAGTACTTACAGAATGTTGTAATGTGTAATGAATAATAAATACCATTTTGTAAAATATATACGTACTCTTGTTGTGTCAATGCGACTGTAGTTCTATTTCTTGTTTAAATTTGTACACTACAAAAGTGCAATAATAAAAGATATCAAATATATGTTTGATGTGTTATTTATTTGCTCAAGCGAAATCTTGTTGTGACAGATAACTTGCTGGAAAAAAAACTTAAAATAATTAACATTGGCATTCGTATAGTATATTCCTTTCTGCAACTTATACAACAGTCCAACTGCAAATGAATAAAATAAATTTAGAGTATATACTGTAGATTGTGTTGATATTACAGTATTAAGAAACAAAGTTAAAATAGTCTTATTTCTTAAATGATCAATGCATGTAGGTCGTGTTATAAATAAGAAGTTAGAAAAAGTTTTAGTATGTAAAATGTCTCACTGGATAGATCAAGATCAGTAATTCAAATATTGTTCTGAGCAGGAATCAGTTCCTCTTTAATTAATATTTTTAATGAAAATTGGACCATATAAACAGTGATCATTAATTCTAACTTGAATATTTATTCTTTAAAATCTCACGCACCTAGAATTGCCAACTCCATTCAGAACAAATATTGATTTATCGTTGTGGATACTATTGCGTATAAACATCAAACAGAATGCTGAAAAAATAACAATAACCAAAGCAGCCAGCAGAAAACTTTATACGAAAAGCAGAATATCTATTTTATGGGATGAACATAGAGCATCTCTGACCAGATACAACCACGCCCTAAGGAAGATGAAACGGGACTCATGAAAAGAGTTCTATCAGGAACTGAAGAGAGCTCCAGAATTCGAAAAGTTCTCGCAAAAGAAGGACCCTGTCGTTCCCGGTAATGTAAACGGTGATAAGGCTAAAACAAAAGTTCTCAAACATCTCCTAATAGTGCAGTTATCAGGCTCTGCAATTGATTAAATCCAAATTTCTAAAGATGAACCATTAAATCCTTCGAACCCTTCAAATCGACTGATGTGAATGACGTCTTTCCGGTACTGTTACAACAAGAACGAAATTGCATTAGGCTGCACATTGAAGACGCTTTTGATGGAGAGGTCATTGTAGTCGATTCGAGACAATGTTGTGGAAAATGATCGCAACCATAATAACAAACTATTCGATTGTCGATAAAGCTCTTTGCTATATAGTCAACCCTGATAGTTCGTGGTAGAGTACAGGGTAGAGTACTGTTGTCTTTGCGATAGTGTCTTGTGATGGACTATCTGTGTTCTGACGTTCAAACGGCAGGCTACACAGGGCAATACCGATGACGTCACTGTCATAAACTGCGCGAAATTGTAGAGGGTAGAACCGAGGAGAACTCTAACTCGTGCAGAGTAATACCAAAGAAAAAAGTTAAATGTAAACTCTAGAAAAATAAGTACGAGTATGGTTCTGTTCATTTGGGCTTTTTTCATGGGGGTATAGAGTAAAATGTAGTGGGTGCAAAGAATTCTCTGGTAAAACCGGATTTGCGAAAATTAAATCGGGCATCCAGATTTGCGAAAATTAAAACTGCAAAGTGGCACGGATCTTGGAGATATGGAGAACCAAATGGTAAAGCTATCAGTTTAGGGAGCTTCGTTTTGAGTTTTTCTAGATAAAACAATCGCCATCCAGACTTACACAGAGGGCATATTTAGTTACTCCCATGAAAATGGATAGATAGAAATCCTATCTGACAACCAAGCTGCCCTCACTGCAGGACTGCAAGCCGTTAAGTTCGATTCTGAGGTGGTACTAAGAAGCCATACCAAGCTTGCACAACTGGCGAAACATCTCAGCAATATGTTGAAATGGGTGCCAGGCTACTCTGGGATCGGAGCAAAAGACGTAACTCACATATTAGCAACATATGTGGGCGAACGACATTTTCATGTTTAGAACCAACGTGTAGGAGTTCATATGACGGTATTAAAACTTTTGTCAGATCTGAGGTGGCTGCTAGGCACTGCTCCTACTGGAAAGGAAGTTAGACACTGAAAAACTCTTCGGATTCATCCGAGTGAGCAAAAACTTCACAAGGCAATGTTTATGAGAAGAGAAGATTACTTATAGCTCATTGAGCACTGAATAGACACATGCAAGGTTATGTAGCAATTGATCTTCCCACTCAAGAAGGAGGAAAAACAAGAAACAATTCGAAAAAGGCAACGTTACAATGTAATTAAAACTGGAATAGTAATTCAAATATACTTATTCATAAAACGTATGTATGTACATATTTAATAACAGATCGGGAGGTATTCACAATTTAATTCAAGTCATTAAAATTATAGAATTTATTTCAATATATTTACAAGAGGATTTAAATCCTTAATCTCTCAAATTTCTTTTTTTATTGGTTCTTTATACCATAATCAGCATCTAATGCTCCAACTATTCCACATACAAGATACCATTAATCTGCTAAAATGACAAGTATTGTATACATTTTTTTTAATATTATTATGAAAATTTACAAATCAATTACAATTGCTACTACCCATACAGATTGGACAACCCAGATACTAGGCATTGTAAATAGCATTACATGCAATGGTGAAATCCATGTATGCGTTAGAATGACGGAAATGGTGATACGAGGTAGATGTACGGTGTTTTAATTTTACAAAATGAGCGCATCTTACACATACATTGTGCGATGACGCTGGCCAGAAACACCTTGCAAAGGGTTGCTCGGTCGGAGAACCAGTTGGCCCGACACTTAGTTCAGCTGTGCCCAGACAGACCTCCGCCCTGCGTAGCCACTAGGCCAATTTTCGATGCAGATATGACACCGCCATGAAAGGGCTCACAATAATATGATATGATTAATACCAAGAAGTGATTCTTGTGGCCAAAACGGTACCACTTTGTAGAGATTGGAACACTTAGAGATTCACAAATCCAGCCTTAATGCAAAGCGAAGACCTTAGACCTTAAACATATACAATGTGCAAATCTAATCTAATCTTGTTTCCAATAAATATGAAGCAACGTCCATTGCACCACTGCCTACTTTTCAAGCATAAATTTAAAATGAAATCGAATGACGATTTTAGATACAGGTGTTCCATTTAAAATAAGCAAGTTATTGAGCATTAATGGTAGCCACAGTTAAGCCACAAGTAAGACTTTAAACCTCCCTGTATAATTTTTAGAAACCATCTTTATTTTAGCATTAGATGTAATGGTTGTGCTAAAATAAAACAACTTGAAACACGTAACTTAAAAACGTACGCCAGGTAGTCATTCTAAACATTGATCTACATTTTCAAAAATTGTTAAATATTCCAGAAAATGTTGAACCTAGGTATAGGGAATATAACAGTAACTTGCCATTATTTAGTCTGCGTCATCGAAATATGCAATAATATACATGATGTTTCATTTAAATTTTGATAACTTTGATATGCAACTTTCTTTTGGGACACCCTGTATATTTAAAAATAATTTTAGAACGTGCTACAATGGACCTACACATGCTCCAATAAAAAGATTTTAATATGTGTTACCGTTTTTTGTACATACGTATATCAACCGCGGCGAATGAGGTGCCCCGCCCTGTGTGTAAATCACCAAACCTTTTTCATTCAACAGGATCTAGGTTGAAATAATATTTTAACTTTTTCCAATCATATTCGAAAATAAGCGTATTTTAGAATTGCACTTGGACAGAAATATAAGAATCTACAACACTTAAATTTTGTTCAATTTTATTAAGGAATATTTACAAAATTTATTGCACAATACATCCTTATGTCTAGTCTAATAGTGATATCCACCTAAACCAGAATATCCATATACACCAGAGTATGTTGGGTATCCGGAATATCCATGATAGCCGGTATAGCCGGTGTAGCCAGTGTATGCTGGGTATCCATGATATCCGGTATATCCGGGGTAGACAACTGGTGAAGCGGCATAGCTAACTGGAGTAGCATGGTAGCTGACAGGAGCGCTGTAAGCAACTGGAGCAACTGGCGCAACTGGAGCAACTGGAGCAACTGGTGCAACTGGCGCAACTGGGGCTACCGAAGCTACGGATGTAACGGGAGATGCCAAAGAGCCGTAGTATGGTCCAACGCCGTAAGAAGAATAGCCTAATGGTGATGCCAAGTATGAATCATAGTAAGATGGTTTTGGCTTAGCTTTTGGGTCAGCTTTCGGGTCGGCGAAGGCCAAGGCGAGGAGGGTGACAAATACAGCCTGTCGGTAATATATAAATAAAAGTTATGCTTGCAATGTACAATACATCTAACTTATAAAGACCTAGTGTAGTACTGAATAATACTACTGCATGATAAACCTACTACGAGATAAATGTTGTTACTACTGTAACAAAGTTTAATAACAATTCAATGACAGTATACCTATAACTATTTTGTCATATTCTTCAACATTTGAAAAGTCTAATAAAATATTTTACATAGCACTTGTTTTCAAAATCAAATATGTTAAGAAAAGATTTTTCGAACAGTTTCTAACAATCAAATTAGAAGCGAAATAAGAAAAATTAAGATTCGTTTAGGAATTATTATTAGTAGAACTAATTTGGCCATTTATTAACCTACACTATATATGAAAATTCGCTTGCTGTCTAGATAAAGCAAATTTGCAGCCTAAATGTAAACCAGCGTGACTATCAGTTAAGTATTCTAAATGTAAAACTTAAGCATCTTTAGCAGTAAGTAATGATTAACTACACGAGAGATTAAATCAATGCAGTTCCAGCAACGAAACTTTGTGGAAAGGACTGAATGAGAAATCACAGGTGTTGACGTTCTAATCCGCTGGGTTGATGTAAAGCATTGATAGTTTGATTTTTGGAAGAATAGTTCATCTATTTCACAACATAACGGAAAATACCTTTGAGAGGAAAAGTATACATATTGCTGGAATTGTCTGTGCATAGCACATAAGCATATAGTATATGTATTTAAAGCATTACTTGGAATACGTGTAGGTACAACTTGTGAACAACAATTCACGATGTAGACATACTACCGCAGCTAAGGTAGTTTCCAAACTATTTGTGATTCGTATGACTTACAGTGTAGTAAAAACTCGAGAACGTTTATTTTCTAAAAAGCTAGTAATTTCAAAAGAAAATTTAATGACAGTAATATATATATATATATATATATATATTTATCCACACTTTGTTTTAGCGTAACAATCCTACATTTTATAAGGGAAAGCGCCACTATCACCAAATGCAGTAAAAATATTTAACAAATCTGCTATACTCACGACTTTGAACATTTTTGCTGGGTTAGTTGCCGACTTTTTTCGAGAACTGATACATTCACCACCAATGTATTTGCCTTTTATAACAGCAGGAATTGATCGCCGCCACGTTGAAAAAAAAATGGAGCGTTCAAGATGTTTTCAAGGCGACATCGAATCCACAAAATTATTATTAATTTATGATAGGTTTTAGTATTCCCGTCACACGCTTCACATTACTTTTTATAGAAATTTATAATTTTACACGATTAGACCAAATACCAAGAAGTGTATAAAAAACTCTAGAGATATTTCAAATGTTTTAATTTCTTATTAAAAATATTCTACTATGTCAATTTATTTTTTTTTCATTGTATATCGCAAAGTAGTTAAGAGGTTTAACAGGTGCTCTGATTATAAATTGATAATTGTATTGTTCTTTTAATGGATTTTATACACTGATTTGTATTTCAAATTAAATATGTATGTATGTATGTAGGATGGATAAATCATGTGGAAGTCTAAAGGCATGGTGAAATAATGTTAAGACGAATTTAATATCATATTATAGTTTACGAACTTATTTCAATACAAATCTGCTAGCACGTAAACTAATTGTCTAAGATATGTCATATCAAAAACAGCATATCAATAAGATTTTATATTAGGTAGATGCAGACAAAAATAGGAGTAGAAGTTCGGTTCTCCATAATATTGCAAAATACAACCGACACCGATCGAATTGGAAGACTTCTTATTCCGCCGCGGACCGTGTAATGTCTAAAAAATACAAAATTTGTTGTTACATTCCTGGCAATTATCCAACTTATCTGGAATGATAACTGATACCATTACAGGGAATTACTGGAAGGTTGTTTATTCAAATCAGGAGGTAAATTTAAAAATACATAAATATTTAAGTGCAGTAGACACAAATACCACAAGATGTTTATATTATTAATATAAATACAGTGTGATTCATTTAGACCTTTTTTTTCATATGTTTTTTTTACAGATTTCTAGCTACTGATGTCATTCTGTCATCCTATTTTGATTCAGTATTGCTTGACATTTCATAATGGAAAGACTCACACCGCAACAGCGTCTCCAACTTATTCAGCTGTATTACGGAAATCAGAGCTCTGTAAGGAAAGTTTTTTGTGCACTATGAGCAACAAATGGTCTTAGTACACGCTATAGGATGACAGGAGACCGAATAGGCCACATCCAGCCCGTAATGTGGAGAATATTGCTGCTGTATCGTAGAGTGTAGCTGAGGATCGTGAGGAATCAATTCGACGCCGATCTCAACATTTGGACATGTCTATTCGACAACTTATTAACGAATATAACGAATTATACGTAAGGATCTTGCTTTAAAGCTTTACAAAATCCAGCTTAAATTTCTGTTAATGGGCTCTGGAACAGCTTAATAAAGATCCGCTGTTTTCGCGTCGAATTTTGTTCAGTGACGAGGCACATTTCTGGCTCAACGGATGCGTCAATAAATAAAATTGCCGTATTTGGGCTGACGAACAACTCGAAGAGACACTCGAACTACCGTTGCATCCTCAAAAATGCACTGTGTGGTGTGATTTATGGGCCGGTGGAGTCATCGACCCGTATTTCTTAAAAAATGAGGCCGGACAGAACATCACCGTTAATGCTTAGCGGTACCACACTATGATAACGGACTTTTTGTTGCCTGAAATTGAAGCCCGGGATGTCGGCGACATTTGGTTTCAGCAAGACCGAGCTACGGCACACACAGCGCGCGAAACAATGGCTTTATTGAGCAATCATTTTGGTGAGCAGATAATTTCACGGTTTGGACCTGTCAACTGGCCGCTTAGATCGTGTGATATCACACTCTTGGACTTTTTCCTTTGAGGATACGTGAAGTCCAAGGTCGATAAGCCAGCTACAATTCAGGACTTGGAAGTTAACATTATTCACGTAATTGGATAAATAACGGTCGCAATGCTGGAAGGAGTGATCCAAAATTGGACTCTCCGAATGGACAGCGGCCAGCATTTAAATGAGATTATTATTAAAAAGTAAATGTCAAAGATTGTTCATTCAAGTTATAATAAAGATTTTGCAGTCGAAGTTCATTTTATGTGTTTTATTTAGAATTTAAAAACAAAGGTCTTAATGAATCACCCTATACTATAAACTAGTAAGCGGCTAACATAAATCTAATGTAGAGTGCCGTCGAAGGAAATTAGACAGTGGATCTTGAAAACACTTATACTTAGATATACTTATAATTTTCAGAATTTTACGAATTACAATGTAAGTCAAGTAATCTTAATTTGAAATAATTTCTGAGTTAATTCAAAATGAGAAACGACTGGGATTTATTAAATTAATAAAATAGAAATAAAATAAAATGAAATTAAGTAGGAAATATTTATTATCATACATTTTTAATACATAAAGATTAATATGCTCTGTCTGATTGTGGATTGATACGTCTGCCCAGGCATCGCTTTGAATTTGGATTACACATCTATTCACAATTTTACGTACTGATAAATTGTTCTATTGAAACAGATGTAGAATGAAAATTTCATCAGCGTGATTTACGCGTGATCATTTGAAAAAGAAAGACAGGTCATCAAGAAATGAACAACTTTGTATTACTACTTGCTTTCTTTAGTGGTGGTTCTATGGTTTTTTTACTCCCACTATGCGTTGTAAATGTTTTCCTTTAATTATTGTTGTCTTGGTTATTGCTTGTTCCTGTGCTACATAAAGCCGATTTTCCATAGCTTACCCATAATTAGATATAAATCGACTAATAGTTTCATCTGCGTGTGATTTCATCACACCTAGAAAATTTAATTTTTTTGTAAAAACTGAGCTTGTATACAGGCTAACAACTTGAACTAAGAAAGCCTATTGATAGGAGAAGGTGGTGGGAGTTAAAATTAACTGTATCCATTTTACTATTGTCAACTTTTTATATGACAGGAATGTCAGTGGTTATGTCAAATATTTTACCGAACCATCAAACTTTATCCTGATGGAATACACAATTAATGAAAAAGTGCAAATTATAAAGTAGACATTTCTGTCATACAAACAATTGACAATACTAAAATGGATACATTTAATTTTACCCCCCACTACCTTCTCCTATCAATAGGCTTTCGTAGTCCAAGTTGTTATCCTGTATACATACATACATACATACATACGTGTATTATTATTTATTACTAAATTACTGTAGATAAGTTTCTTATCGTTTAAATTACCATTATGTTCTTATCTGCATACTTCTTTTTTTATTTGAACTTCGAAGAAACATAAATTACAAAAAATACCAAAAATATAAGAGTTATTGAAAATGAATCATCCTTCTCAACTTTTATGTGCGCCTACAATTGACATAAATAAGCTGTTCATAAACTTATAAGTTGCAAGTTATACAACTGCTGCAGAAGTAGATATGTATCTGTCGAACTATTCTGTTTAGATTTAGTTAAAATGTCAATCACATAAGAATTACTGAAAAGTAACAATTAGTTATCCCTGATATTAATAAAACTTAAATAAATATGTCATAAATCAACATACTTATTACATATCAAATACAAACTTTCTTCTATAGTTTTCAAAATCAAAGTAAAAGTTTCACTCTCGTTAACAATATGTATTGTGTCACAATCACAACAGTCAACAACACCTAATCATCCTGAGAACATGTAATAAACAAATATTTTACAAACATATGTTTGTAAAATACAAATTTGTATAGCTTCTAGAATTGGCATTCGAGTAGGTTTATTGGGATTTGAAATTCAAGAAGTATTTCTGCAATTGTTCCGAATTTTGGACACCCAAACCTCTTTTTAATAGTAATGAAATCAACTAGAGAATCTTCTATGAATATAGTTAATTACTAAAAACAGATTTTCGACGATTAAGGACATACATATTATGAATTTCTTTCATTAGAAGATAAACAACAATCTATGTTTTTGATATTGATAAAAATAATAATTTAATTGTATAAAGAATATAGAGCAAAATTAAAGACATCTTAATAAAAAAAAAACATGAAGAATCTATTTTATCTTATAAACTTAAATGTTTTGTTGTGTTGACAATGTTATTGTCAACACAACAACAATATAGAAATAAATTAACGGAAAATCTGTTTAAAGTCATCGGTAAATAATTCTCTTCAAGCAGTTGCTGTCACAATATAAGTGCACCAAGTAATTATATATAGTATTGACAGCGTACCTGCAAACGACGCATGCTCCGAATTATGTCTACAGCATCGGTATCCTCTTCAAAGCAAGAACTGCTGGCACAAATCTAGGATAGTAACAAGCTAAGTACTTTATTTTATGGCTAGTTTACTAAAGTACCCCAAATGAAGAATTGAGTGTTCATAATAAATCCTAGAAAAACT
The DNA here is from genome assembly GCA_023690525.1 of Holotrichia oblita. Classification (NCBI taxonomy): domain Eukaryota; kingdom Metazoa; phylum Arthropoda; class Insecta; order Coleoptera; family Scarabaeidae; genus Holotrichia; species Holotrichia oblita. The sequence goes on along the minus strand of CM043015.1, from coordinate 87,185,569 downwards.
ATTCTCTCAGCGATTTTTTGAATATCTCGGAAACTATAAGAGCTACTTATCTATCCAGTTTTCTCAGATAATTTGAAGAATATTACAATAATATCGAAAGTGACATAAGTAATTTTTGAAGAGAAAGTAAACTAAAATGGATACCCGAAATTTCCCATTTTTGTATACTTATATTTTTTATGTGTAAGAAATAATACCGCTTTTACAGCTAATGCTTAGAAACAAGAAAAAAGAGTAAACTTTTGTCTTCCAGATAATCTATTACTAAATTTATTTAAAAAATATTTCCGTGAAAGAGCTTCCTGTAAAAGGCATTATAGAAGACGATGTGCTAATTCAGTATATCGTCGACGGTATTTATGATAAATTATATTATTCATAATAAAATAATCTTGTGCCACAAGTAAATTTAACTAATTTAAAAGAAACTCTGCGAGTTTATGAAAATGATAAGATAAAATGGCAACATGCAGCTAGAAATGCCAAATCTAAGGCGAATAAGCTAGATGGTAATAGAAAAGCAGATTTAGGGACATAATTTGTTATTTGTGGTAAACAATAAATCGATTCATCAAGGAATAAAGAAACAAACATGGTTTCAAATATAACCTATTTAGTCATCCTTCCTTTGAATGCAAAGGTTGAAAGAGAAATGGTGAATTATGAAAATAAATGGATGCAAACTAGAAGTGGTAATAGATAGAGGCGATTCAGTAAACCTGGTTATGTATGTACATACATGAAACGTTATTTACCTAAAATTTCGGAACTGTGAAGAGTTATGGTGATATTTATAATTCATGCTTGAGGTTGTACTGCTGCTTGAGCACGCGATTTTGACATATTTGTAATGACATTTAGGTACGTCACAATCGCGTGCTCAAGCATCGGCACAACCGCAAGCACGAACTATAAATATCACCCTTAGATATGCGAGAATTCAATCTACTAGCCGATTCTCTTCTAAAATTTAGATGGTCTGTGATTTCCTATCTACAAGGCTTCGATTATGAAATCGAGCATACAGTGATATCAAGTATGAGCAACTGGCCGCTATGATGAGCATGCAAATAAACAATTTTGTCGAAGCTGCGATAGCAAAAGTCCAAACTGCTATTAAAGAATTAATGAACAACACATGCTTTGAAAGATACCAAGACTATTTATTGAACAAAGTTGAACTAAATTGAATATGACAGCAATTTTTAAGCGGCCCTAAAGTATATGCACTATAAGCTTATGAAAACTGCTCACGAACATGGGGTACCTTACCACTAAAAAACAAAGGAGCCATTGGGACACCGCTACCAAAATTACATAGCAAAATCGAAAAATTCCTTTCTAGTTACATGAGATATAAATATACAGAGTGATCGATTTTTCATTGTGCACTAATTATTTCCGTTAGGAACAAAATATTTAAAAAATTGGAAAACTAGTCTTTAACAATTTTGTATGCTCTCTCTAATTACGTAAAATACAATGCCATACTTTAAAAAATAAAAGAGGAGGGAATGAAAGTTCGGTTTTTTTAAATTGAACACTCTGTATTTTTTTGATTATTCAGATAGTGTATTAAATTTTGAATACGACTTCATTATGACGAAAACGCAAATTACTCAAGTAGGCTTTGGAAATGAGATTGATGAGTAAATGTCACTTTGTACGCCACTGGACATAATAGTTTAGTATAGTCGCTGTCTATCGTTTATTGTTAAATTGAATACATCAAACTAAAAAATGAATTTTACAAATGCCGAGAAAGTGTTACGTTGCTTTTATTTATTAAATGATAATTGCAGACAAGCAGCAAATTTATATTACAATCGATACGCTGATCGAAGGCAACTACACTACAATACGTTTAGAAATTTGCATAATTTATTATTACATTGTGGAAGCTTAACGAAAATAAGAAACGTTAGAAACATGAATGACAATGATGCACAAGAAAATGATAAAATAAACATTTTGGCGTATTTCAGAGCCAATCCAGATTCGTCTACGCGAAACGCTGTATTGAAACTTGACGTCACCAGATACAAAATAATAAAAATTCTTAAGAAGCATAAAATGAGACCTTTTAAAATACACTTAGTACAAAATTTGCAACCACTGGATCTTCAAAAACGTATAAATTTCTGTGATTGGCTATTGAATGCTGGCAGACAATATTTGTCATTAATTTTATGGACAGGCGAATCGAGTTTTCATCGAAATGGTGTCTTTAACAAACACAATTATTGTTTTTGGGACGATGTGAATCCACATAGAATACAAGAAAGTAGACATCAAGTACGTTTTTCCACGAATGTATGGATAGGCATAATAGGGGACCAGTTGTTCGGACCTTATTTTTAGAACGGTACACTTACTCAAGAGAGGTACTTGAACTTCCTTCAGAGAGAATTTCAGGAATATTTAGATTCCCTACCTTTGGACCTCCGAAGACAAATGTGGTTTCAGCATGACGGCGCACCATTACATAACGCAACATGTATCAGGCGCTTTATATTTAAAATTTGGAAATAGGTGGATTGGTAATAAGGGCCAACATTTGTGGCCTCCAAGATCACCCGATCTCTCGATGTTGGATTTCTTTGTGAGGAGCTTTATCAAAGACAGGATTTATAGTAGTATATCAGATACGCTAGATGAACTAAAGAATAAAATTCAATTAGCCGCACAGGAAATTACACCTGAAATGCTACGTAAATGTCGACATAATTTATTGTGTAGAGCTCAGACGTGTATAAACAAAAATGGTGGACATTTTGAACAATTAGTAGTATGTTTTATGTTCTTTTTGTGCAATAAATTTATAACCTACTTACGTAATATGTATTTTTGTTATTATGGCATATTTTACCCATCAATCTCATTTCCAAAGCCTACTTGAGCAATTTGCGTTTTCGTCATAATGAGGCAATTTATTGCCTAAAGAGGTAAAATAAAAATGAGGTCGTATTCAAAATTTAATACACTATCTGAATAATCAAAAAAATACAGGGTGTTCAATTTAAAAAAAAAACTAACTTTCATTCGCTCCTCTTGTTTTTAAAAGTGTACGTTGCAAATAATATCAGTAGCTTTTTTTGTCAGTGTCAATGGATGCCCTAATGTGTATGTTACTTGACGTTTCTAGTAGTCAATAGTCTAATAATTCCTTTAGTGTTGAAACAAGTGTGAATTGCATCATAAAGAAATTATTAAAGAGCCAGAAAACAAAATATTTTCCGTTGAGTAAGTGAAGGGATTAGACTTAAAAGAATCAGTAGAATCATACGAAGTGCAAGTTGTTGCAGAAGTCCTAGAAAAATAAAAAACAATTGTGAAAGTATTACTGAAGCAAACGCCAATGTTATTCATCCAGATTATAATACAAAACTGCAGAATATTGGAGAAGTGTTAAATGCACGTGACGTTTTCTTAAAAGGCAAGCCTTAAACGTTAACCAATAACAGAAAGTGAATAAATTCAAATCGTTATTGTAGTTACGAAGATGGGAACAACCTTGGGAAACTTGGGAATCACCTTGATTTTGTAGTTGAAAATCGTTGGATATGAAATTAGCAATTAGGATAGGTAGGTAGGTAGGATGCTGTCTGATCTTATTCCGTATATGTACACATATTTATTCAGCAGAAGGTAAGTTTCGTGTACAAATTTAAGATAATCCTACAGTTGGACAAATATCTATCGAGAGAGATTCTTTTGTACTTTATAACGCTTAAAACAACAATTTTCATGACTAATTTTGTGCTTCAACTTCCGATAAAATTAAAATTTAACAACAATTTGAAAAGCTCAAAATCGATTTCATATAGCAGATATTATGTGGATGACTTAAAATCTGTCAATAATTGAAGTGAAATGACGTAATGACGTACTTACATACGAATATGTAAACACATCCAAACGTAACGTAAACATTTGCGCTTCAGGAAATGCAATCCTATTATCCAATATTACAGCCCACACGCATGGTTATGACGTTTTTGATTGTATACTGTTATTTCATTTGTCGACAGCAAGTAAATTTTAATTAAAATCCGAAACAATAAACTTCAATTGTATCGATCAATTCACACAGACATAACTAGTTATGCATTGACATATTTGTCGGTATTATTTGGGATGTTCTAAATATTAGTGAAAGCTGCACTATCATTAAATAAATATAAAAATTAAAGATTGCTAAATTCAAATACCGTCAATAAAAAATATAATTTTCACGATATCTGTGTCACTGCAGTCATGTCATGTCATCATTTTAATATATTTCTTATTTAGTTAGTTTTGACCCTTACAAATTATGCCATCCAAAAGCGGGTTAACGTTTTTAAAATAACATTAATTTCATTTTAAACTACCGCACAATTTTCATTCAAATGATAGGTCTTAAGCCAAGTATTTCGTTAGAGTAGAAAAAAAGAAAAATAATACAATTGCATTGCAAATTTATTAAAGTAATTGATATGCGTATAGGTTACCATTTGTAATCCGTGATTGTACTGCTTCTTTTATAGTATAATTGGATGCAAATGGTCATAATAAGTATCAGTAATCGGGATAAATTTTTGCACGGTATGAATGGGCGTTATTGTATATACTGAGTGAGCCGGAGCAATTGGATGAATAGTTTCAATAGGTACATATCCAATAGGTTCTGGATGGTACGTCTCAATTGGTGGGATTTCATCGTAAATTACACTTGGATTCGCTTTAGCAGCTGTCTTTGGAGCAGCATGAGCCACTAACATAACAACTGAACACACAATCTGCAAAGCAAATATGTATAATAAGTAATAGAAATATAGTATAGTAAGATTTTGAATTAACTTACCAATTTAAACATTTTTCACTTCTAATTTGTAGCTTTGAAACAAGTAACGTTTAATAGTCCTGACAAAGTGTACTCATATTGAAATTAAACTAAAAAAATTATTGTTGCATTTATATAAAAAATAGTTCAAGGAAAGTTGCACAAACTTAATTTTAAAAACTTAATATGTAGCATTAAATAGATTTTTAGTTTTTAGACGTCGGAGTTTAATCAGACATTATATGTATACAGTTGACATATTAATTTATTGAAATTACTAAGGATTTAGTGCCAGTAGACACTTTTTTTGCGAGAAATCGCGAGTTTTTAATTAAGCTTCCATAAATATTATTGAGAAATTGTGAATTAAAGATAATTTGGGTTTGGCATACGAATTAAAGATATTTAGGATACATACAATAAATAATAAACAAAGAATATTCTTTTTATTATTATTGTTTCTTTGGAATGTTTATAAAATTATGGTTATTCTAGATCATTTAAATATATACGGGTGGGAGGGAGAGGAAGGGAGAGGGGGGTTTGAGTGTACCACGACACAATGGTTTATAATTTTCTTCCTTATGTCAAGAAATAGCGGAAATGTTTGGGCAAAAGATTTAAGTATAAGTATTTAACTGTAATATTATTTAGTTGTTCAAGATTGATTCAAGAAAAAATAATTAATGAAATCAGAATATAATCATAAAATATAAAGATATGAAATATTTCTATCAAGAAACAGAAAGAGAATGGGTCGACAGTATTGTACGAAAGAAGAATTCTTAGAAGCACAGACAAATCTATAGATAAATGGAAAACAAAATAAAAATCAGCCATCATACATGAAGACCAACGACTTAGGACTAAACACCAGAGACGACAAATAATTACGTCCAACCATTTTTTCCTGTAGTTCTGCAGATAACGACCGGCGTTGAAACACTTACTGTTTTAAGAAGCTCTCATGAAATCACAAACTAAGTGGCACTTATTAAATATTTGAATCATTAAATATATTTCCACACTTGTTTCAATCAAATGAGTGGGCGTGCGAAATAAATTTATTTTTTTGATGAAAGCGACCGTTTCACATCGAGTGATGTTATACTTACAAATTTAAAGTAATCCTTGTGACAAACAAATAAGATAGAAGACGACGGTTCAAATTCTTCCATTGTACGTACAACGTGGTACTATATACCACCACAGAAGTTTTTTGTCGATCGGTTGTTTCGTCCACATATAATCACATTTTAACATAACGTTTCTTATCGATGACTGAGGTGGTAATGTATAATCTGAATACTTGCTCCAAAAGATAATAAATACTTCTTGGTCTAGTAAGTAGATAGTATTTCGTCGAGAGTATTGCTCTAATGAATCCATATCTTGATAAGCGTTTTGAAGTTTGGTTTCTAGTGAGACGATCTTTTGCTGATACATATTGATAATTTCGGCAGTTTTCTCGCTGATGGCTTTACTAATCTCATCCAGCAGTACATCTGATTTTTTTAAATTCCTCTTCACTTCATTCCTCTCAAAATTTCCTTTGAATGAATGATTTTTAGCTTCTATTAGCGCGAAGAACTAAGAACTTTACAGAAACAACATTTTCTGACATTAAATAGGTATAAGAATTACATAATTTTATTCAATTAAATATCTAGAACATTTCTACTAACATTTCCATGACGATAGAATATTAGATTACCCGCATGTACTAACGTACATACACACATGGGCATTATACATAATATTAAAATCTGTCTATAATTCTAATAAATCTCCATAACGCAACGTTACATATTCTTTTCTAGCCACTAAAAAAAAAGGAAAAAGGGCACTTAAGACAAATTGTGAAATTTTAATAATCGGTTGACACTATTTCTTCCTCTAAGATGCCATTTAACAGATGGTGATTGTTTGAAAAACACATTAGTCGTTTTAATATCACCGTTTTAATAAATGTATCTGATCTAATAATTCTTCCAAATAGATCAAAATCTACAAACGATGATGTAATATCTTAGACTTTTATAACATTTTTTCTAAATGTCACATTAATCATCATGTTCTTTATAGGATCTTCAGTGAATGTATTTTTAGAGCGATTACATCTGAATGGTCAATCCGTTAATGTTGTGTTTTAGAAAAGGTTGGTTAAACAAAGGAGTAATTGTTAATTGTCGCTTATTTTGAATTTATCTATATAGATTGGCATAGCTTTTATTTGAATTAATTATCATATAAATTGTATTTTATTGCATATTTAATTAGATAAGTCGCATTTATTGCAATTTTATCGAACGGCTTTATAATGTATATAAGATGTTTAAAATTATTGCAGAATTTCGGAACCGCTAGTTTTGTCGCCTACGCTATGAAGCAGGTGGTATAATGTTATGCAAATAAGTTATAAATTTCTACTCTATGACTATTAAACTAATTCCTGTTGTTAACAACGACTTAATTAAAAAACCTACAGCAAATGAAGCAGTCGGTACCATACAAGTCTTTTAACTCAATGTGTTAATGCTCAAAATCTATTTTTAATATCCGTTTGCACCGCATCGTTTAAGCGCAGCTTTACCATTAAGGTATTAATGGTAAGCTGCGCTTAAACACTGCAGTACAAACGGTCATAAACCATACAAGTTATGACAATAATAATTAAAATTCTAACAGATTATAAAAGTAAAGGTTTATCTATTATTAGAAGCCAATAAAATACTAAGCAATAGAAGTAAGATCTATTGATATTATACGCTTTAAAAAATTTTTTGAGGAAACGTCCAAATATTTCATTTTACATCCGTATTGTTTCAAATGAAAATAATATATATAGAGGATTCAGAAGGTAAGACCTCATCGATACTTTTTAATTGCAAATCCCATTTTTTACATATATTAAAATGATCTTGAAATTTGAAAATACTAAATGTAATATTGAAAATGTTGCCTACTTAACAGTATACACCTTACTGTTTAAACATTCCCACAAATATTTAATAGCCGATCATTTAATCAACCCGCTTCTCCCTATTCAACGATTCCCAAACAACTCATATAAATAAGCGCAAAAGTGACTGCTATCTTGTTGAAAGATAAAGTCATCAGGTTTCTTGAGGTTGAGATACGGATCCAAATGATATGCACCGGTTAAGGTTATTACTTAATAAACACTTTTAGCAAATAAAAGAAAGAATTTGCAATATTTAAAGAAATAACTTCAAAGAAACAATTTAACGAAATATGGTTGGAAACAACAATAACAAATTCGGGAGGTATTTTGACATTTCCAGATTGTGTTTTTATTTGATCTATGCTCATGATTACCTTAGCATATTTAAATGTAAAAATAATGTACTCTTTCATATAATAAAGTTGAAAGAGAACGTCAAAAAATTTTTCAACAACGTATAGACTTGTCCTTTCTTGTAAAAGTGTTCCATTCTCTTCTATTTCTTGCCATTTCTTGGACTGTTATGCCTTTTTTCACCAGATTTGTTTAGATGCTGTCATTCCACGTCTTCTGAAGCCTCCTTCTATCTCTTCTGTCAGGTATTTTCATTCTCCACATTTGTTTTATGTGTTTTTGGTCCGACAATTTTACAAGATGACCAAACCATTGCAGTTGTTTTGCTCATATCATGTATACCATAGACTTTACGTAATTTTCTTCGGATATATTCATTTCTTGCTCGAAAATTTCATTTCAATTGCTTTCACCTTGCTAGATTGTTGTTTGTTCATGATCATGACCCACGTTTCGCTTCCATTCAATAGCACAGGCAGTATTTATAGTCTTGTGGACTACTATTTTCGTTCTTTTAGTAATGTTTTTATTACTAAAAGAAGTATTTTTAGTGCGTGGTATATACATATATTTATGTAAATAACTATAATAAAATTAATAAAATGTAAAAATATACAGGGCATCCTATTTAAAATAATAAAGTTTAGGCTTGTTTATGCAGAACGGAACACCATATATATGTACGTGAAAATAACTTTAGTGGGAGTCTCTAGTGAAATAGTTTTGTATATAGAGTTTTTTATCTGATATCTTGATAATATATCTACATATATTATAACCTGTAAGTATTATACTTCTCTTTTTATTGCCAGATATATATGTACACATATATTTCCACATTAAGATAAGGTATTATATTTTCGTTTACAATAGGTAAGTACTTAAAATAATTTATGTTCTGGAATAAATTGGTATTTAATTAATTGCTGATTTATTTGACTTAAAAGCGGAAACATATCTGGAAATAAAAAGACAATGAACTGACGATGAGCGTGCTCTTATGTGAATACTTTGTCTAACCACAGCACATGCATACAGGGTCCGACTATAGTGCGTAATTTTGCTCCTATTCGAAAATTACGCACTATTCAATTCTAATATGTTATGCAATTCTAATATGTTATGCAATTCTAATATGTTAAATAACGTTAACATATTAGAATTGCATGCTAAAAATATGTTACTTTATTCTGGATGTTCCAAAATTAAATGTTCGGCTTCTCCCACTAGTCCAAATAACGTTGATTACAGCAAGTGCATTAAAAATATAATAGAGAAATATTCACCTTATATCACATCACACAACAATAAAATAGAAAATTTCTGCAGATAATGTCATAAGACTCTTAGAAACAGAAATAAACTAATTCCGACTTTAGTGTTAATGCAATTTTAAATCAAGGCTATCTTAAAAGATGATTTCAAAGAACTTGCTACAAAATTAAATCTTCCGTCTTCAGTATCAGTTGGCACTATTGCATCAAAGAGCTCACTTAATATTATACCGTTAGATAATATGTATAATTTTCAACAATACTGTAGAATATGATTAAACTTATGCAGAGAACAAAATAGTGAAGATCAATTAGAAAATCAAACTGATATCAATACAGTATACACAACTAAATAAGAGAATCAAAAATAGAACCAAATTTATTTTGAAACATAATAAAAAGAAAATTCCATAGCACATGTATACAAAATACAGGGTCTTTCACGAAACCCGTTAGTTAGAAAGTTTACGTAATCTATTTTTAGTACAATTTTGACAGTTGCATTTGTGGCATACGTTCTACTGTTTTAAAATATTTTCAACGAAATCTGACTTCCGGTAATACCGGAAGTAAATATCAACTTTGTTATTTTAAATACAATGGTATAATTTTTTTCAGTGCAATCGATTCTACGCATTATGTATTTGCAAACATTTTGTATTAGGGTTCCCTATCCCTAAATTCAACTGTTTCGAAGATATTTCCAATTTTCCTTAATATTTTGCTATTGCACCATCTTAAAGAAAATTAATATTGCAAAGCCCTTTGAAGCGTAAGGTACCGAACTTCGGCAAACGAACGTAAAGGGTCATAGAGATTGAGAACGGTCATAACTTTCAACAAAATTTATACAGGCTGTGCAGAAATTAGCAACCAATTCAGATATATTCAAAGATTAATTTTTTTTATTTGTCAAATGGCACATACTAGTTTTTATTGCAGCACTTAATTCAGCAAGAAACTCTAGATCGATTCACATTACGGTCTCACATACGTATCTTTATTAATTTTTGAGTTATTAGAGATTATTGGTTCGAACTACGGAAAGTATACTAATATCTGTAATTTTTTCTCACAGCTATGAAAATAAAATATTTCCGCAGGAGGACTTATATAGCTACAATGAAGCGACAAGTGAAAAATATTGCAACTATTTTAAGAATAACTGCAATAGTTCCATTACAATTTTTACAGTTAGATGTGTGTAGGTACATATACTTTACTGCTATTTATGCATTTTAAAAATAAAATGGATACTTTTGTATCGTTTACACACTGTTTTATACGAGAACAGAGTGTTCCCTCCCAGATGTCTGAAAACTGAGCATTCACGGTAAATGGAAGCGATTATCCAAAAACCGATAAATTATGCTCATCTAACTTTTTAGTTTTGTAATCATTTTTGTAACAAAAAGACAACATTTGTGAGAATAACCAATATTCGCTAAAACAGAAATTCCTATTTTCAAATGGAAGGAACTAAACGCAATTTGGACAATTTGTTAAAAACACATTCTAAACACTTAACTGTGACTTGTTTAGAAGTTTTTACTTTTTATTCAAAATGATTTTCATTATTTCACAATTTTGGTAGGGTTTGTAAAGTGAACATGAAAAGCAATGTATGTCAAAATTTTTTATTCTACATATATCAGTTTACATTTGTGTATCAGATTCAAATCTCTTTGCCAATCGCTCAGAAGTGGTAATATGGATATCCAGAATAAGCAGAGTATCCAGAATATCCAGGGTATCCAGAATACACAATTGGGCTGGACACTGAAGTAATGGGATGTGTTACCGAAGCGACTGGAGCAACAGAGTGGATCGGTGTCAATGGAGCAGCAACAGAAGTTACTACTGGGGCTAATGGAGCGACACGAG